>CM064490.1:15379675-16034675 GCA_032716605.1 Paralithodes platypus
AATATTTATTAGTGGCCCCTCCATCATTGACGAACATGCCTATTACATAAGGCATCCTCTTCAAACACTAATCCGCCGTAGTTTGAATCTACCGCGCAGAGCATTTAAAAACTGAGGAGCCTTCATCATGAGCGCACGCGACCTCACTCATGGCTTCAGTCATTATGAATTGGGTTCTCACTACGAAAAAACTTCGTAAAAAATAAAAAACAAAAAGAAAATAAGAATAACTATCCAATAAGCTTTCCATCATATCGTGGATGTACTTGTGTGGATTTCTGACCAGACGCTGAATCAGGCGTCATTCCTCCTTCTTTGCTCTGCGCTCAGCCTGCCCGGACGTACCTTTCAGGCTCCGCTGATTGCGCATGCGTAGCGTCCCTAGTGAGATTTTTCTCATTTGTTTACTCTAGGATGTATCGAGTAAGGTTAGGATAGGCGTAGCAGGAGTGTCCTGGGCTGGTTGCCCGCAGTGCAATGTATTTTGTGGGTCGGATGTATGGGGCATCTATTTCGGATGTACCCTCGTGGTCCTGTTGTGGACACGTGAACTTTTCACAGTTTGGGTTAGTTGGTGATGCAGGCGGCTTTCATTACGCGTTAATTATTGCTGCCTTATATCCTTCTGATGAGGTAAGCTGTGTGTTTGCTGACGTTCCCAGCGTATTTTTCTTCACTTAGTGAAAGTTTTTTCTGGGTCCGTGTCAGGCTTCCCGGGGTTGGGAAGTTATCGCTTCGGTGGTGTGTTGGCGGTGGTTCCTGTTGTGATATTCCAGTGTGTGTTTATATTTCAACTATTTTCATGCCGTCTACCTAGGCCTAGCCAGCCGCTCGTAGCTTGCCACATGTCTAGTGTTATTATTATATTTTATAAATATGCCCTACTGGGTCATCTGTATCCGGGTTTTAGTTGTGTATTGGCTAATTCCTCGGACTATATTTGTTTGCTGGTTTAGTTGTGTCTTGGCTAATTCCACGATTATGTTGTGACCTTGGTTAGTCGTGCGTGTCTCTCCTCGTGTCGTATGGTTTCAGATGGTGTCTGTTCAGGGTGGGGTTTGCCTTCCGGCGGGTTTTTCTCGGTTTCACCGTGAAAATCCTGACCGATGAGCAGTGTTGGGCGACACGTAGCTTTTAACTCTGGCTGGTTCCCCGGCGAGGGGAGGTGTCTGTGGCTCTCCAGGACTGCGTAGCTGTGGGTGCCTGGTTTCAGGTCTCCATTAAACATCCCGGCGGGATGGCTGTACCCATCCTTACATATATATTTAGTTATATATAAAGAAACGACGTTCGTGAGAACACTCGTTTTTTATAGGTTTTTCTACCTGGTTTACGACAACCACGGGGACAAACCTAGCTGTTGTTTAGGCGTTCCTCCCCGGCGATCTTTTACAAAGTAGTGGGTCAGGAACTTGTGGGGTTAACTTTTAGACTTCTCACCCAGGCGGGTGCACCTGAGCAGGGTGGATAAAACGACTTAGGTCTCTTATAGTTAACCAATCCATGTGAGTGATACTCTGTGTATCGCTGCCTTTACTCTTACGGCAATTTGAAGGATCAGTGAGGTTTAACCAAATCGATTTCCCACACCCGGCGGGTGTCCCTAAATATAGGAACGTAAGGAATTTATAAACAAATTCAATTTCGATTAACCTTAATTGGTGATACTTTCAGTATCGCCGCCTTCTATTTTACGACGATCGTTTGGGACAATTCGTTAAAAAATCAGATCTCGTATATTCCTGCCCTGGGCTATTCTACTAAAATATTTCAAGGGCCGGCGTCTTTATGAGGGGGGGCTTTGTTACAAAATTGAATCTTGAGACAGTCACCACCTCCTACAGACTATTAGTGCCATCCTGGACCATTATATCAGAGGGTATTCTTCATGTTCTTTAGCTAAAAAGATTTGTTTAGCCTCTTTATACCCAGCCGCGTGGCGAGATGTGTTAGCTGTGTCTTTGCATCCCGTTACCCGGCGGGTTATTAACACTTGGTATGCGAACACTTGGGTTAACCTTATGAGCATTAATTCCTGGAAATTTTCTTTATTTTTCCAGAGCTGAGCTCCGGCGGACCAATTCAGACCCGGCGGTAGTTCCTCTCACCAGTCTCTGTCATGGCTACTGTCACCCCAGTTTTTGCCCTGTGCATTACCCCTACTTGCGCGGGTATCCCAATTTTTGCACATACCCTTTGCATAAGGTGTGTTAGATGTCTAGACCGTTCAAGGGGTCTCTGGGTTACACGTAATTGTTCTTTTTGCTCCCAATTAACCAATAAAGTCCTGTGTGACAATGACAAGACCGCGGCGGTAGCGTTGAGAGAGGTCAGACAACAAATGTCGGCCTACACTACCATTGTCGCACATAAGTCACTTCAATGTGACAACGTCCCACTTTGGGATAAGTTGCTGTCAGAGCACCCTCCCCCTAAACGTACCTCTAGAGTAAGGGGTTTTAAGCCGACAGAGACTAGCCAGGATTCTGTATCGTCTGTGGAGACGTTTAAACGCCCGAGAGAGCCTACTCCCCCGGCAGCCACCTCCTCGTCGCAGGCGAGATCGAGGTCAAGGTCACCCCTCAGACAACGGTCTTCAAGTCGGGCCTCTTCCCCGGCTAGTAAGAAGTGCAAGACTGAAGCTTCCCCCAGTGGACCATGGTGGTAATTCTTCCAAACCTAGGTCCAGTTCGCGGTCACACCGTAGCCACAAATCCTCCAAAAAGGATTCCCATAAGAAGTCCTCTCGACATTCTTCTAAGTCTAGTGCATCTCCTCGTACCTCTACACCTGACAATGTTTCTGTTACAGCCTCAGAGTATAGTGAAGCGCCTGTCCCTAAACAAGATTTACCTATTGATATTTTAACCCTAGAAATGGAGAGTTCAGGATATTCAATAATTGAGAATGTTTCAGACTCTCAAGAGAGCGTAGGCCAGAGCCTCGGTGTTTGGCGTTTTGCTCAGCCAGGGTCTGTCCATCCACGTCCGACTCATACGAGTCACACAGTAGCCGATGTCCACAGGGACGCGGCGACCCCATCCTCTATCCCTGATTTATCTTGGAAACAAGGTGCCCCTGCCTCGGCGGGGTCTTCTCAGGAGGATCGGGAGGGACAAGATGAAGTGTCATTAATTTCAGATAGGGAAGGACAAGGGTCAGGCTCAGGCCTGGCCGCCGCCCATGATAATACTAATTCACCTGAAAGTTCTGCACCTAACCAGTTTGTTACAGCACAAGAAATTGATGGGTTACTTACTCATGCTCTATCAAAATTCTTTAATCAACAACGAGAAAACCCCACAATGGACTTGGGGGCTCCCTTGACAGGTTCTGCGGTACGGCCTCTGATAACGTCAATCGATTTATCTAAGATTCCTAACCCTCCTACTCTGTCACCGGCAGGGAGCTCTAAGCCAGCTACGGCGGCATTCACTACGTCAAATGTCAGGGTCATTACGGATGTTAATCCACCCCCTCTAGACAAAGCGCCTCTTAGAAAGGTAGCTATGCCCCTGCTTTATGGGCCAGATGAGTCATGGGTCCCTTTGAACCCCTCTAAGCCAGAGCTTGCCCAGCCTACCTTGTCAGGGGAACTCCCGGTACCACGTGAGTGGTTTATCCAGGGAAATAAGTCTAAGAAATTAAGGGCATTGGATGCCTTGGGTAATGTTTTGGATGTAAATATCAAGGCTATACCTAGGTATTATTATCAGGATTATTTTGTTTATGCATCTAAGCCTGCTTTACCCCCTGCCTCAGCTTCAAAACTTTTTTCAGACTGGTCTAAGCTGGATGGGTTTAATGATATTAAGGCTCTGTTGGCTATTACTCCTGAACTAGATTTACAGACCGTCACAGACGAGACAGCTAATCCAGTGTTGAAGGTGGGACAGTTAGGACCAGGACCTTGGGTGGATTGGGAGGTAGAGGCTCAGAACTTTGCAACCACTTTCACTTCTAAATCTTCCCACCAGATCCCTCAGGATACACATTCATGGTTCTCAATGCCGGTAGGTTCTGCCGGCGGAGTTCCGTCAGCTTTATTTTCCTTTTTAGCTGCCCCTAAGATTAATCTTTGTGAACTAAAGGAACCATTCATTACCCCTACCCCTTCTCACCTAGACAGAGAATTTAGGCTTAGGGGAAAAGCTTTCCGCCTGTTTTCACAGTACATAGTTTCTCAACAGGTGGCTAAGTCTTTACTCAGGTCTACTCAGGCAATCGCAGACGCGGATGCTCGAAGATCAGTTGAATTATCCCGGCGTCTGATTCTTCAGTCGTCAATTCAATCCTTAGGTGACATACGCACAGCCTTACTTGAGGCGGTGCGAGCACGACAGGATCTTAGAATGTCATTAGTTCGCAAGCTGGCTGATCGCATTGCTAACCAGGTGGTTATGTCCCCAGTACTTACACCTTCTTTAATGTCCCCTGATGTATGGCGAACAGTGTTTAACATGGCACAGGCCGTGAAGCACAGTCCCGCACAGGCTAAGAAACCCGCATTTAACTTCCCCAAACCTAAGCCTCCTACTAAAGCTCAGCCAGGGGGTTCTAAGCCGTTTTCTTCCGCCTAAGTCCTCCCAATCCCCCCTGGGTCAGTTCAGGCATAGACAGAGAGGGTTTTCAGGACAGAGGGGACGCGGCCAGTATAACGCGGGTCAGGGCCAGTCTTCGGCCCACACCAGCCAGCCGGCGAAGCGGCCAACACCACCAAAACCACCATCAAAAAACTAAAGTCTTTCTCACTCCCAGTGCCTACCTTAGAGCCGGAGGAACCGAGGGAAGTACAGCCGGCGAACCCTTGTCTGCTAACTGGGTCGTTCCGAACGTGTCACCAAGCATGGCCGTTAAAAACCTGGGCACGGATGGTGGCACGCAAAGGCATCACTTGGCAGTGGCTCCGGCGACCTCGCTTACGTCAGCCGACAACGGCAAATTGTGTTTCATTAGAGGTGGAGCTGCTGGTCCAGGAGATGATTGCCAAGAATGTCATCATCCCGGTCCCCCAGATTACCCTGTATTCACGTCAAAACTGTTTTTTGGTTCCCAAACGGGACAGTGTTCAGATGAGGCCGGTCGTAGACCTGTCGTATCTGAATCTTCACATTTACAACGCGTCTTTCAGAATGTTAACAGTTCATCAAATCAGGCTAACACTTCCGCCGGGTGGCTGGATGTGTTCCCTAGACCTGACAGACGCCTATTGGCACGTGTCGGTCAACAAAAGATTTCAAAGGTTTCTGGCCTTGAGGATCAGGCACCAAAATTTTGTTTTTCAGAGGATGCCGTTCGGTTTGAACCTAGCACCTCGATTATTCACAAAACTAGTCAGGCAAGCCCTGATGCCATTGTTAAAACAGGGAATCAGAGTGTTGTGGTATCTAGACGACTGGCTGGTGGTGGCAGAGACACAACAATTATGCATAAACATGTCAATATCATTTTAAATCATGTCAAAACTCTAGGCTTCAAGGTAAATCTGGTAAAGTCAAACCTTGTTCCCTCAAGAGTAATTCAGTGGATAGGGCTGGTCTGGGACACCGCCGCTCTCACTCTGAGTCAGAGTGTGGACAATCGCAACAGGTTTCGCAGGAAACTGTTCAGGTTTCTTCACAGTCTGACTACGACACGAAGAGTCTGGGAGTCTCTGGTCGGCTCTCTCAACTGGATTCAGCTAACTGTCAAGTTGGGCCGGTTTGAAAGTAAAACGATTAATATTGGAGGGCAACAAATATTTCCCACTCTTACCGGCGGGAAAAATTATGGCCCATACCAAAATTAATCCACACCTTACTAGCGGTATGGGCGAAGAGGGAAACATTGCACTCAATCATGTCATGGACCTCTCCTCCTCCAACGGTATGGGTAGACACGGATGCGTCAGGCCCCATAGGGTGGGGATTTCAGTCAAATCAGGGGCACCAGGGTCAGGGACTTTGGTCCCACTTAGAAATCGCTCACATAAATGTCAAAGAGTTACTAGTCCCATTGTATTTCCTTCAGGCTCACGGCCCGGCGTTACGGGGCAAGTCAGTGGCCTTCAGAATGGACAATCTGAATGCAGTTCACTGTATTCAGAAACAAGGGTCAACGAGGTCAAGGAAGTTGCTACTCGTGTCGGAAGAGATTTTTGTTCTAGCCACCAGTCTAGATATTTATCTTCACGCATCTTATCTCCCAGGCGTAGCGAACGTCTGGGCAGACGCTCTGTCCCGGAGACAGAGCACGACAGTAGAATGGGAGCTCAAGCAACCCATTTTCGACCTAATGATTGCGGAGCTCTCCCATCCACAAGTGGATCTTTTTGCGTCCGAGGAGACTCACAAGCTCCCTCTTTACCTCACCCGCCGGACGATAACGCCGGCAGGGGGGCCAGACGCCCTAGTGACAGACTGGAACAGATGGAGCTCCATCTATCTGTTTCCACCGCCAGATGCGTCACTAATGTGCCACGTAGTGAACAAACTACGAGTTTATCGAGGCTTAGTCTCGCTAATCGCGCCCCTGTGGCCGGCGCAGGTGTGGTGCCAGCAGTTAATAATGTGGTGCCCGGACCCGGTATCGCTCCCGGTCAGGTACTTCCACTTAGACACGATTGGCAACCTAGAGACCTCGCTGACTTTTGCATTATGGACATTCAGGAGGCCAAGTGGCTAGCACCATACGGCAGGGATGTGACCAATAAATTGCTCAATCAATATACTCAGTCTACTAAGCGACAATATCAATCTCATTGGAAAGCTTTTACTTCTTGGATTGTTAGAACGGAACAAACTGTACCCTCAGTGGCATTGGTCTTTAATAACTTGGACTATCTGTTTGGGCAGAAACGTTTATCTGTGGTTACTCTGAAGAATCACTTAACTGCGATTAGAGTGCCCTTTTTCGACCTTACAGGTCTATCCATACCGGTGGCGGAGGAAACAGGATTTATGAGAGCGTGTTTTAAACTCCGCCCACCTCCCCGTCAGCTCATGCCTACTTGGTCTCTGGACAAAGCTTTGTCTTTACTTCATTCTCGTCTGTATCAAAATACTGCAGACTTTGCTTTAATCTTAAAGAAGGCAGTTTTCCTTTTGGCTTTGGCCACCGGAAACAGAGTGTCTGAGCTGGCGGCGATGAGCAACACACCTAATTGTCTTAGGTTTGGTAGACTTAATGATTCAATTTCCATTGCACCCTCCCCGGCGTTTGTAGCCAAGAATGAGCATAGTGCACACGTGTTTTCTGAATTCACGGTGCCGGCGTTAAAAAGGGGAAAGGTGCATCATAATTTATGTCCAGTGCAAGCTCTAACCAAATATTTAAGAATAGCTCCTCATAACCCCCAAGGTGCTTTATGGGTAGCGAGTACGGGTAAACGCTTACTTAAACGGCGATTAGCCTCTCTTCTAGTAGAAGTCATTAAAGAGAGTAATCCCGGCGTTGTGGGTAGGGCCCACGATTTACGCAAGTGGGCGGCCTCTTTACGTTTCCTGAAAAACTTTTCAGTTGAAGATATTGCGTCCACACAGTTGTGGGCGTCTAATCATACGTTTCTCTCTAGATACTTGTCAGTTGCTCTAGACAAACCTTCCTTACCATGTATAGCTTTAAGGCAGAGGGTCTAGGTGGCCCTGCAGTCACTTATGTTTATTTTCAAGGAAAGGGGGGGGGGGGTGCAGTCAGTTGACATAGGACACCCTAGACCCCGCCGGAGTATGAGAACTGTGATACAATTTAAGGTTGAAATGTGATATGAAAATTTCTCTGAGAGAATTTGTGCTAGTACAAAGTTTAGTACAAAACAACGGTGTTGTTATAGTAGTTTTAGCTGCGAAAGCAATGTAACATTAGTTCAATGGAGTTCATTAGCAATTGATCTCCACATGTATTTTGGGGTTTATGATGTGCACATATAAACTTATAACTTATTATTTGTCACCACTCGTTGAGTGGGGTGCCTTTGTAACTACAGATCTGTGTTCAGAATCTTCAGGGTTACCTATTTTTGTCAGGCAGGCTTCTTTGAAGCACGCACCTGCCTGAACCCCCTTTTTCTTGTATATTTCCGGCCTACGCCGTATTAAATACATTTTTCAAAAGTAAGAATACTATGTGGTTGTTTTTATTATCTGCTTTTCTAGAGTTATGATATGATTACGAATGTCCCCCTCCAGTCTTAGATATCAGGCATGTTCGTCAATGATGGAGGGGCCACTAATAAATTATAGGTTTGACTCCTGTAAGGAGATTAGAAAAACTTAATATTTAGTGGGGCCCCCGAATTCATTGACGACTGGGGCCCTCCCGACCGTCCCCTTCCCATTCGTTGATGTATTAAGGATTTTGGTTTACTTGATATGTCAGTGAAGGAGGAATGACGCCTGAATCAGCGTCTGGTCAGAAATCCACACAAGTACATCCACGATATGATGGAAAGCTTATTGGATAGTTATTCTTATTTTCTTTTTGTTTTTATTTTTTACGAAGTTTTTTTCGTAGTGAGAACCCAATTCATAATGACTGAAGCCATGAGTGAGGTCGCGTGCGCTCATGATGAAGGCTCCTCAGTTTTTAAATGCTCTGCGCGGTAGATTCAAACTACGGCGGATTAGTGTTTGAAGAGGATGCCTTATGTAATAGGCATGTTCGTCAATGATTACGGGGCCACTACTAAATATTAGGTTTTCCTAATCTCCTTACAGGAGTCAAACCTATAATTTGTGCATTTCTAGCCCTGGATTCTGACAGAATTCGTTATATTTACAATATAAACCATTATTTGTTTTCGGTATGCTTTTATTTTACATATATGATGTATATATGAACCTTCAAGAGTGCTAAAATAAGTGGGAAAAGCATTTGGGTGGTGAAAAACGAAGATATTGGCCACCCGGTCATAATCTCAGGCGAGAGAGAGAGACAGGCAGCCCTCCCCTCTCGCTGTCTGGGAGTCAACTGAGACGAGGGAGGCGGTGTGTGCCGGTGTCTGGGTGTTGCATAACGATCTTTTATGCAACCCACTTGTGCTACATTATCGCGGGAGAGAAAAATAACCGATAAATGATGATAATAAGAGGAAAAATAGGTGATAATTGAGGAGGGGAGGGAGGGGGAATAAGGTGGGGAAGGAGGGGAGGGGGGTGGGTGAGATTTACATGGATGAGTACTGGAGGGGAATTATCTCACCTAGAGACAAATTCCTTTGTTTTGATAGGCCCTTTTTTTTTATGGAAGGCTTTTTTTATGGTCCTGCTTCCGTGAGGCCTATCGCGTTCCCTATAGGAAGCCTTCCGTGAGGCCTATCGCGCTTGCCGGGTTAAGGGGGGTCACCGTTTTTTTTTTTTTTTATCTTTCTCTCCTTTTCTCTCTTTCCCTGGCTTGTATCCATTCAACCCCATTCAGCCAACGGTTTTAAGACATTTATCCCAATCCAGGTGTCGATTTCTTCCTGGCGAGCGATAGCGAGCCAGCATTGTATGGAGAAAGACGGCTTCGCCGGAGAAATTTTTCTATCGAAAAATGTAAAAATTTAGCTTTCTGTCAAAACAAAAATATATATATGCTGGCTGGCTACCGCTCGCCAGGAAAATATTGACATAGGGTGCCATATGTATAGGGTGACGTATGTATAGGGTGAGGTATGTATAGGGTGATGTATGTATAGGGTTACGTATGCATAGGGTGATGTATGCATAGGGTGACATATGTATAGGGTGACGTATGTATAGGGTGACGTATGTATAGGGTGATGTATGTATAGGGTGATGTATGTATAGGGTGACATGTATAGGGTGATGTATGTATAGGGTGATGTATGTATAGGGTGACGTATGCATAGGGTGACATATTATAGGGTGACGTATTATAGGGTGACATATAGGGTGACATATTATAGGGTGAGGTAGGGTGACATATTATAGGGTGAGGTAGGGTGACATATTATAGGGTGACATATTATAGGGTGACATATTATAGGGTGACATTATAGGGTGATGTATGTATAGGGTGACGTATGTATAGGGTGACGTATGCATAGGGTGACATATGTATAGGGTGACGTATGTATAGGGTGACGTATGCATAGGGTGAGGTATGTATAGGGTGACGTATGTAGGCTATAGGGTGACGTATGTATAGGGTGATGTATGTATAGGGTGACGTATGTATAGGGTGACGTATGTATAGGGTGATGTATGTATAGGGTGACGTATGTATAGGGTGATGTATGTATAGGGTGACGTATGTATAGGGTGACGTATGTATAGGGTGACATATGTATAGGGTGACGTATGCATAGGGTGATGTATGTATAGGGTGACATATGTATAGGGTGACGTATGTATAGGGTGATGTATGTATAGGGTGACATATGTATAGGGTGACATATGTATAGGGTGACGTATGTATAGGGTGACGTATGTATAGGGTGATGTATGTATAGGGTGATGTATGTATAGGGTGATGTATGTATAGGGTGATGTATGCATAGGGTGATGTATGTATAGGGTGACGTATGTATAGGGTGACGTATGTATAGTGAAATGCTAGGTTTTACCAGGGTTAAATAGGAATGGGAATTATCCCCAGGCTACCTTTAGGATCAGCCTTTCCTGGTACCTGGTGCGGGGTACGAACCTCTGAAGGGAATTTAACCCCCCTAAAAACCCACAAGTTTTGAGATGCCTTGGGTGGGGTTCGAACCCTGGTTAGTGACGCACCACCATCACCACCAGGCCCGCGCGCTAACCCACTGTACTACCACGGACGTACAAAAGTATAGCAACCTTAGTCCGATTTTTAAGAACCACGGTGATAGTCTCTCGAGATGAGTTTATTGGACTTACCATCTACGACTATTTTACGCTATACCTGACGTCAACTCGGGTTAGTATTATTGTGGGTGCGGGACATTTTCGAGGGCATTACACCACATTCCTTTTTAGTTAGGCTAGTCCCTAGCCTCGTAAGGTCGTAGGGTATCGTAGCCTTTTTGCCTTAGCTATCTCAATATGTTTTTTTTTTAGGGTTCGCGTGACGGGTGCTCCACGTAGCTACCTGGTCACGTTCCTTAGCTGCCACCAATGAAATGCTAGGTTTTACCAGGGTTAAATAGGAATGGGAATTATCCCCAGGCTACCTTTAGGATCAACCTTTCCTGGTACCTGGCACGGGGTACGAACCTCTGAAGGGAATTTAACCCCCCTAAAAACCCACAGGTTTTGAGATGCCTTGGGTGGGGTTCGAACCCTGGTTAGTGACGCACCACCATCACCACCAGGCCCGCACGCTAACCCACTGTACTACCACGGACGTACAAAAGTATAGCAACCTTAGTCCGATTTTTAAGAACCACGGTGATAGTCTCTCGAGATGAGTTTATTGGACTTACCATCTACGACTATTTTACGCTATACCTGACGTCAACTCGGGTTAGTATTATTGTGGGTGCGGGACATTTTCGAGGGCATTATATATAGGGTGACGTATGAATAGGTCGGGTGATGTATGTAGCCTATAGGGTGATGTATGTATAGAGTGACGTATGTATAGGGTGACGTATGTATAGGATAGAGTCGTATGTATATATAGTGTTTTCCTAATGGAATTAAATAGTTGCACAAGTAGTGACTGGAAATAACGAGACAGTTAAGTTAATTCTGTTGAAGCGATTTTCCGGGAGTAGGGGGAGGACTCAACGATTCACTTCTAATAGATTTAGTGGCGGATTTTGCTAAGGTATCACTAATGGGAATTTTAACAGTGTTAGGTATTGTGGAAGGTCTCGAATTAAGACTGCAAGTAACTAGTAACATTAAAGCTATTCTAAGTTTGTGGCTATTGAAAGTACAGTATTAGGCGCGTGATTGAGCTGCCTGTTCTTTGACGTAAAAAACATGGAATATTCTTAACCCAATCACTGCGGGGGCACGTTCATATACGTCCTATGTAAAATAGGGCTATACTGCGGTGATATACATAGGGTAAGACGGGGTAATTTCGCCGAAAATCGCGTATTTTGACGAATAGAAACTGGCACAAATGGAATTTTTAAATTTTAAATTTTTTATCTATACATTCAGCCTTTCTGCTATAGATGCCTAAAAAACTATTTTTTTTATAATGTTTTGGTCATGCTGCCGAATTTTTGAAAAAAGTGACTCTCACTGCGAAATTACCCCGCCCGGCGGGGTAATTTCGCCGCGACCTATTTTACGCATCATCTAGCTAGTAAACTAGATAACATGCGGAATTGACCACCTACAAGTTTTGGTCTATAAGGAAGTTGGAGCTGTGGCCATCAATATTTAGCAGAATTATCAGCTAAAATGCAGTCATAATACATATATAAATACATAAAACCAAATTGATCATACTTTTTATCCAATAGAAACCCACATTATTATTGAATTTCTCTTTATTATCGATGTTCACGGCTCCAACTTCCATATAGCCTGAAACTCGCAAGTGGTCAATTAGCACACTGAAAGAGTTAACAGGGTAGTGCAATTAGTGATTATGATACTCAAAATATATATAATTGCAACATTTCCACTTTCCTTATGAATATCTCTAATAGTTAATTCTTACAAAAATGAAACCCTTAATCCACAGGACCCCAGGGACGCACGTGATGCGTTGGCAATGTATGTAACGCTAAACCCCAGAACAGCATAGGGTGCGTCAGCACTGTCGACCTTATTTACTCTTGTCCTATGGTAGCTAGTGGCTTGAGGATGGTATGGGATATACCTTATGATGTTGCCAAACAGTGGCGGTACTCGGCAACCTCCAAGTCCAGCCGCGTGGGTGGGGACGGGTGCCTTTGGCAGCACTGTATATCTAGCGAGACTCTGACTCAGACCCTTCAGTGCCGCGGCCGCCTGGCAGGGATAAGCACGCGTGGCCTGCCGCGCTTCCGCTCCCTCGCACTCGATTTTACAGGCTTCAAGAGGCTTTAAAAGCCTGTAAATTGCTGTAAATTGCCATGGCGTTCCGGAACGTCTAACGCAGGGAAAGGGTTAATAATAAGATCCCTAATAGGCTGCACCTTTGGTATTAGAAGCATAACCGCAAGGACATGTCCCCACCTTACTTCTTTTGCTAAACCCGCACTCTAAAACTATAGAAAGATACTTGCCATGGTAAAGGTAATTTTAATAGTTCGGGCTTTGTGAGCCACCGTCTAAATAACGGCACTCTACAAATAGAAGTCCATATTGTATTTGTCCGATGCCATGGTCAAGGACACTTACAGTAAAAAGGTCTAAACACCGAACCAGAGTTCTTTGAACCTCTTATAACGGTCAGTGGCAGATCGAGTTAAATCAGTAAGTTCATGATCTTACTATCTCCTCGCATTAGCCCGATACCTTGTCACTGTGTCATGACACTAGAGACGCTGTATTAACCGCTTCTGTACCGGTGACGTAGGTTGCATTATATTCTGGCAACTATTAGACGATTTTATTCAACTTAGGAGGGACGACAACCCATTAAAAGGCTACAAACTATCTCACTTAACCCTTTTTACTACCACAGAACCTTCTCAAGCTGCACAAAATCGTCTACATATAGCTAGAAGAAAATTAAAAAGATGGTGCGGTACAGAAGGGGTTAAAGGCCCCAAGTCAAGAGTACCGAAACGGAACTTCATCGACGATTAGTATAACGATCAGGATAGACGAGCAATATTAGCCCCAGGACATGTCCTAGTTCACGCTCGCGCTAGTCCGATGAAAGTGCCCTATGTCATGTCATCAAGGAGCTATCATTTAAGATCCAAAACCAACAATTATTTTCACCCCAGTGCGACCAGGTGAAACAATTAGGAAAATAGAGTCACTTATGGGACTGTTTATTTTTCACACTAGTGCGACCAGGTGAAACACTTAGAAAAATAGTCCCTCACTGGACTCCGTTTATTTTACACAAGTGCGACCAAAGTGAAATACTTAGGAAAAGTAGTCACTCCTAGAACTCTGTGTTAATTATATACCAGTGTGATTAAGTGTATTATCTTTTCCATTATCATATGATGCCAGTGATAACCTGAGATAAATAGTTGAACCTAAGTGTATGTTGTCTCACCAACACGCAATATATGATAAAGTACTATAGAGCATTAAGTAAAGCCTACCATACACCAGTGAATTAATGTGCATAGTGTATAGCGAGAGAGAGAGAGAGAGATAAGCATATTCCTAGTTCCCTCGTGGATCCTCGGCAGTGCTCAGCTAATATATGTATATAACCATTTTCCAAGTATAATTAAGTATTGCTGTTCTATATAACAAGTTAATCATTAAAGTTGTTCATAAGATGTACGCAGTGTTATATTTTACCCTTTACTCCTTATGTGCATGTGTTGTGTGATTTTGACTTCTCCAGTTAAGTAGAACCTACCAAATTCCAATATCAACCCGGGAAAAACCCGGGCATAACATTAGCGACAGACGGTGGTTCTTGATTCGGGAAGAAAAAGTTATTTCAGCACAAAAATCAGAAGAAGTAGAGCGTTGTATCACATTAGTCATCATGGCAATTAATCGCTCACATATCCCCATTCCCAAGTATGATGGGAACACGTATGACATCCAAACTTATCTGGACATGGTTAAGCCAGTATTCGACCTAGCCTACAACAATGATCGCAAAAAGATCGCTGTACTTTTAACTCACCTCGGAAAGGCCGTTTCCTTGGTAGCAAAACAGGTAGCACCCACACTTACCTGGGATCAATTTCGATCCATTGTCATTGATACCATTCAGCCATCATTGGGCTCAGTCGTTGCCCAAACACAAATCGACGAAGTTAGGTACGACGGAGATCTTGACGTGACCCTGGCCACAATTAACCAGCACGTTAAATCCGCCTACCCCCTGCAGACCCCAGAGCAACAAAAACAACAAGTATTCAATCATCTGCTACGAATACTACCTGCATTCGTCAAAGAACATTTAACCATACATGATCCCTCCGGGTTCCAAAGAAATGTAGTGACAATAAGTAAGTTTCTCGCCCCACTCCCAAAAACTTCAACGGTTGGGGTCATTAAAAGATTCCCTACCCACCCACAAAGCAACAAGCGGCTGGGAACCTCCCAACAACCCTACAACCTCAGACCACCACAGGGTCGCCCACAACCATACACCCCTGGGTGCCCTCAACATTTCCGAGCCATGCTCAGACAACTCCACCCAGAAATCATCAGGACGTTTCTCACAGAGACAAACAACAGGATGCACCCCTAGAGACCACCCAATTGTATCCATCAACCCTTTCGATTTCCGAGCCTGCAACTCCACCTGTCCCCTTCATTTTATCCGAGATCAGGCCAAGAACAGGAATCCTACACCCCGTGTCTCAGCCGTGGAAGAAGAATCGAGAGAATTGGAAGAAGAAGTCCTCGACGAAGAGTACGGATCCGAGGAAATCACCCCCATTACCGAGGAGGAAGAAGTAATCCTGGAAGAAACCGAAGACACACTCCAGGGTTTTTAACACCTCCCGCGCCCGTCATGGCTTCAGCGGGGGAGTCCGCACTCAAAAAACCCTCACCAATTTACCACCTAGCAAAGATCCAGGGAATACCAGTAAGACTCCTCATTGATACTGGCGCCGCCCGATCATGTTTGTTTAGCTCATTTTACAGCAAACACGAGAAGAAGTTAGGATCACTAAAAACTGCCACCACCAACCTCATCAGTACAAAGGAGTACAAAGGAGTAGTACAAAGGAGTACAAAGGAAATCAAGCAACAACAGGTCTAGTGACCCTTCTAGGCTGCTTGTCCTCCAAAACACTGAGGATCAAGTGTCCAAACAGTGATTTAGAGTGGGTAAGGGATCATTGGAAAGGGAACTACTGCCCTGGAACTAATGTCCGTGGCAGGATTAGGAAGTTAGTAGGGGACAGATGGGTTAGTAACCGAGTGGAGGATAAAATAAAGTTATTAATTTACAAACGCAGTCAGTCGCGGGTTTGATGCGAGATATTTGTCTAGGCGAAGTTTAAATGAATCAACGGTACTGCAGTCTATAACATCTCGGGGAAGCCCATTCCATAAGTTGACAACTCGATTGAAGAAGAAATTCTTAGATTTGTGTGAGTTAAAAGATTTACCAATAATTTTGCAACCGTTTCCCTGCGTGTAATTAGATTGGTCGATAGTGAAGTACTTACTACAGTTCATATTGTCGATGCCTTTGATGATTTTGAACACTTGAATTAAGTCGCCTCATAATCTGCGCTGGGTTAAAGGAAATAGATTTAATTCTCTAAGACGCTCCTCGTATGGTTTGTTCTTTAGGCTAGGTATCATTTTGGTAACTCTACGTTGAACTCGTTCTAGCTTGTCTATATCTTTTTGGTAATAAGGGCACCAGGATTGAATGCAGTATTCCAGAAGAGGGCGGACTAAGGAATTGTAAAGGGTTAGGATAACTTCTTTGGATTTATGCTCAAATGATCTGCCTATAAAGCTAATTATTTTGTTTGCCTTCTTAACAACTTCTGAACATTGTTGACTCGGTTTTAGGTTACTCGATATTGTTACTCCCAGATCGGTTTCTCTGTTTATATTCTTAAGCTGAGTGCCATTCATCAAATAGTTTGCTTTCTCATTTTGGTATCCGATATGTAGTACTTTACATAATTTTATCCACATTGAAACTCATTTGCCAAATTTGGGCCCAACATGACAACTTATCTAGATTGTGTTGCATATCGTCAACTTGTTCTTTTGAGAGTACGCTATTTGCAATTTTTGTATCGTCAGCAAATTTTGAGATTGTACAGGTGAGACCCTCATCTATGTCGTTGATGTAAATTAGAAAGAGAATTGGTCCTAGTACCGATCCCTGGGGTACCCCGCTACTTACATTGGTCCATTTAGACGCCTTACCGTTTATGACTACTCTTTGCTTTCTGTCGCTGAGCCAATTTTCTATCCATTTCAACACACCGTCTTGTATTCCATGCGCTTTTAGTTTTAGCAGTAAACATTTGTGGGGAACTTTGTCAAAGGCCTTTTGAAAATCAAGGTATATAATATCTAGAGCTTTACTCTCATCGTAGAGGTTGAGGATATCTTGGAAGAAGTCGAAGAGGTTTGTTAAACAGGAACGTTTTTTACGAAAGCCGTGTTGAATATCTTTAAGTAGACATACAACTGAGGTTAAGCTAATTGGACGATAGTTACTGGGTAGGGATTTGCTGCCTTTTTTGAATATCGGTGTTACGTTGGCTAGCTTCCACTGATCAGGCATAGTTCCAGACTGCAAGGATTTATTGAATAGCAATGTCAGTGGTTTGGAGAGCTCATCTTTAGCTTCCTTTAGAACTCTAGGTGAGATTGTATCAGGTCCAGGCGTTTTATTTACCTTGAGTTTATCTAAACAATTCAATACTTCTCTCTCTGTAACGGTGATATTGCTTAGAACATCTGAATTATCAATCTGAATCGGCGATGGTGTAGGGATATCACTGAGGTCTTCTGTTGTAAAAACTGATGCAAAGAAGGTATTGAGGGCATTACTCATTTGTAATTCGTCTTTGGTGTATTCTCCATTTTCATCGACTAACGGTCCAACAGTTGAAGTAACTACTTTTTTCTTTCTGATATAACTATAGAATTCTTTCAGGTTTGTTTTACTTTGATTCGCAACATGTAACTCCAGGGTCTTTTTACTTTGCTTAATTTACTTTTTGGCTTTGCGTCGTAGCTCTACAAATTTCACCCGTTCTTCGTCATTTTGTGAGGATTTTAATCTATCATTAGCAAACTTTTTAGCAAGCAGACAGTTTGAAATATCTTTATTCCACCATTTGGGCTTATTATTATGGCCTGTACGCCGTATTTTCGATGGTATGCAGTCCTGCACTTCTTTTAGGTAAGTGGTTTCCCAAGATGTATTTATGTCGTTATTGTTATTTAAAAAGCTCCAGTCAGTTTCTTTAAAACATAGCTCTAAGTTTATGAAAGTTTGCTTTCTTGATATTAGGGACTTTTTCGATGCTGCTATTTGGTTCGTTACTAGTAAACTTTAAAGTGAAAGTTATTGTACGATGGTCGCTGTTTCTGAATTCATCACCAACATTCAAATTCTCTATTAATTCTTCTTTTGTTGCAAATACAAGGTCAAGAACGTTATTTCCACGGGTGGGCGATCGAACAAATTGATAGAGTGAACTCTCTTGCAAGTTTGCATACAAGTCATGTCCGGAGTGTGAAGTAAGAGTATCGCCCCACTTGGTCACAGGTAAATTAAAGTCGTCAAAAATTACGGTATCTTGTGAGTTACTTACATCTGCAATTTGTTCGTAAATTTCTCGGTCAGTTTGCACTGATTGAGCTGGAGGTCTGTATATTAATGCAAGTATTATTTTTGTACCTTTATTATTCTTTATTAGCACAAAAGATGTGTCGACGTTCACAATTTGAGGTTTTGACAAGAGGGTCGGGTTAAGACTTTCTTTGATATAAAATAAAACGCTACCTCAGGAGATACCCCTCTACTCATCCGAGGAGAAACACCACCCCTGCACATCACCACTCCTCAACCTGGCGCATCATGCAATCATCCATTCGTTGTGTTTCATTCAAATTGCCAACAATATGACGGCTACATGGGCCTGGACTTCCTCCAACTACTCCAAGCCCAATTAGACTGCGGCAGACGGCTCCTCACCTAAAAACAAAAACAAAAACAAAAACAAAAACAAAAACACGCAAGAACCGCTACCTTCCCCCAAAACTATAGGAAGGAATCAAATAGCTAAAATCCAAAAGTACCACCAAAACAGAACAATCCCTACTCCGATTAACGCCTCCCGCTCAAACCTAAGTACCTCTACCACCGCCAAGCCCCCCGTCACCCTAGTAACCTCAATTAATGCCACCTGACAACCCATCCAAACCGCCCCACGAACACGTACACCCAGACCAAACAAACCACTCTGGTCACGCAATCACCGTAATAAGCCCCGCAGTCACCAACCAACATATATCCATACCCTCTAAACACCAACGATGGGTACCCATCTGCCCCATACCCCAACAAAACATGATTCTCACCCCCCCCCACCCCCGAAAGACAACACCTACATGGATCGCTGCAGAATCTAACCCGCCCTAATATCCTCTAAAATCAACGCTGTTTTAATTGCAAATATCTCCGAAGATGTCGTAACCTTACCAAAAGGTCTAATCATAATGGATTTAGAAACATTTGGTGATATAAGCCCCCCCCCCCCCATTTGACGATATAAGCCCCCACCCCCCCCCCCCCCCCCCCCCCCCCCCGTCAAACAACCCCTACCCACCATTCTCCCACCCCTTCCCAGAACTTTAACGCTCCTCCAGAAACAACAAATGAATCAACTATTACAAGAATTTGCCGATGTGTTCGCTCAAACACCCACAGAAATAGGAAAAACTCACATGGAGGAACACCTCATCCACACCACAGGCCCTCCCATTCGTCAACCATCACGCAGAAAAACCCTGCTACAGAGACAAGAAGAAGACCGCCAGGTCCAAGAAATGTTGGATGCCGGCATCGCCACACCCTCTCAGCCCCTGGTCTTCCCCCGTAGTATTGGTTAAGAAGAAGGACGGATCAACACGATTTTGCATCGATTACAGACGCCTAAACGACGCCACGATAAAAGACGCCACTCCATTACCACGAAGAGATGACTTGCTAGACTCCCTTCACAGCTCAAAATGGTTTACCACTCTCGACCTCCAAGCCGGCTACTGGCAAGTCCCCATCAAACCTGAACACCAGCAAAAGACAGCTTTTTAAACAAGTGGAGGACACCTACTGTATACGAATTCAACGTTCTTCCTTTCGGTCTATGTAATGTTGCCCTGCAACCTTCTCTCGCCTCATGGAGTTGGTATTGAGAGGATTAACTTGGGAAACTTGCTTGGCCTATCTAGACGACATAATTATTTATGCAAAAACTTGGCCAGAACACATCTAGCGACTCCGTCAAGTTCTCCAATGTATCCGGCAAGCAGGACTCAAACTAAAACCCTCCAAATGCGAAATAGCAAGAAAGACAGTAGATTTTTTAGGCCACGTCAACTACGCCAAAGGCATATCACCCGACCCTCGTAAGCTCTCTGCCATTGCAGCCCAGACACATCCAACGACTGTAAAAGGGGTACGATCGTTCCTAGGCCTAGCAACCTATTATCGACGTTTCGTCTAAAACTTTGCAGGCATCGCAAAACCTCTCCATGAACTCACCAGGAAGGAGACAGAATTTAAATGGACACCAGAAAGAGACCAAGCCTTCAACACCCTAAAAGACTACTTAGTGAAAGCCCCTACAGTCGCATTCCGCGACTATAGACAACCGTTCCGACTGTACACAGACGTGTCTCTCTACGCCATAGGCACAGTTCTTGCCCAAGTACAAGATGGCAAGGAACACATCATAGCCTGCGCCAGTTCAACCCTCAACAATGCACAACAAAACTATGTAGCAACAAAAAGGGAATGCCTCGGCGTTATCTGGGCATTAAATCACTTCCGGTCATTTCTAATAGGCACTAAGGTGGACATCATCACTGACCATCAATCTCTCCAATGGCTACGTCGATCCAAAACAAATTCCGCCCTACTAGTCAGATGGCGAGAAACCTTCGAAGAGTATGATTTCGAGATCCACTACAGACCAGGAAAATTACATACCAACGCAGACGCCCTCTCCCACTTACCCGTGCCAAACACACCACCTCCCACCCTCGCGGCGCTAGCGACCTTAATGCCAGCCATCAACCCATCCAACCCTCCGCGCAGCGACAAAATTCCACTATTGCAAGCTTGGCGCACAAAAATTAAACCAAAATGGATCCCAAAAGACGTATTCTACCACCTACATCAAGTCGGAGATCAACTCTACACAGAATCCGGACACATCGCCGTCGACCCACATACTGCCCAAGACTCATGATAATCATTCACGAAGGCAACGGCATTCACTTGGGACAGAAGAAAATGTTGCAGACTTTCCAACAAGTGTACTGGACCAGCAACCCTTCCACAATCGCAAAGAAAGTCACAGAGTCATGCACCATTGCCCATGCACCATGGGCAAAAATCGAGGTAAAACGCCCAGACAAGCAGGCAAAATCACCGCAAATAGACCCTGGCAAACCCTCTCCCTCGACATAATGGGCCCTTTCCCAGCAAGCAACGGTAAACATTTCATCGTCACCTTCGTAAACGTATATTCACGATTTTTAGTAGCTTGCCCAGTTAAAGATCATAACGCCCTCACTGTAGCCGAGGTCCTCGCCACAGAGATCTTCCCTAATTTCGGCCTACCTTATTATCTGACAACGCCCCGGAATTCTCGGGACAGGGGGACAGGTATGGAAAGTATTCACAGAAAAATGCGGCATAAAGATTGCCCATTCCTCTCCATACTGACCACAAGGCAATGCAATCTGCGAACGCAGCCACAAGACCATCAACAACCAACTGCGAACTTGCCTCATAGCCCTCCAAACAACCGACTGGCCCGCCCAAATCAAAATGATACAGTGGGGTAAAAATTCATGCCCTCGCGAAGACGGCATCACACCCCATGAACGCTTATACGGCGTCGCCCCATTATTATTACCCTTCCATCACCTAACCAAACCCTCCAACTCACAAATAAACATCGACCCGCTACAACACCTAAAAAACACCCTACACACAGCCCAAGTGTGCCAGGATATACAATGTGACACCACATCACCACAAAATCCCTACGCCATGGGAGACTCAGTTATGGTAGCGAAGCAACCCATCATCAATAAACTGGGCCCCCGTTACGTAGGTCCCTACAAGGTGTTGAAAGTTCCCAAACCTTACCAAATCATCGTAGATTATCACGGAGAGACTAGGACATACCGCAATCGCTTCGTGAGGATCTACCGTCCTTTGGATATTGATGAGAAACGCCACCTGTATCCTCCTGCAACAGGTAGCCAACCACAAACACCACCTACAAAGCCTACCACTACCACAATACCACCAACCCCACAAAGCAACAGTTATCGCAAACAAACACAACCCTCACAACCACCACCCTCCCTATCACCACACTCTACCTCTACCATTCCCAAACCAAAATCAAAACCCTCAACGTCACACAAACCTACTAAAACCTCCTACCTTAGTACCAGCTATCAATTATGCTTCCACCAACCTCACCCGCACATGCAACTTCGCTCAAGAACAAAAATGCTACCCCACACCACCCCTATTCCTTGTACCAGGACTAATACACCCAAATCACAACTAAAACGACCACCAACCTCTCCCGCAACCCCCTCACCACCTTCACCGAAACGAAAAAAACAAAAATCCTTCACCCTCACCATCCCGCCCGAAATCCACCACAACCTCACTTGCCTCACCCAAGTCAACAACCTCATCATTTTCATCTTCAACACCAAACACTCATACTCTTCCTCAACCCGTAAGCCATGCTCTATCCCCTACCTCAACACTTACCCAACCTTCCACTTCCCAACTTCCTCAACCTTTTCCTTCCACCTCTCAAACAACTCCACTCACTCAACCCACAACCCATCAAACCAGCCCCCCTCACCTAGCACCCCCAACCTTCAACCGTACCCCTCCACAGTCCCTGACCCCGATAGAAACTCCCCTAAAAAAATCATCAATTTCTCAACCTATTACTTTACAACCTTACCACACCCTCCAACCCTCGACCACAACCTCCACCCCCAACCACACCTTCTACACCCTCCACACCCTCAGAAACCAGCCCAATTCCATTACCCAGACCCAACTTTGTCACAAGATTGGGACGTTTATCCAAACCCCCGAACCGTTTCTCTCCAATTTTAATCCACAAACCTCACCAACCTACCAACTCACAATACACACCCATCAAATATCACGCATTACCTACACAAACCCTGACAACACTCAGAATATCATCAGCGTCTAACACAAACCCCACCCCCAAACATAAATTTTTGACACATCAGTACCTCACCTCCAGTACTTTTACGTCCGCAAGAAGGGACAAAACCCCGCAGGTCACTGACCAGGTCATCACTTGCCCTCACATCACTGATCGAGCAACAACTACTACCTCTACCTACACCTGCCCTCACCACTCGTTAACCACCATGTCTCCGACCACGCCCTACATCTCGAAGGTAAAATGGAGCACTGACCAGTACAACTTCTTCAAAATCCGCTTCGTGGACGAAGCTCAAACAGCCAGCTATCATCAATGAAAAACCATCATTCCTATCAATTTTCACCAATCCTTCACGTATGCCAGACCAACGCTCCGTAGACTGGTGGACTTATCTACATTCCCTTCCAACCTTCACTCGACATGGAGACACATTTCCAGCTCCAGTCACGGGGCCGTGACTTTAATTCCCGGGAGGGGAATAAAATACCCGAAATAAGAATAACCACCATACCCTTTCAACAAGGAAAAAGGAAAGAACCAGGAGGAGAGACTAAAATAACTGAGACAAGAAGGCACACTCACCAAGGAAAACGAAGTAAATTCAACGAAGGAGAAACTAAACCAAAACCAACCAAGACGAAGGAAGGAGATACGAAGAGCAGAAGAACAAAGAACCAAAGTAGACCCGCACTCAACAACTACACCACAGGAAAAAGCGACAACAAAACCAAGGCGCCTAAGACCAACATGGAGAAAGAAAACTCACCTCCACCATGGAAAACACACGTGGTATCACAACCACGGAAAGACATCACCACCACGGCAAAACCACCAACACATGGCCGCCCAGAATGTACCTGTACACCACTACACCATACCAGACGAGACGCCAGGATTGCCACTATAAATCCTGTTATACCCACCACGCCACGCAAGACCATTCCAGTCCCCAACAATAACAACGAGAAGAATAAGAAGAAAATAGTGTACAGCCAGATTCACAAGGACCAACACAGGTACACCACCAAGGAGCAGTTGCGCCATTCTTCCATGCAGAGGCCTACTCACCTGCCCGTAAACTTCTAGGGGACCTACCTAATCCCCCCAGAATACGCCCCCCTGTACTTATGACCTTCTGACCTCCGCACACCTGACCTGGGACATCTCAGCCAAAGTCGTCACTACCCCGACGAAAACCATGAGAAAGTAAGCAATTCTAGGGGTTGGTTTAACTAAAATGTTAGCAATCGAGTCCTAAAATTACCCTCCCATTCAAGGAAAGAATTGAAGCCATGGTGAATATCTTTCGAGGTCTGAGGAGCTGTTTTACCTATTGAGGAATTAATATTATCACATGTCATGGTATACTGCTTAATAATAAGATCCCTAATAGGCTGCACCTTTGGTATTAGAAGCATAACCGCAAGGACATGTCCCCACCTTACTTCTTTTGCTAAAGCTGCACTCTAAAACTATAGAAAGATACTTGCCATGGTAAAGGTCATTCTAATAGTTCGGGCTTTGTGAGACACCGTCTAAATAACGGCACTCTACAAATAAAAGTCCATATTGTATTTGTCCGACGCCATGGTCAAGGACACTTACAGTAAAAAGGTCTAAACACCGAACCTGAGTTAGTTGAACCTCTTATAACGGTCAGTGGCAGATAGAGTAAAATTAGTAAGTTCATGATCTTACTATCTCCTCACGTTAGCCCGATACCTTGTCACTGTGTCATGACACTAGAGATGCTGTATTAACCTGGGAACGGCGAGAACTCTCTTAAGAGGTTTTGATGGGCAAGGGCGAGGACCCTCTTAAGAGGTAAGGCCTAAAAAAAAACTTTTAAACGGCCCCAGTAGCACTTAAAACAAGTTAAATGGTTATTAAGTGAGATAATTTCCCTCCTATCACTGCTCCACATCTGTCAAAATCCCCTCCTTTCCCCTCCCCCCTTTCAATTATCACCTATTTTCCCTGTTATTCCCTTATTCGTTGATATATTTTCGTGTAAACATCTCCAAACCGATCCTAGGCTCTGGTTTTGTGTGTGTCTATGCGTGGGAAAGAAAGAGAGAGAGAGAGAGAGACAGGCCTCAGTCACTTTCCAAGCTTCGAGAGAGGGTGTGGGCCTCCCCTGTCTCTCACCTCATGAATGAACGCTCGGCAATAATTCGTGACTTTCACCATCCATACAATATTCCCACTTGTTTTATTGTTGTTACATGTTACTATCTTCATATTAAACGTAAAATAGGCGCATATGAAGAAGTAATAACGATATTTATCGTAAAATGACAATTATAGGTGGGAATGGAGCTTAATATTGCCGCCCAGAAGTGTGGTGTTCACTACCCCCTGCGCGCGCACGCCAGGTTAAAGACACCAAGTCAAGAGTACCGAAACGGAACTTCATCAACGACTAATTAGTATAACGATCAGGATAGACGAGCAATAGTAGCCCCAGGACATGCCCTAGTTCACGCTCGCGTTAGTCCGATGAAAGTGCCCTATGTCATGACATCAAGGAGCTATAATTTAAGATCCAAAACTATTTATGTAAAGTCTTATCATACACCAGTGAATTAAGCTGTATAGTGTATAGCGAGAGAGAGAGAGAGAGAGAGAGAGAGAGAGAGAGATAAGCATATTCCTAGTTCCCTCGTGGATCCTCGGCAGTGCTCGGCTAATATATGTATATAACCATTGTCCAAGTATAATTAAGTATTGCTGTTCTACATAACGAGTTAATCATTAAAATTGGTCATAAGATGTATGCAGTGTTATATTTTACCCTTTACTCCTTCTGTGCATGTGTTGTGTGATTTTGACTTCTTCAGTTAAGTAGAACCTACCAAATTCCAATATCAACCAGGGAAAAACCCTGGCATAACATTTTCTTACAATCCCTCCATTTTACACTCAGATTCCTTCCAAATTTCTAATCTGCTCTTCTCTTACTTTCCTTCACTACTCTCTTCACCACTCTCTTTTTCTCCAAGTACCTCGCTCTTTTCTGTCTCTCCAAAGCTTCATTCCCTCTACTACCCAACCACTCTATAATTATATACGCTTTCTTCTTGTCTTCAACAGCTATTTTTACCTCTTCCGTCCACTCCCCTCCCTCTTCTCCTTACTCCACACACTTTGCTCACCTCCTCCACACCTTCCAGGTCAAACCTACCTAGTCGTCTTTCTACTGCTCTCTTGAACTCTTCCTTGGTCTACTCATCCTGCAACCTCTCCACCCTCCTCGCCATTCCACCTTCCTCGTGCCTCCCTCCAGCTCTCCTCACCCACTTCTTTTGTATCCTAATTTTAGCTACTACTACATAATGGTCTGACAGAACCCCCCCCCCCCATACCCCTATACCTAGCATCCAACACAGATATCTTCATTCGTTCATATACACATATATAATCAACCAGTGACTTTCCTTCCACCACTGTCTCATCCTTCTCCACACCACTTTCCATGTGTACCTGTGTATCATTCTGTGTCGGAAGAAGGTGTTGGCTATCCACAGCCTCCTCCCCACACATATAGTACGTCCACAAGTGCACTACCATTCCCATTCACCTCTGACGGTACACCCCACCCTCCAACCACTCCATCAACTTTCGTATCACCCACCTTCCCATTAATATCCCCAATTAGCAATATTCTTTCGCTCTTGCCAATCTTCTCCAGGCACTCTTCCACATTCACCCAGAACTCCTCTTTCTCTCTTAGTTTTATCCTCTGTCGAAGCATACATAGTAATATTGGCACTCTCCTTCGCAACATCTC
Source organism: Paralithodes platypus (assembly GCA_032716605.1). Lineage (NCBI taxonomy): Eukaryota > Metazoa > Arthropoda > Malacostraca > Decapoda > Lithodidae > Paralithodes > Paralithodes platypus. The sequence continues at coordinate 15,406,420 of CM064490.1, forward strand.
TCCTTCACTCCTCCATCAATCTCTCCCTCACTCCTCCACCAATCTCCCCAACATCTCTCCCTCACTCTTCCACCAATCTTTCCCTCACTCCTCCACCATCTCCCCCTCACTCCTCCACCAATCTCTCCAACATCTCTCTCTCACTCCTCCACCAATCTCTCCAACATCTCTCCCTCACTCCTCCACCAATCTTTCCACCATCTCCCCCTCACTCCTCCACCAATCTCTCCCTCACTCCTCCACCAATCTCTCCAACCTCTCTCCTCCACCATCTCCCCCTCGCTCCTCCACCAATCTCTCCCTCACTCCTCCACCATCTCTCCCTCACTCCTCCACCAATCTCTCCCTCAATCCTCCACCAATCTCTCCAACATCTCCCCCTCACTCCTCCACCAATCTTTCCACTATCTCTCCCTCACTCCTCCAACATCTCCCCCTCACACCTCCACCAATCTCTCCCTAACTCCTCCACCAATCTCTCCAACATCTCTCCCTCACTCCTCCACCAATCTCTCCATCTCCCCCTCACTCCTCCACCAATCTCTCCAACATATCTCCCTCACTCCTCCATCAATCTCCCCAACATCTCTCTCTCATTCCTCCACCAATCTCTCCCTCACTCCTCCACCAATCTCTCCCTCACTCCTCCATCAATCTCTCCCTCACTCCTCCACCAATCTCTCCCTCACTCCTCCACCAATCTCGCCAACATATCTCCCTCACTCCTCCACCATCTCTCCCTCACTCCTCCACCAATCTCTCCCTCACTCCTCCACCAATCTCTCCCACATTTACTTCCCAACCAACCAATCCTCTCCCAAACTAAAGCTTAGCGACTTAAGGGGGGTGACCTGCTTTTTTTCTCTACTTCTCTCTCTTTCTCTTGCTTGTATCTATTTGGCCCCTTTCACCCTACTGTTTTAAGACTTTTATCCCCATCCAAGTGTCGATTTCTTCCTGAGGAGCGTCGGCGATGGCTCGCTTGTATTGTATTGTATTGTATGGAGAAATCCGGCTTCGCCGGAGAAATTTTTCTATCGAAAAATGTACAAATTTAGCCTGCTGTCAATTTTGTTTGAATTATGCTGGCTCGCTACCGCTCGTCAGGAAAAAAATCAACATCTGAATGGGGAAAAACGTCTTAAAACAGTAGGCTGAATGGGGCCGAATGGATATAACCAAGAGAGAGGTAGATAGAGAGAAAATAAACGAGGTGGGCTTCCTTAAGGGGAGGTTTGATTTTTGCTGGACCCCCTTCTCCCTCATGTTTAGCCCCATTGGTTTTAAGATCTTAAGACGCTCGTTCCATTAGTTTGGCGATTTTAAGAACTTTTGTGCCATTTAGGTGTCTATTTCTTTCCTGGCGAGTGAGAACGAGCCTGTAATTTAGGAGGAACCGGCCTTCGGCAGGGATATATTTCTACCGAAAAATTTACAATTCTATTTTGAAGGGGGGGTCTTGTTTTTTTTTTTTTTTTTTTAGCTTGATGAAGGTCTAGGGAGGAATATAGAAATAATGAATACATTAATAAATTAACAAATATATGCAAATCTCCTCTCAAGTTGTTATCTGTCGATGGTTGTGATGTTGATAACGATTGATATAATTCTGTTTTCCTACCTATTTTCCTCCATCAACTCTCCAACGGTCAATTCCCTACCAATTGAAGTTTTTGGATCAGGTTACTTATCTATGGTTATCATGTTGATATCGATGAATTTATCCATATTTTCCTATCTAATCTCTCTCCAACATCTCTCCACCAATCTCTTCAACAGTTACATCTTATATAAATACCATTTGAGGATAAATAGTGTTTATATTCATTCTGTCAACTTTTTAAAGTTTATTTTTATCAGTTACATCTCAACCAGCCACTTCTTAAGGGAGCCCACCTCGTTGTTTTCTCTTTCTCTCCCTCTCTCTTTGGCTTGTATCCATTTGGCCCCATTCAGGCTACTGTTTTAAGATGTTTACCCCCATTCAGGTATCAATATTTTCCTGGTGAGCGATAGCGAGCCAGCATATTATATATTTTTGTTTTCCGGCGAAGGCGGATTTCTCCATAAAATGCTGGCTCGCTATCGCTCGCCAGGAAGAAATCGACACCTGGATGGGGATAAACGTCTTAAAACAATTGGCTGAATGGGGCCGAATGGATACAAGCCAGGGAAAGAGTGAAAAGGAGAGAAAGAACAAAAAAAGCCGGTGACCCCCCTTAACCAATCTCTCCCTCACAGTGACATCTGAACCAGCCAATTGTCCACCATGATGCAACCTTTGCCCCGCCTGGCGCTGCCCCCCCTGGTGGTGGCGGCGACCTTACTGTTGGTCATGTTGGTCACTTTAGCAGCAGCATCAGGCAACCAATGTCAGAACAAGGAGTCGGCAAGGATATCCAAGGAACTCATTCGCAATCTCAGTAAGTTATCCTCTAAGCTGCGCAGGTATGGTATTTGAAAGTGCCCGCGGTGCGAAGGTATTCTGACTCATTCCTCATTAAAATAGTAAATTTACCATATATTACCACATATTACCATAGAGATACTTAAAAGAGTTGACGATCTCCATAGCCTGACCGTTCAGCTTCACCTCACACTCTGTGACTTCACCCCTTTCGAAGACCATAACCTTGCTCTTCCCCGTATTTACCTTCAAATTCCGTTTTTCGCATACTGTTCCAAACTCATTTACCAGACCCTGCAACTCCCATTCATTATCACTCATCAGAACTGTATCATCCGCAAACAGCAGTATAGGTAGCTTCCACTCAATTCCCTCCCTTTTCAGCGATACACCAACATCCACTGCTCTTGATAGTATTTCTTTCATAACTCCATCCATATATACAGTAAACAACCACGGGGACATCACACACCCCTGTTTCAAACCAACATTCAGGTCAAAGAACTCGCTCTGCTCACTCTCCACACGTACTGCCGCCTTTGCACCCTCATACATGCTCTTCACTGCTTTCAGCAACTTGCCCTCTACTCCGTATATTCTAATCTGGGCAGTGTGTTGAGTAAAGATGGGACTATGGATGAAGAGGTGCGGGAGAGGGTACAACAGGGGAAGAGGGTTGTAGGAACGCTAAAAGCAGTAACAAGAAATAGGGTGGTCAGTATGGAAGTGAAGAAGTCCTTGCATGACAGTGTGGTAATCCCGACACTGACTTACGGAAGCGAAGCATGGACGTTGGTTGAGACTCAGACCAAGAGTGAGAGCAGTGGAAATGAATTACTTAAGGAGTGCGTGCGGAGTTACATGGAGGGATAGACAGACTAATGAGGAAGTAAGAAGGAGGTGTGGTGTGGAGGTAGATGTGCTGGAAAGTGTGAAAAGGAACAACTTGAGATGGTTCGGCCATATGGAACGTATGGAAAGCGAGAGAATGACTAAGAGGGTGTACGAGAGCGAGGTGGAGGGACAGAGGGGGAGAGGTAGACCGAATATGAGGTGGAAGGATGGAGTGAGGAAGTACATGAACGAAGGCGGTGCTGGTTGGGGGGAGGGGCGTCGACTGACTGGGGACAGAGGTGCATGGGGGCGGTTCGTTCGTGGCCACCCCTTCGGGGATCACGGCGTCAGGCAATAGATAGATAGATAGACCATATATATAATTAATACTTATCCATATGCACCTATTTTACTTTTAATATGAACATATGAACATGGGAAAACATTAAAACAAGTTGTAACAGCAATTGGCTGGTGAAAATAGTATATTTTAGCCCCGCGGTCGTAATCTGGCCCAGACCAGCGAGAGAGAGACACCCTCTCTCTCTCTCGTCTCTCGCATAGGACTGAGAGGCCAGGGGAGGGTTGGAGGGTCGGATTTACACTCCTCCACCCTCCTCTTTCTCTCCCACCCGTCCCCCAAATATCGGAAATAATGGAGAATATACCTGTTAATTGAGGAGGGGGGAGAAAGGGGGGGGGGGAGGGGGGACACATGTGTAGGACTGGTAGCAAGTAATGGAGGGAAATTATCTCGCCTAAACATAAATTGATTTTTTTTTAGTGCCACTGGGGTGTTTTAAATGTTTTTTTTTAGGCCTATGATCTTATGAGTCTTCCCGCAGCCGCCCAGTAGAACATCTTATGATTCTTCCTGCAGCTGCCGGGTTAAGGGGGGACTGGCGATTTGTTTGGTCTATTAATTCATTTATTCATATATTTTTTTAGTTTCCTCCCTAGACCTCCATCAAACTTAGAAAAACACCCCCTAGACCCCCTTCAAGATAAATTTGTACATTTTTCGGTAGAAAAATGGTCGGCAGGTTCCTCTTAAAATTGCAGGCTCGCTATCGCTCGCCAGGAAATAATCGACACCTAAATGGCACGAAAGGTCTTAAAATTGACAACGAATTGAGGCGAAAGGTGTTAAAATCGCCAAACTAATGGGCCGAACGTCTTATAATCTCAAAACTAGTGGGGCTAAACATTAGGGAAAAGGGGGTCCAGAAAAACGGTCTGCCTCCCCTTAACCCATATGCTTGGGAATTTTATAAGACATACAATATCTCAAGAACGAATGAATGGATTTGCACGTGACTTAGGCACTCCCTTCATTTGATACAGTCACGAGAGATAATACCCGCACACCAATTTGAATCTGTATCGAACCCAAGCGAGACACTTCAATGTTCTGTTTTATCCAATGGGTGTGCAGGTATTATGGCTCGTGAGTGTAGCTGAAAAAATTACATTCATTTTTGGTTAATAATATATGATGCCCTCACTCTCTAGATTACCTCTTCTTGGGTCTTTCCAAATACGACCGTAACTTGAAAATGACTAGACAGAGTTGAAACTGTCCTATCGTTACTATAAAACCATTTTCCATCCTGTGGGTATAATTTCTCCATTCTCTCTTCTCTATCACCAAGAAATGATTTGACTTGATATTCACAATATTTAAGTTAGTAACTTCTGGCTCCTAACTGACTTTTCACACAACTTTTGGATATGATTGGATGTCACCAATGAAGGGTCCCTTGGGGGGGTGGGGGGTGGGGGGGGGACCTGTACGTGAAGGGGAAGCTACCCTGGATCCAGCATCGACACTCGACTTCTGAAGCCCCAAGATACAGAAGGCTGCGGTACCTGAAGTAGGAACTCCCGATACCTGATCAAGGAGCTGCCCTGGATCCAATGTTGATTACCGTCCTCTGAAGCTCCCAGGCTCATAAGACTGTGGTACCAATCCCATCAGTGACACAGTTGCATGATTTTATGGTTGCAATCCTTGTTGGCTGGTATTGCAGTTTGGTCGTTGGCGGCAACTCCTTGGTATTTTCTTTCCTGAATTTCTTCTCCCCTGGTATCTCATAACTCTTACAACATCCAACTAACCCTCATATAAAGTCAGTGAAAATAGGTTAGCCTAAAACAGACCGGATGCGGAAATAACTTGAGCCGACCTTGCCAAATGAGATATCTTTCTTGGTGACACTGGTAAGGTGTTTGCCTCATAGCCTAAGGGTCCTGGGTTCAATCCCAGGCCCTGGCATATTTTCGTGAGGCTATTCCCGCATCTAACGAAGTTTAGGTGTATTGGTAAAATTGTTCAGATGGTTGAGAGTAAGATCGGAGCTCCATAAATCCTCTTTCGGGTATGGTGTAAAAACCAATTCCTACAGGACAAGAAATGGGATAGGAGAGAACAGGGAGTGTATATGAGACGCGCTTGGGTTGGGGTGTGGAGTTGCCAGCCGCCCAAGCGAGTTGCCAACTGGGCTGTTAGTGTGTCTGTGTAGCACACGGTGCCTTTTATGTGCACCGCTCAGTGAAGTTGACTCACCATTCCCGTTCATCTCTCTGACGGACTCTCGGTCGATTCGGCTCAGGCTTGTTCCTCTATTCGTTCCTCTCTGTTCAGAGCCTTTGCTTACCGGACGTTGAAGTAGTGTAAAGTCAGTGAAAATAGGTTAGCCTAAAACAGACCGGATGCAGAAATAACTTGAGCCGACCTTGCCAAGTGAGATATCTTTCTTGGTGACACTGGTAAGGTGTTCGCCTCATAGCCTAAGGGTCCTGGGTTCAATCCCAGGCCCTGGCATATTTTTGTGAGGCTATTCCCGCATCTAATGAAGTTTAGGTGTATTGGTAAAATTGTTCAGATGGTTGAGAGTAAGATCGGAGCTCCATAAATCCTCTTTCGGGTATGGTATAAAAAAACAATTCCTACACTCACACCATCCAACTAACCCTCACACCATCCAACTAACCCTTACATCATCCAACTAACCCTCACAACATCCAACTACCCTCCCACCATCCAACTAACCCTCACACCATCCAACTAACCCTCACAACATCCAACTAACCCTCACATCATCCAACTAACCCTAGCTCACACCATCCAACTATCCCTCACACCATCCAACTAACCCTCACACCATCCAACTAACCCTTACATCATCCAACTAACCCTCACATCATCCAACTAACCCTCCCATCATCCAACTAACCCTCACACCATCCAACTAACCCTCACACCATCCAACTAACCCTCCCATCATCCAACTAACCCTCACACCATCCAACTAACCTTCCCATCATCCAACTAACCCTCACATCATCTAACTAACCCTCACATCCAACTAACCCTCACACCATCCAACTAACCTTCCCATCATACAACTAACCCTCACATCATCCAACTAACCCTCACACCATCAAACTAACCCTCCCATCATCCAACTAACCCTCACATCATTCAACTAACCCTCACACCATCAAACTAACCCTCACACCATCAAACTAACCCTCCCATCATCCAACTAACTCTCACATCATTCAACTAACCCTCACATCCAACTAACCCTCCCATCATCCAACTAACCCTCACATCTAACTAACCCTCACATCATCCAACTAACCCTCACATCATCCAACTAACCCTCACATCCAACTAACCCTCCCATCATCCAACTAACCCTCACACCATCAAACTAACCCTCACACCATCCAACTAACCCTCACACCATCCAACTAACCCTCACATCATCCAACTAACCCTCACACCATCCAATTAACCCTCACATCATCCAACTAACCCTCACACCATCCAATTAACCCTCACATCATCCAACTAACCCTCACATCATCCAACTAACCCTCCCATCATCCAACTAACCCTCCCATCATCCAACTAACCCTCCCATCATCCAACTAACCCTCACACCATCCAATTAACCCTCACATCATCCAACTAACCCTCACATAATCCAACTAACCCTCACATCATCCAACTAACCCTCACATCATCCAACTAACCCTCACATCATCCAACTAACCCTCACATCATCCAACTAACCCTCACATCATCCAACTAACCCTCCCATCATCCAACTAACCCTCACATCATCCAACTAACCCTCACATCATCCAACTAACCCTCACATCATCCAACTAACCCTCCCATCATCCAACTAACCCTCACATCATCCAACTAACCCTCACATCATCCAACTAACCCTCCCATCATCCAACTAACCCTCACATCATCCAACTAACCCTCACATCATCCAACTAACCCTCACATCATCCAACTAACCCTCACATCATCCAACTAACCCTCCCATCATCCAACTAACCCTCCCATCATCCAACTAACCCTCACACCATCCAACTAACCCTCACATCATCCAACTAACCCTCACATCATCCAACTAACCCTCACATCATCCAACTAACCCTCCCATCATCCAACTAACCCTCACATCATCCAACTAACCCTCACATCATCCAATTAACCCTCACATCATCCAACTAACCCTCACACTATCCAACTAACCCTCACACTATCCAACTAACCCTCACACTATCCAACTAACCCTCACACTATCCAACTAACCCTCACATCATCCAACTAACCCTCACATCATCCAACTAACCCTCACATCATCCAACTAACCCTCACATCATCCAACTAACCTTCACACTATCCAACTAACCCTCACACCATCCAACTAACCTTCACACTATCCAACTAACCCTCCCATCATCCAACTAACCCTCACACCATCCAACTAACCCTCACATCATCCAACTAACCCTCACACTATCCAACTAACCTTCACATCATCCAACTAACCCTCACACCATCCAACTAACCCTCACACCATCCAACTAACCCTCACACCATCCAACTAACCTTCACATCATCCAACTAACCCTCACACCATCCAACTAACCTTCACATCATCCAACTAACCCTCACACCATCCAACTAACCCTCACACCATCCAACTAACCCTCACACCATCCAACTAACCCTCATCACTTTTTCGTTCTCCCTGTATAGCCAAGAAAGTGTGTGAGGGTAAAGAGAAACACTGCCTGGCCAAGATCCCTGAGTGCCGAATCCACTTTATGCCCAACGATGTCCCGTACAGCATCAACAAGACGGAAGTAGTGGCTTGGGTTGGGCAACAGTTGGAAAAGCTAAAGGTAAGTGATGCTTGTAGTATTAAACTAACATTTTATGTGAATAAATGACAGCGAAACGTAAACAAAGCCATTTAATTCACATTCCATTCTTGCACAGAATAACACTTCCTTTTTATCCCTAAAATATTTGTACTTTCAGTCTCACGAAGTCTTAGAATTGGACAACCCTCCACTCAAATGAAATAGGCAATGCAGTACCGGTACGGTACTATACTTTGGATGTTACTCCCGTTAACAGCTGCCCAATACTCTAGATAATTCAAATATATAGGTAGAGATTGCAATCCAATCCTACTAAACTCTAGTCAGTCTCAACTAAGGAAACATTCATTCTCACTGTACTCTCCTGCATGTATATTAATAAAAGTATTCTCCAGACGGCTCGAACTAACTGTTATTTAAGTTATTTTCATTAATACAACACTATTAAATACTTCTTTTAATTTTTCACAATTATAACAACTATCAATGACACTAAGCTTCATTACTATTCTTACTAAATTATGCAACCGTGTCAACATATGCAATGTGTATACACAAACTGATATGATTTAAGTTACCTTTCCTAAACATAGTTACTCCCACAAAATATAACACATTATTTGTTCAGCGACCGATGAATATGTGTGTTATACCAGGTTTTTACTGGGGTTGTAATGACTAATTAGGTAGGTTCTTACTTAACTGGGAAAAAGGAGACCAACACAAACACAAGCACGAAGGTAATAGAGGATAATTTATTAGTGGCCCCTTCATCATTGATGAAGCGCCTTAACATTGTTTATGGCCAATCTTTGAACTCAAGCTTGTCTTTCAAACTTCCCGCCCGGGAGAGATCAAAATACGATTGCCACACATCGTGAGCGAAACGCTCTTAAAAACCACTCACGGTCTCGTCCTATATGATGTGGGTAACACTACTAGAAAAAAACTAGCAAAAAATAATAAAAATACAAAGATTAAACTTGATCTTAGCATTGCGCTTCTCTTGCGTCTGCTGTTTCTGCACGCTTCGCTTCACTCATCGAAGCGATTACTCGTCCTTATATCTCCCGGGCCCACTAGTGACGGACGTGTGTTGGGGCGCTCCAGCCCAGCCTTCATTCTTTACCTCCCCTCGGTTATGGTGAGTCTTTTGCTCACATGTACATGCTCAATGCTGAGGATAGGTAGCTTATAGACTAGGCGTAGGCTGTGAGTGTCTAATAGTGGGCCCTGGAGACTGTTTTTCAGGGTTTAAATTGCTAAACTGAGTGTGTTAGGCGGAGTCCTCGTTGTGATAAGGCGAGGCTCCTTAGTGCTTGTTTTATTATCCTAGCTCATATTTAGTTCACTGTTAGTCATGAGGCTTCTTATAGGGTGAACCGGGGCCTGTTGACCGGTCCATTTTGGGTGTGCAACAGTATGCCACGTGGGCTAGTGCTCGAGGGCTGCCTCACGTAGTTGAGGGGTCCTGCACGGAGCCGTGCTGCTTCGTCAACCTATGCTTCATGTCCTACGTGTCTGAGGGTCATCGCTGGATCGCAGGTTTGTGCTACAATGACTGATTTCATCGCCATCTGCCCCCATCTAGTTGGCCTCATGTAGGTTGTGTATATATGGCTAGGACGTGTTATTATTGATTCTTTTATTGTTATTCATGTATAACCATATGCCATGTATGTACACGTTGTTCATTCCTTTTTTTGGAGGGTTGGCCCTTCCGGTGTTTTTTTTTTTTTATAGAAGTGAGACTTAAAACAATGTGCCTCTAGTTGTTTCGCGTGGTTTTTCCGCCGGGAAACAATTAGAGTTATGTTAAAATTCAGATATCCTCGCTTGGTACGGGATTGAAATGGATTTTATTGGTTTTGTTTACGGCGTCTAGTATGATTTCGGCTTGACCGGCATTTTACTAAAATTGTGTTCTGAGAGTGTTTGGCTAGCCCACCTCCATTACCACAACTTATTCCGCCGCATAAACTTAGCAATGAAAACGTTCGTTGCTTGGTACTGTCCGAACGTTAATCCGGGTGGTTGTAAGTGGGGAGCCACTGCCGCCGGGACAATTACGGCTGAGCCGAGAAAGGAACTCACCCATTCCTATCTTGTAGCTTTCAGTTATCTGTATGGCTTGCATTAATGGTGCTGGTCCGCCGGGGTTAAGAATTAATATCCATAGTTGCGTTGTCGCCGGGTTTAGTTCTTGCATCACAAGACGGGATGAGGTCAGTGTTAATCACTTAGGTAAGAAGTTATATACATAAGTAGCACATGGTAGGCTACTAACTACTCACTTACATTTCTGGGAAATGTATCGGTACTTAACATAAGGGGAACTAAGATTGTTTAGTGTTACTCAATTCTTCTTTCTCTTTAACGTTGGAGATAGATTTTGAATATTAGCTTTGCCAGCCTAGCGTGTCCATAAGAGCATTGATTCTTGGAATTTTCCCAACCACAGGTTCGCTTGTGGGACACCTAGGAGGTTCTGCAATCTCCCTGGCGGGAGGAAGTTATTAAATCATGGATAAGAGTGGGTTCTCTTTTTGCTCTGCTTTGGGTTGTTAAAATTTAACAGTCATTGGGCACATTCTATGTGTTAAGTGTGTTCCATGTCTAGACCGATCTCGTGGTCGTTGGCTTTCCCAATCATGCCCCAAGTGTTCATTCCTCCGCAATGCTTATTTAAACCATGTTGATAGTCAGTGCAAGATTATTTTACTTCACATTCAGTCAGTGTATGTAGCTTACTGTAAGACGGTAGCCCATAAATCATTACAATTGGAGGACAAAATTTTAGAAGATTTACTTAAAGGAGCGTCAGTTACATCCCTCCTTGGGGGTTCTCGTGAAACTTCCTTCCGACAGCTTAAGCGGCCTAGGACCTCAGATCCGCCGGAAGCACCTCCGTCATCGAGTAGGCGTGACAGGTCCCGCTCTCCTAGACTAAGACCCAAGTCGCCTTCTGTAGAACAAGCAGTATAAGAGGTCTCACTCTGATTTTGACGCTGCATTATCTGCCGGCGATGACAAGTCGAAGAAGAGTCGGTCTAGGAAGTCCTCCTCATCGTCGAAGAAGGCGGCGCAGCCACCACCCAAGCCGGTTAACCTAAGAAGTGCGCATGGGGGGTATGAGACACCACATGCCTGTGCGCACGTATTTGAGCTGTTCCCATCACTAACATCGTTATTTTACCATAAATATCGTTAATACTTATTCATATGCGCCTATTTTTCCATTATTATGAAGATATTAACCAGTTACAACAATAAAACAAGTGGAAACAGCGTTTGGATGGTCAAAATCGGCGATAGAGGCCGGGAGTTACATAACCAAAGGCTGAGGCAGCCTCCCACTCCTCCACTCCTCCCCATGTCTGGAGAGACACTGTTGCGCAATACTCTCTCTCTCGCTCTTTCCCACGCTTGGTAACAATGATGACAACGCCCTGCTTGCAACTCGCTAATGTTAGCACGAAAATAGACCACAGAATAAGGGAATAACAGGGAAAATAGGTGATAACTGAAGGAGGGAGGGGGGGGAAGTGGGGAAGGAGGGGATGTGGAGGAGTGATATTTGGCATGGCCCAGGGGCAAAAAAAAAAAAAAAAAAAAAAAAAAAAAAAAAAAGTTCAAGTTTTTTGGGGTGTTTCAAATGGATTTTTTTAGGCCCAGGATCTTAAGAGTCTTCCCGCAGTCGCCCGGGGAAACTCTTAAGAGTCTTCCTGCACTTGCCGGGTTAAACAGTCTTCGTCGAGTAGGGAGGCAACCAGAGGCACATCTAGTCATGTCTCAGGCCATTCTCACCGGTTTACCATTCCTCACAACCCACAGCCAGAACCTACGGCCATGCCGGTATTAGGAACGGAGAGGGGCAACAGCGTGTGTTCTCGCCGGCAAAAGTATGAGAGCTCTTCTGACCAGCCCGCCTCAGTGCAAGACCCGACAGAGTATGACATCCCGGATCTGAACTTTCGAGACCTTTCTGAGCCCAGCATTCTCGATGAAGCACAAACAAGAACACATGATTCCGCTGCCCGGGTCGGCGAGTCTCGGTTGGAGGCTTTACCGGCCCCCCTGACCCAGTCACCGGGATCTAATATACACCAACAAGGAGGACACGCCGAGGAGCTGGCGTCTGGCCAACGTCCTTCTTCTCGGCACTCGGGAACGCAGGAGTCAGAGATGCCAGAGTCCGCGTCCCAGTCAGAACAAGAAAGTGGGTTTTTTGTAGCGAGGGAACAATTACAGGAGTTATTTGATTTTATGAGACAGGTTAAAGGTGAGCGACAGATGTCAGTTCCAGTACCAGTAGTCCCGGTGGTGCGACCTCTAGGGCAAGTACTCGTGCAACCTCGAGTTGATGTAACTTTACCTCCCCCTACAGTCACTCCTATAGCTTCCACTTCGGGAGCTACGGCGCTGTTGTCGTCGAATCTGAAGTTGTTCTCTGATTTGCTTCCTCCCCCACTTGATAAATCCATTCCCAGTAAAAAGGGCCCTATGCCACTTTTATATGGACCGGATACGTCTTGACGTCCGGGTGGATGGGACTCGTTAGCCTTGGTCGGCAACTCATCTAGTGGAGACAACCTTATACAAATCCGGGTGGATGGGACTCGTCAGCCTTGGTTGGCAACCTGTCTAGGGGAGTAAACCTGATACAAATCCGTACTGCTTACCTAAGGGTAAGGCAGGTTAGTGGATGGATTAGCCGAACACCACTGTAAAAAAAATAGTGCTAACAAGATACACAGAGGGCCTTGGAGTCGGACGGATCCTAAATTGAGTGGTCAATCCTGTAAGTCCTTCACTAACTGGCTCGGGTTGTCCCTCTCACAGGGAATAGGTCTGCTTGGGGGCATTCTGTGTATGGCCACCCTCGTAAGGGGAGTAAGGCATCCGGCAATAGATAGATAGAGATACGTCTTGATCTGTTGTTCAGCCTTTACGCCCCGAGGTCGCACAACCCACAGTTACGGGAGAGTCACCTGTGCTGGAACATTGGGTTATTGAGGCGAGTGAGGCTAGAAAATTAAGGGCCAAGAACCAGTCTGGAGAGGTACTTGATGTTGTCGTCAGGGCCATTCCTACATTTTATAATCCTGACTATTTTGTTTACATGCCAGCCCCTGCCTTGCCTCCCGCTTCCGCCGGAAAACTTTTTTCCAACTGGTCAAAATCTGATGGGTTTAATGATTTAAAACAATTACAGGGCTTGACCCCGGAGTTAAATTCTATACCCTTCAGGGACTCAGATGGGTCTTCACTAGTCCAGATTCAAGGGGGGGAGTCAGGGCTATGGGTTGCATGGGGACAGGAGGCCCAGCTGTTTGCCAGCACAATAACAAGTAAGAGCAGTCACCAGCTCCCGCAAGAAGACAATCATTGGTTTTCAATGCCGGTAGGCAAGGCGGTAGGGATACCTCAACATATACTTGACTTTTTTGGGGCCTCTAAACTTTCTTTATGCCAGTTACCTGAACCTTTTTGTCCTCCCACACAGGTCCAGATCGATAAAGACTATAAGATGAGGCAGAAAGCCTGGAGACTGGCGTCCCAGTATTTGCTCAGCCGTCAGCTAGCAGCCTCTCTGGCCAGGACGACTGAGTCAGTACTGACGCCGGGACCCAGAAGGCTCTTTCTCTGACTAGGCGCCTTCTTCTCCAAAACTCCATTCAGTCTCTCGGCGATGTCCGGACTGCTCTCTTTGAGGCAGTACGGGTACATCAAGACCTGAGGGTGTACTTGGTTAGGAGACTCCCTGCAGAGATCGGTAGGAGACTAATATTATCAAATGTTTTCACCAAGACCCTAGCCTCAGACGATGCCTGGTGCACTGTCAATTTTCTTTTAGACTCACAACCTGCCACTACTTCTAAGTCCAAGAGTGAGCACCCAGTTAAATCTAAATTTAATGCTAAGAGTTCCTTTCGTGGTCAATCCCAGTCATTTCAGTCATCAAAGACTTACACAGCCCCTGCGAGTAACAGGTCGTCCCGAGGCCAAGGTCAATCCAGAGGTAGAGGGCGTTGGTTCAGGGGTCAGTCTAGGGGTAAACCCAGTAGTGATGGTAGCAAGGCCTCTCATCCCCCCCATTCCAAAATCAGAGTCATAACCCTCCTCTTCAAAAAACTGAGACACCACAAGGCTCTCTCACTCCCAGTGCCAAGGCGAGATGGAACCGAGAGTAGTACTGCCGGAAAAAACACCAGTTATGGAACTGGCAACTTCCGAGATTGTCATCGGGCATGGCCCCGGCGAACATGGGCAAGGACAGTGGTCCGCAAAGGCCTCTCCTGGCGGTAGTCCCGGCGACCCCGTTTACGTATTCCCACAGAATTCAATCTTGTTTCATTGGAGGTGGGATCCGTCGTCAAAGAGATGGCCCAAAAGCAGATCATTATTCCGTCCTTTGTCACAACCCGTGTTCACATCCCGGTTGTTCCTGGTGCCAAAGAGGTACAGTGTTCAGATGAGGCCGGTGATCGATCTCTCATATCTCAACACCCATGTTCACAATCAGTCATTCAGGATGCTGACGGTGAATCAGATCAGATTGACACTCCCGCCGCAGGGTTGGATGTGTTCCATCGATCTCACAGAAGCCTATTGGCATGTCCCAATCAACAAACGTTTTCAAAAGTATCTAGCCTCACGCAACGGGGATGAAACGTTCATCTTTCAAAGAATGCCCTTTGGATTAAATCTAGCACCCAGAATTTTCACAAAATTAGTCCGACAGGCTTTGCAAGTTTGCTACCATTACTCAAACAAGGGATCATGGTGTTATGGTACCTAGACGATTGGTTAATAGTAGCAGAAACGCTGCAGAAAATTCCAACTTTAATCCACAACCTACTGGCGGCTTGGGCAAAGCCAGAAGTATACGCACTCCTCCTCCACTTGGACAGCTCCTCCTCTGACGGTCTGGATAGATACAGAGGCGTCAGGTACCCTGGGATGGGGTTACCAGTCAAGCCTAGGACATCAGGGTCAGGGTCTATGGTCCATATCGAATCACCTTCATATCAATGCCAAGGAGTTGTTAGTCCCACTATTCTTTTTACAGGAGCACGGCATGAGCCAGGCGGGAAAGTCCCTAGCCTTCAGAATGGAGAATATGACTGCAGTGACGTGCATTAAAGAACAAGGGTCAGCGAGATCTCGAGTGTTACAAGGGTTGTCGGAAAAGATGTTTCGGCTAGCGGAGAAGCTAGAGATTTATCTTCATGCAACATATCTGCTTGGCGTGGTGAACGTGTGGGCAGACGCTCTGTCTCGGAGACAGAGCACTCAAGTAGAATGGGCTCTCAAGCAAAACATCTTTCAAAAGATGATTGCCGAACCCTACCATCCACAAGTGGACTTGTTCGCGTCAGAGGCCAACCACAGGCTGCCTCAGTATCTCACACGTCGGAATCAGACTCCGGCGGTGGGTCCAGACGCTTTTGTGGTAGAGTGGAACAAGTAGAGCTCCATTTATCTGTTTCCGCCTCCAGACGCATCCTTAATGTGCAAAGTAGTTCACAAACTACGGGGTTATCGAGGCATGGTCGATGATCGCGCCGTTGTGGCCGGCTCAAGTGTGGTACAATCAATTAAAGACGTGGTGCGAGAACCCGGTGTCGCTCCCGATCTCGTATTTCCACTTAGACACAATTGGAAACCTCAAGACCTCGCTGACATTTGCCTTATGGATATTCAGAAGGCCAAGTGACTAGGCCAGTTTGGGGAAGCCGTGACTCACAAGTTGATTAATCAGTATGCTAAATCAACACAAAGACAGTACCAATCTCACTGGAAGTCATTCACTACCTGGATCGTAGAAACTGACCAACAACAGTCCTCGGTGGCTCTGGTGTTTAATTATTTAAATTACCTATTTGATATACAAAAGTTGTCAGTTGTCACATTAAGGAATCACCTCACAGCAATTCGGACACCTTTTTTTCGATTTAACTGGTCTGTCCGTGCCAGAGGCGGAGGAAAAGGGGTTCATGCGGTCTTGCTTCAAGCTTCGCCCTCCTCCTCGTCAACTCACATCCACCTGGTCTCTTGATCTGGCCCTTGAAATGCTTCACTCCCGTAAATATTGTCATAATCCTCCTTTCGAGTTAAGACTTAAGAAAGCCATTTTTCTAATGGCATTAGCCACGGGTGACAGGGTGTCTGAGTTGGCGGCGATGAGTTCGGAGCCATCTTGCTTAAGATTTTCACGGCGCAACATGAGTGTACGTATTGCACCGGCTCCCAATTTCATTGCAAAGAATGAACATAGTAATCATGTTTTCTCAGAGTTTGAAGCTCCTGCTCTGAAACAGGGCGATAAGCACCATTTGTTATGCCCGGTGCAATCACTCATTTTATTTATGCGGGACTTTCGGCCAGCACAGGCGGGATCCCTCTGGGTTTCACGTGCAGGTAAACGTTTCCAAAAACGCCAGCTAGCCGCGTTATTAGTTGAAGTAATTAGAGAAAGTAATCCGGGCGTGTTAGCTAGGTCACACGATATCCGAAAGTGGGCTGCATCACTCAGATTCCTGCACAATTACTCACTAGATGATATTCAACAGACCAAGCTATGGTCATCTAATCATACTTTCTTAACACGTTACCTGTCCGTGAATCTCATGAAACCTTCTCGTACATGTGTAGCATTAAGATTAATGAGCATAATGGAAACTCTATTGCCATCCATAAAGTAAACATAATTTTTTTTCCCTGACTAGACTTATTTTAGTCTAAGGAATGGGTTATCACATGACCTTTATTCTCGTCATACATTGTATCACATAAGAGGCAGGGTAGAGGCCTTAGCTAGGATACCTCCCCCCCCCTTTTCTTTCCAAAAAATAGCTTAAAACTAGACTCTCTGCCTTAATTAAGGATTAGGATTAAAAGCAAGAGTACAAATATTTTTGTAATACAGTACCTGGGGCCATATATGTATAGGCCACCATATTATCAGTATTTTCTAGATGAGATATTGATTTATTTATGTATTCATAAGCTAAATGTATAGTTTATGTGTACTGTACTGTTCTATCAAACGTATCGGTGCTACACAACAGGCTACCTTTAAGGAACGCCGCCTGTACAACCTTTTATTATATTTATAAAACTATGATCATTTTCGTACGTGTTTATTCTTTTAACCTTAGTAATTTATTAGTGGTTATGATGTTCATGATGAACGTCCCCCTCCAGTCTTGAGAATTCAGGCGCATCGTCAATGATGAAGGGGCCACTCATAAATTATAGGTTTGAATCCCGAAGGGAAGAAGGAAAACCTAATATTTAGTAGTGGCCCCGGAATCATTGACGATTTTGGGCCCTCCCTTCCATCCCCTTCCCATTCATCTGCTATGTTTTGAGAGACTTGATATATCAGATTAAGGACGAGTAATCGCTTCGATGAGTGAGGCGAAGCGTGCAGAAACAGCAGACGCAAGAGAAGCGCAATGCTAAGATCAAGTTTAATCTTTGTATTTTTATTATTTTTTGCTAGTTTTTTTTCTAGTAGTGTTACCCACATCATATAGGACGAGTCCGTGAGTGTTTTTTAAGAGCGTTTCGCTCACGATGTGTGGCAATCGTATTTTGATCTCTCCCGGGCGGGAAGTTTGAAAGACAAGCTGGAGTTCAAAGATTGGCCATAAAAAATGTTAAGGCGCATCGTCAATGAATCCTGGGCCACTACTAAATATTAGGTTTTCCTTCATCCCTTCGGGACTCAAACCTATAATATAACACAAACATAGATTATTCTTATTCCACAGTAACATATGATTATAAGTGCAAGTTACATCAGACATGGATAGGTAATTATATAACAGCACAAACGAGGATCCACTAGGTTTCTCAAGGGGAAGATCTTTGGCAGGTTCCGACGGTCTTTGAAGATGTGGCTGCGGTGTATTCCTGATGACGTCCTGTCCGTCCGAGGTGGTGGTCCTGCCTTGTGACGGTTGCAGAGTTGGCAAAGACTTCCTTGGGGTCTTCTGAAGATCTGCGGGGTTGAGGTCTTATACAAATACGAGCGGTTTCACCAGTGTCTTACACTCTCGTATCGTAGGACTTGAGTAGGGAGTCGTTTCACCAGTGTCTTACGTTCTCCACTACAGGTCCTTGACCTTGACTTCCTACAAGAATCTCTGAAAGAGCTTTGATGTTAGATCTTGGGTTTATACAAGTATGAGCCGTTTCACCAGTGTCTTATGCTCTCGCATCGCGGACTTAAGTAGGGAGTTGTTTCACCAGTGTCTTACACCCTCCACTACGAGTCTCTAACCCAGACTTCCTTCAAGAGTCTCTGGAAGAACTTTGATGTTGGATCATGGGTTTAACGAGTGCGAGCCGTTTCACCAGTGTCTTACGCTCTCGTAGCGTGGACTTAACCCCCAAAGGATAGGGCCGTTTGTTGACATGACCGTGCTGCTGGGCGGGCAGATTTACCCTAAACGAGCATCATTCCATGCTCTTTTTCATGCATAAACAAGAGCCAGAGCGTAATATAATTATGTATCCGTGAAAGGGCGATAATAGAGCTTTCAAATGACACCTGAATCATCCTTGTACGACAACGGGTTCGCTTGCAACGACGATGTTGCAACGCGAGTACAAAAACCCTAAAATACGGTAATTTTCCGAGATTTTACCCTATATAGCGAGACGAGGGATATGTACACATGTTGTGGTGAAATCAGTGGCGGGACTGGGTCCATGCTGAACGGTCAGAGCCCGCCCGCGCTCCTCCCACCCCGTGTGACTCTCTCATATTGCCGATAATGTGCGCAACATTCCTTGCTACTTAAGTTGTCAGCCGCCTTTGGGCCTATGTTCTCTAATGTTACTTAAGTCGTCAGCCGCGAAACAATGGTTAAGTAGGGAGTTGTTTCACCAGTGTCTTACACCCTCCACTACGAGTCCTGACTGAGAAGGAAGCCGTTTTACCAGTGTCTTAAGCTCTTCCAACCAGCCTTACTATTTTTGTAGGTTTACTAGAACTAGAGCGCTTGTCGGTACTGCATACTCTAATTATAGTAAATCCTGTACCAAGGCAATGTAAAGATGTTGAGTGTCACCAGTGTGGCCCAACAAGAATACTAGCAAATCCAAGGTACCTTCGTGAAATGCGTTGAGTAGTTCCACCAGTGTCTTACTCCCTCAAGGCAATTTCTCGGTTAATAGTCCCAAATCTTCTGATACTATCCCTACCGGTGTGGTAATAGTATCTGTCCAGCTCTACTCATGATGAGGTAGGCTGAGATGGTCTTACCAATTTCGTCGTTCTTCTCGGTGAGGCATTTCATGGCTAGAGGGGCGGCTGTGCGTGGAGGAGGGTCTGGGCCGGCTGCGGTAGCCCTTTTGGGAATCCACGCCACGGCGGTGGTGCGTCTCTGAGTAAGAAGGGCGCGTGGTGTGTTGGTTTCTATGCACGGATTGCTCATCTCGACGTCTTGAGGGTTTATCTTGATTTGGTGTATCATCAGTAGGTGCCATCCTCTCAGGTAAGTTCTTTCCTAGGATCGGGGGAAGTGCCTGAGTGATGCAGGCGACCCGAGTGAAGCGTGGTGAGGAGTCACTTGTGCCCTCTTGTCTTGGTATTTACCTAATTGCATTTACCTAATTGTAGTTTACAGGAGTTGAGCTAAGCTCGTGTTGTCCCGTCTCTCAGTCTACTTTTTATCCAATTTTTTCTTGAAAATATGGATGTTCCTTGCCCCCACCACCTCCTCCTCCAACCCATTCCATTTGTCAATACATCTATAGGGGAAGCTAAACTTCCTGATATCGTTCTTGCAGGTAGGTCTTTTTACTTTGTAGCTGTGGCCTCTAGTTATTCCTGTATCCATAATTAATATATCCTCCCTATCCAGCCTCTCCAGCCCCCGGGTACATTTGTACATCATTATCATGTCTCCCCTCTCTCTCCTCTCTTTTAGACTCGGTAGATTTAATTTTGTCTAGCCTCCCTTCATATGGCAGTTCTCTGAGACTTGGAACCAATCTAGTGACTGCTCTCTGGATTCTTTCTAACTTGTGAATATGCTTCTTTAGATGCGGGGACCACACCACTGCTGCATACTCCAATCTTGGTCTAATCATACTCTTCATAATTTTCGCTACCCATGGTCTCTCATCCAAATAGTTCAGAGCAACTTTCATATTCCCGGCCATTGCATACATTCCGCTAAAGAGCTTGTTAATATGTTTCTCCGGCGACAAAGTATCTTGTATAATCAACCCTAAAACATATTCTTTTTCGCCCTTGCTATTTTTTTTACCTCCCAACCTGTACTCCCAATTTGGTCTATTCACACTTCTTCCCCATATTTAACACATGACATTTACTTTATTTTAAATTTCTTTTTCCACTTGGTGCTCCATTCGTATATTTTATCTACATCCCCTTGCAGCTCTTTGCAACTACTTTTATTTGTTATTTTGTCTCATAATTTTTACGTCATCTGCAAACATTGACATGTAAGAGTTTTATGCCTATCGGCAGGTCATTCACGTACATAAGGAACATGAGAGGTGCCAACACAGATCCCTGCGGCACACCACTCTCAACTTTCCGCCACGATGATTAAGTTCCTCCTCTAATGTTGGTCCTCATTTCCCTATCTGTTAAATAGCTCTCCATCCATTTCAGCAAACTCCCCCTGACACATCCTAGCGTCTCAAGCTTAGATAACATCTCTTATGTGGTACCTTATCGAATGCTTTGGAAAGGTCTAAGTAGACGCAGTCCACCCATCCGCCTCTTTCTTGGAGTACATCTATCACCCTACTGTAATAACATAGCAAACTGGTAACACAAGATGTCCCCTTCTCTGAATCCAAATTGCTTTGGGGTTAATTATTTTCTTTCTCTCCAACATTTTTCATCCATCTCTTCCTAATTAGCTTTTCACAAATCTTGCATACAATACTAGTAAGTGAAACTGGTCTACTAGTTTAGAGGGTCCTCAGGGTTTCCATTCTTGTATATCGGAATGATATTAGCTCTTTTCCATTCAACAGGAACCTGTCCTTTATCTAAGGAAGCTTGAATTATGTCCCTCACTGGCTCCACTAATTGCTCTGCACACTCCTTTAAAACCCAGGCAGACACTTCATCCGGTCCCATAGCTTTCCTTACTTCAATCCTCTCATCGCAGATAACAGCTCATCTCTAGTTATTTCAATCTTACTAAGACCACTCTCCAGTACTCCCGCCTGTGGTTCGTCAAAACCTTCCTCTCTAGTAAAAACTGACCCCAATTTGTTATTCATTACCTCACACATGTCCGATACATTTTCATACGTCCTAGCATCAACTCTTAATGTTAGTAATTTGTTTCTTTACCTTTCAACTTACTGTTTATATATTTATAAAATAATCTAGGGTCACTTTCACATTTATTTACTGTACTATGTTCTTCTCATAGTTTCATTTTAACTTGCCTAATTATGTTAACATATCTATTCCCTCCTGTTTATATTTATTCCGATTACTCTCAGTGTTCCTTCTTCTTAATCTAGCCCAAGCTGCATCACGCCTACCCAAAGCTCTTTGCATTTCAAATTAAACCAATCTTTCTGCTTAGTAAAATTTCCAGTTTTATATCTTTGGGACAAACATATTGGTTCCTACTCTATAAATTTCGAGGAATCTACTATATTTTACCTTGTACGTCCCGTTCCTTCAAAATAAGATCCCAATCTACTCCTCTAAATATCTTTTCAAGGATACATAATCAGCTTTAACTATATTTAATCTGTCATTTATGTAGCTATTGTCTAATCTATTGGCATTACTCGAGGTCAACTTCCATTTTAGTAATAGGTGATCACTTTTACCTACAGGACATAGATAGTTTATATCACTAATTTCGTGAGGATCTTTTGTAAAAATCAGATCGAGTTTAGAAGGTTCGTTATTACCCCTCATTCTTGTATTCAAGATTGTATTGGTGGTGTGGTGGCAGTGTTTGTTGGTGCATGCGGGGCCTCATCTCTGTGGTTTGTCTCCTGGGCGCTATTCTTCCCTATCTCAATCTCTTCCCCGGGGTAATAGCCACGGCCTCGTGGCTGGATTTGAAAGCTACAGATGTCGCCCTGGAGGGAGAAGCTTTTATGGTTTTCCAGGTATTTCCACCGTGTGCGGGAGCGGTTGTCTGCTGGTCTGTTGGTGTTAGTATACACGGTAAGATAGGAGATCTGATGCGTGTATTCCAGGCCCATTTCCAATTCATCTTGGAATCTGATGGTGGATAAGGGGCCGGTTTCTTCGCCCCACTTCGACTGTTTGATGAAGGGGCAGCCAGGATCGCTGTAGGAGCCAGAGTTGGGTAGTGGAGCCTTGACTGGGGAATACATAGTGCGAAGGCTAGACGGGGCATCACGTGGAGGTATTGTGCAGGTGGTGGCTGGAGGTAGAGTGATGGTTTTTATGTCTGACAGGTCTGTCTTAAGGCCACCTGCGGACGTAAAAGTACCCTTTGACCTCACTGGTGAGTTGATGTGGCAGTTGGTGAAGGTAGAGGTTGGGTGAGTTGTGCTTCTTTTACTCGCTATTTTGATTGCTGGTGCCCTACAAAGTGAGTGAGGCGATAGGAGGGTATGAGATAGTAAAGAAGAAGAGCTAGGAGATGGTGAAGAATTTGGAGAAAAAGGAGGGGAGTGTTTCGAGAGACGGCCTGATCTTGTGCGAACAGGTGAGGGATGAAAAGAGGAGGAAGGTGATAACGGTGAGGTAGGCATGCGAGGCGGTGGTGGGGCGGGGCGGGGAAGGTAGAGGGGGGGGGGGGGGGGTGTCCAGGGGTAGGCCTAGGGTTGGGAGTGTGGAGAGGGGAGGGGTGGAGAGAGAAGGTGAGAGGATGATGGGATCGGAGATGGAAGATTTGGGTGGGTTGGGGGATCTGCTCGAGGATAATTAGGGGTGTAGGGGTGGGGCGAGGCGGCTGGGAATGAAAGGGCGGGAAAAAGAGGGGGAAGAAATAGAGGGTGAGGAAGAAGATGGTGTGGGGGAAGTAGGGTTTTGTGTGCCAGTGGAAGAAAGGTGGTGTGAGAGCAGGTTGTGAGGGTTGAGAAGGTGGGAGTGAGGGTGCTGACAAAGTGGCTGACGAAGGGGGTGAGGTAGAGGAAGGTGAGGGTTTGTGAGTGACGGTGGGTTGAAATAGTTTGATTTTAGAAGGTGGGGTTATCAAAGGACGTCGGGGTAAGGCCCTGCAAGGAATGGCGAGATGAGAGCGAGGGTGCAAAGAATATTTTGTGCGAGGGGGAATTGATGAAGGGGGGAGGTGTCTGGGAAGGGAATGATCTGTGGGGTGTTGACGAGGAGGCAGGAAAGAAGGGGTAGCTGGAGAAGGTGAAAAAGATGGGGAGAGAGGTGGTGATGGAGGGGGTCTAGAGGGATGAGGTGATGGTGGAGAAGGTGAGGGGGCTTGGAACTCACAGTGGGTCTGGTGGCGAGGTAAGTTGAGCTGCGGCGTTGTCGACGAAGTAGGGTTCTGTGGGGGCACGAACTTGTCCCCTTCCATAGACAGGACGGTAAATCCTCACGAAGCGGTTTCGGTAAACCCGAGACTCCGTGATAATTCACAGTAATCTGATACGAGTTGGGGACCTTCGTGACTTTGTAGGGGCCAATGTACCTGGGGCCTAGCTGGTTGGAGATAAGTAATTTGGCCACCATGACTTGGTCATCGATGGCGTAGGGGGTCTGCGGGGGTGTGGTGTCTTGGGTTACGTCCTGGCAGACTTGTGCAGTGTGGAGAACGTTTTTTAGGTGTTGTAGAGGGTCGGTGTAAACGGAATGGCTAGGTGATTTCGCCAAATTGCGGAAGGGCAGCAGCAGGGGTGCCACACTATATAGTCTCTTGTGGGGGGTGATGCCATCTTCTCTAGGGCACGAATTCATCCCCCACTGAATCATTTTATCCTGGGCATGCCAATCTTGTGATTGAAGGGCAATGAGGCGAGTCCTGATCTTATTGTTGATCGTTTTGTGGCTCCTCTCGCAAACAGAGTTTCCTTGTGGCCAGTAGGGGGACAAGTGTGACACCTTGATACCACAGATGTTGGAGAAGTGTTCCCAGACTTGGCCAGAGAATTTGGGGCGTGTTATCAGAGAGTAGTACTGTAGGGAGGCCGAAGTTGGCAAATACTTCAGTGGCGAGGACTTCCGCTACTGTTAAGGCTTGGGTTCAATATAATTAATAGCATTTTTTTTTACCTTCAACTTTTCTTATATTTGTCTGCCAACTCCCGCCATTTTGGATTGGATATCACTCTCATCACACTCTTGATCAGGATATTTGAGATAGGGAAGAAAAGCAAGGAGGGAAATCAAAGAGATGAGGCCCCACATGCACCAGCAACCACTGCCACCATGACAAGACGGCACAAGTGACTCCTCACCACGCTTCGCTCGGGTTGCCTGCATCACCCAGGCACATCCCCCGACCCCAGAAAAGAACATACCTGTGAGAACGGCACCTGCTGATTATACACCAAGCAGATATAAACCATCAAGACGTCCTGATGAGCAAACCGTGCATACAGACCAACACACCACGCGCCCTTCTTGCTCCGAGACGCACCGCTGCCGTGGCGCGGATTCCCAGAAGGGCTACCGCAGCCGACCCAGACCCTCCTCCACGCACAGCTGTGAAATGCCCCACTGAGAAGAACGACGAAAGGGGTAAGACCATCTCAGCCCACCTCATCATCAGTAAAGTTGGATAGATACTAGTACCACACAGGTAGGATTAGTATCAGAAGACTTGGGACTATTAACCGAGAAATTGCCTTGAAGGAGTAAGACACTGGTGGAACTACTCAACGAATTTCTTGAAGGTACCTTGGAATTGCTATTATTCTTGTTGAGCCACACTGGTGACCACCCATCTTTACATTGTCTTGGTACAGGATTTACTATAATTAGAGGATGCAGTACCGACAAACGCTCTAGCTCTGGTAAACCTACAAAAATAGTAAGGCTGGTTGGAAGAGCGTAAGACACTGGTGAAATGGCTACCTTCTCAGTCAGAATTCGTAGTGGAGGGTGTAAGACACTGGTGAAACAACTACTTACATAAGTCCTACGATACGAGAGCGCAAGACACTGGTGAAACGGCTCGTACTTGTATGAACCCAAGATCCAACATCAAAGTTCTTCCAGAGATTCCTGTAAGAAGTCAAGGTCAAGGACTCATAGTGGAAGGCGTAAGACACTGGTGAAACGACTCCCTACTAAGTCCTACGATACGAGATCGAAAGACACTGGTGAAACGGCTCTTATTCGTATAAGACCTCAACCCCGCAGATCTTCAGAAGACCCCCCCAAGGAAGTCTTCGCCAACTCTGCAACCGTCACACGGAAGGACCACCACCACGGACCAGGACATCATCAAGAATACACCGCAGCCGCATCTTCAAAGACCGTCGGACGGTCGGAACCTGCCAAAGATCTTCCCCTTGAGGCACCTAGCTTATCCTCGATCGTGCGGTTATATAATTACCTATCCATGTCTACTTTAACATTGTACCTATAATCATATGATACTGGGAATAAGAATAATCTATGTTTGTACTCTGTGTTATATTATCCTCTATTGCCTTCGTGTTTGTGTTGGTCTCCTTTTCCCCAGTCAAGTAAGAACCTACCTAATTAGTCAATACAACCCCAGTAAATACCTGGTATAACACTATTACATCCTATATTTTAGTGTCTCTTGTTCCATCAGTCAGTCTTTTGATGTCCTTCGATTCTCTACATAAATCATCCTTCTTCGAAACGGGCCACACTTTCATTCTATTTCTTTTCTTTTCTGTTGCATTCGTATTATTTATATTTGTGTTGAACTGTTTCGTTTCCATTTTCATCTGCACCCACCATGTTGATTCACTACGAAACTCACTTTGTTGCTTCACGTCTGATTCGCACTCGAAATCCATGTCTCACAGTTTACTGTTATTGTTTTTTCTTGATAAACCTGACTTTTAGCATCAACAGCGATTATAGTAAATATTTTTCTTTCTATGTGTTTTTTCCCTTCAGATATAGTGTTGTATTACAATGATTTGGAGCAGAAATTAGTATTTACCCATTTTCCAACAATCTATAACCACAGCCCACACTAGTGGGGAGGGCTATGAAGATCAAGGATAATGTGGGGTTCAAGACTAAAAAAGCAAAAAAAGCTCTACAGTATTTGACTATATCCATTTGCCGTGGAATACAGGATTTGTTGAGGGAGGGCTCTGCCAAGGTTAAGAGATACAACAGGTTGGCGCACGCGCAGCCTGCTGACGTCACAATGCTGGACGAGAGAAAGAAAGGTAGAAAAACGCTCGCCTGCCAGCCAACCTGCTGCCACTAGACCCAGGGGTGTCCAACTCCAATATGCGGGCCTCATGCGGCCCCACTCCCTATAGCATGAGGCCCGTGAACCAGTTTGGCCAAGTAGTTTCAAATATTGCATTTTTTCTAGAAATCTAGACATAATTATTATTTCTTCTATCTATCTATCTATTGCCTGACGCCGTGATCCCCGAAGGGGTGGCCACGAACGAACCGCCCCCATGCACCTCTGTCCCCAGTCAGTCGACGCCCCTCCCCCCAACCAGCACCACCTTCGTTCATGTACTTCCTCACTCCATCCTTCCACCTCATATTCGGTCTACCTCTCCCCCTCTGTCCCTCCACCTCGCTCTCATACACCCTCTTAGTCATTCTCTCGCTTTCCATACGTTCCATATGGCCGAACCATCTCAAGTTGTTCCTTTTCACACTTTCCAGCACATCTACCTCCACACCACACCTCCTTCTTACTTCCTCATTAGTCTGTCTATCCCTCCATGTAACTCCGCACGCACTCCTTAAGTAATTCATTTCCACTGCTCTCACTCTTGGTCTGAGTCTCTCAACCAACGTCCATGCTTCGCTTCCGTAAGTCAGTGTCGGGATTACACACTGTCATGCAAGGACTTCTTCACTTCCATACTGACCACCCTATTTTTTGTTACTGCTTTTAGCGTTCCTACAACCCTCTTCCCCTGTTGTACCCTCTCCCGCACCTCTTCATCATAGTCCCATCTTTACTCAACACACTGCCCAGATACTTAAAAGAGTTGACGATCTCCATAGCCTGACCGTTCAGCTTCACCTCACACTCTGTGACTTCACCCCTTTTGAAGACCATAACCTTGCTCTTCCCCGTATTTACCTTCAAATTCCGTTTTTCGCACACTGTTCCAAACTCATTTACCAGACCCTGCAACTCCCATTCATTATCACTCATCAGAACTGTATCATCCGCAAACAGCAGTATAGGTAGCTTCCACTCAATTCCCTCCCTTTTCAGCGATACACCAACATCCACTGCTCTTGATAGTATTTCTTTCATAACTCCATCCATATATACAGTAAACAACCACGGGGACATCACACACCCCTGTTTCAAACCAACATTCAGGTCAAAGAACTCGCTCTGCTCACTCTCCACACGTACTGCCGCCTTTGCACCCTCATACATGCTCTTCACTGCTTTCAGCAACTTGCCCTCTACTCCGTATATTCTAAGTACTTTCCACAAACCTTCTCTATCCACTCTGTCATAGGCCTTCTCCAAGTCCATAAAGGCAACATACACCTTTTGTTTCTTCTCCAGATACTTCTCCACAACACAATTCAGGGTAAAAATCTGATCTACACATCCTCTTCCCTTCCTAAAACCTCCCTGCTCGTCGCCTATCCATTTCTCCGTTCTCACTCTCACTCTCTCAATCACTACCCTACTGTATACCTTCCCTACTACGCTTAGAAGACATATTCCTTGGTGGTTACCACACACTCCTCTTTCCCCTTTGCCCTTATATAGGGGGACTATTATGCCAGTCTTCCAGTCATCGGGTGCACTCCCCTTCTCCCATGCTAGTTTGCACATTTTCCATACCCATTCTATCACTATCTCACCACCATACCTCAACATTTCCCCACACACTCCATCTGTTCCTGGTGCTTTCCCCAACTTCACTCTTTTCATGGCTTCCCACACTTCTGACCTCCTGATCCCCACCTCCTCCTCCACTACTTCTCTTCTTCTCCCTCCCATACCATATCCAGCTATGTTTGCTGGCTCTTCATTCCTTTCATTTAGCAACTCACTGAAGTACTCCCTCCATCTTTCGACTCTCTCTTGCTTCTCGGCTAGCATTCTCTCCCATTCTTATCTTTCACACCCTTACTGTTTCCTTTGCTACCTTCCCTAACTTTCTTGACTTCTTTCCAGAACAGTTTCTTACTCTCCCTCCATTTTACACTCAGATTCCTTCCAAATTCCTCATCTACTCTTCTCTTACTTTCCTTCACTACTCTCTTCACCACCCTCTTACTCTCCACGTACCTCGCTCGTTTCTGTCTCTCGGAATCTTCATTCCCTCTGCTACCCAACCACTCTCTATATGCTTTCTTCTTTTCTTCCACAGCTATTCGTACCTCTTCTGTCCACCATGCTGTACCTTTCACTCCCCTCCCTCTTCTCCTCACTCCACACACCTCCTCACATGCTGCACAGATCTCATCCTTAAACACCTTGCTCATCTCCTCCACTTCCTCCATAACTTCCAGGTCGAACCCACCTAGTCGTCTTTCTTATTTATTTCTTAAATATATTATATATTGGTACTATATTAACTTAAGTACTAATTCTAGGAAGTATTTGTGAGAGTAAGAAGCTTTTAAAGTAGATAGGCCATATGCAGCTTCACGTGATCTTATGTTCTTATGTAATTGGGGTTGGGTGTGACAGGGATCTGCCTTGTGAGGGCCGATCGGCTTTTTGCAGACTCCCATTTTCTTAGGTTCTTATGTTCATTCATTAGAGAGACGCAGAGTTAGAGGGGATTTGATAGAGGTGTTCAAGTGGGTTAGTGGGATTAATAGAGGGGACATGAAAAATGTACTAAAGCCCAGTGATAGCGAAAGAACTATAACAATTGTTTTCAAGATAGATATATTTCGTTTCAGAAAAGATATAGGCCAATAGTGGTTTGGTAACAGAGTTGTAGATAGGTGGAATAGGCTACCAAGTGCTATAGTGGGATCAAGAATGATAAGAGAGCTTTAAGATAAAATTAGATAGGCATTTGGACGAGATGGGTCTCTGTAACGAGTGCAAGACTAATTTATTCAACCTTTCTATATATGGAAGATATATAATATTATGGATCATTTTGGTCATTCTTCGTGGTACTGACTCCAAATAAACTATATATGTCCATTCTGTAATGAGGACATCAAATTTGAACAGCATAATCTGAACCTGGTATATACCGGTATACATACATACATACAAATAATTACATTCCGTAAAACCAAGTCGCTTCGGACTTGGGTCGTAACTTCGGAATTGGCGATAATAAGTAATAGCCACTTTTCAAGATGACTTCGGACACCATTTAGGATAAGGATAGCTCTCTTATTATGGGGGATAATTTTAGGAGGCTTCCTGGATTACCGCGCACTATCACCACGCATCACTTTACCTAGTTATATCTCTATAATGTGTTTACAGTCAGATATTGTTAAAAACTTCGACAAATTTCCGAAGTTACACGGTTTTACGGTTCATAGCCTACATACTACACACACACATATACTGTATATTATATATATATATATTATATATATATATATATATATATATATATATATATATATATAAATAATGCATCCAAAATCTTGACAATATAAAGGCATTTTGTTCAGTTAAAATAGAAGAGCTGCACTTTCACAGGGCATTGTACAGTAGTTATAGCATCACGGTATGAAGTAAAAGAAAACGGAGGATGATGCTGGCTCGGCTGCTCCTTTGAGAATGAATGGTAAACAGTCGAGTGACCTCCGACCCTTCCTTCCTCGTGACGTCATGCGCGAGCGGGTACGAGTTTGAGTGACCCCATGCTCCAACCTGTTGTATCTCTTAACCTTGGGCTCTGCCTCCCCTCAACCCCCCCCCCCCCCCCAGGACATATAAAAATTCTCATATATTTTGTCAGTAGGGGGGGGGGGGGAAACTTGTGTTGGTACTTATTTACGAGACGACCAGAAATATTTTCTCAACATAAGCATAGACCTATTAAAAAAATATCAACCCTCGGTAAAGGATAATGAAAAAGACAGTAGCAATATGACTACCTACTGTAAAAATGCAACATAACCAGGGTTTTCTCAGCAGGGGGGCACTTGGGGGGGCACCACTTCTTATGGTGTAGTACCTCTGGTAGGAAGGAGGTCTGCTTGGGTGTGTGCTAGTTTAATGAGCCATTTAGCATTTGCCACGCGGTTGAGGTTGGTGAAAACCAACAATTCCCTCCCTTAAATACATTTGAAATTAACCTCTTTTACGGGCATTTTGAGGCTTGTATAGAAACAAAGGGGGAATTTAAATTGTGTTTATTTATCAGTAGTATACTTACTACCTTACACTAATCACTCATTTGTAAAGATTGATATTTATCAGTCATACAGGAGGATTTTGAAATACACTATTCTGAAATATATGGTTACGGTTTCTAACTTGCAAATGTGTTGTGTAGTAGTTATATGTAATCATTGTAGGGAGTAAAACATAAACTTAAATGTAATGCCGTTAATTGTTCCCACAATTTTAGAATACAATTGAATTAAAATGGAATGAGGCACGAAAACAGCAGGATATAGCTATTTAGTGTTTCAATGTGTAAAAATTAAACATAAAAAAACCAATTACAACTGAGTAGCCTACTTGTGCTACAGAAACCGACCAGGGAAAGGTTGCAGAAAGCAAGCTGTGAGACTTACTTTAACATTATTCTTTTGTTATTGTGATTCTCTGAAAACCTATCAACAAATTCTTCTGAATTTAACCGTTTTACTCTAGAACTCTCAATTGATAATATAGCCAGATTACTCAGTCTTTCATGGCCCATTGTGTTCCTGAGATATGTCTTAATTAATTTCAAAGCAGAGAAGCTAACTTTCTGCTGAAGCTGATGAAACCGGTAATAACATTATTGTCATTACACGATGCCTACAAATGATTTTAGATTCGAATAGATAATAAGACATCATGATCTATCTATCTATTGCCAGACGCTGTGATCCCCGAAGGGGTGGCCACAAACGAAACGGCCCCATGCACCTCTGTCCCCAGTCAGTCGATGCCCCTCCTCTCATCCATCACCGCCTTCACTCATATACTTCATAACTCCATCCTTCCACCTCTCACTCAGTCTACCTCTCCCTCTCTGTCCTTCCACCTCACTCTCGACTGTGCTGGTGTAGTGACTAGCGTCTCGGACTTCCACCCAGAAGGTCCGGGATCGCGCCCACGCTCGGCGCATTAAAGATTTTTCACAAGCACGGAGTCGTTACCATCCCTCATGAGCAAGGGGATGGGGTAGTAGTACAGGACCCCAATGGAAATACGCCTAATCGGCCTTATTGGGCTATCCTTAGCTGGCTTAGCATGCGCTGGCTTTAAGAACTATTATTATTATTATTATTATTATTATTATTCTCATACACTCTTTTAAGTCATTCTCTCGCTTCCCATTCATTCCACATGGCCGAACCATGTCAAGGTGTTCCTTTTCACACTTTCCAGCACATCTACATCCACACTACACCTCTCTCGTACTTCCTCATTCGTCTGTCTATCCCTCCATGTGACTCCGCACACACTTCTCGAGTAACTCATTTCCACCCTTCTCACTCTAGGTTTGAGTCTCTTCAACAACGTCATGCTTCGCTCCTGTAAGTCAATGTCGGGATTACCACATTGTCATGCAAGGACTTCTTTACTTCCATGCTGACCACCCTATTTCTTGTTACTGTTTTCAGCATTCCTACAACCCTCTTCCCCTGTTGCACCCTCTCCTGCACTTCTTCATCCATACTCCCATCTTTATTCAACACACTGCCCAAATACTTAAATGAGCTGACATTCTCCATAACCTTACTGTTCAACCTCACCTCACACTCTGTGGCTGCACTCCTTTCAAAGACCATAACCTTGCTCTTCCCCGCATTTACCTTCAGATTCCTTTCTTCACACACTGTTCCAAACATATTTACCAGTCCCTGCAACCCCCATTCACTATCGCTCATCAGAGCTGTATCATCAGCAAACAGCAGTACAGGCAACTTCCTCCACCTGGCCAGGCTGAGATGCGGACACCATCCAGCCCTTCTGAGCTATCAGAACAGACTGGATGATTCTGTCGTCGACTCCTGCCCAGGTTGTAAACCAGCACCCCATACTATTAAACACATCACAGAAGACTGCATTTCACACAACCACTTACGCCAACAACACAATCTACACTCCTTGAGAGCTCTGTAGGAAAGCCCAACCATGGCCATGGCCTTCCTTAGGGACTTGGGGTTGTTCCGCCAGGCAGCTTAGGGAACAACATCAACAACAACTTCCTCTCATTTCCTCCCCTTATCAGAGGTACACCAACATCCACTGCTCTTCCTTGAATTTCTTTCATGACTCCATCCATATATACAATAAACAGCCATGGGGACATCACACACCCTTGCTTTAACCCAACATTCAGATCAAAGAACTCGCTCTGATCATTCTCCACACATACTGACGCCTTTACACCCTCTTTTTCTTCTGCTCTTACTTGGAAAGACCATATTACCAGTCTCGCTAAGGCAGCCTCCCAGAAGCTGGGTGTGCTCAACCGCCTCAAGGGGTTCTTTACCCCTGCACAGCTACTTGCTCTGTACAGGGGCACAGTGCATCCTTGTATTGAGTATTGTTCACATGTGTGGGGAGGATCTTCTCACACTGCACTCCTAGATAAAGTAGAAAGGAAAGCCTTTCGTATCATTAACTCCCGTCCACTCACCAGCTCTCTGCAATCTCTCTCTCTTCGCCGCAATGTTGCATCTCTCGCTATTCTATCGCTACTACAATAATCAGTGTTCCTCGGAGCTTTCCCAGTGTATACCACCTCCTCTATGTAGGGTACGTAGTACCTGCCTTGCAACACAATCCCACCCCTACTCTGTGCAACTTTCCAACCCAAGGGTGAAATGCTATTCTCAGACTTTCTTCTATTCAACTGCTGAGCTCTGGAACTCTCTCCCAGAATAAGTCTTTCCCTCTTCCTATGACTTAAATTGCTTCAAACTCCGTGTGTCCAGGCATTTTAGCTCGAACGTACCTTGATTTCGGCCCTGTCACTCTTTGAAATCTAGGGGAGGCACTCGCTGCAGGCAGTTATGCCTTTTGTCTCCCTCATTCACATAGAAAAAATAAATAAATAAAACAAATACATGCTCTTCACTGCTTTCAGCAACTTGCCGTCTACCCGTCTACCCCGTATATTCTCAGTACTTTCCACAAACCTTCTCTATCCACTCTGTCATAGGCCTTTTATAAGTCCATAAATGCAGCATACAACTTATGTCCCTTCTCCAGATATTTCTCCAGGCATTTCAGGGCAAAAATCTGATCTACACATCCTCTTCCTTTCCTAAACCCGCCCTGCTCGTCACTTATCCATTTCTCCGTTCTCGCTCTGACTCTCTCAATCACTATAGCCTACCCTACTGTACAACTTCCCTACTACGCTTAGAAGGCTTATTCCCCAGTGGTTACCACACACTCCTCTTTCCCCTTTACCTTTATACAGGGGTACTATTAAGCCTGTCTTCCAGTCATAAGGTGCACTCCCCTTCTCTCATGCTAGTTTACACATTTTCCATATCCATTCGATCGCTATCTCACCACCATACCTCAGCATTTCCCCACACACTCCATCATGATAATTGTACAACAAATGCCACAATCAAGAACAATTTATCTTACCTAAAGTGTCCTCCCTCTCTTCACCAGACAGCAATCAGCTGAACGATTATCAACAAAAAACGTTCCTTAGCATTCATTTGAGAAATAATTTTCTTTTGTAATAATATCTTGTTTTCTTTCTGCCTTAAATTAATTGAACAATTTAAAACTTTTTATGTTAAGAATAAGAAATAGTTCAGATATAACATTAATATTAAATTTTCCAATCTAGGATAGATGAAAAATCAAAGCTCCCGCAGGCAACAACGAAAGAAAACGAGCCTCCAACCGATGATTAAGGCTGTAACTATCATAATTTTATACTCAATTATAAATGTTCGCTGTTAGCCTACTGATAATTATTATCTTTAATTGTTGTTTTAGGTGGTGGTCCCTTCTATCCAGGAGTTCCTATTGAATACAATGAAAAATTAGAAAAAATTACAAGTAGGGCTGTGGTGGCTGGTGGGGGCACAGGTTTCTTATGGGGGGGGGGGGGGGGGATGTTCTCCCCCATGCCCCCCCTTGGCTACGCCACTGTATAAGGTTGTTAATACTTTCCTACCTATAGACGACGCACAGTCTAGACGAACAGCTGATGATATTATGGTGGCAGGTCGTATATAGGGAGAGTATTTTAGTTTTCTTGCATAATTATCTCCTTAGCTAATAATACATATTATCTGCTCTTAACCCGTACTGTACCGTAGGATACAGCAATAAAAGTCCCCAGCAGTCCCAAGCAATGTGGCAAAAATGACAGGAAAGACTGCACCTATCCAACTCCAAAGATGAGGCAACACTGGCTCTGTCACCCTTCAGTGGGTCTCATATAAGCTGAGAATAGTGTTGCCAACACGGGAGCAGTGCTCAAAAGGTCGTGGTAACTGGTACAGGGTTGTACAGGCAGTTACAAGGAAAGTACATTACTGCCGGATATATACGTCGCTGGGACTGGGGATTTACTTATCTACTGACGTATATATACGGCGCTGGGACTGGAGGCGTTAATGGACATATATAGCAATGATGTATAATGCTCTACCAGATATATTAGGCATAAAAAGGTTGATGAGCTAACTGTTGGTGCTAAAAGTCAGTAATACCTTTTTGTTTCATTAAAAAAGAAAATACTGCTGAGTATCTATCTATCTATCTATTGCCTGACGCCGTGATCCCCGAAGGGGTGGCCACGAACGAACCGCCCCCATGCACCTCTGTCCCCAGTCAGTCGACGCCCCTCCCCCCAACCAGCACCGCCTTCGTTCATGTAGTTCCTCACTCCATCAGTACATTTCTATTTTTGAATTATTGGTATACTATACTTAAGTTATTTCATACTTAAAAAATACTATTACACTAGCAACACTAAACACATTGCATTATAATTGATCGACTTTACTGTTTCAGACACTGTTTGAGGTTCATTATTTTCATTTAGTTATAGACCATAATTTCTTCACTTATTAACCCATTGAGTACCAGCGACGCACGTTATGCGTCGCCTATGTATGTAACGCTAAACCCCAGCTATGCAACAATCGTGTTCGCGTTAATTACTCTTGTCCTATGGCACCTAGAGGGTTCAGATTTGTATGGAAACTGCTTTAGTATCCCACGCAACAATACCGATGGTTGGAAACCCTCCAAGTCCAGCCACGTACGTGTAGCTGCGCGCGGGATTGATTTTCCAGTATTTTGCCTACCTATTTCCCCATGTTATTTGCAACTTCCCGCCACCCCGCAGGAACCCTAAATGACCTAGGTGAGCGTTTTTTTTCGTTTTTTTCTCTTCAATACTAACCCATCCCATGTGTTTTCAGAAGAAAAAAAAAGACAACCTGCTGGTCCCTCGATGTACATTTATTATATATCAGCTGGTGCTCAATGGGTTAATAATATCCTGCATTGTTATTAGGCTATAACTTTATTAATATGCAATTGTTGTTCTGAACTTAAAACATACAGAGAGAGAGAGAGAGAGAGAGAGAGAGAGAGAGAGAGAGAGAGAGAGAGAGAGAGAGAGAGAGAGAGAGAGAGAGAGAGAGAGAGAGAGAGAGAGAGGAGAGAGAGAGAGGAGAGCGAGAGAGAGAGAGAGAGAGAGAGGAGAGAGAGAGAGAGAGAGAGAGAGAGAGAGAGAGAGAGAGAGAGAGAGAGAGAGAGAGAGAGAGAGAGAGAGAGAGAGAGAGAGAGTGTGTGTGCACTAACAATGATGGTTTATAGATCACCATGGAGCGCTGCAAGGAGGAAAACACAATATTCGATACCATCAACTTCGACAATTTCCCAGATGCCCCAACTATGTACCAAGGTTAGTATCTATCTGTAACTACCTCTCCCTCTCTCTCTCTCTGGATAAACACACGCAAACTATTCTCACCCATGCCCGTGTGTTCGAACAAATATGGAATGTGAGACGCGCCCTAAGGATAAAATACCAACACCCAGCTGCCAACGTTCAGACACATCAACCGACACATTAGTCAACTACACGTGACTGAGGAAGCAATTAACTCTGGACTAAACTTTCACTATTGGATCTGTACCCAAATGATATGTCGCGCATAAACTTAGGTCTGACGAAGTGTTCGAGATTTACATGTAAGTGTATGTCTTTATAACCAGACAAATATATATATATTTCCAAGCCGAAGAATACAGGAGCCTGAATTCGAGGAAGTATGTAAATATTTTCCGCACGATAGAATGTGTACTGATCTCCCGAATTGGAGCAACGGTAATAAATAAAGAAGGGAAGAAGGGGAAATCTTCTAAATGACATTAACCCGAGAACGGCAAGAAGACTCTTAAGAGGTTTTGGTGGTGAAAGGCGACAAACCTCTTAAGATCCAAGGCCTAAAAAAAACTTTTATAAGGCCCCAGTAGCACTGAAAACAAAGGAATATGTGATTAACCCCTTCTGTACCAGCGACGGTAGGGAGCCGTCAGTAGATAAATCACTCCCCAGTCCCAGCGACGGCAGGGAGCCGCCAGTAATGTACTTTCCTTGTAACTGCCAGTATCAGGCAGTGCCTGGTACCACGACCGTTTGAGCACTGCTCTAGAGTTGGCAACACTTCTCAGCTTATATCCAAGCCTCTGAAGGCTGGGAGAGCCAGTATTCCTTCATCTTTTGAGGTGGGAGGTTGTTCTATCTTGCCATTTTGGCCACATTGCTTGGGACTGGGGGGGACTTTTATTACTGTACCATAGGGTACAGTAGGGGCTAAGTGAGATAATTCCCCTCCATACCTTCTATCACTCCTCCACATGTGTCAACAAAAACTCCTTCCCCCCCCCCCCCCCCCTTTTCAATTATCACCTATTTGTTCTCTTATTCCCTTGTTTATCGGTTTATTTATCGCGCCAATCTCTCCAACCTGGTTCCAAGGTGTTCTCCTGCTCATATCGAGTACATGGGGAGAGAGAGGCCTCAGTCTGCCTCCAGGCCTCGGAGAGAGAGGGTATACGTCTCGTTCGCCTCACACTTCATGACTGGAGGGTCGGCAATAATTTGTCTTTTTCATCCCCCAAGTACTATTCCCACTTGTTTTATTGCTGTTACATGTTAATATCTAAGCATAAAATAGGCGCATATCAATAAGTAATAACGATATTTATCGTAAAATGACAATTTTAGGCGGGAATGAAGCCAAATATCATCGCTTGGCGGTAGGGTGTGCACTACCAATAGCTCGCGCTTAACGGGTTAATATATGAACCTTGACATACCTAAGTCTAAACCCTCACTGTAATCATTGTTACTATTACAAACTAGGAAAAGCACTTAAAGGATTTCGTAGAGAGTGCGAGCACTGGTAGAACGAATTTTGAGCACACTGGAGTTGAGTCACGGGTTGTCGTCTTGCTTTTGACTACAGGGGCACTGAGATGACCACACTTCCCAGCTAGGTTCAGGCCCAAACAATTCCAAGATACGTTCTGCTCGGCTCTTGCACACACTCTTTTTAGTGCGACTCACAATACCACTATCCATGCTGAACCTGGGGGATGAAACTAAAGGATCCCCTGCACTTGGTAACATAAAGACTTTCCGGGCATAGGTGAACAGTTAGAATTATTACTGTCCTGAATCTCGATAGAGTACTTCGATACAAATCCAGGCTTCGGGGGCTTGGGCAGAATTGCACTACTTGAACTAAGTTCTTGATCTATGATAAACTTATCATTGAATGATAGCGAGGCTAGTGACTCAATCTCTGTCCCACTTTTGTTGGTGCAGTCAGAGATCGGATCAAAAGGCCTACCTTGTATTTGATTATGTAGTTCGATCTTGGTCCCACTTTTGTTGGTGCAGACCCTGATTGAACTATTCTCTGTCCCACTTTTGTTGGTGCAGTCAGAGAATAAAGAATTAACTTCTTCACAATAACCAATGTTATTCCTTCTCTTAACCTAGGAGTATCAAAATCAGAACCAAAATATGGTTTAGCCCAAAGGTTGATTGCTTGACTCTACCCTGTTCAGCGTGTATAGTGATTCTTTAGTCTGCGTTGTCCTGGATGTGTGATTCCAGGGCAACAAGGGCATGCTAGATATTTTCGGCTTTGTTTTCAATCAGGCAGCCAGGAGCACTGGTGATAACTTGTATATTAGGTGCACTTATCAGTTGTGCATTCGGGGACATTGATTTGACACTTGAATTGGTGGAACTGGGGACGTAGTTATTGATGTTAGAACTTAGTGGTGATTTCTCCACTTTTTGCCCATTAATTTCACTTGGCTGTTTATGTTTTGATACATGAGTGATTGGAATTGGTCGTAAGTAATTTTCTATGGTGCACTGGTTTGGATCACTATTGGTGTTAACTCTTTCACGCTTTTATGACGCAGAGGTTGCCAGATTAGCAATAAGAAATAGAGTTCTCTCACTCGTATAATTACCTCTCCAAAATTAGTTTTCTGCCCACAGCTAACTCAAAGACAACTGCAGAGGTTGAAATAACTAAACTAAAGGTTTCTAAATACCCCTGATGGTAACAAAGGCTTTAAAGTATCCATAATAGGCTCAAAATTCCGTCATAAGCGTGATAGGGTTAACATTACATGGTGCAGGATGTTGTGGTTGTTGCTGGCTTTCCTTGCGAAGTGGGTGGCTCCTTGTATTGGGCAACTCCACGTGTTCGTTATTCTTTCGCACTTTTGGTCGTGTTGCAGGTTACAGAGTGAATGCTGGTTGATTGCTACTGGTGCACTGGTTGGAGGCGGTTGTGTGGTGATCAGCTGGTTGTTTGGGCATTCGTGGTTGTTGTGGGAACTTGGTTTGAAATGGCATAGGGGGGGGAAGATCTCTCGTACGTTTGAAATATATCTTCCCCTCGTAGGTACATTTTCTTTGATGTGGTGTCTTTCCTCGGTCCCCATGCTGGATTTCGGTTGAATAGGATTGCAGGTGCTTATGCTAGCAATCCTAGCTAGTTGTTCTTCTCGCCTTTTGGCTGCCGGAATTAGTTGTAGGAATCTTGGCTGCACATTTTCCTCTCCTCGCATCTTAAGGTGTAAAAAACCTTCCTTGGTTTCACTTCAACTTTCACCCTCATATATACAATACATTAAATGTTTGTAACAGGCGCAGAATCTGACATTTTTCCATAGAGACATTATGATTTAGAATTACCCAAGGAGTTCATCTTCCAATTTAATGTAGGCTTTGCTGAAACACCCTGTATGTAGCGTTGGCAGTGGATTGACTTTACTGTCTTTTGACCTTGCCCTCGCTAGTTTAACTCTTTCAGTATTTGACGATGCATGGTTTTCTTTATTCAGGTTATCATAAATAGTTTTATGCAATTTACGAAGGCTCTCTAGGAATCGAAGGGTTTAAAACTATCTCAACTGAGTCTCAGCTCCCATAAGTTCTCCCTACCTAAACTGAATAAAATTGTCTAATAATAGCCAAAATTAACTATCAAAACGTGTCATGATCCTCAACGTGTTAACTTTACAGACATGGTGAAGAACTGTGTGAACCTGGCAGCCATCAAGGATGACCTGCAGATGACCGAGGAACAACTCTCACCCATGCTAGAGTGTGTGCTGCACCAGTATGGAATGGTAAGGCTTGTACACACCATTCACACACTAACACTATATATCTCTCTCTCTCTTTCTCTCTCTCTCACACACACACACACATTCTCACACCCATGTTCAAGTGTGTCCTGAATGAAGATGGAGTGGTCAGTCATTAATCCTATTTGGTTCTAGGAGAGTCTTTTTGGACCTCTGGGAGCATTTTGCTATATTAGTTTGGAGATTTTGAGACGTTTCGCCCCATTAGTTTGTTGAGAAAAACATGTTTCACGCCATTCAGTTGTCAATTTTTGTTCTGGGAGAGCATTAGTGAGCTTGTAACTTAGAATAAATTGGCCTTTGGCATGGAATCACCACCACCCTAGCCAGAAAGATATAAGCACCACCACAACAGAGGTACAGAGCACCCTTCTCGACCGGAACGGCCTATACACCGTCAACCTCCTTCCCGGGACAGCTTCTACCAGCACACAGGTAGTACAAGAGTTCGAGCGAGTCCTCGCCCTCAACATCGTTGACTAGAAGAACACAGCAGACGTGAACACTATCACAAGCGATCAAGCAGAGGTATCTGTTATGCCAAGTTTCTAAGAATATTCTGATTGCTATTCCCGGACTGGGAATGTGCAGTTATCTTCAACTAAGGTACCGCTCTACTGGGTGAGGACTGACCTTATTTCCCCAAATCATCACACAAATAACAGGCAATAGACATAAAACACAAGGAAAGATTACAAAGGTTTTTATTCTTAACTGCTAGGGTACACAATATCAATATAAGTCTCAAGAATAGATAATAGATAATAGCACTTGTAAATAAAGAATGGTTAGACAAATATAATAGAGACAATATGTGTCAATGCTAATATACATCCTTAAATTATGGCAGAGTATGTTCACTAATAGTTTAACTAGAATAATAGATATGAAATAATAATAAACAGTGACAGTATACAAGTATACTTCTCAAGATGGATATGAAGGACGCAGTAAGGTTGGTACATAGAACAATAGTTTAACTAGAGTGGCATGAGAATACAAAGTCCTGATAGACTAAATAATTAATACAGGCATGAAAGAAACTTGTCGCGAGCCGTGGCATAGTCATTAGAGGGTCGGTTGCTGATCAAAGGGTCGTTGGATCAAACCCTCACTGTTGCCTTCACTGGTGTAATGGTTTAGATGCTTATGTTCTGGGTATGGTGTCCAGAGTTCGAATCCCGGGAGGACCATATGCTTTCATTAGTTTATTCAAGTGCATTGGGGTTTGTAATTGATGATTAATGTTAAGAACGGGGTGTTACTTAATTCTATAGGTTCAGGAACTAATGTCTAGCGAGGCCGATCCTTAGTGATCTTGGCCCCATTCATTGTTTTTTCCACTCACTAAAACATTACGCTTTCCATAATGCAGTTGGGTCGAGTACATGATTAGATTGTTATCCAAAATTCGAATATGGATATTAATCGTGATCGTGTATTCAACCTTTTAACTGTGTTGGTGGTGTAATGGTTTAGATGCTTATGGTTTGGGTGTG
Organism: Paralithodes platypus; assembly: GCA_032716605.1. Classification (NCBI taxonomy): domain Eukaryota; kingdom Metazoa; phylum Arthropoda; class Malacostraca; order Decapoda; family Lithodidae; genus Paralithodes; species Paralithodes platypus. Next base: position 15,448,302 of record CM064490.1, read on the forward strand.
GCGTCCCGAGTTCGAGTCCCGGGAGGACCATATGCTTTCATTAATTTACTCAAGTGCACTGGGGTTTGTAATTGATGATTAATGTTAAGAACGGGGTGTTACTTAATTGGTAGATGTCAAGCCCGGGCAACTTGACCTAGCGATTCGTGACAAATGCCCGATATTCAAGGCCACCCCTTCTCGGGAATTTCAGCGTCTGGGAAAAAACAAAAAAAACAAAAAAAAATTCATAATTTATTACAGTCTAGATCAAGTGACTGAAAACCATTTAACTCTGCGACGAGACTTCAGAGTCTCGTCGCAAATAAATAGACGAATGCTTGCTTCTGGGTTGGTCAGTGTGAGTAGTGTTTCTTCTTTCTAAGTTGTCCTGGGTACGAGCTTCCAGGGCATCAAGGGCACGACAGGTTTCATGATTTTATTTTCTGTTGTGGGGCAAGATGCACTAGTTGCAGCTTGCATTCCAGGTGGATCTATTAGTTGTACTTCTGATGAAGTTGGGTTAGTGATGGATAATACTGCATATTTGTAATTATTAGAGTTTGAAGTGGTGTGCATTTTCCCCAAGTCTGGCATGTTTTCGTTGCTTCGTTATTTGGAGAATTATGTGTTGGAGCTATTACTAGGTATTTTTCTCCGGTGCACGCCATGGAATCATTGAGGTGTGTGTAGTTTGGCTGTGCTGGGTGTTGTCTAGGCTTGCCAGGCAGAGACGCAAGCGTTGAATCGTTCACGCTGGCCATCGCCACGTGGGCACCACTCTTTTACCTTTTTGGGTATGATGTAAGTTGCAGAACTGGTCCTTTCTTGTTTCTGCTGGTGCACAGCCCTGGTGTTGTGATGCGATTGAAATTTGGCACATCTTGAGATGGTAGGGAAACCGGGGGGTTGGTGTAAAAGTTGTTGCGGGGTTTATTTCTGGCGGTGTTAAAATAGTCTTCCCTGCTTAGTACATTTTCTTTGGAGCCATGTTGCTGCCCGCTGTTGGTGCTGAAATAGTCTCCCTGCTTAATGCGTTTTCTCTAGAGTCATGTTGCTGCCCTCGGGAGTGGTTTATATTGCATCCTTGTATGGTAGCAATCATGGTTGGAGGCTCGAATGTTGTTTTTGATGGGCGGAATGGTTAATGATGATGCTTTGGCACTTCTTTCTCCCCTCGCATCTCAACCATTTTATAGATTGCTTTGTATAAAGGCTCATTAAATGCAAACTAGATAGTATAAACTATTGGTATTTTTATAAGTTGTAATACAAATTAACTTTTATGAATAGTAATGAGTATAAGATGAGTTACGCCAAATAATAGTATATTAACTTGTTTTAGGCGTTTTTTCTATTATTCTCCAAAGTTCTGTAAAATTTAAAAAAAATTGTAATAATTAGATACGGCCAGAAGACGATGGTGTTCTCAAATTTAGCAGATAGCAGATTCGTACTATGCACTGTAATAATTCCTGAAAATGTATATGCTTGTGGAGTTTAACCCCTTAAGGGCGAGCTGTGTGTAATGGACAGCCTACCGCCAGGCGACGATATTAGGCCCCCACCTAAAATCGTCATTACTTATTCATATGCGCCTATTTTACATTTAATATGAAGATAGTAACATGTAACAACAATAAAACAAGTGGGAATCGTGTTTGGATGGTCAAAATCGAGAATAGATTCCGACCGGTCATTCATGAAATGTGAGGCAGCCGCGACGTATATCCTCCCCTCTCGGTGCCTGGAGAGACACTGAGTGTGAGGGTTGTCTCTCTCTCTCTCTTTGTCTTTCCCACGCATAGACACACGCAACACCACACACTAGGATCGGCTTGGAGATATTGGCACCATAAATATACCAATAAATATGGTAATAAGAGGAAAAATAGGTGATAATTGAAGGGGGTGGGAAAGGGGGAAAGGAGGGGATTTTGATACATGTGGAGGAGTGATAGGAGATATGAAGGGGAATTATCTCATTTAATCACTATTTCACTTGTTTTAAGTGTTACTGGGGCCTTTTAATTTTTTTTTTTTTAGGCCTTACTTCTTAAGAGTGTTCTCGCCTTTGCCCACCAAAACCTCTTGGAGTGTTCTCGCCGTTCCCGGGTTAAATGCAAAATATTATGCCAGGTGAAGGTATGGAATGAAAAGCCTTTACATCAGCACCTCGTATCTACTTTTCAAAGAGTGTTGAGAGGGGAGAAGCGGTGTTGGAAAGAGAAGAAACTGTTGGATTAGCTTTGTTGTGTGCGTTAACCCGGCGAGCGAGCGCAGGGTGTAGTGAACACCACAGTTCTGGGCGGCATTATTAAGCTCCATTCCTGCCTATAATCGTCATTTTACGATAAATATAATTATTACTTATTCATATGCGCCTATTTTACCTTTAATATGAAGATAGTAACCTGTAACAACAATAAAACAAGTGGGAATATCATTTGGATGGTCAAAATTGCGAATTGTTAGCGAGCAGTTCATTCAACAATTGTGAGCCAGCCGGCCTCATAACCTTTTCTCTCGAGGGTTGAAGCAGTACCGAGCTACTCCCTCACACTCTCCCAGTCTCTACCTTACGTAACACACACATGACCACAGCCTAGAATCGGTTTGGAGATATTTATATGAAAATATACCAATGAATAAGGGAATAACAGGGAAAATAGGTGATAATTGAAGGGGGGGAGGGGAGGGGGGGGAAGGAGGGGATGTGGAGGAGTGATATGGAGGAGAAAAAAAAAACCCACTTGTTTTAAGTGCTACTGGGGCCTTTTAAAAGTTTTTTTTTTAGGCCTTACCTCTTAAGAGTGTTCTCGCTGTCGCCCACCAAAACCTCTTAAGTGTTTTCTCGTCGTTTCTGGGTTAAGGCTGCGTCACACTTAGCCGAATTGACTCCCGTATTTCGCCACATTGCAATACGTGTAAGTGTCGGGAATCAATTCGGGGGTTTACGACGGTATACAGGAGAGTTACGGTAGAGTTAGGCGGGACTGACGAAAAAATAGTAAGGGTGCGTCACACTTAGCTGAATTGACTCCCGTATTGTGCCGAACCGGCAGTTGGCCAAACGCATGCACTCGTGCGATAAATCCAACCGTACACAAGCCGCACATATCCTTATGTACGGCATATGTACGCAACACGCAAGTCGGCGAATTTCCTACGAATATGATCAGAATCGAATCACAGATCAGATCAGATGAAGTATTGAGGGATAAGCCTTTACAACGGTACCTCGTATCTACAATCTACTTTTCCTATTTTTCTGAAGAGTGTAGAGAGGGGAAAGGGGTGTTGGAGAGAGAGGAAGCTGTTGGAGTGGTTTTGTTATGTGTGATTAGTCTGTATACATTGTCAGGGTGTCCCCTGACTGGGTGCGAGCATGTGAAACATGCTAGGACGTACTACCACACCCACTAAATGTCCGCCGTGGCAGGGATTCTATCCCCGGTCTTGCAGATTCACACGTGAGCGTGCTTACCACTCGACCACCACATGGCGACGAACAATGCACGTACCACACAATATCATGTGCCTTAAATGGTAAGAACCCATATCACTCATGTTGTCACTATACTTAATATAAATATGTATATATACTTTTAGTACCCAGTATATAGTAAGTGCCTCCACACTTTTGTTTGCTTTTAAAATAGTTTGATTTTGTTATCCACTTCATATGCATTTCAATTAATATTTCTCCTGTTCTTTCTACTGTTAATTAATGTATATACTTTCATTTTGGTATTTAAATTAATATTCATCTTTACTTATTTTTACTTTATATTTAAATATTGTTTATTGTATTTCCATATATATTGTTCATTCTCTATTAATTGTTAATAGAGGAGGACCGGATATCCAAATCCGCATCCGCATCTACGGATATCTGCGTCATTTTCACATCCGCATCCACATCCATTGATGTGGATATTTTTGCGGATATCTTGAACAACTCATTAGTAATAAATATTTATAATTATTATTAACTATATAGACCGTAGAAGTAATGGAAAAATACGGATACTGTGATAGTGTCACACCATGTACTACACATTTATAAATGCCTCCTTGAAGCAGATCCTGCTCGCCAGGAGTTCTCTACAAAAGACAACCCTGAGTGGAGGAGGCTTAGAAGACCACGAAACTCATGGCTAAGGCAAGTCGGCCAATCATGCTAGAGGATACTTAATATGGGCCAGGCAGGTGCCTGGAGTCTTGCCCGGGAGGATCCCCCAGAATGAAGTCAGAGGGTGAGTGCAGCTACATGCTGTCACAGCGTATGCCCCCCAATGATTGATTGTAACTTTCCTTCAACTGTGTTTGTGATGCCCACATCCTCGAGATGGACACCCACAACAGCTACGACGACGTAAGGACACCAGCCAGAGAAGAAGAAAATAAAGAAGTATATAATTCACAATTTTTTATTTAGCAAGACAGGAACTCTACCCCACAGAAACTTGAATCTCAGAAATGAACAGCTTCAACACCTACCACAACAATGACAGAATCAACAAGGTCACCACTAATGGCATCAACGACAAGGAAAACAAACAACCTCAAGATGCCAGGAACAGAATAGCAAGATAGGCCAGTACAACCTATGCCATCCTCTACCAGACAGTGAGAGAGCTCCGCCCTGCATAACTTTGCAAGCTCTTCCCCTTGTGACGTCACGCTACCCAGGCTACCTGTCAGTTGCCCACAGGTAACCTCTTCAAAGGAGCCAACTACTTCCGGGCAGAAAGGCACTAAATCCGCCACCTCACTCCTAGAAGAAGTTGTCCCTGTTCCATGGACATCAAAGAAGAGCAAGAGGAACAAGAAAACTAATGACTATCAAATGAGATAACTGTTCAGTAGCTTATCTTCTCCAAAGCTCCTCAGCACTTCCCAGGGCCAAGAAAAAGAGGTTTTCCAAGAACTATTTTTGTCACAGATGCTGTCAAAAGCTACAAGGGTGCTTCCCAAGAGAGCTAGGGCGCTTCCATAGGCTGAACAAGTGCTTCCACAGACCCAGAGGGTGCTTCCCAAGACCCGACGCATGGGGATTCCTAAGACCGCCACAGCACTTCCAAAGGACAATTCAGTGCTTCCCAACATTAATCCGGCGCATCGAAGGGCCACTCTCGAGACAAACACAGTTGCAACCAAGATACAAAAAGGAGCTGCCGCCCACAATAGTCCAGCCCAGAAGCCCTACGCCCAAGTCTTCCCACAGTGCTTAGGACAACTACTTTACCCATCTCCCCTATCTCCAAACCGGCCGATCCTATCTGTGTCAAGGGGCCAGTGCAAGGTCCTCTCCCGTGGATTAGTCAAACAGCTATTAGAAGTGCAATAATGAAAAGCAAAAATGGTAAAGCCGCAGGCTGCTCGGGCATTGCTGCCAAGATGTTGAAGGACTCTGGGAAGGTTGTGGTGCAAATGATAGTGCAGCTGATAAATGCAGTTGTAAGGGATGCAAGAATTCCTACCACACCAGGAAAACATATTGACTTTGCCTAATTTGTAGAGTAATAACTGACCTTCACTTGATATATTTATACACAATACACACACTATTCATTGTTACTTTGTCAGAAATACCTTCACTAGATTAGGCTATAATATTATATAAGAGTCTATGCCAGCCTAAATTTAACAAGCCAGTATATACTAATAAGACCGTTTTGGCTGGGCAATATAGTATTAATATTATAATCATATTAAGTTTGTATCATTATTATTTTTAATATTATTACTATTATTATAATATTTAATATTATTATTATTACTATTATTATGGTTAATTTAGATAAGTGGACTGTATATTATTGATATTGAATGAGTATTAACCATATAGAAATAATTACCCTTTTTGATGAACTCAGCTGGTGATTGGAGGATGGCGGAAAATAGGCTAGATGACTCGAAGTGGTTAGTAAGGTAAACAGCGTATGAAAAGAGGCTACAATAGGCTAGGATAGGCTAGATATTTACATTAAGTTGTGCTAATTAACAAAGATGATGATGTAGTGACTATATGGAATATGAGATGAAAGTGAAACGAAAACACCTAGTGAAGTTAAGGAACTAATGGAAGAAGGCTTAGCGTGTGTAGCTGGGACGGAGGTTGGTTGGAGAGTGAGCGAGCGCGTTATGTTTGTCTCCGTCGTGACATACCGCGCACGCGTATAACATATGGAAAATGTATCCCATCCTTTTTACAATGAGATACTTATGAACAATCTTAAATAATACAAATATATATATATATATAGGAATTATAATCCTACAATACTTTCCCATATACAACTATAGAATAATATATTCTACCCAATCATGGAACGTTCGACCAAGGTTATGGAAGCGTTCAACTTAAGACTACGGAACGATACGTAATGCTACATCAACCCAGATTACGTAACATCGAGACTGTTCATACTAGTTTGAGTACACTAAGTATGGACATATTCCCACCAACAGAAATATACAAGATTTACATGATTAGATTTGCCCGGAGGCAATCTTATCCCGCCAAACTTGGGAGGATATCTGGGTTGCCTGTCGACGTGGGCGTCCGCCGGACGCGTCAACAGGCTGCGCCGAAGTAGAAGCCAGAGAGGGGACTTCAATGGATAACTGATCCGAGGGGGTGTCCTTGCGATCGAGGTCACCCTCAAGAGGATATAGTCGGACTGTTGGCCATGTGATTACTCCAGTCCTGGTTCAAACCTTTGCTACCCGAACCTCACCATCACAACCTGGTAACAACTCCTCTATCCGACCCAATTTCCAAAATGCGCGCGGGCCCTCCTCATGGATGGTTACCACGTCCCCTACCCTAGGCCAATGACCTTTTAATGGTGTTAGTTTATTTTTTTGCGCTTCCCTTAACTCCTTGCGACATATATGACGCGATCGCGTCATATGGAACTTATAACCAAAAACTCATATGACGCGATCGCGTCATATGGACTTATCTCCATGCCTCTCCAATAAGTTTATGACGCGATTTTGCGTCATATGAGCTCAGTAAGTCCGATAAGTTAGCTTACGATAAAACCGTTGGTGGCAACCTCAGCCTCCTCCGATAATTCTAACGGCCGCAGTGTTGTTGTGAGTGTAGTGCGAGGCAGTGGCAATGATCCTGGGGCTCCCGCCTCCTCGGATTTATTGGAACATAATATGGCTGAAGGAGTTAAAGTCACCAGATTATAGGTTTAACTCCTGCAAGGAGATAAAGAAAACCTAATATTTAGTAGTGGCCCCGTAATCATTGACGATTATGCCTATTACATAAGGCATCCTCTTCAAACACTCATTTACCGTAGTTTGAAGCTACCGCGCAGAGCATAAAAAATTGAGGAGCCTTCATCATGAGCGCACGCAACCTCACTCAACGTCATTATGAAATTGGGTACTCACTACGAAAAAACTTTGTAAAAAATAACAAATAAAAAGAAAATAAGAATAACTAATCATAAGCTTTCCATAACTTCGGGGATGTACTTGTGTGGATCTTTGACCAGACGCTGACTTCAGGCGTCATTCTTCCTTCACTGACATATCAAGTAAACCAAAATCCTTAATACATCAACGAATGGGAAGGGGATGGTCGGGAGGGCCCCAGTCGTCAATAATTACGGGGCCACTACTAAATATTAGGTTTTCTTTATCTCCTTGCAGGAGTCAAACCTATAATTTATTAGTGGCCCCTCCATCATTGACGATTATGCCTGATATCTAAGACTGGAGGGGGACATTCGTAATCATATCATAACTCTAGCAAAAGCAGATAATCAAACAACCACATAGTATTCTTACTTTGTAAAAAAGATATATTTGTGTGCATAAACTTTATACAGCATATAAATATACAAAAAAGGTGACAAGCAGGAGCGTGCTTCGAAGAAGCCTGCTTGGACAAAAAAGGGGTTAACTCCGAGACTCTGTACACAGAGCTGGTAGTTAAGAAGGCACCCCACTTAAAGTAAGTGGTGAAAAATAAAAACATCAAAGTTTACATATGCACATATAAACCCCATTAACTCGTGGATATATATCTAAAATTATACCCTAAAAATAAAAGGAACTCGTGTACTGTCGCAGAAGTACTGAATTCTTGTACTTCTGCAGAGGTACTTACATTACAAATACAAGTTGCGGCCGCAACTACTAAGATTACTTAAATTTATATTGCTTCACAGCCAAAACTATTTACAACCAGCATTGTCGTTCTACTATGATTGTACGTTAGCACAATTTCCCGTAATGAATACTACAGAGAAATTTTATATCACAGCACCTACACCCTGTATCACAGCTCGTAAGCTCCGCACACGTACTCTGGCGGGGTCTAGGGTGTCCTATGTTACACTGACTGCACCCACCCCCCCCTCTCTTTTCTTCATCTAAACACTAAGTGACCCAGAGGCCACCTAGACCCTCTGCCGTAAAGCTATACATGGCATGGAAGGCCTGTCTAAAGCTACTGAAAGGTATCGAGTCAAAAAAGTATGATTAGAGGACCAGAGGTGCGTGGCTGCTATGTCCTCAACAGAAAAATTCTTAAGGAAACGTAAAGAGGTCGCCCATTTGCGTAAATCGTGAGCTCTACCCACAACGCCAGGATTACTTTCCTGAATGACGTTAACTAAGAGATAAGCCAGTTTACGTTTCATTACGCGTTTACCCGTACTTGATACCCATAAAGCACCTTGTTGATTCCTAGGTGCGACTTTCAAATATTTGGTTAGCGCTTGCACTGGACATAAATTATGGTGCACCTTTCCCCTTTTCAACGCCGGCACCGTGAACTCTGAAAACACGTGATCACTGTGTTCATTCTTGGCGATGAACCCCGGGGAAGGGGCAATATGAATACAATCATTGAGCCTACCAAACCTGATGCAATTAGGTGTGTTGCTCATCGCCGCCAGCTCAGACACCCTGTTCCCGGTAGCCAAAGCCATAAGGAATACTGCCCTTTTTAAAAGTAAATCAAAATCTGCAGTATTTTGGTACTGTCGGGAATGAAGTAATGACAACGCTTTGTCCAGAGACCAGGTAGGCATGAGCTGACGGGGAGGTGGGCGGAGTTTAAAACATGCCCTCATGAAACCGGTCTCCTCCGCTAATGGTATGGTTAGACCTGTAAGGTCAAAGAATGGCATCCTAATTGCTGTTAAGTGATTCTTTAACGTTACTACAGATAGACGTTTCTGCTCAAACAGATAGTTTAAATAATTAAAAACCAAAGCCACCGAAGGCATGGATTGTTCTGTTCTGAGTATCCATGAAGTGAAAGACTGCCAATGCGAATGATACTGTCTCTTAGTAGATTGTGTGTATTGATTCATGAATTTATCGGTCACGTTTCTACCATACGGAGCTAGCCATTTGGCCTCCTGAATGTCCATAATGCAAAAGTCAGCGAGGTCTCTAGGTTGCCAATCGTGTCTAAGTGGAAATACCCGACTGGGAGCGACACCGGGTTCGGGCACCACGTTTTTAATTGCTGGTACCACGCCTGCGCCGGCCACAGGGGCGCGATTAACGAGACTACGCCCCGATAATCCTGTAGTTTGTTTACTACTTGGCGCATCAGAGAAGCGTCATGCGGCGGAAACAGATAAATGGAACTCCACATGTTCCAGTCCGTCACCAGTGCGTCGAGTCCTCCCGCCGGCGTGGTTGTCCGGCGGGTTAGGTACCACGGGAGTTTGTGAGTCTCCTCGGACGCAAATAGATCCACTTGTGGACGGTAAGGTTTCGCAATCATTAGGTCGAAAATGTTTTGCTTGAGTGCCCATTCTACTGTTGTGCTCTGTCTCCGAGATAGAGCGTCTGCCCAAACGTTCGCTACGCCGGAGAGATAAGAAGCGTGAAGCTGAATGTCCAGCTTGTCGGCTAGTACAAAAATCTTTTCTGACACGTTTAGCAACCTCCGAGATCGCGTTGACCCCTGTTTCTGAACGCAGTGAACCGCATTCAGACTGTCCATCCTGAAGGCCACTGATTTGCCCCGCAAAGAAAAGCCGTGAGCCTGAAGGAAATCCAAGGGGACTAGTAACTCTTTGACATTTATGTGGGAGGATTCTGAATGGGACCAAAGCCCTTGACCCTGATGCCCTTGGTTTGACTGAAAGTCCCAACCTATCGTGCCTGACGCATCCGTGTCCACCCATACCGTCGGCGGAGGAGAGGTCCATGACATGACTGAGTGCAATGTTTCCCTCTACGCCCAGACCGCTGGTAAGGTGTGTATTAATTTTGGGATGGGCCATAATGTTTCCGCCGGCAATAGTGGAAAAAATTTGTTGCCCTCCAAAATTAAACGTTTGACTTTCAACCGGCCCAACTTTACAGTTAGTTGAATCCAGTTGAGAGAGCCGACCAGAGATTCCCAGACTCTCCGTGTCGTAGTCAGACTGTGAAGAAACAGAAACAGTTTCTTGCGAAACCTGTTCCGATTGTCCACACTCTGACTCAGAGTGAGAGCAGCTGTGTCCCAGACCAGCCCTATCCACTGGACCACTCGTGAGGGAACAAGGTTTGACTTTACCAGGTTTACCTTGAATCCTATTGATTTTACATGATTTAATGTTTTGTTGACATGATTGATGCATAACTATTCCGTCTCTGCCACCACCAGCCAGTCGTCTAGATACCACAAAATCCTGATCCCTTGTTGCAACAAGGGCATCAGGGCTTGCCGGACTAATTTCGTGAATATGCGAGGTGCTAGGTTTAAACCGAACGGCATCCTCTGAAAGACATAAGTCTGATGCATGATTATTAACCTAAGAAGTGCGCATGGGGGTAATTAGACACCTCTGCCTGTGCTGACGTATTTGAGCTGTTTCCATCACTGAAATATTCATTTTACTATATATAGCATTAATACTTATCCATACGCGCCTATTATGGGTTGATTATAAAGGTATTAACCTGAAACAACAATTAAACGAGTGAAAACAGCGTTTGGATGGTCAAAATCGGAGATACAGGCCGCGAGTTATATAATGTATGGGTGAGGCAACCTGCTTTCCCGCCAATTTCCCCCAAGGCCACTGAGACACAGTCGATCGATACTCTCTCTCTCTCTCTCTTGCACTCGCTTGCTAACAGTGTTGACAATGCCCTGCTTGCAACTCGCTAATGTTAGCACGAAAATATACCTCAGAATAAGGGAATAACAGGGAAAATAGGTGATAACTGAAGGAGGGGAGGAAAGTGGGGAAGGAGGGGAGGTAGAGGAGTGATATTTTGCATGGCATTTTTTTTTTTTTTTTTTCGATGTTTAAAGTTGATTTTTTTTTCTCTGACTCTTAACCCGTGGAGCCCCGGCTAGTTTTGTAATGTTTGCGCACCAGAACCCGGCCGGTTTTCAAAAAATGGTTTTATTCCAGAAACAATAGCGAATGGGTTAGGAATGAAGGAAAAACCACGAAAAACCGCTCAAAAAGCTTAAAAAATGGTCCTACAGAGCCCCCGAAAATGGATTTTACAAGAGTAAAAAATTGAAGGCAATTATCCCAAAAAAAACAGGTTATTGCGCGCTCGCGCGCACGCACGTGGACTTTGAGAGTTTTCAACCATCGGCACGGTTGCGTGGGATACGTACACAGTTCCCATACAAATCTGAGCCCTCTTGAGTGGCTACACCTGAGGTCACGGTCGGCGCAATTAGGGTGACGCGCCAGGCGCGTCTCTGGGGCTGTGCGTTACATACATCGCCGACGCGTCAGGCGCGTCGCTGGGGCTGTACGGGTTAAGAGTCTTCCCGCAGTCCGCTGGGGAACTCTTAAGAGTCTTCCTGCAGTTCCCGGGTTAAGGCCAGAAAACGTTGAAACCGTTTGTTTACCGAGACGTGCCAATACGCGTCCGTCAGGTCTAAAGAACACATCCACCCTTCCGGCGGAAGTGTTAGTCTGATTTGATTCACTGTCAGCATCCGGAAGGACACGTTGTGAATGTGGAGGTTCAGATAAGACAGGTCTACGACCGGCCTCATCTGAACACTGTCCCTTTTGGGTACCAGAAAAAGTTTGGATGTAAAAACTGGGTAATTTTGAGGAACCGGGATGATAACATTCTTGGCCACCATCTCTTGGATCAGTGACTCCACCTCTAATGAAATTTTTTTTTGCCTTTGTCGGCTGACTTAAGCGAGGTCGCCGGAGCCACTGCCAGGTGATGCCTTTGCGTGCCACCATCCTCGCCCATGTGTTTAAAGGCCATGCGCGATGATTCGCCCGGAACGACCCAGTTAGCAGACAAGGATTCGCCGGCTGGACTACCCTCTGATCCACCCGCCGGAAGATTGGCCCTGGGAGTGAGGGAGACCCTAGTTTTTTGGTGGTGGTGGTTGCGTAAGTTTAGACGTCTGGCCGGGTTTGGCTGGAGACGGGCCCTGGCCCGGCCTTTGATACCTCTGTCCTTTATGATTACCTGAAGACTTTCCTTGCTTGTATCTGTAGTGACCTTGGGTGGAAGAGGATTTAGGCAAATTAAAGGATTTTGACCCACCAGACTGAGCTTTAGCGACTGGTTTGGGCTTGGTAAAAGTGAAAGCAGGTTTCTTAGATGGGGCGGGACTGTGCTTCAAGGCCTGAGCCATGTTAAACACCGTCCTCCACACCTCCGGGGACATTAAAGAGGCAGTTAGAACTGGGGACATTATTACTTGATTTGCAATCCAATCCGGGAGCTTTCGGACTAGAGACATCCTTAGATCTTGTCTTGCCTGCACCGCCTCTAACAAGGCTGTGCGTATATATCCCAGTGACTGTATAGCAGTCTGGAGAAGCAAGCGTCTAGACAGTTCGATCGCCTTTCGGACTTCTGTGTCCGCGATAGCCTGAGCAGATCTTAGCATTGACTTTGCTACCTGTTGCGTAACTATATTTATTAGTGGCCCCTCCATCATTGACAAACATGCCTATTACATAAGGCATCCTCTTCAAACACTAATCCGCCGTAGTTTGAATCTACCGCGCAGAGCATTTAAAATCTGAGGAGCCTTCATCATGAGCGCACGCGACCTCACTCATGGCTTCAGTCATTATGAATTGGGTTCTCACTACGAAAAAACTTTGTATAAAATAAAAAACAAAAAGACAATAAGAATAACTATCCAATAAGCTTTCCATCATATCGTGGATGTACTTGTGTGGATCTTTGACCAGATGCGGATTCAGGCGTCATTCTTCCTTCTCTGCTCTGCGGTTAGCCGGCCCGGATGTGTCTCTCCACGCTCTGCTGGTTCCGCATTTGCTGCGTCCCTAGTGAGTTTTTTCTCATTTGTTTACTCCGGGAAGTATCGAGTAAGGTTAGGATATGCGTAGCAGGAGTGTCCTGGGCTGGTTGCCCGCAGAGCAGTGTATTTTGGGTCGTGTGTTTGGGGCATCTATTTCGGATGTACCCTCGTGGTCCGGTTGTGGACAGGTGAACTTTTTCACAGTTAGCTAGCTTTGTGATGCAGGCGGCTTTCATTACGCGTTATTGCTTCCTTTTATCTTTCTGATGAGGTAGCGTATTTTTGCTGACGTTCCCAGCGTATTTTTCTTCACTTAGTGAAGTTTTTTCTGGGTCCCGAGTCAGTTCTTCCCTTTGCCGGAAGTATTTGCTACAGTGGTGTGTTGGCGGTGGTTCCTGTTGTGATATAATTCAGTGCTTTTTGTTTATATTCCGACATGTTAATGTTATCCGTCTGCCTAGGCCTAGCCAGCCTCTCGTAGCTTAAACCACATATACAAGTGTTATTGATTTATTTTCTAAATATGTACTACTGTGTGATGTGTGTCCTGGTTTAGTTGTGTATTGGCTAATTCTACGGACTATTTATGTGTCCTGGGTTAGTTGTGTATTGGCTAATTCCACGGACTATGTTGGGCCCGGCGTTAGTTGTGTTTTGGCTACGCCTCGGTCCTGTGTTGCGTTCAGATGGTATCTGGACGGGGTGGGTTATTTCCGGCGGGTTTTTCTCGGTTTCACCATGAAAAAACCCGGCTGGTTGCCGAGTTTTGGCCACGCGTGGTTTAAAAACAGGCTTGTTTCCCCGGCGAGTGGGTGTCTGTGGCTCCCCAGGACTGCGTCTCTGGGGTGCCTGTTTCAGGCTCCTTCTGATTCCCGGCGGGTTGGCTGTACCATCTAACAGTGTTCATACGGACACGTGTTGTTTGTAGTTTTTTCGGTTTTGCAAAGCCAATATAAAACTATGCTGTTGTTGTATTTCCTCCCCGGCGATCTTTTACAAAGATGTGGGGTTAGGAACAATTGGGGTTAACTTTTAAACTTTAAATCACCCGGCGGGTGCAACCTGGTAGGGTGGGATGACCGAATTTGCAAAATTCAGTTTAGTTGACCAGACAATTGAGGGATGCATTGTGTATCGCCTCCTTCAACATACGGCAATTTAAGGCACAATTGGGGTTAACGTTTTTTAAACTAATATTCACACCCGGCGGGTGCTCCCTGGAAGGGTGGGAATAACGAATTTACAATTCAGTTAGTTAACCAGACAATGGAGGGATACGTTTTGTATCGCCGCCTTCAACATACGGCGATCTAAAAAGATACTTTGGGAGAAGTTAGATCTCGTATATTTGTCAGGCTTCCCAGTTTTTGATCTACGAGATAATTCGGGGGCCGGCGTCTTTTTTATTTATTTTTTTTCCAAAATTGAATCTTGAAACAAACACCACCGGAAAGACTTAATCAGTTATAAACGCCATGCTGGTCTTTATATATTATGTCAGAGGGTATTCATAAATCTTTTGGACAAATTAAGATATTCGGAAATCTTTTACTTAGGAAACCCCACAGCGTAGCGAGCTGTAGTCGTTGAGTATTACGTCTCGTTACCTGGCGGGTTATTTAACACTTGTGTGCGAACATGTTTGGGTTAACCTTATGAGCATTAATTCCTGGAAATTTTCTTTTTTTCCAGAGCTTGGTCCCGGAGGGTCTATGCAGAACCTGGAGTAAGTATCCCACCAGTCTCTGTCATGGCTACCTTTGCCCCGGTTTTTGCTTTATGCATTACGCCCTCCTGTTCAGGTATCCCTATTTTTGCGCACACCCTTTGTATAAAATGTGTTAAAAATGTCTCGTTTGGTGTGGGTTACCTTTCCGGCGTTTTTTCTCGTTGCTCCGAGAACACCGTTTTTGTTTACCGAGTTTTAGTCAGGATGGCTCAAAATAGGTAAGTTACCCCGACGAGTTTGGTCGCTTGAGGGCTCATAAGAAACTGCGTTTTCTGTGGTCGAGCCTGGGATCAGGCTTCCTGTGTTATTCATTGCTTTATGCATTACGCCCTCCTGTAATGTATAGTTTAGTGTGGGTTACCTTTCCGGCGTTTTTCTCGTTGCTCCGAGAACACCGTTTTTGTTTACCGAGTTTTAGTCAGGATGGCTAAAATAGGTAAGTTACCCCGACGAGTTTGGTCGCTTGAGGGCTCATCAGAAACTGCGTTTTCTATGGTCGAGCCTGGGATCAGGCTTCCTGGGTTATTCCCGTCGAGGGGGGCTCCACACAGTTTTCTAGGTGATCAGGCTGACACCTGTTGGACTTGGTTTTCTCTGCTTTTCAAAGCCATTGAAACAATGCTGTCTGTTTGTTTGGTCTTTACCTCCCGGCGACCTTTTTACAAAGAGGTCTGGGGCAGGTATAATTGGTTTG
This sequence comes from Paralithodes platypus, assembly GCA_032716605.1. NCBI lineage: Eukaryota > Metazoa > Arthropoda > Malacostraca > Decapoda > Lithodidae > Paralithodes > Paralithodes platypus. The sequence continues at coordinate 15,463,959 of CM064490.1, forward strand.
ACATTGCATATAAAACCCGGCGGTTGTACCTTCGGGTGGTTATATTAACGGATTGGCGATTCGAGATAATTTGCCAAACAATTGATTGATACAATAGGGTATCACAGCCTTCAAGACGGCGATCTATGAGGGCTTCTGGGAGAAGCCGGATTAGAGATTAAGATAGGCTTAGACTTTTTATGGGATAAAAAGATGCCTGAATCTTACTAGTGTCTCAAGTGTAAAGGGATACTTGAAAGACTTCATCTTTAATAAATATATGCTTCATCTTTATGAGGATTAAGAAGTTATTCTTAATTCTTTTGGACAGGTGAAAGATATGCTGAAATCTTTAATAAGCCATTGAAACAATGCCGTTTGTTTGTTTAGTCTTTCCCTCCCGGCGACCTTTTTACAAAGAGGTCTGGGGCAGGTACAATTGGTTTGACATTGCATATAAAACCCGGCGGTTGTACCTTTGGGTGGTTATATTGACTGATTTGCAATTCGCGATCTTTGTATTTCCTCCCCGGCGATCTTTTACAAAGAAGTGGGGTTAGGAACACTTGGGGTTAACTTTTAAACTTTAAATCACCCGGCGGGTGCAACCTGGAAGGGTGGGATGCCCGAATTTGCAAAATTCAGTTTAGTTGACCAGACAATTGAGGGATGCATTGTGTATCGCCTCCTTCAACATACGGCGCTTTAGGGCACAATTGGGGTTAACGTTTTTTTTTTTTTTTAAACTAATATTCACACCCGGCGGGTGCTCCTTGGAGGGATGGGAATAACGAATTTACGATTCAGTTAGTTAACCAGGCAATTGAGGGATACGTTTTGTATCGCCGCCTTCAACATACGGCGATCTAAAAAGATACTTCGGGAGAAGTTAGATCTCGTATATTTGTCAGGCTTCCCAATTTTTGATCTACGAGATAATTCAGGGGCCGGCGTCTTTTTTAGTTTTTTTTCTCTCCAAAATTGAATCTTGAAACAAACACCACCGGAAAGACTTCATCAGTTATAAACGCCATGCTGGTCTTTATATATTATGTCAGAGGGTATTCATAAATCTTTCGGACAAATTAAGATATTCTGAAATCTTTTACTTAGGAAACCCCACCGCGTAGCGAGCTGTCGTCGTTGAGTATTACGTCTCGTTACCCGGCGGGTTATTTAACACTTGTGTGCAAACATGTTTGGGTTAACCTTATGAGCATTAATTCCTGGAAATTTTCTTTTTTTCCAGAGGTGGGACCCGGCGGGTCTATGCAGAACCTGGAGTAATTATCCCACCAGCCTCTGTCATGGCTACCTTTGCCCCGGTTTTTGCTTTATGCATTACGCCCTCCTGTTCAGGTATCCCTATTTTTGCGCACACCCTTTGTATGAAATGTGTTAAAATGTCTCGTTTGGTGTAGGATACCTTTCCGGCGTTTTTTCTCGTTGCTCCGAGAACACCGTTTTTGTTTACCGAGTTTTAGTCAGGATGGCTCAAAATAGGTAAGTTACCCCGACGAGTTTGGTCGCTTGAGGGCTCATAAGAAACTGCATTTTCTGTGGTCGAGCCTGGGAGCAGGCTTCCTGTGTTATTCATTGCTTTATGCATTACGCCCTCCTGTAATGTATAGTTTAGTGTGGGTTACCTTTCCGGCGTTTTTCTCGTTGCTCCGAGAACACCGTTTTTGTTTACCGAGTTTTAGTCAGGATGGCTAAAATAGGTAAGTTACCCCGACGAGTTTGGTCGCTTGAGGGCTCATCAGAAACTGCGTTTTCTATGGTCGAGCCTGGGATCAGGCTTCCTGAGTTATTCCCGTCGAGGGGGCTCCACTCAGTTTTCTAGGTGATCAGGCTGACACCTGTTGGCCTTGGTTTTCTCTGCTTTTCAAAGCCATTGAAACAATGCTGTCTGTTTGTTTGGTCTTTACCTCCCGGCGACCTTTTTACAAAGAGGTCTGGGGCAGGTATAATTGGTTTGACATTAATAATAATACTAATAATAATAATAATAATCATAATAATAATAAATTTATTCAGTTAGCAATTTACAGAGTTGGTACCACATAGTATGTTATAAATATGACATGTACCAGCCTTGCATAATTCCAACTAAGGATAGCCCAATAAGGCCGTTAGGCGTATATCCATTGGGGTCCTTGTATATAAAACCCGGCGGTTGTACCTTCGGGTGGTTATATTAACGGATTTGCGATTCGAGATAATTTGCCAAACAATTGATTGATACAATAGGGTATCACGGCCTTCAAGACGGCGATCTATGAGAGCTTCTGGGAGAAGCCGGATTAGAGATTAAGATAGGCTTAGACTTTTTATGGGATAAAAAGATGCCTGAATCTTACTAGTGTTTCAAGTGTAAAGGGTTACTTGAAAGACTTCATCTTTAATAAAGATATGCTTCATCTTTATGAGGATTAAGAAGTTATGCTTAATTCTTTTGGACAGATAAAAGATATGCTGAAATCTTTAATAAGCCATTGAAACAATGCCGTTTGTTTGTTTAGTCTTTCCCTCCCGGCGACCTTTTTACAAAGAGGTCTGGGGCAGGTACAATTGGTTTGACATTGCATATAAAACCCGGCGGTTGTACCTTTGGGTGGTTATATTAACTGATTTGCAATTCGCGATAATTTGCCAAACAATTAATTGATACAATAGGGTATTACAGCCTTCAAGACGGCGATCTATGAGGGCTTCTGGGTGACGCCAGATTAGAGATTAAGATAGGCTTAGACTTTTTATGGGATAAAAAGATGCCTGAATCTTACTAGTGTTTCAAGTGTAAAGGGATACTTGAAAGACTTCATCTTTAATAAAGATATGCTTCATCTTTATGAGGATTCAGAAGATATGCTTAAATCTTCTGGACAGGTAAAGATATGCTGAAATCTTTAATATGATACTAAAGGACAACGAAAAGTAGTGGTGGAGTGCTACGGTTCGTTGACCGGCGGTTTTGAGGCACATATTTTGTACCGTTTTTTGGGTGTAACCCTATGAGCATTAATCCCCGGAAAATTATCTTTCCAGGGCGGATTACCGGTGTTGCACCAGGTGACCAGGTAGTTCCCGGGGGCGGGGTAGTTCTCCCCCAGTCTCTGTCGTGTCGGCACTTGAACCTCTCATTGCTGTATGTTCAACGCCGTTAAGCTCAGGTAGCCCTATCTTATTTTTATTTGTTAATGAAATAATTTAATAGCTGAATCATAATAAACATATATATTTTCTATGATTATATTATGATAATATTGTGTTTATTTCTATTCTATCTATCTATCTATATGCTCAGGCCCAATCCCCATTTTGGGGGTAGCCGACTCAAGACAGAGCAAGACCAGGGAAAACACAAAAACAACATCAAACAAAAAATAAACACTGATAAAAAAACATAAACTCACACACATCCAGGTCACCCAGGAGAAGACCCAGAAACCAGGGTTACCAAGGTCGCTCCAGCACTCCCCCAGCCCCTGACCACCCGGAGAGGTTCCGATCTCGGCAGGCAGACATGCAGCGGAGCCAAAGCCACAAGCCCTCCTACCACACTTCCAGGCACACCCTTTATATTAATCGTCTCCCCGGGCCAGGCGCCTGATGGACTATTATCTAGTCGAACTTGCGCCCGACCCCTTACTCCAAATGACCACGTGTTCACTTAACTATTCACAAGCATTCTCCATTCACTCCTGTCCACCACCACTTCCCCTGCCTGATCTATAGTCATTCCTCTATCATCCAAAGCCTTTCTTACACAGTCTCTCCATCTCAATGGGGGTCTTCCTGCCCTTCTATCTCCCCTTGTACCTGACTCACATATTATCTTTGTAAGCCTTTCATCTCCCATTCGTTCAACATGACCATACCAGCTCAGCACCCTTCTGTCCACTCTGGCTGACAAATGTTCCTGCTGCCCCACTCTCCTACGTATCTCTTCATTCCTCAATCTGTCTCTACGAGTAACTCCACACATACTCCTCAAGCAGCTCATCTCCATCACATCCAGCCCTCTTTTCTCCTTTTTCTTCAGAGCCCATGTCTCAGCCCCATACATCACTGTTGGCACAACAATTCCTTGATACAGTGCACTTTTTACTTTCACTCCGAGATTTCTCGTCTTCCACATACTTCCCATTGCTCCGAAAACCTTCCTTCCTTCACAAACTCTCTGTTTTACCTCCACTTCCATACCTCCACTCCTGCTTATTGTTCCTCCTAGATATTTAAAACACTCTACTTGTTCCAATATTTCCCCATCCAGCCTCACATCTAGATTCACCCTATGCTCTCCCCTATTACACACCATTACTTTACTTTTATTGACGTTCACCTTCAGTTTCCTCCTTCCACAAACCACACCAAACTCTTTGACTACCCGCTGCAGTTTCTCATCAGAATCCGCCACCAATGCCGTGTCATCAGCGAACAGCAACTGATTCAACTCCCAATCTCTACCATTCTTTCCTACTAAACCCAATCCTCTTCCCATAGTTCTCCTTTTCACCTCCCTCACCACACCATCCATAAACATATTAAACAGTCATGGTGACATTACACAACCCTACCTTTACCTCAAACCATTCACTCAACTCACCATTTCCTACTCTCACACATGCTCTGCTCCCTTCATAAAAACTCTTAACTGCTTCTAACAAATTTCCTCCTATTTCATAAATCCTTAACACCTTCCACATTGCTTCACGGTCCACACGATCATACGCTTTTTCCAAGTCCATAAAAGCCCAAAATATCTCCTTATGCTTCTCTAAATACTTCTCGCATAACTGTCTTACTGCAAACATCTGATCCACGCACCCTCTTCCCCTCCTAAAACCGCACTGTTCTTCTCCTATTGCAACTTCCGTACACATTATTATCCTCTCTATCAACACCCTGCCATACAGCTTTCCAACCACTGACAATAAACTAATACCTCTATAACTTGAACACTCCTGCTGATCTCCCTTCCCCTTGTACAACGACACAATACATGCACTCTTCCAGTCTATTGGTACCATTGACACAGCAAAGCAAACATTGAAAAGTCTCACCAACCAATCTATTATCACATCTCCACCCTTCTTTATACACTCCACAGCAATACCATTCAAACCTTCTGCTTTTCCCGCTCTCATTTGTTTCACTGCTTCTTTCACCTCATTTTCCTCAATACTTTCATTCATTCCCTGCCACCTGGGTGGCTTGGGTAACCTATCTCCATCCACCTCTGCTTCAATCACTGCTTCTTTTCCATCTCTTGTATTTAACAAAGATTCAAAATACTCGGCATATCTTTTCCTCACTTCAACTGGTTCCGCTAGTAATTCTCCATTTCATCTTTCACTGACTCTTCCCTCTTTTGTCCTCCTTTCCTTACTTTATTTACCTCCTTCCAGAACATCTTCTTTCGTTCTTCAAAATTCTCACTCAGCCTTTGGCCCCACCTTTCGTTTGCATCTTTTTTCGCTTCTCTAATTTTCCGTTTTGCCTCTCTCCTTTTCTCCTTGTACCTCTCCCATACCTCAACACTACCATCCTGTAAAACCCTCTCAAAACACTGTCTCTTCTCCTCAACTGCCTTTCTCACCGTATCATTCCACCACTCGCTTCCCTTCCTGATACCTCTGCCTCCTACTTTCCTTTTGCCGCATACTACCTCTGCACTTGCTTTCACTCCTTCCTTAAACTGTTGCCATTCAACCTCTACTTCTCTCTCTTCCATCTCTCTCACTTCCATCCACTTTTCATTTAGTCTTTCCTTGTACTCCCTCTCTTTTTCACTCTTCTCTAACTCACTAACTTTTATTACCTCTCTTACTTCACGCTTGTCTCTTATTCTCCTGTAACTCTTAACTCTTAGATTTCCCTCCACCAGGTAATGATCTGACATACCCTCCGCCTCACCTCTCATCACATTCACATCCAGCAGTCTACACAATCTTTCCCTTGTCACCAGCACATAATCCATCAATGCCCTCTCTACAATCTCTCCCCTCACAAGTCTATGCCTGGTGTACTTGTGTATACGCCTTTTTTTGAAGAACGTATTACCTACACTCAATCTACACTCTTCACATACATTTTTCAGTCTTTCTCCACTCTCGTTTACACCATCCACACCAAAACTACCGATGACTCCCTCAACAGGCTCATTTCCTACCCTAGCATTTAGGTCCCCTAAAACTATAACATTTTCATTTTCATCAAACCCTTGTAGACAATCTCTCAAATCCTCCCAGAAACCCTCTACCTCGTCTAACTCTCTTTCACTTCCTGGTCCATACGCACTTACAAAAACCCACCTTTCACCCTTAAACTGCATTCTCACCCACATTAGCCTTGATGACACCTCTTTCCACTCTTTTATAAACTCTCAACTCCTCCTTCACAATAATAGCCACTCCTTCTTTCCCCCTGACTCCCTCGTCTACTCCAGACTTTCTACCTATCACGTTTCCAAAATCCACTTCTCCCTCTCCTTTCATCTTTGTTTCATTCAGTGCAAGGACATCATACATCCTTCTTTCAAATAACCTTCCAATATCCTCTCGCTTCTCATTCGTACTACATCCACGCACATTCAAAGCTCCTATTCTTAGGGTCCGGGACCACGAACGCGTTCCCTCGCCCCTATCTCTGTCTCGTTTTTTTGGTAGATTTATTTAAGGGGAGAAGGATACCAGGCCCCCCGCCCCCGATCCCCTTTAGCCGACTTCTACGTCTCGCCGGAGAAAAGCGGTGGTGGAAATTTCTCACCCCTCCACCACAGAGGAGGCTACCTGCACCAGAAAGTGGCGGGCGTTGGGGTCGCCGCATCCCTACGCCATTTGAAAAAATTAGAGATGCAGAAGGAGAAAAAGATAGAAGGGGCTATGGGAAGTAGAGAACACCAACCCTCACTCTGACAAAGGGTCAGCCCACCACCGTATTATTTATAGTAATTTATTTTAATACAATTAAATATAAATTAACTTAGTTAGTATACTTTATGATTTTGCTCACCAGCTCTGCTTTCAATGTGTTAATGAGCTATGGGAGCTTTTAATTATCATAAACCTTTACGGGACTCGGACGAGGGCTCCCGTTCAGGGAGTATACCGAGCTCGCAAGCGAGGGACAGCCACAGCCAAGGTGTATGGCGATACTCACAGTCGTACCTCACCCGCCGGACGATAACGCCGGCGGGCGGACCTGACGCTCTGATGACGGACGAGAACAGGTTGAGTTCCATTTATCTCTTTTCCGCCGCCAGACGCGTCTCTAATGTGCCACATAGTCAACAAACTACAGGATTAGCGAGGCGTAGTCTCGCTAATCGCGCCCCTGTGGCCGGCGCAGTGTGGTACCAGCATTTGAACACGTGGTGCCCGCACCCAGTGTCCCTCCTGGTCGGGTTGTTCCACTTAGAACACAATTGGCAACCTAGAAACCTCGCCGACTTGTTCATTTTGGACATTCAGGAGGCCAAGTGACTTCGGTGAGACTTTTTCTATTGCACTAGACATATCGAAAGCCTTCGATAGAGTCTGGCATAAATCTTTAATTTCTAAACTACCCTCCTTCGGTTTCTATCCCTCCATCTGTGCCTTTGTCTCTAATTTCCTTTCCGGCCGTTCCATAGCCGCGGTTGTGGACGGCCATTGTTCACTTCCTCACCCTATAAACTCCGGTGTTCCTCAGGGCTCTGTCCTATCTCCTATTCTCTTTCTAATTTTTATAAATGATCTCCTTAACTGTACCTTAATTCCCATCCATTCATACGCAGACGACTCAACCTTACACTACTCCATTAGTTTTTCAGAACGCCCAAGCCAGCAATCCATCAACGACAAACGTAATGAAGCCATAGAACTCTTAAATTCTGATCTAAATACTATTTCCAATTGGGGCAGAGAAAACCTTGTTAACTTTAATGCTTCCAAAACCCAATTTCTCCATCTATCTACCCGTCAGGATCTCCCAGCGGACTATCCCTTATTCTTCAACAATACAAAAATCAACCCTTCATCTTCTCTCAATATTCTTGGTGTCTCTTTTTCTTCTGCTCTCATTTGGAAGGACCATATTACCAGTCTTGCTAAGGCAGCCTCCCAGAAGCTGGGTGTGCTCAACCGCCTTAGGGTGTTTTTTTCCCCTGCACAGCTTCTTGCTCTGTACAGGGGCATAGTGCGCCCTTGTATTGAGTATTGTTCACATGTGTGGGGAGGTTCCTCTCACACCGCTCTCCTAGACAAAGTTGAAAGGAAGGCCTTTCGTATCATTAACTCCCGTCCACTCACCAACTCTCTGCAATCTCTCTCTCTCCGCCGCAATGTTGCATCTCTCTCGCTATTCTATCGCTACTATAATAATCAGTGTTCCTCAGAGCTATCCCAGTGCATACCACCTCCTTTACGTAGGGCACGTGGTACCCGTCTTGCAACTCAATCCCACCCCTACTCTGTGCAACTCTCCAACCCAAGAGTGAAACGTTACTCTCAAACTTTCTTCTACTCAACAGCTGAGCTCTGGAACTCTCTCCCAGAATTAGTCTTTCCCTCTTCCTATGACTTAAATTGCTTCAAACTCCGTGTGCCCAGGCATTTTGGCTCGAACGTCCCTTGATTTTGGCCCTGTCACTCTTTCAACTATGGGGGAGGCACTCACTATAGGCAGTTATGCCTTTTGCCTCCCTCAATCACATAGAAAAAAAAAAAAAAATATTTACCCAGTCTACAAAGCGACAGTTCCAATCGCATTGGAAAGCTTTTACGTCTCGGATTCTTAGAACAAAACAAACTGTGCCCTCGGTGGCGTTGGTTGTTTATTATTTAATTTATCTGTTCATGCAGAAACATTTATCTGAAAGTGATTTATGTGGGTTTTAGGAAGGGAAGAGGATGTGTAGATCAGATTTTTACCCTGAATTGTGTTGTGGAGAAGTATCTGGAGAAGAAACAAAAGGTGTATGTTGCCTTTATGGACTTGGAGAAGGCCTATGACAGAGTGGATAGAGAAGGTTTGTGGAAAGTACTTAGAATATACGGAGTAGAGGGCAAGTTGCTGAAAGCAGTGAAGAGCATGTATGAGGGTGCAAAGGCGGCAGTACGTGTGGAGAGTGAGCAGAGCGAGTTCTTTGACCTGAATGTTGGTTTGAAACAGGGGTGTGTGATGTCCCCGTGGTTGTTTACTGTATATATGGATGGAGTTATGAAAGAAATACTATCAAGAGCAGTGGATGTTGGTGTATCGCTGAAAAGGGAGGGAATTGAGTGGAAGCTACCTATACTGCTGTTTGCGGATGATACAGTTCTGATGAGTGATAATGAATGGGAGTTGCAGGGTCTGGTAAATGAGTTTGGAACAGTGTGCGAAAAACGGAATTTGAAGGTAAATACGGGGAAGAGCAAGGTTATGGTCTTCGAAAGGGGTGAAGTCACGGAGTGTGAGGTGAAGCTGAACGGTCAGGCTATGGAGATCGTCAACTCTTTTAAGTATCTGGGCAGTGTGTTGAGTAAAGATGGGACTATGGATGAAGAGGTGCGGGAGAGGGTACAACAGGGGAAGAGGGTTGTAGGAACGCTAAAAGCAGTAACAAGAAATAGGGTGGTCAGTATGGAAGTGAAGAAGTCCTTGCATGACAGTGTGGTAATCCCGACACTGACTTACGGAAGCGAAGCATGGACGTTGGTTGAGAGACTCAGACCAAGAGTGAGAGCAGTGGAAATGAATTACTTAAGGAGTGCGTGCGGAGTTACATGGAGGGATAGACAGACTAATGAGGAAGTAAGAAGGAGGTGTGGTGTGGAGGTAGATGTGCTGGAAAGTGTGAAAAGGAACAACTTGAGATGGTTCGGCCATATGGAACGTATGGAAAGCGAGAGAATGACTAAGAGGGTGTATGAGAGCGAGGTGGAGGGACAGAGGGGGAGAGGTAGACCGAATATGAGGTGGAAGGATGGAGTGAGGAAGTACATGAACGAAGGTGGTGCTGGTTGGGGGGAGGGGCGTCGACTGACTGGGGACAGAGGTGCATGGGGGCGGTTCGTTCGTGGCCACCCCTTCGGGGATCACGGCGTCAGGCAATAGACAGATAGATAGATAGATTTATGTGGGCAGGTTTTAAACTCCGCCCACCTCCCCGTCAGCTCAGGCCTACATGGTCTCTGGACAAAGCATCGTCGTTATTCTCGTTCCCGTATGTACCAAAGACTGCAGATTTTACAAAAGGGCAGTATTCCTTATGGCTTTGGCTACCGGGAACAGAGTATCTGAGCTGGCGGCGATGAGCAACGCACCTAATTGCCTCAGGTTTGATAGGCTTCATGAGTGTATTCACATTGCACCTTCCCCAGGATTCATAGCCGAGATTGAGCACAGTGAACACGTGTTTTCAGAGTTCACGGTGCCGGCGTTAAACAGGGTAAAGGTGCACCATCTTTTTTGCTCAGTGAAAGCTCTAACCAAATATTTAAGAGTGGCACCTCTAAATCACCAGGGTGCTTTATGGGTCGCAAGTCCGGGTGAACGCTTGATGGAGCGTACACTGGCTTCTCTCTTGGTCGAGGACTTTAAAGGGAAGAATCCCGGCGTTGTGGGTAAGACCCACGATTTACGCAAGGGGACAGCCTCTTTACGTTTCCTTAATAATCTTTCGGTGGAAGTTATTACGTCCACACAGTTGTGGGCCTCTAATCAGGAGTTTTTGCCTCGATACCTTTCAGTAGCTCTGGACAAACCTTCCTTGCCATGTATAGCTTTACGGCAGAGGGTCTAGGTGGCCCTTTTAGTCACGTTTTGTTTAATTTCAAGAAAAAGGGGGGGGGAGGGTGCAGTCAGTGTGACATAGGACACCCTAGACCCCTCCGGAGTATGTGTTCGGAACATACGAGCTGTGATACTGGTTGTAGGCATTGTATTATAAAATTTCTCTGTAGTATTCATTGCAGGAAATTGTGCTAAAGGCCAATAGTAGTGTTACAACAATTCTTGTTGTAAGTAGCTTTGGCTGTGAAGAAATAGATTTTTGAGAAATCTCGGTAGTTGCAACTACGACTTTTACTTTTGAAGTAATTACTTCTGCATAAGTACACAAGTTCAGTACTTCTACGAATGTACAAGAATTGATTTAGGTTTGGTTATATTTTTAGGAATATATCCACTAGTTAATGGGGTTTATATGTGCACATGTAAACTTATAAGTTTTTAGTTTTCACCACTTACTTTAAGTGGGGTGCCTTCTTAACTAGCAGATCTGTGCACAGAGTCTCAGAGTTAACCCTTTTTCAAGCAGGCTTCTTTGAAGCACGCTCCTGCTTGTACCCCTTTTTGAAGATTTAGGCTGTGTAAAGTTTATGCACCCGAATATCTCTTTTTTTACAAAAGTAAGAATACTATGTGGTTGTTTGATTATCTGCTTTTCTAGAGTTATGATATGATTACGAATGTCCCCCTCCAGTCTTAGAAATCAGGTATGTTCGTCAATGATGGAGGGGCCACTAATAAATTATAGGTTTGACTCCTGTAAGGAGATAAAGAAAACCTAATATTTAGTAGTGGCCCTGTAATCATTGACGACTGGGGCCCTCCCGACCATCCCCTTCCCATTCGTTGATGTATTAAGGATTTTGGTTTACTTGATATGTCAGTGAAGGAAGAATGACGCCTGAATCAGCGTCTGGTCAAAGATCCACACAAGTACATCCACGATATGATGGAAAGCTTATTGGATAGTTATTCTTATTGTCTTTTGTTTTTTATTTTTTACGAAGTTTTTTCGTAGTGAGAACCCAATTCATAATGACTGAAGCCATGCGTGAGGTCGCGTGCGCTCATGATGAAGGTTCCTCAGATTTTAAATGCTCTGCGCGATAGATTCAAACTACGGCGGATTAGTGTTTGAAGAGGATGCCTTATGTAATAGGCATGTTTGTCAATGATTACGGGGCCACTACTAAATATCAGGTTTTCTTTATCTTCTTATAGGAGTCAAACCTATAATACTGAGAAAATAGTCTATACGCCTTTCCCCGTAGCCTAAACTCCCGGTCTAGGTGAGCAGTGGAAGGTGTAGAAAAGGGATCTTTAAGTTTGCATAGATTAATTTTAGGGGCAGCTAAAAAAGCAAATGGAGCAGAGAGAACTCCGCCGGCAGAGTATACCGGGAGAGAGAACCAAGAATGGCTTTCTTGTGGAATTAGGTGTGAAGCTTTAGAAGTGAATGTAGTTGCAAAGTTTTGCGCCTCGACTTCCCAGTCCACCCAAGGTCCCGGACCCAACTGCTCCACCTTCAAAACTGGATTCGCGGCTGAGTCTGTGAATGTCTTTAAACCTAACTCAGGTGTTAGAGCCGACAGCGCTTTGATATCATTGAACCCGTCATGTTTTGTCCAGTCCGAAAATAGTTTTGAAGCTGACGCAGGGGTAGGGCAGGTGTAGAAGAATATACAAAATAATCATGATGATAATAGTTGGGGATGGCCTTAATACTAACATCAAGTACATTTCCCAGCATATCTAGAGCCCTTAACTTCCTAGATTTATTCCCTTGGATTACCCACTCTCGTGGTACCGGAAGCTCCCCTGACATAGTAGACTGTGCTACCTCTGGCTTTGTTGGTACCAATGATACCCAAGAATCATCTGGCCCGTATAAGAGAGGCATAGCCCCTTTTCTGATTGGGGCTTTGTCTAACGGGGGAGGATCTACGTCTGCTACTACTCGCACATTGGAAGTAGTTAGTGCCGCCGAAGTTGGCCTAGTAACAATAGTAGGTGATACAAGGGGAGTGAGCAGAATTTGTGTCAAAGCAATGGAAGTAGCCAGAGGTCGGACAGTCGATGTTGGCGTGGAAGCTCCCAGAACAACTATAGGAGGCTCCGGTTGCTGGCCAAAAAACTTAGTTAAAGCACTCGCTAGTAACACATTAATCTCATCCGCCGTGACAAATTGAGCAGAGGAAGAACTATTAGGTGAAGCATCCCTATTCTGAGAGTTATCTACGACTGAACTAGACTTGTGAATTCCCACCTCAGAAATAATAGAACCCTCATCTCCTGCCTCCGGTCCCTCCTGAGAGGATTCCGCCGAGGCTGGGACCCCCTCATGCTGCCATGTTAAGTCAGGGATGGAAGACGGGGTCTCCGCGTCCCGGTGGACTTCAGCCACTACCTGTGTTGCCTGAGACGGAAGTGAGCTGTCTCTCCATGGCTGGGAGTATCTCCAAACTCCCCGGTCTTGGCCGGAACTCACTTGTGAGCCAGGCCCCACCCCAATGACTGAGCCCACACTCGAGCCCTCTAGCGGGTTATCACTGCCGGGAGAACCCTCTAAATCTAAAGTGAGAATATTGGAACTGGGAATAATATTTGGGGACAACTTGTCCGCCGGTATATCCCCCACCACAGTCTCTGACTCCACTTCCGACCTGTCAGATTGGACATGAGACATGTCGGGAGTAGAGGCGGAAAGCGAGGTTCGAGGCTCCGGCGAACGCCGGGAGGACTTTCGTGCATGAGACTCTTTCTTAGAAGACTTGTGACTCCGCCTTGACTTCGATGTATCACTAGAACTGTCCTTGGTCTTGTCTGTCCTACTCTTCTTCCGCGAAGGTGAAGTCGAGTGACTATGTGTCTGCTTTCTGAGAGGAGACCGTGACCTGGACCTAGATCTTGACTCCGAAGCTGTCGCCGGGGGAGACGGCTCTCGCGGTCTCTTAGATGTGCCGGGAGAGGGAAGAAGCCCTTTACCCAGCCCAGTCTCTGCCGACTTATTGACTTTACTTCGGGAAGGAGGACGTTTAATTGGGGGGTGCTGAACCAACAAACGGTCCCATAGAATTACGTTATCACACTGCAGTTCTTTATGAGCCACTGTAGTGGCATAATTAGTAAGAAGTTGTCTGACCTCGCGTAATGCAACCGCCGCGGCCAGATTGTCGTGCTGTAATACTTTAATACTGACCTGACTACAAAAGGTACAATTCTTCGTTACCCACAAACCCCTTGATCGGTCCAAGCATTTGACACAACGAATGCACAGAGTATGTGCAAAAATAGGGATCCCGGAACATGAGGGCGTTGAGCAAAGAGCAAAAACAGGGGCTAGAGCAGCCATGGCAGAGACTGGGTAAAAGCTAACTCCCCCGGGGCCTCACCTGGTCCTCTGTGGACCTGCCGGAACTCCGCCCGGGAAAAAAGAAAATTTCCAGGAATTAATGCTCATAAGGTTACCCCAAAATGTTCTAACACAAGTGTTAATGAACCGCCGGGCAACGAGACGTAATACACCACTATTACCTCTCGTTACCCTGTAGGTTCATATGTAAAGATTTTTGAATATCTTTACGTGTCCAAAAGATTTAAGAATATCCTCTGACATGCTATAAAGACGAGCAGTTCTTTATAAATGACGCAGTTCCCTGTGATAAAAAGTTCACCGGGAACCCATAATAAGACGCCGGCTTCCTTATTATAACGCAGTTAACCAGGTTAAGCCCATCTTAATCATTAGATCCGACTCCTCTCGAAGCCTTCAAAGATCGCCGTAAGTTGAATGTCTCGATACCCAATTGTATCCCTCAATTGTTTGGCTAATCCTACCAAATTGCAAATCCGTGATTCCCACCCTCCCGAGGTTCAACCGCCGGGTGAAAATTAATAGAAAAGTTAACCCCAATTGATCCTATCCCCACTTCTTTGCAAAAGATCGCCGGGGTCGAAAGACTAATCAAACAAAACAGCCCAGTTTTTTAACGGCTTTGCAAAACCGGGAAAAACTATAGTCAACAGGTGTCCGCATGAACCCCTAGGTGAATCGGGTAAAGCCATTCCGCCGGGAAACACATAGTAAGCCTGAACACAGGCCCCACTACAGAGACGCAGTTCTGGAGAGCCCTCAAGCCACCACTCGCCGGGGGAAACTAGCCTATTTTAACCATGCGTGATTAAAACTCGGCAACCAGCCGGATTTTCTCGATGCAATCGAGAAAACCCGTCGGAAAAGGCAACCCACACCCGCCAGACGCAATCTGAGAACCAGCCGGATTTTCACGGAGCAATCAAGAAAACCCGCCGGAAACGGTAACCCACACCAACCAGATGCCATCGGAGGTACACAAATAGTGCCTGGAATAAGCCAATACACAACTTATCCAGAACACACATGACACAGTAGTACATATTTATACAAAAAATCAAGAACACTTGCACATGTAAAAAAGCTACGAGAGGCTGGCTAGGCCTAAGCAGACGGAGTATCGCTTAAACATGTCGTAATAAAAACAAAAAGCACTGAATTATATCACAACAGGAACAGCCGCCAACACACCTCGAAGAAATAAACCCGGGAGAGGGAAGCACTGACAGAGGACCTAGAAAAAACTTCACTAAGTGAAGAAAAATACGCTAGGAACGTCAGAAAACAAACAAATAAGGCAACTTCATCAGAAAGATAAAAAGAAGCCTAATTACGCGTAGTTAAAGCCAACTAAATAACTAGGCTAGCTAGCCGCGAAAACGTTTCACGCGTCCACCACGGGACCACGAGGGTACGCCCGAAATAGGCGTCCCAAACACATGACCCAAATACACTGAACTGCGGGCAGCCCGCCCATGACACTCCTGCTACGCATATCCTAACCTTACTCGATACATCCCAGAGTAAACAAATGAGAAAAAACTCACTAGGGACGCAGCAAATGCGGAACGAGCGGAGCGTGGGGAGACACGTCAGGGCAGGTTGAGCGCAGAGCAGAGAAGGAAGAATGACGCCTGAAGTCAGCGTCTGGTCAAAGATCCACACAAGTACATCCACGAAGTTATGGAAAGCTTATGATTAGTTATTCTTATTTTCTTTTATTTGTTATTTTTTACGAAGTTTTTTCGTAGTGAGTACCCAATTTCATAATGACGAACCATGAGTGAGGTTGCGTGCGCTCATGATGAAGGCTCCTCAATTTTTTATGCTCTGCGCGGTAGATTCAAACTACGGTAAATGAGTGTTTGAAGAGGATGCCTTATGTAATAGGCATAATCGTCAATGATGGAGGGGCCACTAATAAATATTCTGTTGACCAGCGATGCCAAATATCTCGCCATAATTTACGAATATATTTGTAGCGGGCCGATATCACGTCCCTACTTATGTAGTCTGGATCTTCCATAGTATCCTCGTCATGCTCTTCAGGAAGATCCCGCAGTCTGTATCCACGTACCAGTACTGAGGGTGTGATTGGGGTAAGGTCTTCCAAATCACCAGAAGCATAGTATAGAGGGCGATCATTTACGGTGGCTTCAATCTCCAAGAGTATGGTGTTGAGTTCCTCAATCGAGATGAGAGCTCTACCCAACACCTTCTTCAGACCCGCCTTCACGATGCCTATGGCTCTCTCCCATATGGCGCCAAACCAAGGCGCTCTGGCGGGAATGAAACACCATTCACATTTTACATCCGCTAGGCAGGTCTGAATCTTAGGATTGTTGCTCACTTCTTTGAGATTATGTAGATGCCCCTATGAAAGTCTTTGCATTGTCACTCAGCATGATACGCGGATATCCCTGTCTACTGCAGAATCTTCGGAAGGCATGTAGGAAGCTATCACAAGTGAGGTTGGTGACCAGTTCCAGGTGAATTGACCTGGTAACAGCACAGGTGAAAAGTATCATATACACCTTAAGATTGGGTGAATCATTCACAGGGATTGCTCCACTGTAGTCAACCCCGGTAACTTTGTAAGGGTCACCTGGGGTGGTTCGCAGGTTTGGTAAGGGAGGAATTCCGACGGGATCATAATGTGTTCCCTGTACTCTTCTACACTTTAAGCATTTGCGAAGGACTTTCTTGACCACCTGCCTGATTCTAGGCACCCACCATCGTTGTCTTACATAGGTGACTATATGACCAACCCCATAATGACAACAGAGTCGGTGACACCTATCGATGATAAGATGGGTGAAGGGATGATTGGGGGGCAGCAGTATTGGATACTTACTTGCCTCAGAGAGGGCTGCCAATCGTAATCTGCCTCCACAATGTATCAAGTCCCCCTTCAAGTGTAAGCCCAACTGGTTGATCAGGTTATTCCTAGACTTTGTTCCCTTAACCAGTAATTTATATTCCTGCGTATATATTTCTTGTTGACAGAGCTTATGTAATAATTTATCTGCAATTCTGATCTCCTTCACATTGAGGTAAGCACTACCTGTGGGCGGTGTGCCTTTAATTTTTGCCTTTACATTTTCTACAAATCGTATCACACATGCTGTAACACGTTGTAACTTCTCATAGCTGCTGAATCTATCCCAGTCCCATAACCGTGTGTCTTCATCAGGCACCGAGTCAATTACCGGTGCCACAATAGCAGTGTGTTGCTCGTTCAAATCTATATTCTCTGGCCATTCGTTGGGATCATTAAGCCAGCATGGGCCATTCCACCACAACGCAGAAGATTTGAGAAATTTAGCAGAGACACCACGAGTAATGCAGTCACTTGGATTCTCTTTGGTAGACACATACCGGAACTGTGCGGTTGGGAGCAGGGTACGAATTTCGTCGACACGGATGGTGACGTACACTGGTAGCTTCTTTCAGCTATGTAACCAGTAGAGCGTAATTTGGCTGTCACTCCACATAACTGTCTCCGAGATATTTAGCAAATTTTTAAAAGTTTCCTCTACAAAGTGAACGAGTCTAGCAGCCAACAGAACTGCAGTCAGCTCTAATTTTGGGATGGAAAGGGATTTGATCGGGGCGACTTTCGCCTTCGCCATGACTAGACGGCTGCCACTTGTGTCAACAAAGTATATGGCGGTGCCGTACGCGACCTTGCTAGCGTCCGAGAAGGCATGAATGGAAACAGGATGGTCCATGACAACTCTCCGAGGAAAATTAAAACGCTTACAGAGACGAAGATCCGAAATAATGTCTTCCCACTCCTGAACCAGATCGCCAGTCAAAACCTAATCCCAACCTAATTTTATCCTCCATAATTGCTGAAGGAATAATCTTGATTTGATCGACACCGGTAGAACTATCCCCAAGGGGTCAAAAAGTTTAGCCGTCATACTCAAGCAAATCCGTTTTGTAATCTGCGAATAATGCGCATACTGAACGCCGAATGAGAGGGTATCGGTGTCCGTTTCCCAAAACAACCCTAGCACTCTAACATGTTCCTGCTGTACGGCCGCCACACCATCCCGTTGCAGTACAGTCCACAAAACAGAATTATTAGTCGCCCATTCACGCAAATGTAGATGGGCGTCATTCATAATTTCTCGGACTACACCATTGGTATCAATCAGGAAATCTTCTTCATTTCCTGTACCCAGTAAATTGTCGATGTACAGCCCTGACCGAATCTGATGAATAACCTGCGGATCTGCACTGACATACGACAAATGTTTTAAAATGGTGACGTTTAAAAGGAATTGGGAACAAGTCGCGCCAAATAAAACTGCCCGGAACCGGTAACAAATTAGGGGGGAATCCAGTTGCCTTGGATATTTAGGCCACATAAACGGCGTATAGTCCTGGTCGTCTTCATGGAGTCTTAACATCAGAAATGCCTTCTCAATATCAGACACCCAGGCATACTTACCAAGTCGAAACCGGAGCAAAACCTGCGCCAAGTCTGGCACCAGTGAAGGTCCAGTGTATAGGCAGTCATTAAGACTAGGATGACGTTCACTCATCTTGGCGGAACAGTCGAAGACGATACGCACTGGCGTAGTTTTGCTCTCCTTGACTACACCATGATGAGCCAAGTAATGTCCGGTATCTGATATATCAAAAGGCACCTCTTCTATAAAACCCCGGGACACTTGTTCCTTTATGACTTTTGAGTATTCCTCGCAAAAGTCAGGCTCCCTGATGAATCTTTTCTGAAGACCCCGAAGACGGCCTATGGCCAAACCCTTGTTAGTTGGCAACTGATCCTTGGAATTGTTCCAGGGCAGTCTCACTTTATACTGTTGGCTGTCGGGATCGTAGGTAACGGTATCCTCATACGACGATAGTGCTTGACGCTCAACCAGTGAGTATTCCTTAGGGGTTATCCCGATATGATCTAATTCCCACAAAACATTTAAGTAATTTTTGCATGGTAGAATATTACCAGTGGACATGTATTCGTCCATTGGGGTTACTGCTACTTTCAATACAGTAATTACTTCTGTGCTGGAGCTGGTAGGCTGTGTCACATATGAACCACTTATGGCGTACCCGTACTTGGTAGGAAGCAGAATTAGGCTACCTGACCCTTTATACCCAGGTCGCACTATATCGTAGTAGTGATCCGCACCGATGAGCAGCTCCAGCTGATCTGTGTCCGTTGCGTGGGGATCGGCTAATTTTATGCCTTTACTTTGTAAACTAACCAGTTTAGACTTTAGGTTAAGTTCACCTTTATGTTCTGGCAATTCATCAACCACTATTGCGTCTAGATGATGAAATTTACCTCTGTGTTTGTATTGCAGTGCCACAATATTATATTCCCTAGCGGCTTGTTTTCCGGTAAATCCGTGAAGACATAACTCCTCAGTTCCTTTAGAAATGTAGGAAAGGGAGGATAGAACAGAAGACTTCACAAAGGTCCTCTGAGAACATTGGTCAAGTAGCGATCTGATTTTAACACAATTATTATCCTTACCCTTTACCGGCAGCTGTACGGTGGGCAAGATTACTGTATTTTTACCTGTGGCAACGGACATTGTAGTTGAAGTAGCAGCCGTCTGCTCTCTCTTGGGGTTATCCTCCGCTGGTCTACTTTCCTTCCCTTGTTTTTGTGTACACAGGGAATGAAAGTGTTTGCCCTTACAAAACTTGCAGCTTCTTATGTTAGGATTAGTACAACCCGAATGGCCATGGTCTTTTGACAAGCACCCAGTGCAGAGACGTAGCTGACGGGCTCTTTTGACTTTAAGAGACTCTTATACTTCTTATACTTCATACACTTGTACCATAAATGATTGGTGCCACTACACAGAACACAGTTGAATTTCCTGTACTCACTCTGGGCGGTAAATGTTGCCGTAGCCATGGGTGTACCCCCTACTCTGTCTTGACCCGCCATATTGTACACTTCAGCCTGGAGGCAATGAGTGAATTTCTTATAATCCAGGCTCGAGTCTCCCATTTCCCATTTTATGGTTTCTTTTAGTGGTGATGGTAATTTATTGACAAGAGTCACCACACAAAATTCCTCCAAACAAATACCATGGCTAATGATTGACTTCATCACACTTTCTGTATTGGCATAAAAGTCCTTCAGGTCAGCTGTTTGGTGTTTGGGTGACACTAATTGATTGAATTTGATAACGTAAGCTGCCTTGATTCGATCTGGATGCCCATATGTCTCTTGCAGGAGCTCTATTGCTGGGGCATAGCTTGCACTTTCGATAATGAATCCTTCGACTAGCTTATGTGCATCACCCAGAAGCTAACCCTTTAGATAGGTGAAGCTTTGTATATCTGTGAGGTCGGGATTGTCATGGATGGTACACTTGAACATCTCCCAAAATCCTGACCACAATGTGGCATCACCTTCAAATTTTGGAAGAGTAAGATGTGGTAATTTGACTGCGGATTTCTTTGGCTCTTTCTTGACCTCTGGAATCAAGATCCCCTTCAGTGTGGCAACGATTACTTGTATGCCCTCCGTATATAGGGTATCCTCTCTTATCACCTCGATATACTCGGCGTCCTCGTAGGTGTCGGCCAGGTCCTCCTGTGTGACCTCATACTTGTCAAGTTGCTTTTGAATACTGAGCAACCTGGCCTCCACCTCCACTCTAGACGCTGAATCAAGGAATTCGTCAATGTCAGAGGTCAAGACCGTCAAAGAGCCCTTAAGCCCAGCCCGACGCTTTTGTACACTTTTAGCCATGATTATACGGGAAGGAAATCTATTGACGTTAAATCAAACTATCAATGCCAGACCGAATAAGTTGCGGACAACAATACAGTACTCCGAGAAATCAAATAAATCGCGAGCCGAAAATAAAACACCCTCACGAAATGCGGAATAAGAATTGTGCGCAATGTAGACTATCAATCCGGAGCTTTTCAATTTAACTCCTTACATAATAGTTATGAAATTATAGAATCATTACGCCATAAGTTAAGAAAAGCCGGGAGGGAAATTTAGTACAATACAGTATAGGCCAAAAGTCTCCAGATGTAAAAAAAGAGAGGTACCGTTTAACGTTATAATAAATTCAAGAATTTTAAGAGAGAGAGAGCCTATAGGGTAATTTAAACAGGCTAAACTCAATGGGTACCACTAATTTTATATTATTAAATTTAATAAATGTGAAAATTGTACACAAGAAAAGTTCATCTCAAGAAGTCACAAGGAAAAAAGTTTTGAGTTGGATTAACACACACTCAGCCTATCAGCTATCATAGTACCCCGCCTCCAGGGCACACGACGAGAGAAGAATTTAGAAAGACATGTGAATCAATAAAGAAGTTATTGGACAGTATAAATTTGATATAGAATGAATAACCTTAACTTTTGAAATTATTATACAGTACAGTATGGATGATTTTAATCTTAGTGCCAATCAATTGTTATATAATTTGGGCCTAAAGGATTTACAATCAAAATTTAATTAATATACTGTACCGATTTGAAGGATTATTAATCTAGGCTATACTGATTTTGTTGATCAACTCTAACGTCATGGTGGGCAAACATCTCGTTGTATGACCTGGCGACCATGGCATACTCGTCTTGCCCAAAGCACCGACGACAGGTGGCCAGGATCTCCGAAAAGAGACGCTTTGATGCCTCGTGCGTGAGGTGTACCCCGTCGGGACTGAAGTCAGCCTCAGAGGTATTCATGGACTGATAGCGCTCCCGGGTGAATGGGATATGGCGCTTTAGCCAACGGTTAACCGCATTTCTAATGCGGTTAAACTCGTCCGTAGAGACCCCTCGTGGAGCCTGCCGCTTCTCTACCCCAATCACCCGGACTTCTCCCCCCGAGAGCCGCACCACCTCCTCAGCTAGGACCTCGATCCCCTCCGCTATCTCTCTCGGACTGACCCCGCTCCTTATCTCATTTCCTCCTATCACCAAGAAGGTCAAGTCGGGCTTCAGCTCTAAAAACTGACCCCAGGCTTCTGTTGACCTCAAGGTGCTGACGCGGGCACCTGGGGCGGCCAGAGGAGACACGAAAAAGAAAGGCCTGTGTACGGATTGGTCTACGTACAAATCCCTGACGTAGGAGTGGCCCAAAATTGCCACCTTCCTAATCGGGCCCGGGTACACAGGCCGATCAACTATCACAGGATAATCTTCCCCTACCCCACCACCCGCGGCACCATGACTCCAAAAGCCCTGGGCCATGAGGGACAGATGAAGGATGGCACAAAAAAAAGAACCACGAAAGCTAGGCCACCACCAACCACAAAAATGGGGGGGGGGTCAAACTAGTGAGAGGTTCGAAGGACCAATTATATGGTTAATTTAGATAAGTGGACTGTATATTATTGATATTGAATGAGTATTAACCATATAGAAATAATTACCCTTTTTGATGAACTCTGCTGGTGATTGGAGGATGGCGGAAAATAGGCTAGATGACTCAAAGTGGTTAGTAAGGTAAACAGCGTATGAAAAGAGGCTACAATAGGCTAGGATAGGCTAGATATTTACGTTAAGTTGTGCTAATTAACAAAGATGATGATGTAGTGACTATATGGAATATGAGATGAAAGTGAAGCGAAAACACCTAGTGAAGTTAAGGAACTAATGGAAGAAGGCTTAGCGTGTGTAGCTGGGACGGAGGTTGGTTGGAGAGTGAGCGTGCGCGTTATGTTTGTCTCTATCGTGACATACCGCGCATGCGCATAACATATGGAAAATGTATCCCATCCTTTTTACAATGAGATACTTATGAACAATCTTAAATAATACAAATCTATATATATATATATATGGGAATTATAATCCTACAATACTTTCCCATATACAACTATAGAATAATATATTCTACCCAATCATGGAACGTTCGACCAAGGTTATGGAAGCGTTCAACTTAAGACTACGGAACGATACGTAACGCTACATCAACCCTGATTACGTAACATCGAGACTGTTCATACTAGTTTGAGTACACTAAGTATGGACAATTATTATATAAATTATGTTAATGTATTTATTTTATTATCACATATTTATTTAATTATTTTAGTTATTATTATTATTATTATTATATATTTTTTTCAGCTGTCCAAATTCAGTACCTGTATCAACACCCAGCCTGACAACACCACCGATGAGACACTCGAAGCTGGGGATACAGTATAGAAACCCAAGGGCATAGAAAACTTATATAAATCATTGCGTGCATTGACAATGATTTACCTTTATATTCTATATATTAGATGGGTTTATTAGTACCCTATGTATGTAAATTAAGGGGGCCCACCTCGCTTTTTTTCTCTTTTTCTCCCTCTCTGTTTGACTTGTATCCATTTGGCCCCATTCAGCCTACTGTTTGAAGACGTTTAACCCCATCCAGGAATCAATATTTTCCTGGCGAGCGGTAGTGAGCCGGCATATATATTGTTTTGTTTTGACAGCAAGCTAAATTTGTAAATTTTTCGATAGAAAAATGTCTCCGGCGAAGCCGGATTTCTCCATACAATGCTGGCTCGAAAGGAAGAAATCGACACCTGGATGGGGATAAACGTCTTAAAACAGTTGGCTGAATGGGGCCAAATGGATACAAGCCAGAAAAGAGAGAAAAGGAGAGTAAAGAGTCGAGAAAAGGAGAAAAAGATAAAAAAAAAAATGGTGACCCCCCCTTAAGGGTATAAAAATGGGTATATTGACAGTTATTCAACTTTATACTCTAATATTAAATGGGGTTGTTAATATCAATGTATTCAACCTTAATTAGGCCTAATATCCGATGAGAAAAGCAAATTAGTTCTTATATTTTTCATAGATTATTTCTGAGTCATATATTAATTGAAATTATGGAGATTTCGAAAGTATTTTTATTGCTTATGTATCGTGAAACTTCACGACTACAGTAATTAGTTATTGTTTTGTATAGGTAATTAGGATTTAATATAAGAAAATCCTATATATTATATTCTAAAAAAAATAATAAGTATGTATTGTTTTATTACCCAACTATTTTCCTTTTTAGATTAAGATTCGGATATTTAATGCCTTAACCCTTGTTTAGCGGGACCCGACTTAAGTCGGCCTAGAGAACCGAGGACTAAGTGGCGGGACCCGACTTAAGTCCGTGTGCAATTTTTGAGCAATAATGGCTCTGAGAGAGAGACGAGCGTAGGTCGGCTCATGACCGCTCGGCACGGGTCCCGCGCGACTACTGACGTTCCCTCCACACACATCCACACTCACTGCCTCGCTACACAGGGAATTATGTAAGGATATTACCGTATTTTAGGGATTTTGCACTCGTCTTGCACGATCGTTGCAAGAGAACGCGTGGTCGTAGAAGGATGGTTCTGGTGTCATTGGAAAGCTCAATTTACACCCTTTCAGGGATACATAATTGTATTACGCTCTGGCTCTTGTTTATGCATGAAAAAGAGCACGGAAACAAGGTCGTTTAGGGTAAAACCACCCGCTTGCCAGGTAGTAGAAGTTACAGACCTAGCCGCTCGTGGAGTGTTAAAAACAATTATACAGTAAATTACATTGGTTGTATTTCGGAGACAGCATAGGTAATTTCCATAAATGCTGGGAGTTCTTGAAGCGTAACCAACAGATACCACATACAAAGTATGTGGCATAACGAAAGGAACCCCAAGAAATAGAATATCTTGGTGGTGGGATGACGAAGTCGAAGATGCCATCAGAGAGAAAAGAAGACTCTTTAGGGGATGGTAGAAAGGAGGGAGTAGGGACAAGTACTTAGTTAGAAGGGAGGTTCATAGAGCCAAGAAAGCTATAAAATTCAGAAAAGAAAAACGCCATATATGAATTAGATATACAGATGAGACATAGCAATAAGGATATGGCAGGTGAGCAATGTATAAAAAACTATTGCGGAGTGGTGGTACATACATACTGAGGACGAAATCAGGAGAGCATGGAGGGAGCACTATGACTGGCTGTTAAATGTGGAGTTTGAATGGGATAGGGAACACCTGAGTGTTGAGGAGTCAGTGCAGGGTCCTCCCCTGTGGATTAGTCAAACAGCTGCTAGAAGCACAATAATGAAAAGTAAAAACCGTAAAGCCGCAGGTTGTTTGGGCATTGTTGCCAAGATGCTGAAGGCCTCTGGGAAGGTTGTGGTGCATATGGTAGTGCAGCTGATAAACGCAGTTGTAAGGGAAGAGAAGGTACCTGACGATTGGTAAAAAGAGTGTGATAGTGAATATTTTTAAAGGGAAAGGGGAGTCTATGAATTGGGGTAATTACAGGACTGACAATGCACTACCAAGTTAAGAAAGTTTGTGAGAGAGTATTTGAGGGTATGATTAGGGAGAGTGTGGCCATAAACAAGATGCAGTTTTACTTCATGCCAGGCCGTGGCACCACGTTATATAGTTGGACAGCTTCAGGAGAAACACCTTGGGAAAAATAGGGAACTCAATTATGTCCTTGTTGATTTAGAGAGAGCCTTTGATAGGGTGCCCAGAGAAGTTATGCAGTGGGCCATGAGAAAACTTGACGTGGAGGAGTGCTTGGTGTGCGTGGTAATGAAAATGTATGAGGGCTCCCAAGCGGCGGTTAGGGTGAAGGGGGAGCGGCGGTGAGGGTGAAGGGGGAGCTAAGTGATGAGTTCTCGGTGAATGTTGGAGTGCACCAGGGTTCAGTCCTGAGCCCGCTCATGTTTGTCCTGGTCTTGGAGGCGCTGTCAAAGGAGTTCAGGTCAGGTCTGCCTAGGGAGCTGCTATACGCAGATGATCTGGTGCTGATTGCTGACAGTGCGGCTGAAGCTGAGACGATATTCCTAAGGTGGTGGGAGGGAATGGCAGATAAGGATTAAGAGTAAACGTAGGCAAGACTAAAGTCATGATAAGCAACTATGACAGCAGAACCACAGTACAAAGTGGTAGTTTCCCTTGCCCTATATGTGAAAAGGAGGTTGGGTGTAGTTCAATTCAGTGTTGCACATGACAGGGATGGGTGCAAAAGAGGTGTAATTGTTTGAGGGGCCCCTTGTCTTAGGCTGTTAACTTTGAATGTGCCATGTGTAAGGGTGTCTTGGCAGTACCAGATCCACCTGGTAGCGTAGAGTTCGGGGATGTGCACCTGGAATGTGTCATTATAAGTTTTGTTATTTGGGTTACATGATTGCTGCTGATAATGGGGCTGCGGCCTGCTCAGTCGCGAGACTTAGAAGTGGATGGAAGAAGTTCAGAGAGATGCTGCCATGACTGACCGTGAAAGGGCTCTAAAGGGAAAGTTCTACAGCACATACAAGTGTAGGCCTAATGGTGTATGCTAGCGAAACCTGGCCAGTTAAGATGGAAGATATAAATAGGATGGACCGAAATTAAATGAGGATGGTGAGATGGATATGTGGGTCTGTTATGAGAGACTGTGAGACAGAACTGCCAGTGTAGAAGCAAAAAAGTGCAATAGGCATTGAGAGTATATGAAGAAATGCATAGGAGTAGACTAAGATGGTATGGACATGTGGAAAGGATGGATGAGAAAAATTGGGTTAAGGGGAGGGCACACCTGTATATGCTAAAGTCCCCAAAATCCATTTTTGTGTTAATTTCCATTGCCATCTGTATTTCTGTAGTCTATTCTACGCTCAGACAATCTTTCATTTATAAATTTGGAAAAATATCTGTTGAATAAATATTTCTTTGTTTGTTCTAATAATTCTATCAGTGTAAAAAACAAAATTAATATCAGAAACTAATACATTTTTGTATCGACAAACCTGCACTAGATAGCAATAATCAACCATGAGGTAATCCCATATTGAGTTTTAGAAGGTTGAAAAAATATATATAATTTATAGCAGTTGAGCGAATTTCGTGAAAACAGGTTCGACCACAGAAGCTAGAATAGTCATAAATTAATTTGCTCTCGTCAAATGAGTCCTATATTATCGTGTAACAAGTGTGCAAAATATGGAGGAAATCGTGCAAACACAGATGTCAGGTATCAAGAAAGTGAGAAATATATACTTTCAGGAACTAACGATTGTTATTACATTATTTACATTATTTATTATTATACGAAGAGGAAATGAAGGAGACATAATTATTCTGAGAGAGACCTTGGGGTGGTCATTGACGCCAAACTGAGCTTCACCTAACATGTAGCCAAGAAAATATATAAAGCCAACAGACTATAGTCAAACAGATCTTAACAGGCGGTCCTACCCGCGGTTACTCCCTTTACATTGGTGCCACATGTATAATCCCAAACAACGAAAATATATTATTTTCGGTATTAAGTACCTTAAGTCGGTTTGAAATGCTCAGGCTATTTCTACAGGTACAAAAAAGCTTTATTGTTTTTATAATTAATTCGCTTATTAGTAAATTCAATTGACATTGTATACAGCTTGGCAACATGGCTACCGCAACGTTGTCAGACGTCGGCCAAAAAAACTCATCACAAATTTCACGTGATGGCGCGGTGCCAGGCGCACGAAATTTATACTCTCACTTCATTTCATTCCTGACTTTGACACCATCCACAATGGAAGCCGCTCCAAATCGCCCCACCACTTGCATAGTCAGACAAAACAGATGGTACAGATGGTACAGAGGGGAAACCTCTTAAAACAAATTGCGCAGAAACTTTTACCTCTTGGGTGGTGTGGAAAAAAAGTAAAAATATAAAATGGTAATATGCGGGGTGGGGGGGGGGGGGGGGGGGGGGGGGGGTAGGGGGTGGTGTGTGTTGGGGGGGGGGGGGGGGGGGGAGTGGTGTGGTGTGGGGTGGGGAGGGAGGTGTGTAGGGTGAGTGAGAGAGAGAGATAAATAGTAATATAAATTATTATAGCAATAATAATCTATGCATTCATGTGGGCTACACAGTCTTACACATACAGTATATATAGAGAGAGCCGGTCTCCCTACATTGACCTTGAACGGGGGGGGGGGAGGTAGCGAGAGTAATTTGGAAAGGTTGTCGTACGGAAAGGGTCAAGTGGACAGGTGGCACCAGTGTAAGGGTAGGTGACCGCGCCCATAACCGCCTGTTTGGGTCTGTAGGACTTTAGTGATCCACAAATGGAGGACGTTCTGTACCCTGAATGAGGAAAGTTTCAAGCCATTGTATAAAGCCCATACCGGTGATTAGTTAGGGATCTAGAAATGGTGAGATAAGAATTGTCCGTTGCATGATCTTGCCTCATGGCTGTCTAACTCAGCGTGACAGTGAGAGCGGTGAGTGAGTGGTGCGTGCAGGGGAGGAGAGGTAAGGGAGTGGGGTGGGGTGTACAGCACATCTCTCGCCCCCACAGAGGGTTACTACGTTGCCAAACGTATGAATGAAGTATCTAATCCAGATGTATAGGAGTTGTATTTATATATTTATTTACCTTTATATCTGTGTTTTCTTGCTGACATTATACACATGCAAAATTTGAGGGTATTTCAAGGGGGGAGGAGTGTTTTTGACTGTTATTACATAAATATATAACTAGTTTTAGCACGATCATGGTAAACAAAAAATTAACAAATAATTACGGATGACAATCGGGGTGGTGGGGGAGAGGGGAGGGTTGATAAATGTGTTGGTGTGTTACTACATGATTCTTCTACCATAAAGGAAGTCTTTTAACATTAAAGTGGAAAATGCCAAATTTTAGTGTAACTCGGTCCACAAAGGTGTGGCCTCCCCTTAAGAATAGAAATGCTGCATTTTGTGTCACCCCAAAGTCTGATAACCCACTCTCATTAAAGTGTGGTGGCACAAAATGACAAGGGGCGATTCAGACTTTTAAATATATACATTATATGGACAACCTTTCCTGACTATTTTTAAGAATGAAAGTAAATATGCATTGCAGAATAATTATTACAAAGCAAATAAAGACAACATAAAAGCGAAATAGCATAATATACCAAATATCATTAGGTATGTCAGGGACTGGAATAATCGACAACAGAACATATCGGCAATAAATTTGAATATATACAATTTAAGATGTGTTGTGACATTACATATTAGGTGAAATTATAAAACATATTTATTTGTTTAATAGTAGAGCAAGAAATATTCACATACATAGACATTTCAATAATTCTGAGGAGGAGTGACGGATTAATTATCGTGACGAACACTGATTTTCTGAACTTGACTCTTGGTCAAGGTCACAAGGCTAGATACCCCACCCACCCACCCACCCCTCGATATATCTACGTTCCTACTGGCCCTTACGCAGCCGTGGTGCTTAGCGCGGTCGAACCTATATTTCACAAATGTTATGATATTTATATATATGCGTGTACTGTTACTTAGTAATATTGTATTGTGTAACCTAATCAACCCGAATGATATACATTTAAGTAAGAATACACCGAAATATAATCGTGATTAGGCTCGAATGGAGTGGCACCGCGGCTGCGGCCAATGTTTATAAACAACACGCTTTAGGCCTACATATCAAGATCAATAATTAATGATCCATCATTTTGATATTATTTTGATCTAGTTGAATTTGTAAAAAATTGTGGTGACTATTCCTATAATATAATCGATTACTTTGAGGTATTATATATAATAACTCCGGTAGGTTATCGGCCTTCTATAGGATTATGACGCTTCTTTCGGATATTCTGAGGATATAGCTAGGTACATTTATAATTATCACATCCAAATCGATTATTTGTATATGGATATACTTATACACAAAGTCTTAAAACTGTTATCAAGTTCCGAAAGTCTGAATCAGGTTGAGTTTAGACCCTGTGGAAGAGCAGGGTTGAGTTGGCTTGATATTGGACACCCTTTTATGGCATTTGGGTGTGAAATACGACACCATTTCCAGTCTATCGGAGATAGTGATGGTAAAGGAAAATGCGGTATTGGTCTACCTCTCCTTGCGACTCCCTCCACGTTCATAGACTTTTACCGCATTTTCCTGAGCGACCGTAAGCGACCGTATGCGCGCACAATAGCGTTCAAGAGGGCTGCAACCGTAAGCTAGAATTAGTGCTCTTGAACGCGCTCCTGATCTCGCAGCCAAAGGACTGACCAAGAGAGACGCCAAAGACTGGGCTGCCTGGAATGCCACCATTAGGTGAACAAAAAGACTGACCTACTCACGTGTGGGTTATATAGTCTTTAATGAATGTGTTTTTTTTCTATGTGAGTGAGAGAGACAAAGGGCAGAACTGCCTGTAGCGAGTGCTTCCCCCAGAGTTGAAAGAGTGACAGGGCCAAAATCAAGGGACATTCAAGCCAAAATGCCTGGACACACAGAGTTTGAAGCAATTTAAGTAATAGGAAGAGAGGAAGACTGGTTCTGGGAAAGAGTTCCAGAGTTCAGCTGTTGAATAGAAGAAAGACTGAGAATAAAGTTTCACTCTTGGGTTGGATAGTTGCAGAGAGTAGGGGTGGGATTGTGTTGCAAGACGGATATGCTACGTGCTCTACGAAGAGGGGATGGCATACACTGAGAGAGCTCTGAGGAACACTGATTATTGTAATAGCGGTAGAATAGTGAGAGATGCAACATTGCGGTGAAGAGAGAGACTGCAGAGAATTGGGGAGTGGACGGAAGTTAATGAGACGGAAGGTTTTCTTTTCTAGTTTGTCTTGAAGTTCTGTGTGAGAGGAGCCTCCCCACACGTGTGAACAATACTCAATATATGGACACACTGTGCCCCTGTACAGAGCAAGAAGCTGCACAGGGGTAAAGAACCCCTGGAGGCGGTTGAGCACACTAAGCTTCTAGGAAGCTGTTTTAGCTAGAGTGGTAATATGATCTTTCCAAGAGAGATCAGAAGAAACAGAGACACCAAAATTTTTTTTTGAGAAGATGAAAGGTTAATTTCTATGTTGTTGAAGAGTAGGTCATAGTTTTCTGGAAGGGGGCGACAAGTAGACAGATGGAAAAATTTAGTTTTGGAAGCATTGAAAGTAGATTTCTCTGCCCTAATTATAGATAGTAGAGAGATCAGAAGATAGGCGTTTTATGGCCTCCTTATGTGAGTTTTGGAGTTCCTGCTGTGAATAATTTTGTGGAAGGTTAGTTGAATAGTGTAATGTAGAGTTGCCAGCATATGAGTGAATGGGGCTGGAGGAGCAGTTGAGAAGGTTGTTAACCCGGCAAGCGCGATAGGCCTCACGGAAGGCTTCCTATAGGGAACGCGATAGGCCTCACGGAAGCAAGACCATAAAAAAAGCCTTCCATAAAAAAAAAGGGCCTATCAAAACAAAGGAATTTGTCTCTAGGTGAGATAATTCCCCTCCAGTACTCATCCATGTAAATCTCACCCACCCCCCTCCCCTCCTTCCCCACCTTATTCCCCCCTCCCTCCCCTCCTCAATTATCACCTATTTTTCCTCTTATTATCATCATTTATCGGTTATTTTTCTCTCCCGCGATAATGTAGCACAAGTGGGTTGCAGAAAAGATCGTTATGCAACACCCAGACACCGGCCCACACCGCCCCGCTCGTCTCAGTTACCTCACAGACAGCGAGAGAGGAGGGTTGCCTGTGGCTCTCTCTCGCCTGAGATTATGACCGGGTGGCCAATATCTTCGTTTTTCACCACCCAAATGCTTTTCCCACTTATTTTAGCACTCTTGAAGGTTCATATATACATCATATATGTAAAATAAAAGCATACCGAAAACAAATAATGCTCTATATTGTAAATATAACGAATTCTGTCAGAATCCAAGGCTAGAAATGCACAAATAACTACCCTAGCCCCTAGGTCTATTTAGCGCTTGTCAGGTTAATGAATAATAGGAAGATAATTGGAGATAGGACAGAGCTCTGAGGAACACCGGAGTTGGTAGGTTGGGGAAGTGAACGGTGGCCATCCACAACCGCAGCTATGGAACGGCCGGAAAGGAAATTAGAGACAAAGGTACAGATGGAGGGATAGAAACCGTAGAAGGGTAGTTAGGAAATAAAGGATTTGTGCCAGACTCTATCGAAGGCCTTCAATATGGCTAGCGCAACAGAAAAAGTCTCACCAAAGTACCGAATGGAGGATGACCAAGAGTTAGTAAGATAAGAAAGAAGATCACCAGTAGAGCGGCCCTTATCCCGGGAATGGCGAGAACACTCTTAAGAGGTTTTGGTGGGCAAAGGCCAGAACACTCTTAACCCGGCAAGCGCGATAGGCCTCACGGAAGGCTTCCTATAGGGAACGCGATAGGCCTCACGGAAGCAAGACCATAAAAAAAGCCTTCCATAAAAAAAAGGGCCTATCAAAACAAAGGAATTTGTCTCTAGGTGAGATAATTCCCCTCCAGTACTCATCCATGTAAATCTCATCCACCCCCCTCCCCTCCTTCCCCACCTTATTCCCCCCTCCCTCCCCTCCTCAATTATCACCTATTTTTCCTCTTATTATCATCATTTATCGGTTATTTTTCTCTCCCGCGATAATGTAGCACAAGTGGGTTGCAGAAAAGATCGTTATGCAACACCCAGACACCGGCCCACACCGCCCCGCTCGTCTCAGTTACCTCACAGACAGCGAGAGAGGAGGGTTGCCTGTGGCTCTCTCGCCTGAGATTATGACCGGGTGGCCAATATCTTCGTTTTTCACCACCCAAATGCTTTTCCCACTTATTTTAGCACTCTTGAAGGTTCATATATACATCATATATGTAAAATAAAAGCATACCGAAAACAAATAATGCTCTATATTGTAAATATAACGAATTCTGTCAGAATCCAAGGCTAGAAATGCACAAATAACTACCCTAGCCCCTAGGTCTATTTCGCGCTTGTCAGGTTAAGAGGTAAGGCCTAAAAATAAAAATTCTAAAAGGCCCCAGTAGCACTTAAAACAAGTGAAATAGTGATTAAGTGAGATAATTCCCCTCCATACCTACTATCACTCCTCCACATGTATCAAAATCCCCTCTTTCCCCCCTTCAATTATCACCTATTTTTCCTCTTATTACCATATTTATTGGTGTATTTATGGTGCCAATATCTCCAAGCCGATCCTAGTGTGTGGTGTTGCGTGTGTCTATGCGTGGAAAAGACAGAGAGAGAGAGAGAGACAACCCTCACACCCTCAGTGTCTCTCCAGGCACCGAGAGGGGAGGATATAAGTCGCGGATGCCTCACATTTCATGAATGACCGGTCCGCAATAATTCACGTTTTTGACCATCCAAACACTATTCCCTCTTGTTTTATTGTTGTTACATGTTACTATCTTCATATTAAACGCAAAATAGGCGCATATGAATAAGTAATAACGATATTTATCGTAAAATTACGATTTTAGGTGGGAATGGGGCCTAATATCGTCGCCTGGTGGTAGGGTGTCCATTACACACAGCTCGGCTTTAAGGGGTTAAAGAAGCCATACTGGCGGTCTGAGAGTAGGTTATGGGAAGATAAATGCTTAAGAAATGTTGAGGCAAGAACTGATTAAAAAACTTTAAGAGATGCAATAAATGAGAGCAATTGGACGATAGTTGGAGGGTTGAAAGCGGTCACCCTTCTTTGGGACAGGTTGAATGAGTGAGAACTTCCAGCAAGAAGGAAAGACGTTAGAGGATAGACAGAGACGGAAGAGTTTGCCTAGGCAGGGAGTCAGCACGGAAGCACAGTTTTTGAGTAAATTAGGAGGAACACTGTCCGGTTCGTACGCCTTCTTAGTATTAAGCCCAGAGAGGGTGGAAAGTACATCCTTGCAAGAGATAATTATGATGTTAGGCATAAGTAGGAGAAAAGGGGGTGGAGAGGGAGGAATAGCACCAGAATCATCCAAAGTGGAGTTTTTAGCGAAAGTGTTAGCGAAGAGTTCAGCTTGGTCAGAGGAAGAAGTGATGGTGATGCCGTCAGAGTGGAAAAGAGGAGGTAAAGATGAATAAGAAAAATTGTTGGAGAGTTTTTTGACTAGATTCCAGAAGGCTTGGGAAGAGCTAGAGTTGGATAGTTCAGTGCATTTATTATTGATGAAAGAATGCTTGTCGAGGTGAAGAACAGATTTGGCTTGATTCCGGACAGAAACATAGGAAGTATGAGATTCTTGAGTTTAAAGGCAATGGTACAGTTTGAATGGTTCCTCCTTAATGCAGACAGCAGTAGAGCAAGCGTGAGTAAACCAAGATTTTTATTACATTAGTTTAGATTTTTATACATTAGACTGAGAGAAAATGGAATGTATGCTTCCATGCCCGAGAAGATTACCTCGGTAATGCGTTCAGCACTCTCCAAGGGCCACGGAAGCAAAAGTAATTTCATGGGAAATAAAAGAAGTACTACCGAAGAGCCTCCCGGTCAGCAGCGCCAAATTGCCACAAACGCCCCCGGCTGGGAGGATCGGGTGGCCATACCGGAGAGATAGGACAGGTGACAGAGATAAGTTAATGGTCAGAGGTGCCCAAAGTAGAGAAAAACATTACAGTATAAGCAGAATAGCTAGAAGTTAGAAATAAGTCAAGAATGTTGGGCTGATCTCCGAAGCAATCCAGGATACGGGTGAGTTGCTGGACTAACTGCTCTAGGTAATTTAGGATAGAAAAGATGTAGGCTTGTTCACCAGGTTGGTCAGTGGAAAGAGAGGAGAGCCATTGGCAGTGGTGAACGTTGAAATCTCCTAGTTTGGAGATTTCTGCGAAGGGAGAGATGGATAGAATGTGTTCCACTTTAGAAGTTAGATAGTCAAAGAATTTTGGATAGACAGTAGAATTAGGGGAGAGATAAACAGCGCAGACATATTTAGTTTGAGGGTGACAAGAAAGCTTTAGCCAGAGAGTTGAGAATTCAGAAGAGTCAAAGTAGGGAACATGAGAGAAAGTAAGATTGTTGTGCACATATACGAAACATCCACCTTTGGCTTGAAACTGAGGATAGAGATAGTAGGAAGATACAGACTCACAGAGAAGGGTTTGCTGTCAGTAGTCCCAGACACCTGAGTTTTGGTGAGAAAGAGAAGGTCAGGGTTGGCAGAGGAGAGGTGGTGTTCTATAGAGTGGAAGTTAGAGGAGAGGCCACGAATGTTGCAGAAGTTAATAGTAAGAGTAGAAGATAGTGGTCCAGGGCTTTTTGGAGAGTTGTTGCCAGGGGTCAGTCAAATGGTGGTATTTCCTTCTAACAATTCTGTGGGTGGGATTCCCGGTCCTAACCCCCAGGGCTATCTGCGCCACAAAGTGTGGGGTCGCCACATCCCTACACCAAAAATATGTATGAATGTATGTTATCAGCGGGTGTTGTTGATGTAGTGACATTAAATAAAGAGCTATTTACTGTATATACTTAGTAGTATAGACAGAGAGGTCTATAGTATATACAACATATAAATATTCTTCATATCTCAAACATGGGATAGTATGAGTACTATTGAATTTATAGGTGAGTTGGGATTTCGTAAAATAGAGAACAACATAGCTGCAATACTTGTACTTTACTCCTTATCTCAAAAGGATAGTTTTTCAAGGAGTCGTGAGTAAGGTCTGCCTCTGGCTTCACTTCCTCTGTCTCTTCTTCTCCGGGATATTACTGGGGGGTCATCGGGTTGCCTTATTCTCGGACTTCCTCTGCTGGGCTAGCGACGCACTCGGCGAAGGAGCCACTTTAACAGGTGTACGAATACGCACTGCTTCCTCGACAATAGAGTTTGCTGGTGCAGTGTTCTGAGATAGCAACACTGGGGTTGAAGCAGTATTCTTAGGTAGTAATACTGGGTGAGAAACTTGAGGTAGTGTATGTCGAGAGTTCTGAGGTAGAGACTCTTTGTTGGCATTCTAATGATTCTGAGGTAGCAAAGACCCACGGCTAACCTAAGGTAGCAATAGCCTTACAGCCTGGGGAAGCGCTGGTACTGGAAAGCTGATGAAGAGCCTCTCAATCTTGGCCTCTAGCCTCTTCTGGTGCCTCTTGCTGGGGTTTAGCTTCTGAGAAAGAAGGGCTACAAGTACCCTTATGGTGGGGTTTGACTTAGGCCCTTCTGTCAGTGAGTGGTGAGGCAGGTGCATATGAACCTCATTTTCTTCTGTGCTGGCTGGAAGGTGTTGGTGTTGTTGGGCATGAAAGACTGCGATGTTGCTGCTGCTTTTCCCCTTCATCTTTCTCAGGGCGTTTGGTAGAGATGTGATGAGTGGCATGGTGTCCAGTAATGGAGCTATAAATGATAAGTGTTGTTGGAGGTGCCAGAAATGGTGGTCTGGTAGTGCTGGTTGGGTTTGAAGTGGAGGCAGCGATGTGTGAAATGTGGCATGCAGTTGTTGAGTCTGGCATAACAATATGTACAAGAATTTGTTACTGTGACTATATACTTCAACATAGGACACCTTAATAAAGTTTGTTTAACCTTCAACCGACGGTGCCCGTCATATGATGGGAGAGAGAATATTAGCCACCCCTGCGGCGCCCTTCATATGACGGGTGCCATTTTGAGGACATTATGAGCTATGAGAGAGAGACCGCGCGTTGGGGGGACGATAGCTGGCTTCGGACCGCTCGCCACCACCTTGGGACTGTTACTGACACATACTATGTTTCATCCCCACCTCCCTACCTCGCACAACAAGGAAAAAAACAGGAAAAATTATAGGTTTGACTCCTGCAAGGAGATAAAGAAAACCTAATATTTAGTAGTGGCCCCGTAATCATTGACAATTATGCCTATTACATAAGGCTACCTCTTCAAACGCCCATAAGCGCAGTTTGAAACTACCGCTGCAGAGCTCAGAGGAACCTTCATCATAAGCACACGCTAAATCACTCATGGTTCGTCTTTATGATTGGGTTCTCACTACGAAAAAACTTTGTAACAAATAAAAAATAAAAATAAAATAAGAATAACTATTCATAAGCTTTCCATATTCCGTGGATGTACTTCTGTGGATTCTTGGACCAGACGCTGACTGGCGCATTATTCCACCTTCCCTGACATATCAAGTATACCAAAATCCTTAATACATCAACGAATGGGAAGGGGATGGTCGGGAGGGCCCCAGTCGTCAATGATTACGGGGCCACTACTAAATATTAGGTTTTCTTTATCTCCTTGCAGGAGTCAAACCTATAATTTATTAGTGGCCCCTCCATCATTGACGATTATGCCTGATATCTAAGACTGGAGGGGGACATTCGTAATCATATCATAACCATTGCATATAGAATAGGCAGATAATCAAACAACCACATAGTATTCTTATTTTGTAAAAAAAATATATATTTATGTATAAATTTTATACAACATATAAAAAAGCGGTACAAGCAGGGGCGTGCTTAAAGAAGCCTGCTTGAGGAAAAATGGTAACAATGAGAATCTGTTCACAGATCTAAAAGTTAAAGGCACCCCACTTAAATTAAGTGGTGAAAAATAAAACTTTATGTTTACATGTGCACATATAAACCCCATTATTCTAATGTGTATATTCCTTAAAATTAGACACAAAAAATAGAATAACTCGTAGTTGCAACTACCGATAATAATAATAATAATAATAATATTTATTCAGTTAGCAATTTACAGAGTTGGTACCACATAGTATGTTACAAATATGACATGTACCAGCCTTGCACAATTCCAACTAAGGATAGCCCAATAAGGCCGTTAGGCGTATTTCCATTGGGGTCCTTGTGGGATTAGGTTAGCTGGGGAAAATGGGGAGGATAAAGAAATAGATACTTTAGAGAAAGTATTTCTAGGCGGTTATTTTAAGATACCTTACATCCTATAGTAAATATCAGTAATCCGTAATCAGTAATAATTTCAGTTTGGTTTGTCTATCTTTTATGTTGCATTTAGTAGTAGACATAAGCTTGGTGCTCCCTTCTCGCAGCTGTCCGGTTCAGGTGTTCCTTCAGGCTACGTCTGAAGGAATACAGTGTTCTCTTTTCACGGACCGAGAACTCTAAAAATGAAATTGCTTCCACAGTGTATCCCACTTAAAGAAACAATTGTTGTACTTTATGCATTGTACCTCAACAACATTTCGCGTAGTCCTTACTACCGAGAAATTTTAATCACAACCTTTATACATTGTATCACAGCTCGTATAGTCTGTACATATCCTCCGGCGGGGTCTAGGGTGTCTTATGTTTCACTGACTGCACCCCCCCCCCCTCTTTCTTAACCTAAACAATTATTGACTAAGAGACCCATCTAGACCCTTTGCCGTAAAGCTACACATGGCATTGATGGTTTGTCTAGTGCTACCGACAGGTATCGAGTCAAAAACGTATGATTTGAAGCCCATAGTTGAGTAGTAGCTACGTCTTCAACAGATTTTTTTTTTTTTTTTTTTTTTTTTTTAGAAAACGTAAAGATACTGCCCATTTGCGTAAATCGTGGGCCCGACCCACTACGCCGGGATTACTCTCTTTAATGACTTCTACTAGCAGAGAAGCCATTTTACGTTTCATTAATCTTTTACCTGTACTCGATACCCATAACGCACCTTGTTGGTTAAGAGGTGCCACTCTCATATATTTGGTTAAAGCTTGTACAGGACACAAATTATGGTGCACTTTACCCCGTTTCAACGCCGGCACCGTGAACTCTGAGAAAACATGTTCACTGTGTTCATTCTTGGCGATGAACCCTGGGGAAGGAGCAATATGAATGCAATCATTTAGTCTACCAAACCTTATGCAATTAGGGGTGTTGCTCATCGCCGCCAGCTCAGACACCCTGTTACCAGTTGCCAAAGCCATAAGGAACACAGCCTTTTTTAATAGCAATTCAAAATCTGCCGTATTCTGATACAGACGGGAATGAAGCAAAGATAACGCTTTGTCAAGTGACCAGGTAGGCATGAGCTGACGGGGAGGTGGGCGGAGTTTGAAGCATGCTCTCATGAAACCTGTTTCTTCCGCTTGTGGTATGGTTAGACCTGTAAGGTCAAAGAATGGCACCCTGATAGCTGTTAAGTGATTTTTTAGAGTCACTACAGATAGACGTTTCTGTTCAAACAAATAGTTTAAATAATTAAAAACTAATGCCACCGAAGGTACTGTCTGTTCTGTTCTAACTATCCAAGAAGTAAAGGACTGCCAATGAGATTGACATTGCCTCTTGGTAGATTGTGTGTACTGATTCATAAATTTATCTGTCACGTTTCTATCATACGGCGTTAGCCACTTGGCCTCCTGAATGTCCACAATGCAAAAGTCAGCGAGGTCTTTAGGTTGCCAATCGTGTCTAAGTGGAAATACCCGACCGGGAGCGACACCGGGTTCGGGCACCACATTCTCAATTGCTGGTACCACAACTGCGCCGGCCACAGGGACGCGATTAACGAGACTATGCCTCGATAATCCTGTAGTATGTTGACTACGTGGCACATTAGAGAAGCGTCTGGTGGCGGAAACAGATAAATGGAACTCCACCTGTTCCAATCAGTCACCAATGCGTCGGGCCCCCCCGCCGGCGTTAATGTCCGGCGTGTGAGGTACTGAGGGAGTTTGTGATTCTCCTCTGACGCAAACAGATCCACTTGTGGATGGTAAGGCTCTGCAATCATTTGATCGAAAATGTTTTGCTTGAGTGCCCACTCTACTGTTGTGCTCTGTCTCCGAGACAGCGCGTCTGCCCAGACGTTTGCTACGCCTGGGAGATATGATGCATGAAGATGAATGTGCAGCTTGTTGGCTAGCACAAAAATCTTTTCTGACACGTCTAGCAACTTCCGAGACCTCGTTGACCCTTGTTTCTGAATGCAGTGAACTGCATTGAGATTGTCCATCCTGAAGGCGACCGACTTTTCCCGTAAAGTAGAGCCGTGAACCTGAAGGAAATACAAGGGGACTAGTAACTCTTTTACATTTATGTGAGAGGTTTCTGAAGGGGATCAAAGCCCTTGACCCTGATGCCCGAGGTTTGCCTGAAAGCCCCAACCTATCGTCCCTGACGCATCCGTGTGTACCCCTACCGTTGGCGGAGGAGAGGTCCATGACATGACTGAGTGCAACATTTCCCTCTTCGCCCAGACTGCTAGTAAGCTGTGTATTAATGTTGGGATAGGCCATAATTTTCCCGCCGGTAAGAGTGGGAAATATTTGTTGCCCTCCAAGATTAAACGTTTGACTTTCAACCGGCCCAACTTCACAGTTAGTTGAACCCCGTTGAGAGAACCGACTAGAGATTCCCAGAGTCTCTGTGTCGTAGTCAGACTGTGGAGAAACATAAACAGTTTCTTGCGAAATCTGTTTCGATTGTCCACTCTCTGACTCAGAGTGAGAGATGCTGTGTCCCAGACCAGCCCTATCCACTGAATTACTCGTGAGGGAACAAGGTTTGACTTTACCAAGTTGACCTTGAATCCTAGAGATTTGACATGGTTTAACGTAATGTTGACATGAGTGTTGCATAACTTTTCTGTCTCTGCCACCACCAGCCAGTCGTCCAGATACCACAAGATCCTGATCCCTTGTTCTAAAATGGGCATCAGGGCTTGCCGGACTAATTTTGTGAATATGCGTGGCGCTAGGTTCAACCCAAACGGCATCCTTTGAAAGACATAAGTCTGATGCATTATTCGTAAAGCCAGAAATGTTTGAAATCTCTTGTTTACCGGGACATGCCAATACGCGTCTGTCAGGTCTAATGTACACATCCACCCTCCCGGCGGAAGTGTTAGCTTGATTTGATTCACTGTCAACATCCTGAAGGACACGTTGTGAATGTGGAGATTCAAATAAGACTGAATAATCTGAATACTGTCCCATTTTGGTACTAGAAATAGTTTGGATGTAAACACCGGGTAAGTCGGGGGGACAGGGATAATGCCACTCTTGGTAATCATCTCCTGAACTAGTGACTCCACCTCTAAAGAAACATGATTGGCCTTTGTTGGCTGACATAAGCGAGGTCGCCGGAGCCACTGCCAAGTGATGCCTTTGCGTACCACAGTCCTCGCCCATGTTCTTAATGGCCATGCCTGATGACACGCCCGGAATGACCCAGTTAGCAGACTGGGGTTCGCCGGCTGGACTACCCTCTTTTCCAACACGCCTTTGACTGGCCCCGGGAGTGAGAGAGACCTTAGTTTTTTGCTGGTGGAGGTGTACCCTTGGACGACTGGCCGGGTTTGGCTGGAGGCGGGCCCTGACCTGGTCGTTGGTGAAACTTGTGGCCTTTACCTGAGAAATTACCCTGTTTATACCTGAACTGAGCCTGACCCTGGGTGGAAGGGGACTTTGGCTGATGAAAAGGCTTAGACCCACTAGTTTGAGCTTTCGAAACTGGTTTGGGTTTAGGGAAAGTGAAGGTAGGTTTCTTAGGTTGAGAGGGACTTTGTTTGAATACTTGTGCCATATTGAAAACAGTCTTCCAAACTGCTGGTGAAATCAAAGAAGGAGTTAGAACTGGAGACAGAACTACTTGGCTTGCAATACGGTCAGGAAGTTTCTTCACTAAGAACATCCTCAGATCCTGCCTTGCTCGAACTGCCTCTAATAAGGCC
Organism: Paralithodes platypus; assembly: GCA_032716605.1. NCBI lineage: Eukaryota > Metazoa > Arthropoda > Malacostraca > Decapoda > Lithodidae > Paralithodes > Paralithodes platypus. Next base: position 15,505,462 of record CM064490.1, read on the forward strand.
GTCCGAATATCTCTTAAAGACTGTATGGAAGTCTGGAGAAGCAAGCTCCGGGAAAGTTCAATGGCTTTCTTGACTTCCGCGGCTTCTATTGCCTGAGAAGAGCATAACAGAGACTTTGTTACTTGCTGGGTAACAATATATTGCGAAAACAGTCTAAACGCTTTTCCTCTTAACCTAAACTCGCGGTCTAGGTGAGCTGGGGAAGGCGTGCTAAAAGGATCTTTTAATTCGTACAAATTGAATGGTGTTCTTGAGGGATTTGGTGGGAAGATTTTGACGTGAAAGTAGTGACAAAATTTTGAGCCTCTGTTTCCCATTCCACCCAAGGTCCCGTACCCAACTGCCCCACCTGCAAGACTGGATTAGAGGCTGAGTCTGTGATCGGAAACATATCCAACTCCGGCGTCAAAGCAGAAAGTGCCTTGACGTCGTTAAAGCCATCATTCTTAGTCCAGTCAGAAAATAGCTTTGAAGCTGAGGCAGGGGTAGGGCTGGTGTTGATGCATACACAAAAAAGTCATGGTTATAATAACTTGCAATGGCCTTAATATGAACATCCAAAACATTTCCTTGACTATCCAAAGCTCTGAGTTTTCTAGACTTATTGCCTTGGATTACCCACTCATGTGGTACAGGGAGCTCCCCCGAAATAGTAGCTTGTGCTGCCTCTGGCTTAGTTGGTAACATTGCTACCCATGACTCATCAGGCCCATATAAAAGAGGCATAGCTCCTTTTTTGACTGGCGCCTTGTCTAAAGGAGGGGGAGTTATGTCTGATATGACTCGCACATTGGAAGTAGTGAGAGCTGCTGTGCCTGGCACATTGGAAATTGGATCTGACACAAGAGGGGGGTTAGGTATTTTAGCTAAAGCAATGGATGTAGCCAGAGGTCGCACATTCGTCGACGTCGCGGGAGCTCCCGTACCAACTGTAGGAGTTTCCGGCGTAGGGCCAAAGAACCTATTAAGTGCATTCAATAGTAATCCATCAATCTCTTCTGCCGTTACATACCTAGCCGATGACGAACTCCGTGGAGATTCGACAGTACCCTGAGAGTCGTCTAGAAGGTGACTGGACTCTTCAACCTCCATCTCTGAGACCAGAGATCGTTGTTCTTCATCCGTTAAGTCTGGCCTATCATGGGAAGATCCCGCCGAAGCCGGGACCTCCACATGCTGCCATGTTAAATGTGGGATAGAAGATGGTACATCGGCATCCCGGTGGACGTCAGCCACTACTTGAGTCACAAAGGGATGTGTTCTGTCCTGCCAGGACTGTGAGTATCGCCATACACCTTGGCTGTGGCTGTCACTCGCTTCCGAGCTTGGTATACTCTCCGATTGAGAGCCCTCACCCGAGCCCCCTAGAGGTTTATAGTTTCTGTAAGACACTTCTAAATCTGAGGCTAACACACGTGACCTGGTAGAAAAAGCATGAATATCAGGTACTGAAATGTCCGCCGGGGCATCCTCCACCACATTCTCTGACTCCACCCCCGACCTGTCAGATTGGACGTTAGACTTGGTGGGGGTAGAGGCAGAAAGCGGGGTACCAGGCTCCGGCGACAGCCGTGAGTCCTTTCGCGCCGGAGGATCCCTTTTGGATGATTTATGACTCTTACTTGACTTATGCTTAGTACTAGTAATGTCTTTAGATCCCCCACTCACTTCCTTTTTCTTCTTCTTTGAAGGTGAAGCAGAGTGGCCCGAATCTGTCACCTGCTTCCTCAGTGGTGACCTTGATGTGGACCTCGTCTCCGTTGCCAAAGGTGACGGTGAGCGAGGCCTCTTAGACTTGCCGGGAGAGGGTGTGGCAACCTGTCCCCGCCCAGTCTCTGAGGTCTTACGTGCACGTATCTTATACTGAGGGGGGGTATGTTCGATAATTAAAAACTCCCATAGCTCAAGGTTATCACATTGCAATGCTTTATGTGCTACATTCGTTGAGTAAGTAGCGAGAAGTTGTTTCACTTCTTGTAAAGCCACCGCCGCAGTATTATCTTTCTGAATTAGAACTTTAACACTTAACCTCTGAAGTGCGCATAGGGGTAATTAGACACCTCTCCCTGTGTGCATGTATTTGAGGTGTTTCCGTCACTAAAATATTCATTGTACCATTAATAGCATTAATACTTATCCATATGCACCTATTATGGGTTGATTATAAAGGTATTAACCTGAAACAACAATAAAACAAGTGAAAACAGCGTTTGGATGGTCAAAATCGGAGATATAGCCCGCGAGTTGTATAATGTATGGGCAAGGCAAGCTGCTTTCCCGCCAATTTACCCCAAGGCCACTGAGACACAGTCGATCGATACTCTCTCTCTCTCTCTTGCATTCGCTTGCTATCAGTGATGACCACACCCTGCAACCGGATTTCTAATGTTAGCACGAAAATATACCTCAGAATAAGGGAATAACAGGGAAAATAGGTGATAACTGAAGGAGAGGAGGAAAGTGGGGAAGGAGGGGAGGTAGAGGACTGAGATTTTGCATGGCCCAGGGGCCAATTTTTTTTTTTTTTTTTTTTTTTTCCGATGTCAAAAGTTGATTTTTTTTTTCTCTGACTCTTAAGAGTCTCCCCGCAGTCCGCCGGGGGAACTCTTAAGAGTCTCCCGGCAGTTCCCGGGTTAAGAGGTTACAAATAGTGCAATTCTTTGTCACTCATATCCCCCGTGACCGATCGAGGCATTTAATACATTTAATGCAGAGCTTGTGAGCAAAAATAGGGATACTTGAGCATAACGGCGTTGAACATAAAGCAATGAGAGGTTCAAGTGCCGACATGACAGAGACTGGGGGAAAACTACCCCGCCCCCGGGAACTACCTGGTCACCTGGCGCAACGCCGGTACTCCGCCCTGGAAAGAGAAATTTCCAGGAATTAATGCTCATAAGGTTACCCCAAAATGGTACAAAACAGGTGCCACAAAACCGCCGGTCAACGAACCGTAGCACTCCACCACTACTTTTTGTTTTCCTTTAGTTTCATATTAAAGATTTCAGCATATCTTTACCTGTCCAAAAGATTTAAGCATATCTTCTGAATCCTCATAAAGATGAAGCATATCTTTATTAAAGATGAAGTCTTTCAAGTATCCCTTTACACTTGAAACACTAGTAAGATTCAGGCATCTTTTTATCCCATAAAAAATCTAAGCCTATCTTAATCTCTAATCCGGCTTCTCCCAGAAGCCCTCATAGATCGCCGTCTTGAAGGCCGTGATACCCTATTGTATCAATCAATTGTTTGGCAAATTATCGCGAATTGCAAATCCGTTAATATAACCACCCGAAGGTACAACCGTCGGGTTTTATATGCAATGTCAAACCAATTGTACCTGCCCCAGACCTCTTTGTAAAAAGGTCGCCGGGAGGGAAAGACCAAACAAACAAACAGCATTGTTTCAATGGCTTTGAAAAGCCGAGAAAACCATATCCAAAAGGCGTCAGCATGATCACCTAGATAAATGTGTGGAGCCCACCTCGCCGGGAATAACACAGGAAGCCTGATCACAGGCTCGACCACAGAAAACGCAGTTTCTGATGAGCCCTCAAGCTACCAAATTCGCCGGGGTAACTTACCTATTTTAGCCATCCTGACTAAAACTCGGTAAACAAAACGGCTTTCTCGGAGCAATCGAGAAAACCGCCGGAAAGGCAACCCACACCAAACAGAACGCAGTCTGATAAACATAATCAGACCCACAGTCCGAAGCTCCTGGATCAGCCAATCACAACTAATCCAGGACACATATGGCACATGAATACATTTTTATTATAATAAACAATGAAAACACTTGCATATGTGAAAAAAACTACGAGTGGCTGGCTAGGCCTGGTGAAAACGGAAAAAACACTTAACCCCTTCAGACTCATATGATGCAGAGGTTGCCAGATTAGCAATAAGAAATAGTTCTCTCACTCTTATAATTACCTCTCCAAAATTAGTTTTCTGCCCACAGCTAACTCAAAGACAACTGCAGAGGTTGAAGTAACTAAACTAAAGGTTTCTAAATACCCCTGATGGTAACAAAGGCTTTAACCCGGGAGCTGCGGGGAGACTCTTAAGAGTTCCCCCGGCGCACTGCGGGGAGACTTAAGAGCAGAGACTTTGAACACGTACCAAAACCGCGCATTTATAGCCAGGCGGCTGAAAATTGGTGTGGGTATAGTACTACATGTCAACTCTCGATACCACCCCGCCAAACGCTCGCCCCGCACTCGTGCAAGCACCACCGCGCCAGTAACCACGCACTAGTCATGGAGCCTACACGTCCCTCACGCTCGCTCCCTGATGACACAACCAGCCCTCCTTCTGGTGGTGTTAGCCGCCGTGGAAGGCAGAGGGTGGCTGCCAAAGACCCTAGCTACCAGTACGACACGCCCTACAGCTCAGAGGACGAATCACCAGCACCAAAAGCACGTAAAACACGTGCAAGCAGGGCAATGGCACAGAGGTCATTGGTCTTTCGGGACACTGCCACCACGACCCAGGCCACTGCAACAACCACTACCACCACCACTGCCACCACTGCCACCCCTGCCACCCCTGCCACCGGTACCAGCGACGCAGGAGGCCGCCCTAGGGCTGCATTACCTGCGGGGGCAGGAAAAATGAAAGGCACGGGCGTAGGGAAAAGAACCCGTACGCCAGCCACAGTGCCCCTACCACCACCAACACCACCAGCCGCCCCTGGCCCGGCTGCCCCTGCTGCCCCTGCCGCCCCTGCTGCCCCTGCCGCCCCTGCCGCCCCTGCCTAAGGAACAGGGAAGGGGAAGGGGAAAGGGAGAGGGAAAGCGACTGCTGGCCCTGGTGTCCCTGCCGGCCCTGCTGCCCCTGCCGCCCCTGCCCAAGGAACAGGGAAGGGGAAGGGGAAAGGGAGAGGGAAAGCGACTGGGAAAGCCCCTGGTGTCCCTGGTGTCCCTGCCTGCCCTGCTGCCCCTGCCGCCCCTGCCGCCCCTGCCCAAGGAACAGGGAAGGGGAAGGGGAAAGCGACTGGGAAAGCGACTGCTGGCCCTGGTGTCCCTGCCGGCCCTGCTGCCCCTGTTGCCCCTGCCGCCCCTGCCCAAGGAACAGAGAGAAGGGCGACAGGCACCACCATCATCTTGCCATCAAGGCCACGCACCACTGCTGCCCCTGCCGCCGCCGCCCCTGCCGCCGCCCCTGCCACCACCTCTGCTGTCCCTGTCCATAAGACTCTCGCACGTGCCAAAGTGACCCGGAAAACTCTTACACCATCTAAGTATGCCGCCCTGCTGTTTGATGGTGATTCGCAGGACATTGGCAGCCCGGGTTTTTGACGACGAAGCCCTAGCACGGGACCAAGGGTGGGGGGATTTGGGAGTGGACAGTGGGAGTGAGTCCGACGTCGGTGACGAAAACGAGGAAGGGCATCGTCTGTCAAGTGAAGAGGAGGGTAATGATGATGAAGTGCTGTATCGCGACCATGGAAGCGATATTTCAGACGCAGAAGCAGACGCAGACGACATTCCGATCCCTGGCATGCCTTCGTTCGATTGGTCTGACGGGGTCAATTTTGTACCTGACGTGCCCCAGTTCAATCCTGGGACGTCAGGAACAACTGACGACTGGCCCTGTGATGATCAAGCGAACGAAAGCGACTTCTTCCTCGCTTTTTTCGACATGGAGGTAATGACGTACATCGTTGCCCAAACAAACGCCTACTACAGGTGGGTGTTTGGCAGATTGGACGTCCTTTCTCCAAAAGCGAGAATACGAGGCTGGGTGGATACGACTGTGGCAGAATTTCTGACGTTCTTTGCCTTGTTGTTCCTCATGCCTCTGATCAAGAAGCATGTGTTGCAACACTATTGGAAGCACGACCCTCTCATCGCCACCCCAACTTTCAATAAGTTCATGACTCGTGACAGATTTTTGTTGCTGCTAAGATTTATGCACTTTGCAGACAACGAAAATCCTAACAGGATTGACAGGATATGGAAAGTTCGGGATGTGTTCACCATGTTGTTGGAGAGGTATAGGAAATACTTTTACCCCTTCCTCAATTTGGTGATTGATGAGTCGCTCGTGCTCTTCAAAGGACGTCTTGTTTTCAAGCAGTATATCCCCTTGAAGAGGCATAGGTTCGGAATCAAGCTCTTCGTGTTGTGCGACTGTGAAACTGGAATAGTGCTTGACATGATCGTGTATACAGGAACTGACATTGACGTACCGAAAGCCGCTGCCAATGACCCCATGGGCATGTCAGGTGCCATCGTCAGGAAAATGTTGGCACCTTACCTGGGCAAAGGCCACATCATCTACACTGACAACTGGTATACTTCTCCTGCTCTCTGCCAGTTTCTTTATGACAACCAAACGGGGTCATGTGGGACTGTCAGAAAGACAAGAAAGTTTATGCCAAAGTTCACAGGTGATGTCATTCCTCTCACAGATGCCTCCTCCAGTGACACACCTTCAGAAGACGACCTGGCCCAGGAACACCGCGAGAGGCATGTGCGAAGAAGGCGACGAAAGGGGCAGAAATACAAGCAGCTCGAGAAGTGTGGGAAACTGATAGCCCTGAAGTGGAAGGATAAGCGAGACGTCCACCTGCTTTCCACCGTCCACACAGGTGCCCAGGTGGATTCTGGCAAAATCCACTACCGAACCAGGAAGACAATCTACAAGCCCGACATGGTAGTGGACTACACCAAAAACATGCGCCTGGTGGACAAGTCTGACTGTCAGCTGTCAGGCGTGAGTGTCTGAGGAAGACTGTGAAGTGGTATCACAAGCTCTTCCTCCACCTAGTTGACATAACGATGCTGAACGCCTACAACTTGTGGTTGGTGAAGAAGGATATGGCCCCAAACCAGAAGCTGAAATTCCGGGAGTTCGTGTACAACGTCTCCTACCAACTCCTGGAGAAGTATGGCACCACCACTCACAGACGTACGGCATGGCGTGGGGATCACGTTCCTGACCGCATCCAGCTGGGTGTCGAAAGACACTACACAACCAACACCGAGCTGATTGGCACTCGTCACAGGCAGGTGCAGTGCACCGTCTGCAGCTCCAGTGTGAGGAAACCCCATGTAACCAAAAGAGTCACCTCAATGTGCGCCGAGTGCAAAGTTGCACTCTGCCTGGGTGACTGCTTCAGGGACTACCACACCTTCAAGAACTACTGAGTGTCGGCCCCTGCCCTGCCCTGCCCTGGACTCGCCCCGTGCCCTGCCCTGGACTCGCCTCCTGCCCTGCCCTGCCCTGGACTCGCGCCCTACCTTACCTGACCTGACCTAATTGATCACGCTACCTCATAATGTAACATATATATTATATAATGTATAAGTTCCAAAGATGTCCCTGTGATATAGCTTTTACATTATATAATTGTATGTTTCATTATTTAGTTTATAAGTTTCAAAGATTTACATGTAATATGCCTTATTTTTTTAGTATATCAATATATATGTTTGTTATTAGCCTAAGTAATGTGTATATAATTATTTTCTTACCTCAAATGAATTGTACAAAAATAAATATGTTTCAATAAATCATGTCAAACCTACTATGATAATAAAATAAAACAATAAAAAAAGAAAAAAAGAAAACAAGGTCATGTCATTGTATTCTTACAATATGATATATTCTATGAATATTTCATATTGTTTGAATACAATGGCATGATCTTGTAAAAAAAAAAATTTAAAATTTTTTTTCTAGACAATATAAAACCTTCCCCATAACCCCCTCCTGGATTCGATCCCACTACCCTACGACACTTTGAGTTTTCCAGTCCGCGACCTTACCAACCATGCCACAGGAGCTCATACCAAATATCACTCAAAACTTTGTGTCTACAATCGAAATGACAATATACAAACAAAAATGAATTATCCCACCAATTTACGTTTGTAAATTGATGGGATTATCAATTATATCATGCCAAGGTTTATAATAGTTTGTCTCTGTCAAGAATTAGTAATTATATAACTTTATTCTGTCAAAAATTGCCCAAACACTCAGCAAAATTGCCCCTCTCAGTGTGACTCCACTCATTTTCACACGGTCAGGCGGTCACGAGGTGACCCTTGCCGCTCCTTGATTCTCCAGCTACAGCAGCTCTGTCTGGGAACAAAATTGGTATAAATACAATAATGGATAAAATACTCTTCACAAATACATTTGTATTGTATAATATTGTAAATAAAAATGAATAATAACTGTGTGGGTGTCGAAAATTGCTCAACCAGCTTTCTTATGTCTCGCCTACGCGCGTATATTGGATTATACATAGTCATGACTGTCATACAAATAATTGCAGTAGGTCTCGAATATACATTTAGATTGCATATTACTTCGAAATAAATAAGTAAACGTTTCTCTGGTGGCAATCTACCCTTTCGCAGGTGTAAGGAGACACCAGTCTATATTTAGCCCTCTATCACAACAGGCAATCTGCCTGTGTTGACTCAGCACCGTCGCTGGTGGTCTATAAATATAGTACTTTATTTACAGTCAATGGCCTACATGTTTCTGTGGTACTTCACATGTGTCTAAAATGCAATGTCTGCTTGCATAAAAATGCAATTCTGAAGTCCATTTATATGTACGACATACGCATGTCTCAGTTTCTCTCTCTCTCTCTCTCTCCATTCCTGACTCATGTTATTGTAGACCTGTTGATGGCAACGAACACCAGCCATCTGGTAGACATAAGGGTCAAAATACCAAACATCAATACGCCTGGGGCGCCTCCACAATTATCACTAAGCTGGTTATCTATCTAGAGATCTGCCTGACTTCCATCTCTCCACGACTCACTCACTCACTGCACCCCTGCATGCCTCCCTCCCACCCACCCCCCCTTTCAGGCTTCCGTCTGCTAGAAACACATTCACAATTTGCGTAAATATCGCATCAATTGGGCTATATGCGGTATATTCCTTGTTATATGGGACGCCTACATATGTACACGTCTTTATTATAGCATGAGAGTGCTCCAAATACAAGATTGACGTGATATTTATGGCGTAACACACCCTCTCCCCCTTTCATTCCCACCACAACTCACTCACACCTTGGTTCACGCATAGAAACTCATTGATAATGTGCGTAAATATCGCATGAATTGGTTTATATGCGGTATATATTTTGATATATGGCACGTATACATACGTACAAGTCTGTATTATAGCGTGACAGTGCTCTACGTACAAGATATACGTGATATGTATGGCGTAAACCACTCTCAGCTCATAAATTGCCGCCAAACCTCCAACACATCTTCATTCCCGCCTAAATATTCTCTTATAATTCCCTTATATATTGCAATTTTTGGTCACTATGAAGCATATTCATTGTTATATGGGTGCCCTACACACGTATACATACTCTAAATAGCCTAAAAGGGCTCGAAAAAGGAGATATACGTGATAATACGTGGTAACCCACCCCCTCCTCCCTCTCCTTCTATCCCCTGCGCGCGTAAATATTCGGCAGGGAAATCTCGCCGCGCGGTGCCATTCGCTCCACATTTTTCAACTACGGACCGTTCCCCTACCCCCCCCAGACATTTTTTGGGGGGTCAAATATATATGGGCCGATGCACGCAAACATTCCCTACACGATGATGTACTTTTTATCGAAATTGGCAATAGGTCCCAAAATCATCGCACAGTCTTACCCTGTAGAAAACCCCCTGTGCGCCGCGGAGAGGTTAAAGTATCCCTAATCGGCTCAAAATCGCGTCATATGTCGGAGAGGGTTAATGACGTCGAAACACCATCGAAAAGCACTCCATCCCACCAAAACTGGAACAGCCGCCACATCAATATCGTAGAAAACACCCGGGTAAGGGTAACACTGACTCGGGACCCAGAAAGAACTCCACTAAGTGAAGAAAAATACACCAGGAACGTCAGTACAAATAACATAGGCTACTCCATCAGAAAGATAGCTAGAAGCCCGACATCGCGTAGTTACAGCCTCCTAACCAGCTAGGACTAAAGATGGCTAAACACGAAAAACGTTTCAGAGCGTCCTCAACTCGGCCACGAGGGTCCGTCCGAAATAGACGCCCCAACAAAACGACCCAAAATACACTTATTCTGCGAGAAAACCACCCATGACACCCCTGCTAAGCTAATCCTAACCTTACTCAAGACATCCCAGAGTAAACAAATGAGAAAAAACTCACAAGGGACGCAAGAATGCGGAATCAAAGCGGAGCACTGAGGGGGACACGTCCGGGTGGGTTGAGCGCAGAGCAAGGAAGGTGGAATAATGCGCTAGTCAGCGTCTGGTCCAAGAATCCACATCCACGGAATATGGAAAGCTTATGAATAGTTATTCTTATTTTATTTTTATTTTGTATTTGTTACAAAGTTTTTCGTAGTGAGAACCCAATCATAAAGACGAACCATGAGTGATTTAGCGTGTGCTTATGATGAAGGTTCCTCTGAGCTCTGCGGCGGTAGTTTCAAACTGCGCTTATGGGCGTTTGAAGAGGTAGCCTTATGTAATAGGCATAATCGTCAATGATGGAGGGGCCACTAATAAATACCTCATTTTAGGGTAGTTCCACCTCCGGTTACACGATCATTGCAAGATAACCCGTGGTCGTACAAGGATGATTCAGGTGTCATTGGAAAAGTCTATTATCTCCCTTTCATGGATATATAATTGTATTACGCTCTGGCTCTTGCTTATGCATGAAAAAGAGCATGGAATGAAGCTAGTTTTAGGTAAATACCCGCCCAGCACTACGGTCATGTAAACAAGCATGCCCGCTTTTTGGGAGTTAATGAATATATTTACGTGAAATTGAGAATATTGAATTGACACCCAAACCTCCATTCTTGGCTAACTTGGACAATTGCAAAGGGAAAAAATAATCACTTCCAGAATAACGTTTTATGAGTATTAGTATTAGTCCAGAGTAAATAGGCCTCCATGTTATATAACATCACTCTTGAAATACAACGGAATGATGCACTACAATTCAAAATATTTAAAATAAATATTGAAGTAGGCTACCAGCATGTAAACCACAATACTACAACACTTTTCCGAAGTCAATCCTGTGAAACTTTGTGTACATCAATCTATCATATTAAAATCATATATATATGAAGACAACCAATAATTTTCCTGTGGAATATGTATTAATATCAAATTTGATGTATATTTTAAATGTCATCTGGCTAACATTAAATTAAATTGTCACAGTAAATATATATATGATAGAAAAAAATAACTGAAATAAGTAACAAACCAAAACTATTATTTAATCCGGCTACTAGCTCCTAGTCCATCTTATTTAGCTTAGGTATGACCTCTCACAGTGGAATGGTTTGATTTGCATAAATAATAAAGAAAATAATATGTTCATTACTTGCTAGACATTATTCGTTCACCAAACCGTTTGTTTCACAAGGCTTGCTCAGGATAATGGCTCATTAAGGGGACACACTGCTTTTTTGGCCTATAAATTCATTCATTCGCCAGGAAAAAATAGACACCTAAATGGCACGATAGGTCTTAAAAATTATAACAAAATGTGACGAAAGGTCTTAGAATCGCCAAACAAGTATGCCGAACGTCTACAACATTTCAAAACTAATGGGACTAAACACGAGGGAGAATGGGGACCAGAAAAACGACCGTCTCCCCTCAAACGATGACGGATTTGTTCCTTTTACTTTGCCTGTCATTTGATGATTTTATGAAGTTTGGGAATGAACTGTAAAGGTGCTTTTTATCCACAACTCTAATTTCGCAGCTTCGAAGATATAGTTCTATTAGAATTGTCATCTATGTTATTCTAGCTTCATATTAGTTACCGGTATAAAGCGCAGTTCCCATACCCCGTTTTGACCTCCGTTTGGGATGGACCTACGTCATCGATGACGTAGGTCCAATCACGCTGGGCTCCGGCGAGCGGGAACCGAGGTCTATTGTTCTCCGTTTCGTGCGCTTCTGATCCCGGATCCAGGTCCCGAAAAAGTTGACTTGGATTTACCTTTGTACAGACGTCGGAAGACATCTGTAGGAACATCCATAGGAACATCTGAACATCTGAAGGAACATCCATATTTTCAAGAAAAAATTGGATAAAAAGTAGACTGAGAGACGGGACAACACGAGCTTAGCTCAACTCCTGTAAACTACAATTAGGTAAATACAATTAGGTAAATACAATTACGTATACTGTATTTATGGTGCCCATGATATATTATATTGGCATGTACTGGTCACCAATGAATAGTGTGTGGCAGAGTGGTCTTGCCACTGGACTGGAAATCCAATGGACCCGGGTTCGAATCCCAATATGTCAATGGGAAGATATTATTGGGATGGAATTTGTGTTGTAACTAGTTTCAGTGCATTACCACAGCACACCGAAATGTAAAAAAAATACCCTCATTGTTCCCTGATTAAATAGCATTGTATGAATATTCCCATATTCAAAATATGTTACAGGGGGGCAATGCCTAGTGAGTTAATTGCTCAATAGGTGGCGTTCTGAGAGTGAGGATCCGAGTGTGGGGGATGAGACGGTGAAGCGCAGAGGCAAAGCGGCTTCAGAGATGGAGTTGCTTCGAGCCGGGGTGCTTCGCATGTCTCACTCCCTAGACTGGAACAAGACCTCACGGGCCTCACCGTGTTTATCGGTGTAGTGTAAAGGCTCTCAGCCTATGCCCGAGAGAGAGAGTAGTTGGAATATAGAAAAAAAAAAAAAACAAAAAAAAAACAAAAAAAAAACACACCCTATAACCTATTCATACACACACAGGATGTACGTATAGTGCGTATTTATAATGTAAACAAGGGAAACACTCGCCCTCTCCGCCACAGACACAATGTTGGGCGAGTTCTGAAGTACTGCCAATGTTTATAGCCCAGGAGCAAGGCGAAAAGGTAGCCCACATTTTTAACCTAAGAAGTGCACACCGTATGTAGTGAACACCATGCCCTGGTGCGGACCTATTTCACTGTTTCCATCACTAAAATAGATATTTTACCATAAATATCATTAACCCGTACAGCCCCAGCGACTCACCCTAATTGCGCCGACCGTAACCTCAGGTGTAGCCACTCAAGAGGGCTCAGATTTGTATGGGAACTGTGTAGGTATCCCACGCAACCGTGCCGATGGTTGAAAACTCTCAAAGTCCACGTGCGTGCGCGTGAGCGCACAATAACCTGGTTTTTTGGGGTAATTGCCTTCAATTTTGTACTCTTGTAAAATACGTTTTCAGGGGCTCTGTAGGACCATTCTTTAAGCTTTTTGAGCGGTTTTTCGTGGTTTTTCCTTCATTCCTAACCCAATTCGCTATTGTTTCTGGAATAAAACCATTTTTTGAAAACCGGCCGGGTTCTGGTGAACAAACATTACAAAACTAGCCGGGGCTCCACGGGTTAATACTTATCCATATGCGCCTATTTTACGTTTAATATGAAGATATTAACATTAAAATGCCCCAGAACAAGAAGCCCACCACAGAAGCCACGAGCGAACACCAGACAGAAACACCCGAAAGGTCCACAGAACGAAAGGACCAGCTGACCGAGCCAGCCAATTCAGACAGGCCCAAGCCCGCAGGGCTAAGCAGCTCCAGGCCGCACCCACATACCCCTTCTAAACAGACCATTTTCCACACCTCACGTACACTACCCCCTCGTGCCCTACACTTCTAGCTACAAAGATGATGAACAGGAATATACATTCATATTAAAAACACCCATGCCCTGTCCCTACGTTGAGCCAATGCCAACACATCAGACAGCCATAATTATATCTATGTATGTTCTTACATCCGAGAAGTAGATGTTATATACCTTAGAAGTTAATACACCCATGCTGTCCCTAGGTTTAAGATATTCATATTAACATACCCTAACATATCTTGTCTTGCCAGACTAAGTTTCTGAAGACCCATCCCCCCATAAAATCTATGTATTTAATCCTTAGTTTAAGTATTAATGTTCACCTCCCCTAACATATCTTGTCTTGCCAGACTAAGTTTCTGAAGACCCATCCCCCCCATAAAATCTATGTATTTAATCCTTAGTTTAAGTATTAATGTTAACATCCCCTAACATATCTTGTCTTGCCAGACTAAGTTTCTGAAGACTCATCACCCATAAAATCTATGTATTCATGTAACGGGAAGAAACTGTACTTTCCCTTTTGGTATATGTTGTAAGGTTTGACTTAACTGTAAGACTTTTTCCCCTTCATTCACGCTTCCCTATATTTAAGGGAAATGTATCATTTAAGAAGGGTTAAGTAACCCTTGTCTATGTAAAGAGGGAATTAGCCTAGATCAGGAGGAGAACTAATATTCTCAAATCTATCTAAAATACTTTCAAGCCTAATTTATCCTTTTACCCCCTTTTGTTATCCCATGTAAAAATCCTTCCTTTTCGAATTTAGAGTAATGCCCCCTTGTGTAAAAAGACCGCCAATTCCTACCCAAGCGACGCCACCCTTTGTGGTCACCCTCCCCTTTTTGGCGGGATCCCTGGCACTGGCCCTCGGCCCCTCACTGTCATGACCCCAGGCCTACGAGAGAGACACCTACCTAACCCCCAGTCTCTGTCATCATTCCCCGCTTCTTCTCCGGACTTAGGCTTCCTTCCCGTCCATTCAGAGGTTCGTAATTAAGGTTTATAGTGTTATAAGGTATTGCTTATTCAGTTAAGTAAGTACTAGGTGTGTAATGTAGGAGGTATTACTGTGATTGACAAATTCGTGAACTCGAGCCTACCATCGGGTTGGTCGACAGGCACCCCTCACCTGCCAAGTGCCTACAACCATTCAAATTTCCCCATTATCATTGTGTTCAGTAAAACTTTGTCTGTGCACCTTTGCTAAGTGTTATTCTGATATTTTAGACTTTGTTATTCCAAATTAACGTCAAATTAACTTCGTGTGTAATAATTTCAGTCAGAGGGACGCCATTTGATGGCCTTCCCATTCTTGTGTTTTTCCATAATTCCCGACCAAACTTAGGCTAGCCTATTTTGCTAGTTTGTCTTTCACCATTTTACATAATCCTGAGGTAGTGCGAGAACACCAGTTAAGAGTAGAATTGAGGACGATGAAGTTGATTAAAATGCTTTTGAAGCTTGACCGCCATTTTAGGATTTAGACCATCTCGCATTTCGGAGAAACGACCAGGTTGAGTAAATTACTAACGTAGCAGTTGTATTGTATGTTTAGAACTTGTTCATTACTTTGAGTTTATAAAACCATGCATTTTGGTAAATATGATTGTATTTTAACGTGTAAATCAGGAAAGGACATTCGTTTGAGATCGTGTCCTTGAGTTTTGTTTACCTTTCGTGTCTCCGACGTTCCAAAGTTAGGCCTATTCAGATAAGTATTTATAACTAACGTCTCCTAGGCCTGGTTATTGTTTATTTTAAATGTTTTTACTGGGTTATAGTGTAAAGAGTTACTTGTTATCTTGATTTAGAGGTCCTCATTTCCCAACCCCAGTACTGTCAAATTTCGGACCCCCATTGGGTCGGGTTTATTTCAGATGATTATTTGTTCTTACCTATTGTTACTTAAAGTTAACTAGTGAAAAGGCCGTTTAGGTATGGGTACTTGCTGAATTATTATGGTAGGTTATATGATTTTACATTTTTAATTGGGCTACCTAACTTTCACCTAATTGGAAGTACAGTAGGCTATTATTAATTATTGTGCATTAGAGTGTATTATGAGTATTGATTCCTATGATATAATTATGTTTGACATGGTCTAATGAACAGAGTTGCCTTGCAAGGGATGGAATGCTGTAGTGAGATTCTGGGCAGCTGATTTCAGGGGATAAGTTACTCGAGTTACAGTAGAAATAACGTTTAGCTTTGTTTGAGCCTTGTATAGCACCCTCCGCATTGAGCAGTCCAACCTGTTAAGTTTGACCATGACAATTACCTTTGATTTATGCCATTATTGTATTGATTTGACTCCATAGATATGCTGTGTAATTATGTATTCCCAATTGTGTGTAGAGTACTGCTGAGTAACATAATTATGTACCTGTACTTAATGAGAGGATCTTTGGATGCCTTAAGAGATTATTTCGGTACTGTACTGTAATGTCATAATTTGATCTGTCATTGTATTTCTGTACTTATATTAGCTCATCTATTTTTATACGTTAATAGGAATCCATGTATTTTTATAGGTTTATATTAGCCTATATTTTTTATATGTATTTGTTTTAGTATTACTGTGTACCGTAATTAGGATATTGATTAACCCCATTATTAAGGGTTAGCTATATGTCAACCGAGGGTTAAGAATTATATTAGACTTACCAGGGAACCAGTTTGGGACGGAGTTGATGTGATGCTGAATTGCTGATGGCGGAGAATCGGAGATTCACCCCTCCCATTGGCTGAGTGCAGGATGCTGAACTCGTGTACTGTACGAGGGTTCAAGGACCGCAGGAAGACGTATGATTACCCCCTATACCCCAGGATACGGTAGGCCGAAGAGACGTAAAGGCAAGCCTGGCCGATACCGGTACCTAGCGGAATTGGGATGTATAATACTGAGAGGAATGGGGTGGATACAGACAGCAATATTCGAGTCCTACTCCTAGGTTAAGAGACTGTCCCAGTACGGTAATGGATTGGTCCCAGGTTAATGGTATAGAGATAATTAGATACGGACCATACGGTACCAATGTTAAGGTTGTAAACGGTAAAAGGTTCCTTCTATTAATATCAAGCTTAAGATTACTGCAATATGTTTGTATCTATCCTCCCGTACCTATTTGGATCTAAATGTGTTGTCAGGAGGGTAAATCGGAGCTGTCAGTATTAAATTGGTCTAAGAGTAGTACCAGTAGCCTAACCGAGAGTCAAAGTCTTGTCAGCCAACATTGAAGGCGAAGTTCTTGATTGGTCTTTGCTAGCCTCCGATTTATCCTACTGTCCTAATGTACCTGAATAATGAGCATGAATCACGATTGCATAAAGAATAAGAAAACCATGGGGACGGCCAGTTCACCTGAAGGTGGGCGATCAAATAATTTGAATGAATTACCGTTCCCAAAAACATCCTTATGTGATATCTAGAAAGTAGAGAATATGCTAGGTCTCAGTGGGGTTTTTGTGGTTCTTTGGTAATATCATCGTGTCGGAGTTGCAGCCTTTCCCCTTCCTCGAAGGATGTTGGATGTGGGTCAACCAAACAGGGTTGTCCTCTCGTTAATTAGAATGCAATAACGGGTTTGTCGTCATCTCTTTCTTTCTATCCTTGAGTACCTATTTTCCACCTTCGCAGCTTAATCTATCTTTTTCTGTCTTACCCTCTCTCTCTCTCGTTGGCAGCAGAAGAAGGGAAGTTGAAGAAGAAGGAGAGATCCCCGGCGACCCCCCCCCCCCCCCCCGTTACAGTGGTGTGCAGCGGTGCGATTTCTTTAGGAGTCCATGGTTTGACATGCTCCTGTTCTGTTCAGGGCTCCTGAATTAATCCCGTACCCCCCGTAGAAGAGACTGTACAGTACCGGTACTAGTTCTTACACTTTCGCTCAGGTGTTTAGAATCAGTGCGTTGCAGTTGTCATTTTTCACGCTACCAACCCGTGAAATAGTTACCACAAACAGTATTGGCCATGCTACCACATTTCAATACGGTTAGTGTAATATTTCAGGGAATCTTTAAGGGCAGCAGATACCAGCAAGAGTCACAGTGATTGTGAAGGAACCGCAAAGTTGAGATAGCGGTGGTTAGTGTTTTCCGGTTATTAGTTGTCTATCAATTATCCTTCTTTCCTGTCCAAGATGGAGAATCCTGATCCAGAACCAAGGCACGAGGTGCAAGACGTTTTAGTCAGCAGGAATGAGGAACGCCAAGAGGCTATGTCCGTCGTGAAAGAGGTCCTGGAACAGACCTCACTGACCATGGCCAGGAAGTTTAGAGACGTGGCTAATCGGAACCGCCGGAATGAAAAGGTTAATGTGGACGACATGGTATGGATCAGGAACGAGAATCCACTACCAGGGACTAGCCAAAAGTTGAACGCAAAGTGGGTGGGTCCCTTTAGGGTTACGGAAGTAGTCCGAGACGGGGCTGCGTATAAGCTAGTAAATGCCTATACGGGTGTTTATGAAAAGGGCCGCTGAGAAAGTGAAACCGTTCATGGGTGAGGAGTATTGACAGGTAGAGCTAGTTGAAATGCCGGTTGAGGAAGACTATCAACCTGAGATTTTAGCACCCAGAGCCCGTCAGCCGGCCCGGCGTTATATAGAATCTTGTTAGAGTGTACAGTAGAGTCCCTGTTGTGGTCGTCTTGTTGTGTACTCCCCTGTGGCCCCCGCATGGTTAATTAATCTTTCCGGTCAAACCCCCGTGCAGCGAAACTTTAAGAGACGTAGGTGCCTAGGTTATGTAGAACGTCATACAGGTGATTGGGACTAGGGTGGTGGCGTTCCCATCAGGACGTGCTGTTGGCTCTGAGTACCTTTATGGTTGACTGGGGTTATACTCCTTTCGTCCCGAGGCTCAGCCAGCGCACAGAGTGTGAAGGGACTCCCACGATACGGGCGTCCACGCTGCTCTCTAGTCTGGTCTCCTGGGGTTTTCCAAGCAATAAAGGGGTGGAGAGAGGCTGTCTCTACGGGGACAAGATAGTGCCTGGTTGGCACTCTCCTGAAAAGGAGGGACACTTTATAGAGTGGTATAGTGATTTGTTGATGAAGGAAGGGACACCCCACAGGCAGAGTACAGTACAATTAGGTAAATACAGTAATGATGTGTCAGATTCTAAGACGTTGGGTATAGACTGCGAGCTCTGGGCATGGTAAGATGCCAGGCGGATCAGAAATTCTGCTGTAATAAGTTAAGGCTGGATTAATTAGTAACTGTATAATGTTTATGTTGATGAAAGAGTGAAAGAGGTAAAAAGTCTTCAAAGAAAAGGTAGAGCTGTGTAACGGGTAGAAACTGTACTTTCCCTTTTGGTATATGTTGTAAGGTTTGACTTAACTGTAAGACTTTTTCCCCTTCATTCACTCTTCCCTATATTTAAGGGAAATGTATCATTTAAGAAGGGTTAAGTAACCCTTGTCTATGTAAAGAGGGAATTAGCCTAGATCAGGAGGAGAACTAATATTCTCAAATCTATCTAAAATACTTTCAAGCCTAATTTATCCTTTTACCCCCTTTTGTTATCCCATGTAAAAATCCTTCCTTTTCGAATTTAGAGTAATGCCCCCTTGTGTAAAAAGACCGCCAATTCCTACCCAAGTGACGCCACCCTTTGTGGTCACCCTCCCCTTTTTTGGCGGGATCCCTGGCACTGGCCCTCGGCCCCTCACTGTCGTGACCCCAGGCCTACGAGAGAGACACCTACCTAACCCCCAGTCTCTGTCATCATTCCCCGCTTCTTCTCCGGACTTAGGCTTCCTTCCCCTCCATTCAGAGGTTCGTAATTACGGTTTATAGTGTTATAAGGTATTGCTTATTCAGTTAAGTAAGTACTAGGTGTGTAATGTAGGAGGTATTACTGTGATTGACAAATTCGTGAACTCGAGCCTACCATCGGGTTGGTCGACAGGCACCCCTCACCTGCCAAGTGCCTACAACCATTCAAATTTCCCCATTATCATTGTGTTCAGTAAAACTTTGTCTGTGCACCTTTGCTAAGTGTTATTCTGATATTTTAGACTTTGTTATTCCAAATTAACGTCAAATTAACTTCGTGTGTAATAATTTCAGTCAGAGGGACGCCATTTGATGGCCTTCCCATTCTTGTGTTTTTCCATAATTCCCGACCAAACTTAGGCTAGCCTATTTTGCTAGTATGTCTTTCACCATTTTACATAATCCTGAGGTAGTGCGAGAACACCAGTTAAGAGTAGAATTGAGGACGATGAAGTTGATTAAAATGCTTTTGAAGCTTGACCGCCATTTTAGGATTTAGACCATCTCGCATTTCGGAGAAACGACCAGGTTGAGTAAATTACTAATGTAGCAGTTGTATTGTATGTTTAGAACTTGTTCATTACTTTGAGTTTATAAAACCATGCATTTTGGTAAATATGATTGTATTTTAACGTGTAAATCAGGAAAGGACATTCGTTTGAGATCGTGTCCTTGAGTTTTGTTTACCTTTCGTGTCTCCGACGTTCCAAAGTTAGGCCTATTCAGATAAGTATTTATAACTAACGTCTCCTAGGCCTGGTTATTGTTTATTTTAAATGTTTTTACTGGGTTATAGTGTAAAGAGTTACTTGTTATCTTGATTTAGAGGTCCTCATTTCCCAACCCCAGTACTGTCAAATTTCGGACCCCCATTGGGTCGGGTTTATTTCAGATGATTATTTGTTCTTACCTATTGTTACTTAAAGTTAACTAGTGAAAAGGCCGTTTAGGTATGGGTACTTGCTGAATTATTATGGTAGGTTATATGATTTTACATTTTTAATTGGGCTACCTAACTTTCACCTAATTGGAAGTACAGTAGGCTATTATTAATTATTGTGCATTAGAGTGTATTATGAGTATTGATTCCTATGATATAATTATGTTTGACATGGTCTAATGAACAGAGTTGCCTTGCAAGGGATGGAACGCTGTAGTGAGATTCTGGGCAGCTGATTTCAGGGGATAAGTTACTCGAGTTACAGTAGAAATAACGTTTAGCTTTGTTTGAGCCTTGTATAGCACCCTCCGCATTGAGCAGTCCAACCTGTTAAGTTTGACCATGACAATTACCTTTGATTTATGCCATTATTGTATTGATTTGACTCCATAGATATGCTGTGTAATTATGTATTCCCAATTGTGTGTAGAGTACTGCTGAGTAACATATGTACCTGTACTTAATGAGAGGATCTTTGGATGCCTTAAGAGATTATTTCGGTACTGTACTGTAATGTCATAATTTGATCTGTCATTGTATTTCTGTATTTATATTAGCTCATCTATTTTTATACGTTAATAGGAATCCATGTATTTTTATAGGTTTATATTAGCCTATATTTTTTATATGTATTTGTTTTAGTATTACTGTGTACCGTAATTAGGATATTGATTAACCCCATTATTAAGGGTTAGCTATATGTCAACCGAGGGTTAAGAATTATATTCGACTTACCAGGGAACCAGTTTGGGACGGAGTTGATGTGATGCTGAATTGCTGATGGCGGAGAATCGGAGATTCACCCCTCCCATTGGCTGAGTGCAGGATGCTGAACTCGTGTACTGTACGAGGGTTCAAGGACCGCAGGAAGACGTATGATTACCCCCTATACCCCAGGATACGGTAGGCCGAAGAGACGTAAAGGCAAGCCTGGCCGATACCGGTACCTAGCGGAATTGGGATGTATAATACTGAGAGGAATGGGGTGGATACAGACAGCAATATTCGAGTCCTACTCCTAGGTTAAGAGACTGTCCCAGTACGGTAATGGATTGGTCCCAGGTTAATGGTATAGAGATAATTAGATACGGACCATACGGTACCAATGTTAAGAGTTGTAAACGGTAAAAGGTTCCTTCTATTAATATCAAGCTTAAGATTACTGCAATATGTTTGTATCTATCCTCCCGTACCTATTTGGATCTAAATGTGTTGTCAGGAGGGTAAATCGGAGCTGTCAGTATTAAATTGGTCTAAGAGTAGTACCAGTAGCCTAACCGAGAGTCAAAGTCTTGTCAGCCAACATTGAAGGTGAAGTTCTTGATTGGTCTTTGCTAGCCTCCGATTTATCCTACTGTCCTAATGTACCTGAATAATGAGCATGAATCACGATTGCATAAAGAATAAGAAAACCATGGGGACGGCCAGTTCACCTGAAGGTGGGCGATCAAATAATTTGAATGAATTACCGTTCCCAAAAACATCCTTATGTGATATCTAGAAAGTAGAGAATATGCTAGGTCTCAGTGGGGTTTTTGTGGTTCTTTGGTAATATCATCGTGTCGGAGTTACAGCCTTTCCCCTTCCTCGAAGGATGTTGGATGTGGGTCAACCAAACAGGGTTGTCCTCTCGTTAATTAGAATGCAATAACGGGTTTGTCGTCATCTCTTCCTTTCTATCCTTGAGTACCTATTTTCCACCTTCGCAGCTTAATCTATCTTTTTCTGTCTTACCCTCTCTCTCTTGTTCACTGCAGAAGAAGGATAAAGAAGAAAGAGAGATCCCCGGCGACCCCCCCCCCCCCCACCCCCGTTACATTCAATCCTTAGGTTAAGTATCTATATCCGCCATTGTGTTCACCGTTTTCCATTTACTTTTCCATAATTGTCATACGTCTTCAGCTTACCTCCTTCGTATCCAGTCCACGCTACGCCATATTACTTCGTGTCCTACACCCCTTACCCGCCCGATTCTACCTATACGATGATGAACAAGAATATATATTCATATTAAAAACACCCATGCCCTGTCCCTACGTTGAGCAAAATGCCAACACATCAGACAGCCATAATTATATCTATGTATGTTCTTGCATCCGAGAAGTAGATCTGTTATATACCTGAGAAGTTAATACACCCATGCTGTAATGTAATCCTTACCCCAACCAGATATTGTATAGATAACCTTTGTTACCAGTATCTATCATAGTACCTCGAAACAATAACGCAGTACCCCTACGAACTGCCGCTTTCCTTGGGTCTATATTTCATAGAAAACGCAGTTCCCAGGGACACATAGACGTACACAAAAAGCGTGTCAAATAATAGGTCCATAACCCCTCGTATGTACGAGAAATAATACACCATGTTTTTCCTTACTTTATCCACACGTCACGCACACACCTACAGTTAACCTCCTTCTCGCCCACCGCCCCACAGTCCACATGATTCTATCTTTTCCAGACTCTTTATTTACTTACTTCAATAAACTTGAACTTGTGTCGTGTTACCGTGTGTTTATTTTGTGTTCTCTATTCCTCATACCTTGTATTGTGCATGCAGCCTTAGATACCCAGTAATTTAGAACTCACATTACCCAAGTTAAACCTGTAGAAAAACAGGGCATAACAAACATGTTACAACAATAAAACAAGTGGAAACAGTGTTTGGCTGGACAAAACACTGAGCTCAATATCTCTATCTCTCTCTCTTTCCCACGCATAGATACACTCATGACCACACCATGATCGGTTTGGTTATGTTTACACGAAAATAGACCACAGAATAAGGGAAATAGGTGATCATTGAAGTGGGGGGGGGGGAAGGAGGGGACGTGGAGTGGTATGTGGCATGACCGAGGGGCAAAAAAAAAAAAAAAAAAAAAAAAAGTGCTACTAGGGTGTTTTAAATGTTTTTTTTTAGGCCTAGGATCATAAGTGTCTTCCCGCAGTCACCCAGTAAAACTCATGTCTTCCGGCACTTGCCGGGTTAAATAGTCTCATACTTTCCATTTTGTGAAGCCAGAGTTGTATAGAAAGTGTAATTTGATAGCTGTGCATGTTGTCACAACGACCAATTATGGATATTGTGAAATATTTATTCCGAAATCAACAAATTTAGGCTTGAAGTACATTGCCTCTTTTGATGCTAGTGCTCGTTAATTTAACTTGGATTTCAGGCTTTTTAAATACTCTCCAATATTTTGACTAATTACATAGTGCATATCATGATAAATTGTGTCAAGCAGTACCACAAAGACGAATAATCTGCCATCTATACTTAAAGTAAGCCCAACTGGGCAAGCTAAGAGGTAGTGTGGCCACATTAATTGGATATACCGCTCGTGAAGTTTTAACTCTTGGGAGAGCACACACGGCCAAATCACCTACATCATCGATGACGTAGGTCCATCCCAAACGGAGGTCAAAACGGATGCATGGGAACCGAGCTTTAGTCAAAATAGTCTCAACATGTTACCAGAAGAAAGTTACGGATCCAAGCTTGTGGGGAAAGTTGTTCATGTAAACCCACTTTAATCCTTTCAGTACCGGTGTAGTCTTTTCAACTATATTCTGGTTACTGCTAGACGAATGTATTCAGGTTAAAAAGGGCTTCCAGCAATTAACAGGCTTTGAACTATCTCGCTTATTCCTTTATGCTACCACAGATTCTTCTAAAACTACACACAATCTCATAAATATATAGCTAGAGTTAAAATGAAAAGCCATCACCGGTACATAAGGGGTTACGAGTTCAATATTAAATTTAGACAATTTATAGCCAATTGATTTCTATACTGTAGGTCTTTCATAATTTGAGTGAAATCCTTTTAATACCAATACAAAATTTGTCCAATTTACCCTATTTGTAACGTGGGGGATCTTTTGGGAGCTCCCCTGTTTTGCTCCATTACAGTAATTTAGAGATCTTAAGACGTTTCACCCCATTAGTTTGGCGATAATAAGACGCTTCATCCAATTCAAGTGTCAATATTTTCTGGGCAAGCGATAGTAAGCCCGCTACTTTTGACCCGGATTCGTTGCGGCGCCCGTCACCAAGAACCGCTTATTATGTATGTATCCTGGGAATGAGGCAAGCGAGTACAGGTAGCGCGGGACCCCATTGTCCGTTACCCGCATTACACATAGCAAAAGCAGCTCAAAACCTCTCACTTTTAGCGATTTTGGCCAACCTTTGCAAGACAACCAGACGTTGTGCAAAGATGATTCAGGTGTTATTGGAAAGCTCTATTACTATACTTTTACGGATATATCATTGTGTTATGTTCTGGCTCTTTGCATTTTCTGCTTGTAGAACCCCTTCGTCCCCACTGCCCCACAACTGTATTTTTAGGCTTAACCTTTCGCTGTCATAAATACAAGGCTGATCAACGTATATTATGCCTCTGCACAAATATGCCCTAGTACGGCAATACTCCCGGAACGAGAAATGCACGAGAAATAAACACGAGGACAGGAAAGTAAAAAAGGAAAAGGGAAATCGACAAAATACAGGCAATGGGAAACAGGAACAAACTTCACAAGGAGTGAGAATGAATTGGAAAAATTACTTAAATCGCCAAAGCTTGATGGACTATTATATGGTAGGTTCGAAGGACCATTAATTGTTAGACTGTTACAACAATCAGTATTGAAAATAATATTAATATAGAGCAGAATGAATACCTGAAAATTACCTTATCATTCGATGTTGATTTCATGGTATAGCAGATTTTAATTACATAATATGGGCCCAGTGAATATACTACATAAGAATCTTAGCTGTTAGGTAGAGGAGAGAAGCTTATAGAAGGCTGGATGGCGGAGATAATAGATGATTGATTTGATCTATTGACGGATGGACTTCTTTCCCGTTTGTTTACTTGTGAGGGAATGACCGCGGGGTTACTCATATTCGAGAAATTACCTTGGTTGAAGAAGATAATTATTAATTTCCCAGTCATAGCATGACATTGATATACATTGATCAGATGTATTATAACTAACAAAAATAGAGTATATCATTTAAACACATACTTCTATTATACATAATTATATATAACTGGGTGGTTACAATAGAAAATGGAGTAACCTGACGTAATAGAAAACTTAAATTAAATGGGTAACTAAATTGTAGAGTTTCGACACAAGGTTTTATTTGTTGTTGTTGCTGTTCCTCAGGCTGTCTGGCCGAGCAGCCCCAAGGTCCCGAGCAAAGGCCAAGGCCATAACTGAGCACCCCCACTAAACCCTCCCTGCTTACCACTATAATAAAGCCCAGGTGACCGAAGCCACTCCAAGGTGGGGAGCTGAGGAGGGCGTGGAAATGCCCGGGAAACCAAAGCACCACCCAAGGCCCTGTGCCCCTCAGCAATTAGGAAGGGAAAGTTGAGGGGCAAAGGAAAAATGTGACGCTTTGGCTCCCAATCTGCCAACCTCACGTTGGCAGTAGGGCGGTCAATCCACGGAAGAGACACCGTCACTTGAGATCTAGAAAATATATAAGTAAAAGGAACAGTCAGAGTAAGCTATGGGTATGGCAGAGATCGCTCATCTTTCACTCTGATAGACCAGCCCATCACCACAGGTTCTATTTGTTCCTGTAGGTTCTGTTATTGGTACAAGATTCTTTTATTGGTACAAGGTTCTATTTGTTCCTGTAGGTTCTTTTATTGGTACAAGGTTCTATTTGTTCCTGTAGGTTCTTACTGGTACAAGGTTCTATTTGTTCCTATAGGTTCTTTTATTGGTACAAGGTTCTATTTAATAGTGGCCCCTTCATCATTGACGATGTTGCCTATTAGTATAATAGTCTCCATTCAACACCCACGTCAGTCGTTTGAATCAACCGCCGCGAGGAAGAAAGAGATTCATCTTCATAATTGCAACGCTACTTCTCTTATGGTGTCGTCACAGATCGGGTACCCACTACGAAAAAACTTCGTAAAAAATAAGAGAACACAAAAAGAAAAAAGAATTTTCCACTTTAACACTGTTATTCACAAGCTTCCCACATTCAGTGGATTTTCTTGCATTGTGGCTTCTTACCGCCTCTCGCCAAGCGCAACAATTCCTCCTTCTCTTCCTCGCGGGCCAACCGTCAACACTAGTGCCCCCGAGCTCCGGCTTCATTCGATGTTCGCTCTCCTCTAGTGAGTCCTTACTCATTTGTATATATCTGGGGGATAGTGAGCAAGGGTTTAGATTAGCTAGCACGGGTTGTGTATTGTTGGCCCGCAGGAAGTGTTAAAATTAGGGTACTTTCAGACGTTTACTTGTTGTGTTCATTCTTGTTACCACACGTGTGGTTTTGTTTGTTGCTATGCGCCTTAGTTTTTGCTTTTCCTTTAGTTAGGAGACTCTTTTATTCATCGCTAGCTGTTCCTTTGTCCAGCTGTGGGTCTTGGGACCCCGTCTTTGTCTTTTTAGTAGAAGCGCTGGGTTACGATTGTCACACGTGGTTGTGGGATCTTCTGGCGTCCGCGTTTGCGGAGAGGTCCCATTTGGGGGCTTTCTCTGAGCCTTTTGCTCTGCTTTCGCTACTCTTTCGTGTTTTTTTAATTTTGAAAGTTATTTTCTCATGATTAAGCCTTTAGGTTAGCTTTTGGGGGGGATCTATCTAATTTTTCTCTATGTGTGAATTATTTTGTGTCCCCTTTTCTTGCGCTCCCTGTGGGTTAGTGTTGCACACTTCCCGGGAGACCAAGGAAACGTCCTTACGTCAGGGTTGGTTTGAGAGTAAGGGTGGTTTTCTCTCGTTGTTGTGCTTTCCACCGAGTGAACTCCTCTCTGGACCCGCCGACCTCTGTTTGGAGACCGTTTCAGTGCCGGCGTGTGGTTGTGTTCCTCTTTCCCCCCCTGTCTTGGGATCTTTGTGGAGTTTCCCTTCTTCCGGCGACCTGGTATGGCCGGCGGAAGGAGGGATGTCCGGCAAAGATAAAGATTTTGGCGTGCCGCCCGGCCCATTGTTGTGTTTACCCCATCTTTCACGGCGGCTAGGTGTAAACGTACCGGCGCCTGCTAGCAATTTTTCATAAATAGCACGCAGATACCCGCCGCCAACTGGCCAAAACAATGACTCGTGTCATAGGATGGCACTCCGTCTTCTGTGTGAACGGCCCTTTGTTGTGTTTACCCCATCTTTTACGGCGGCTAGGTGTACACGTACCGGCGCCTGCTAGCAATTTTTCATAATAGCACGCAGATACCCGCCGCCAACTGGCCTAAACAACGATGACTTGTCAAAGATTGGCGTTCCGTCTTCTGTGTGAAGTCGACGCCTCTAGGGATTTGTGGACAGTTTTTCCGCCGGGTTCTATTTTGCAAATAGTTAAAAAACCCTCCGCATGTCCCGGCGTGTGGGCTTTCCTACATGCCTCCCAACAGGAAGTGCTACTTATTAAAGGGCCCCTGTGCTCGGCCCGCCGAGGGAATTCACCCTGATCGTTAGCCGAGCGCAATAAGACTTACCGTCTCTGACATATGACACAAGTTTGTGCCCGTTTCACGGGCAACCTCGGTGTCATATAAAAAGGTTAATCGCTCAGCGATTCCGCCATGGTGAGGGAGTCTATATACCCAGGACCTCCGGCTTCATTGCCCTGCGGCGATACAGTGAAGAAGGACAGATTATATGCTATAATCTACACGGTTCTTGGGCCAGTGACTAACAGGTAGGCATTTTCTACACCAAATAATTCCACTATTTGACAGAATCAGGTCCGGTCGAAGGTTAGACTAATAGTGACTGTTTTTCTAACTTTCCGGCGGACTTGCACTAGCATGTTATTAACTCCTCTCAGGTTATCCTTATGAGCATTGATTCCTGGAAATTCTTTCCAGATCAGCACGGCAAGGGACCATCCCATTCCCGCGGTGGGGAAAGGAGAAAAGGAGGGGGGGGGGGTCAGCGGTTTAGTCAAATTTTTTACTTTTGCCCCCACACGGAACCCCCCATTGTTTACAGCTTAACGTTTTAATTACTTGCACTCTAAGATTACGACAGGCTGCATCTAAGTTTGCCTTTGGAATTCCCAGCAATGCCCGGTGGGCATAGATCCTGGTGCGGATTGGGGGAGTTTTTTGTATAGATCAATTGGGCCTGGCAGCCAGGATCGATAGATACATAAATGACCACAGTATGGAAATTGTTTACAGTTGCTAACTTTCAAAACAAAAAATTCCCCAGAATCAGGGATAACGTTGCATCTCGGCAGTCAATACTCACCACTTAGCTGAGCAATTAGCCATTGGTTATGACTCAGCCCCCATGCACCCCTCCCCCCCGATACAAGAACCCTCCAGGCTTAGCCGGACAACGTTCTCGTTGGACACTCCCGAGTAATGGAACCTAGGTCTCCGGCTAGGGTAAGTAAAATTTTCTTTCCTTTAAACAAAATAAGTTAAGAAAAGTCGGTCAGTATCTCGGTTAATGGTTCCTGCGATTACTTAAGCCAGTCATACGGCTCATAAATTTTCTTTCCTTAAAAAATCTAAGTTAAGAAAAGTCGATCAGTATCTCGTTTAATGGTTCCTGCGATTACTTAGCCAGTCATACGGCTCATAATTGTCAAGCACTTAGGCCGGCGGGACGGCTCGTTTGTTTACGCTGACCCTCGGCCGGCGAGACGACTCTCATCCTAAAATGAAGAAAACAGATGCAAACATTTTTTTACCTTCTTTTGTTCACGACTCTATAATAGGATAAGAGTTCTTATGGATAATGAGTTTGGATGCATTCAGCGGTAATTTAACGACATAACTCTTACAAGTACGATGTGTTATATTATACTGCCGGTGTATAAACCGTTTTACAAGCTTATCTATAGACATCAGCTTGCTGGGTATCTAGATTTTTTTTTTCCTATTATAGGTACTTGCAATTGCACGGCTCCAGGCCTAGTGGGAACGGTTCAGGTTCACCCCAAAACACTATATTTATTAGTGGCCCCTCCATCATTGACGAACATGAATATTACATAAGGCATCCTCTTCAAACACTAATCCGCCGTAGTTTGAATCTACCGCGCAGAGCATTTAAAATCTGAGGAGCCTTCATCATGAGCGCACGCGACCTCACTCATGGCTTCAGTCATTATGAATTGGGTTCTCACTACGAAAAAACTTTGTAAAAAAAAAAAAAAAAAAAAAAAATAAGAATAACTATCCAATAAGCTTTCCATCATATCGTGGATGTACTTGTGTGGATCTTTGACCAGACGCTGATTCAGGCGTCATTCTTCCTTCTCTGCTCTGCGATCAGCCGGCCCGGACGTGTCTCTCCACGCTCCGCTGGTTCCGCATTTGCTGCGTCCCTAGTGAGTTTTTTCTCATTTGTTTACTCCGGGATGTATCGAGTAAGGTTAGGATATGCGTAGCAGGAGTGTCCTGGGCTGGTTGCCCGCAGTGCAGTGTATTTTGGGTCGTGTGTTTGGGGCATCTATTTCGGATGTACCCTCGTGGTCCTGTTGTGGACAGGTGAACTTTTTCACAGTTAGCTAGCTTTGTGATGCAGGCGGCTTTCATTACGCGTTATTGCTTCCTTTTATCTTTCTGATGAGGTAGCGTATTTTTGCTGACGTTCCCAGCGTATTTTTCTTCACTTAGTGAAGTTTTTTCTGGGTCCTGAGTCAGTTCTTCCCTTTGCCGGAAGTATTTGCTACAGTGGTGTGTTGGCGGTGGTTCCTGTTGTGATATAATTCAGTGCTTTTTGTTTATATTCCGTCATGTTAATGTTATCCGTCTGCCTAGGCCTAGCCAGCCTCTCGTAGCTTTACCACATATACAAGTGTTATTGATTTATTTTCTAAATATGTACTACTGTGTCATGTGTGTCCTGGTTTAGTTGTGTATTGGCTAATTCCACGGACTATTTATGTGTCCTGGGTTAGTTGTGTATTGGCTAATTCCACAGACTATGTTGGGCCCGGCGTTAGTTGTGTTTTGGCTACGCCTCGGTCCGGTGGTGCGTTCAGATGGTATCTGGACGGGGTGGGTTTTTTCCGGCGGGTTTTTCTCGGTTTCACCTTGATAACCCCGGCTGGTTGCCGTGTTTTGGCCACGCATGGTTTAAAAACAGGCTTGTTTCCCCGGCGAGTGGGTGTCTGTGGCTCCCCAGGACTGCGTCTCTGGGGTGCCTGTTTCAGGCTCCTTATGATTCCTGGCGGGTTGGCTGTACCCATCTAACAGTGTTCATACGGACACATGTTGTTTGTATTTTTTTCGGTTTTGCAAAGCCAATATAAAACTATGCTGTTGTTGTATTTCCTCCCCGGCGATCTTTTACAAAGAAGTGGGGTTAGGAACAATTGGGGTTAAGTTTTAAACTTTAAATCACCCGGCGGGTGCAACCTGGAAGGGTGGGATGCCCGAATTTGCAAAATTCAGTTTAGTTGACCAGACAATTGAGGGATGCATTGTGTATCGCCTCCTTCAACATACGGCGCTTTAGGGCACAATTGGGGTTAACGTTTTTTAAACTAATATTCACACCCGGCGGGTGCTCCTTGGAGGGATGGGAATAACGAATTTACAATTAAGTTAGTTAACCAGACAATTGAGGGATACGTTTTGTATCGCCGCCTTCAACATACGGCGATCTAAAAAGATACTTCGGGAGAAGTTAGATCTCGTATATTTGTCAGGCTTCCCAGTTTTTGATCTACGAGATAATTCGGGGGCCGGCGTCTTTTTATTTTTTTTTTTTTTCCAAAATTGAATCTTGAAACAAACACCACCGGAAAGACTTAATCAGTTATAAACGCCATGCTGGTCTTTATATATTATGTCAGAGGGTATTCATAAATCTTTTGGACAAATTAAGATATTCTGAAATCTTTTACTTAGGAAACCCCACCGCGTAGCGAGCTGTAGTCGTTGAGTATTACGTCTCGTTACCCGGCGGGTTATTTAACACTTGTGTGCGAACATGTTTGGGTTAACCTTATGAGCATTAATTCCTGGAAATTTTCTTTTTTTTCAGAGCTGGGTCCTGGCGGGTCTATGCAGAACCCACCAGTCTCTGTCATGGCTACCTTTGCCCCGGTTTTTGCTTTATGCATTACGCCCTCCTGTTCAGGTATCCCTATTTTTGCGCACACCCTTTGTATAAAATGTGTTAAAATGTCTCGTTTGGTGTGGGTTACCTTTCCGGCGTTTTTTCTCGTTGCTCCGAGAACACCGTTTTTGTTTGCCGAGTTTTAGTCAGGATGGCTCAAAATAGGTAAGTTACCCAGACGAGTTTGGTCGCTTGAGGGCTCATAAGAAACTGCGTTTTCTGTGGTCGAGCCTGGGATCAGGCTTCCTGTGTTATTCATTGCTTTATGCATTACGCCCTCCTGTAATGTATCGTTTAGTGTGGGTTACCTTTCCGACGTTTTTCTCGTTGCTCCGAGAACACCGTTTTTGTTTACCGAGTTTTAGTCAGGATGGCTAAAATAGGTAAGTTACCCCGACGAGTTTGGTCGCTTGAGGGCTCATCAGAAACTGCGTTTTCTATGGTCGAGCCTGGGATCAGGCTTCCTGGGTTATTCCCGTCGAGGGGGGCTCCACACAGTTTTCTAGGTGATCAGGCTGACACCTGTTGGACTTGGTTTTCTCTGCTTTTCAAAGCCATTGAAACAATGCTGTCTGTTTGTTTGGTCTTTACCTCCCGGCAACCTTTTTACAAAGAGATCTGGGGCAGGTATAATTGGTTTGACATTGCATATAAAACCCGGCGGTTGTACCTTCGGGTGGTTATATTAACAGATTTGCGATTAGAGATAATTTGCCAAACAATTGATTGATACAATAGGGTATCACGGCCTTCAAGACGGCGATCTATGAGGGCTTCTGGGAGAAGCCGGATTAGAGATTAAGATAGGCTTAGACTTTTTATGGGATAAAAAGATGCCTGAATCTTACTAGTGTTTCAAGTGTAAAGGGATACTTGAAAGACTTCATCTTTAATAAAGATATGCTTCATCTTTATGAGGATTAAGAAGTTATGCTTAATTTTTTTGGACAGGTAAAAGATATGCTGAAATCTTTAATAAGCCATTGAAACAATGCCGTTTGTTTGTTTAGTCTTTCCCTCCCGGCGACCTTTTTACAAAGGGGTCTGGGGCAGGTACAATTGGTTTGACATTCCATATAAAACCCGGCAGTTGTACCTTTGGGTGGTTATATTAACTGATTTGCAATTCGCGATAATTTGCCAAACAATTGATTGATACAATAGGGTATCACGGCCTTCAAGACGGCGATCTATGAGGGCTTCTGGGAGAAGCTAGATTAGAGATTAAGATAGGCTTAGACTTTTTATGGGATAAAAAGATGCCGGAATCTTACTAGTGTTTCAAGTGTAAAGGGATACTTGAAAGACTTCATCTTTAATAAAGATATGCTTCATCTTTATGAGGATTCAGAAAATATGCTTAAATCTTCTGGACAGGTAAAGATATGCTGAAATCTTTAATATGAAACTAAAGGACAACGAAAAGTAGTGGTGGAGTGCTACGGTTCGTTGACCGGCGGTTTTGAGGCACATATTTTGTACCATTTTTTGGGTGTAACCCTATGAGCATTAATCCCCGGAAATTTCTCTTTCCAGGGCGGAGTACCGGTGTTGCACCAGGTGACCAGGTAGTTCCCGGGGGCGGGGTAGTTTTCCCCCAGTCTCTGTCGTGTCGGCACTTGAACCTCTCATTGCTGTATGTTCAACGCCGTTAAGCTCAGGTAGCCCTATCTTATTTTTATTTGTTAATGAAATAATTTAATAGCTTAATCATAATAAACATATATATTTTCTATTATATTATGATAATATTGTGTTTATTTATAGTAATTTATTTTAATACAATTAAATATAAATTAAATTCATTAGTATACTTTATGATTTTGCTCACCAGCTCTGCTTTCAATGTGTTAATGAGCTATGGGAGCTTTTAATTATCATAAACCGTTACGGGACTCGGACGAGGGCTCCCATTCAGGGAGTATACCGAGCTCGCAAGTGAGGGACAGCCACAGCCAAGGTGTATGGCGATACTCACAGTCATACCTCACCCGCCGGACGATAACGCCGGCGGGCGGACCTGACGCTCTGATGACGGACGAGAACAGGTTGAGTTCCATTTATCTATTTTCCGCCGCCAGACGCGTCTTTAATGTGCCACGTAGTCAACAAACTACAGGATTAGCGAGGCGTAGTCTTGCTAATCGTGCCCCTGTGGCCGGCGCAGTGTGGTACCAGCATTTGAACACGTGGTGCCCGCACCCAGTGTCACTCCTGGTCGGGTTGTTCCACTTAGAACACAATTGGCAACCTAGAAACCTCGCGGACTTGTTCATTTTGGACATTCAGGAGGCCAAGTGGCTAGCACCATATGGTAGTGACGTGACCAAGATATTCACGAATCAATATACCCAGTCTACAAAGCGACAGTTTCAATCGCATTGGCAAGCTATTACGTCTCGGATTCTTAGAACAAAACAAACTGTGCCCTCGGTGGCGTTGGTTGTTTTATTATTTAATTTATCTGTTCATGCAGAAACATTTATCTGAAAGTGATTTATGTGGGCAGGTTTTAAACTCCGCCCACCTCCCCGTCGGCTCAGGCCTACATGGTCTCTGGACAAAGCATCGTCGTTATTCTCGTTCCCGTATGTACCAAAGACTGCAGATTTTACAAAAGGGCAGTATTCCTTATGGCTTTGGCTACCGGGAACAGAGTATCTGAGCTGGCGGCGATGAGCAACGCACCTAATTGCCTCAGGTTTGATAGGCTTCATGAGTGTATTCACATTGCACCTTCCCCAGGTTTCATATCCGAGATTGAGCACAGTGAACACGTGTTTTCAGAGTTCACGGTGCCGGCGTTAAACAGGGGAAAGGTGCACCATCTTTTTTGCCCAGTGCAAGCTCTAACCAAATATTTAAGAGTGGTACCTCTAAATCACCAGGGTGCTTTATGGGTCGCAAGTCCGGGTGAACGCTTGATGGAGCGTACACTGGCTTCTCTCTTGGTCGAGGACTTTAAAGAGAAGAATCCCGGCGTTGTGGGTAAGACCCACGATTTACGCAAGGGGACAGCCTCTTTACGTTTCCTTAATAATCTTTCGGTGGAAGTTATTACGTCCACACAGTTGTGGGCCTCTAATCAGGAGTTTTTGCCTCGATACCTTTCAGTAGCTCTGGACAAACCTTCCTTGCCATGTATAGCTTTACGGCAGAGGGTCTAGGTGGCCCTTTTAGTCACGTTTTGTTTAATTTCAAGAAAAAGGGGTGGGGGGGGGGGGTGCAGTCAGTGTGACATAGGACACCCTAGACCCCTCCGGAGTATGTGTTCGGAACATACGAGCTGTGATACTGGTTGTAGGCATTGTATTATAAAATTTCTCTGTAGTATTCATTGCAGGAAATTGTGCTAAAGGCCAATAGTAGTGTTACAACAATTCTTGTTGGCTGTGAAGCAATAGATTTTTTAGAAATCTCGGTAGTTGCAACTACGACTTTTACTTTTGAAGTAATTACTTCTGCATAAGTACACAAGTTCAGTACTTCTACGAATGTACAAGTATTCATTTATGTTTGGTTATATTTTTAGGAATATTCAACTAGTTAATGGGGTTTATATGTGCACATGTAAACTTATAAGTTTTTAGTTTTCACCACTTACTTTAAGTGGGGTGCCTTCTTAACTAGCAGATCTGTGCACAGAGTCTCAGAGTTAACCCTTTTTCAAGCAGGCTTCTTTGAAGCACGCTCCTGCTTGTACCCCTTTTTGAAGATTTAGGCTGTATAAAGTTTATGCACCCGAATATCTCTTTTTTACAAAAGTAAGAATACTATGTGGTTGTTTGATTATCTGCTTTTCTAGAGTTATGATATGATTACGAATGTCCCCCTCCAGTCTTAGAAATCAGGCATGTTCGTCAATGATGGAGGGGCCACTAATAAATTATAGGTTTGACTCCTGTAAGGAGATAAAGAAAACCTAATATTTAGTAGTGGCCCCGTAATCATTGACGACTGGGGCCCTCCCGACCATCCCCTTCCCATTCGTTGATGTATTAAGGATTTTGGTTTACTTGATATGTCAGTGAAGGAAGAATGACACCTGAATCAGCGTCTGGTCAAAGATCCACACAAGTACATCCACGATATGATGGAAAGCTTATTGGATAGTTATTCTTATTTTCTTTTTGTTTTTTATTTTTTACAAAGTTTTTTTCGTAGTGAGAACCCAATTCATAATGACTGAAGCCATGAGTGAGGTCGCGTGCGCTCATGATGAAGGCGCCTCAGATTTTAAATGCTCTGCGCGGTAGATTCAAACTACGGCGGATTAGTGTTTGAAGAGGATGCCTTATGTAATAGGCATGTTCGTCAATGATTACGGGGCCACTACTAAATATTAGGTTTTCTTTATCTCCTTACAGGAGTCAAACCTATAGTATAAGTGGCTGATCCCTGCGTCCTGTCGAGGCGGGTTGGCGATCTAGGGTTAGTCTAACCCTTCTGATTTGAGTTGGCAATGGGGTACACGGTATACCTAGTAGACCTTTTCTCACTGATTCCATGGATTAAAGTCTCGTTTTGTTTAATCATACCAGCCCTCCCGGCGCTTCGCCCCGTGTTAGGCATACTTCCGAATAAATCATTGCTTACTCAGTAAGGACAAAGTGGATGTTAAGTCAGAGGCCTAAGTTCATTACTCAATGACCTCTAGCTTTCAATCCCACTTGAATGTTGAAATTGAGGAACGATCCTCATCTATTTCGCTAAAGTAGGACCGGTGGTGTGAGAGGCAGAATTGCTCTACCTATAAAACTCTAGGGACTTAGCCCGCCGGAGTTCACTGTCTCCCGGTCAACATACCACGAACGGATGGGCGATCTTGGTAGCATCAGTCCCAGGGTTTATTTCTCAGATCGACTCGATAGTAGTACAATCGATCATCTCAGTTTTTATCCAATGTTGTTTCCTAAGCCTTAAAATATCTCTCAAAAAATTCTCGACATAACATATGCCATATCCCTATGCCGTGAAATAGAAATATTTTCGCTTGAACGCTAGTTGTCAGGATCAGGAAACGGTATTGCGGTGGGACAACACTTACCCGGAATACCCGCCGGATAAGCGTTTAAGTACTTGCCTCCAGTCGCTTTCCCACCTCAACCAATTCTGGGTGGGATGAGCGATGAACCATGGGTAACATGGGATCAGGAACTCCCACAATTTGCGATAGTTTTTCCATCTAACCCCCTGTCCCCAGTTTCCCCTCCATTACCGAGTTTGACTGGCTAATACAACAACCGGGAGGGGTCCCCCTCCCGATTTTGATTTTTTCATCTCCCCTCAATTAACTGCAGAGGTTTTTCCTTTGCCCCTCTTTGCTCCTGAACCTCTTGAACTCCAAAGGTAATTTTCTGGTCAGAGATAAGGCCCACAGGAAGTTTTTTAGCTTCCTGTTTACTAGGGTTACGCCCCCACGGTGGAAGGAGGAATTAGCTAAGGCTTCTCAATAATATCTCCTCCCTTCCCCGGCGAGAACTTTCACAGAAATCCGGACAGCCTTATTTGAGGCAGTCAGGTCACGACAGCTCCTCAGACTCGGTATGGCTCAGGGGACCTATGAATGCTTATTATAGAATTGGTTCTCTCTGGTCTCCACCGCGAAGCTCATGATTAGCTAGACAGGGAGATGTGAAGGTAAGGAGGATATCGAATGTAGGGAACCCCCATCAGGTCTCCCCGTAGGCTCCAAGCGGCCAACGGACGGTTTCCCCTCCCACTATCTAGTACATTTTAAATAAAATGCTTTAAGGAATGGGTCGTGTGTCCTCCCTCCGTCCCCCTCTCTCCCTCGGCAGTGCTAGTGCAATGGGGTTCCGAGGTTCGATGAGGTGTTACTTCCTAAGGGTGGATGCGCCACCTTATCTCTTCTGCGCGACCGGACTGCGCCGGTCACCGCAAGTTGCTCGCCAGAAAGGAAGTCACGCGACTTTGCCTCACCCGGCGTTGCATAACAGAATGATACAACCCTCTGCATAAGGGATGTGATACCTAGTAATTATACAGAGGGACACACACGATCCCCGGCCCAGGTCTGGTGTGCGTACGCCGTTAACCCTGCGGCAGGCCCACACCAGGAGGGGCCACCTCTCTCACACCAACTTGGGTTATAAGCCAGACAACCGTCCGCCGGCAAGCGGCGAACAGGATGTCTTTAGGATGATGTCCTACTAGTCAGTACATCTAGATGGGTTGGAGGACGGTATCCTCAGGGGTCTCTATTACAGTTACACTTGTCAATTCCCCAGGATGCCCCTCTGTTTACGTTACGTGCGGTACAACGCGAATCAGTATTCACTCTCGCTTCGTGATTACGCATATTTTAAGCCCTCAGCAAGCCTTGTTGGGGTTGTCCCTTTTTGGGCTGGAAGTTCGTCCCGGCGGGATGTTATTCCCATCTCCACTATTAGCAAGGACTTCTTCCTCTTTCCATATGCTTATTCGCGCTGTACGCACATACAGAGACGTTTTACTGGGGTCAGGGACAGCTTAGCGGCAGGTCCCCACTTTTACGATAGCCACTTAACCTAAGAAGTGCGCATGGGGGGTATGAGACACCACACTCCTGTGCTGACATATTTGAGCTGTTCCCATCACTAACATCGTTATTTTACCATAAATAGCATTAATACTTATCCATATGCGCCTATTATAGGTTGATTATAAAGGTATTAACCTGTTACAACAATAAAACAAGTGGAAACAGTGTTTGGATAGTCAAAATCGGCGATACAGGCCGGGAGTTACATAATGTATGGCTGAGGCAACCTCCCTGCCCTCCTCTTGTCTGGAGAGACACTGTTATGCAATAGTCTCTCTCTCGCTCTTTCCCACGCTTGGTAACAGTGATGACAACGCCCTGCTACCAACTCGCTAATGTTAGCACGAAAATAGACCACAGAATAAGGGAATAACAGGGAAAATAGGTGATAACTGAAGGAGGGGAGGAAAGTGGGGAAGGAGGGGAGGTGGAGGAGTGATATTTGGCATGGCCCAGGGGCAAAAAAACAAACAAAAATTGTTTTTGGGTGTTTTAAATGGATTTTTTCCCCCTTACTCTTAAGAGTCTTCCCGCAGTCCGCCGGGGGAACTCTTAAGAGTCTCCCGGCAGTTCCCGGGTTAAGGCCGAATCAGTTATTTACTCCACTTTACGATAACCTCTTAAGGCCGAATCAGTTATTATTTTACTTTCCCCTCACTTTTCTTCTTACATGTGATAGATGAAAACCGTTATGGGCTCTCTCGCCCTTATTTTGTTCCATATGAAATTACAGCCTCGTTCTCCTTACACACGGCCAATAGAGCGGCTTATATTGATCTGGCAAAAGCGTGCGCTTTTCGTTACTTAGGCTTATACTTTCAGTAAGGCCTAGCGATAACTTAACGCTGTTAGCAGTCCTTACGCACCAGAGATGTCTCTATGTCAGTCTCATCCTTAGCCTTCCAAACATATCAGCTCTCTTAAATTTTCTGTAATTGCCACAAACGATCACTTCCAGGCTCCTTGTTTTCCCTCCGGCTTAGACTAGAAGCCTGTCCCTCCTTAATATATGGCCAGCCGCGCTGAACCGGAGTTTTCTCTGACCTCTAAGTAATCGTGAACTATTTTTTAGTGGTATGAGACAAACAAGTTCAGACTGAGGTACATTTACCGCCGGGGGAAGCCGGGGTCGGGGCCATTCACGTCCTACGGCTCATGTCCCAAAGGTATCTTGTTCGATCCTCTTAGACTAGAAATATTTTGACATCCCCCGGCGGACTAGCTGATATAGCCAGTTGTTTTTCTAGCTCTCTAAGTTTTTTCCAGGATCCTACGTGTCCTCGTTCCACACCAAGTGGGCAGAGGATGTGGTAGTCACAGGAGGCGTCCTCGGTGCAGACTTTTTTCTTTGCATGTGTTTTTTCCCTTTTTTGGTTACAAACTCGGTTTTCTATTACGGCCCCGCCCTTTTTTCTTATCGTCTGCACAAGGGCACACTCCTTCTCTTGTTTTCCTTGTAATTCCAGCCGTTAGTACTGTGATGTGGACGCCCAATAGGGGCTTAATAGATATGCATGAGCTAAGAAGCTCGGGAAAATTTGTTTAATTATTAAATCTGATATATTCATTTTAAGTTTGCAAAGCTTAATTAAAGCTCATATAGTTTACGAATAATAAAAGATTGTGTTACACTACTGTTCATTACACTGTATATGTTACGTTCAGTTTTCTTTGCTAGTGGCACTAGATTACGAAAAGTTGGTATTTGGTCGAGGTAACTCGAGATGTTCAGTATTGCTATATATGCAAATTGCACGTTCTATGCTAGTTGCACTAGATTACGCGAGATTGGTATTGGTCGAAATGACTCGACACATGTTCCACCCTAGTTTGCACTAGATTCACTAAGTTTAGTATTAGTCAAATGACCCAATAAATGGACCTAAGGACCAAGCTGAGCTCAGCACAGGTTACAGGTCGAGGTGACAAGTTTTTTTTTGCATTTAACTCTCTGTGTCACACGGTACAACAAATACCTCATGGAAGAGGACTCTGTTGTTGGAGCAGGCTTCTTTGAAGCAACGCACTGCTCACACTCTTTCCTATTTTATACTGTTCTATGCACAACAAAACAATTACTATTTCTTTTTCCTGTTATAAGGTTTCTTGGCTTAACCATGCGGTTATGGAGAGTTTGATATTTACGAATATCCCCCTCCAGTCTTGGAATTCAGGCAACATCGTCAATGATGAAGGGGCCACTATTAAATTATAGGTTTGATTCCCGAAGGGAAGTAGAGAAAACCTAA
The DNA here is from genome assembly GCA_032716605.1 of Paralithodes platypus. Classification (NCBI taxonomy): domain Eukaryota; kingdom Metazoa; phylum Arthropoda; class Malacostraca; order Decapoda; family Lithodidae; genus Paralithodes; species Paralithodes platypus. The sequence goes on from CM064490.1 coordinate 15,545,675, forward strand.
TATTTAGTAGGGGCCCCGGAATCATTGACGACGACGTCCCTCCCAGCCATCCCCTTCCCATTCGCTGATATTTGGAGTTTATCTTGATATATCATTGAAGGAGGAATTGTTGCGCTTGGCGAGAGGCGGTAAGAAGCCACAACGCAAGAAAATCCACCGAATGTGGGAAGCTTGTGAATAACAGTGTTAAAGTGGAAAATTCTTTTTCCTTTTTGTGTTCACTTATTTTTTACGAAGTTTTTTCGTAGTGGGTACCCAATCGATCTGTGACGACACCATAAGAGAAGTAGCGTTGCACTTATGAAGATGAATCTCTTTCTTCCTCGCGGCGGTTGATTCAAACGACTGACGTGGGTGTTGAATGGAGACTATTATACTAATAGGCAACATCGTCAATGATTCCGGGGCCCCTACTAAATATTAGGTTTTCTCTACTTCCCTTCGGGAATCAAACCTATAATTTGTTCCTGTAGGTTCTTTTATTGGTACAAGGTTATATTTGTTCCTGTAGGTTCTTTTATTGGTACAAGGTTCTATTTGTTCCTGTAGGTTCTTTTATTGGTACAAGGTTCTATTTGTTCCTGTAGGTTCTTATTAGTACAAGGTTCTATTTGTTCCTATAGGTTCATTTATTGGTAAAAGGTTCTATTTGTTCCTGTAGGTTCTTTTATTGGTACAAGGTTGTATTTGATCCTGTAGGTTCTATTTGTTCCTGTAGGTTCTTATTGGTACAAGGTTCTATTTGTTCCTGTAGGTTCTTTTATTGGTACAAGGTTCTATTTGTTCCTGTAGGTTCTTTTATTGGTACAAGGTTCTATTTGTTCCTATAGGTTCATTTATTGGTAAAAGGTTCTATTTGTTCCTGTAGGTTCTTATTGGTACAAGGTTCTATTTGTTCCTGTAGGTTCTTATTGATACAAGGTTCTATTTGTTCCTGTAGGTTCTTATTGATACAAGGTTCTATTTGTTCCTGTAGGTTCTTATTGATACAAGGTTCTATTTGTTCCTGTAGGTTCTTATTGGTACAATATTCTATTTGTTCCTGTAGGTTCTTATTGATACAAGGTTCTATTTGTTCCTGTAGGTTCTTTTATTGGTACAAGGTTCTATTTGTTCCTGTAGGTTCTTATTGATATAAAGTTCTATTTGTTCCTGTAGGTTCTTTTATTGGTACAAAGTTCTATTTGTTCCTGTAGGTTCTTTTATTGGTACAAGGTTCTATTTGTTCCTGTAGGTTCTTATTGATACAAGGTTCTATCTGTTCCTGTAGGTTCATATTGGTACAAGATTCTATTTGTTCCTGTAGGTTCTTATTATTGATACAAGTTTCTATTTGTTCCTGTAGGTTCTATTATTGATACAAGGTTCCATTTGTTCCTGTAGGTTCTATTATTGGTACAAGGTTCTATTTGTTCCTGTAGGTTCTATTATTGGTACAAGGTTTTATTTGTTCCTGTAGGTTCTTTTATTGGTACAAGGTTCTATTTGTTCCTATAGGTTCTATTATTGATACAAGGTTCTATTTGTTCCTGTAGGTTCTATTATTGATACAAGGTTCTATTTGTTCCTGTAGGTTCTTATTGATACAAGGTTCTATTTGTTCCTATAGGTTCTTTTATTGGTACAAAGTTCTATTTGTTCGTTGGTTAGTAACGTTGAGGCTACTATTGTAGGAACTGCATTAATATTATACTCTCTGATCCGACGTGTTGTGGGTTATTAGGATATTATGTTTATTAGTGAGGATTTTGCTTGATTTCTCCAATTTTCGAGCAATGTGTTTTTTTCTCTTTTTTTTTTTTTTTATGTGTAAAGGAGACCAATGCAAGCTGCCTGTAACAAGTGTCTCCCCTAAAGTCAAAGAAAGGACAGAGAACCAAATTCAAGGGACGTTGGAGTCAAAATGCCTGCACACACCAAGTTTAACCCTTAATTAGCGGCGAGCAACATAAGTCGAGTTAAAAAAAGCTGGACTATGTGGCGGCGCTCGACATAGGCAATTTCAGCACGTAATGTGGCTGAGAGAGAGAGACAAGTGGTGGCAGGAGACTAGCGAGCGTATGACTGCTCCAGACCACCGCGGCGAACCTACTGACACAAATCTCAGCTCCCTCCTCCCTCTCTCACTCGCTACATACTCAATTATGTACCGAAAGTACCGAATTACCTGCTTTTTGCACTCGCGTTGCACGGTTATTGCAAGAAAACTATCCATCATACAAGGATCGTTATGGTGTCATTCGAAAGCTCTGTTTATGCCCTTTCAGGGATAGGTACTTGTTTTACGTTCTGAGGCTTATTTAGGCATGAAAATGATCACGTAAACAGCCCTATTTTGGCTAAAAACACCCCGCTGTGCGGTACATATAATAAACCGCATAGGCCGCTCGTAAGGTGTTAAAGCAGTCTAAGTCATAAGATGAAGAAAAGATTGATTGAAGGAGATAGTTCCAGAGTTCACTTGTTGAGTAGAAGAAAGACTGAGAACATTAGCTAATTCTTGGGTTGGAAAGCTGGACAGAATAGGAGTGGGACTGTGTTTAAAGGCGGGTGCCTCACACTCGCCAAAATGGAGGAGGTATATGCACCGAGAGACTTTTGAAGAACACAGTTTGTTGTAATAGCAATGAAATGGTGAAAGCGATGCAACATTGCGGTGTGTATTTTAGTTTGACCCTTAGGCTAACAAACACGCCGTCCCAGAATTTGTTTAAACTAAAAAGTGCCCATCCAGATCTACTTCAAGCTAATTTTTTACATTTATCGATAGAAAAATAGCCCAGAAATATATAATCGGTGTAACTAAATTAATGGGATGAAACATTTTAAAAGTCTCAACCCCCCCCTCCCCCCGGACCAATTAAGATTAAGGGGGTCACCATTTTTTTGTTTTACCTTTCTCTCCTTTTCTCTCTTTCCCTGGCTTATATCCATTCGGCCCCATTCAGCCAACTGTTTTAAGACGTTTATCCCCATCCAGGTGTCAATTTATTTCTGGCGAGTGATAGCGAGCCAGCATTGTATGGATAAATCCGGCTTCGCCGGTGAAATTTTTCTATCAAAAAATTTACAAAATACAGGCTCGCTTTCGCTCGCTAGGAAAAAATCGACACCTAAATCGCACGAAAGGTCTTAATATTGGCAAATAAATGGGGCAAAAGGTCTGAAAATCGCCAAACTAATGGGGCGAATGTTTTGAAATCTCACAACTAATAAGGCTAAACATGAGGGAGGAGGAGGAGGACTAAAAAAACCAACTGCCTCCCCTTAAACAAAATATCCTAAAACCCACAAGATGTCGGACCAGATAGTGTGCACTATTTCACAAGAGATTAGTCTACCTATGGTGATAAATGGATGATATTGGTCATTATATATGATGCTAAATATGATCAATTGGTTACTGTTTACGATACATATTATGTTCTTCAATACACAAACACAAATTAAATCGTGCTTTAAATATACAAGTCAACGTAATAATTATGTGATAAAGTGAATTAAAATGATATAAGTATCTTCACAGTCAGTAATTCTCTATATAACCATGTGCCAAAAATATTTAGAATATACAATAAGTTATGATGAGCATGAGAGAAAAGTTGGTGAATGAAATATTTGTATTGTAATATAAATGGAATATTTAGTATGTGATTTGTTACAGTGAGATAGATAAGATGACACACATACAGTACATACATACATACATACACAGAGTATATATATATTCTGACATACGGAGCCCTGTATGTTAATTTAAGAGTTAGAATTAGAGTTGAAGGAGGTTCAAACTACCCAAACGGCGAAGCAAACTAGCGAGCGAACTAGCGAGTGGGAAACCAGCTAGCCTGCATACCAGCAAACAAGCCTTCACACCTGCGTGCGTCATAGGGGACCCTGCAAACTACTTGATGACCGACGCTATGACGTATGATCGACGCCAGGAGCTGTGAATGGACCAGGCACCTGTGATGCGACTCGAGGAGCTATGATTGGAGCGGGCACCACCCCCCGCCTCCTGATTCGTTCCTAGACCATCATTGTTTAGTATATAAGACCCGAGTTGTGGGCATTCAAATCAGTCTCATTTGGAGTTGGGGAAGGTGAACTTGCAGCTGGAGGAAGACGAGGTGAAGTATTATAATGGGATTGTGACTGTCAGTCAGATTATATATGTGTGTGTTAAGTGTGTTCGGTGTAAACACTTACGTTATGTTGGTTAGTGAGATATGTGATTGGGAATTAACGTGAACGCTACTATTATGTGCTTAACTATTTGATTGGGAATTAACGTTACTATTATGTGTTTAACTATTTGATTGCGAATTAACGTTAACGCTACTATTATGTACGTAACTATTTGATTGGGATTTAACGTTAATGCTATTATTATGTACTTAACCCTCTCGCATCTATAGGACGCGATCGAGTCATAACGCCACCCCTCCAAGAGTGCTCGTATGACGCAATCGCGTCATAATGCCACCTGTAAGTTAGAAATATTCGCCAAAAATAAGTTTATGACTCGATTTTGACTCAATTTGGACTGGTAAGTTAGGCATCAGTAAGTTACAAAAGGAAGTATCTAGCAACCCCATAGCGTCCCTCTCTGAGGAGCGCGGGCCTTTGTAAAGTCAGTAGTTTCCTGGCCCCCAGACTGTGAGGCAGGGTCCCGGCCCTTTAAATTCTGGGCTCCCTCCCTCTGGCCCGCCATGCCTAGCTATAGGCAGGCAATTATGGATTATTTCATCTACCCAGTGAAAGTGTTTAGTGAATAATTTGAACTATATATGTATATAAGATGTTACTTGTGACTTTTGGTGATTGAGGGGAGTGAATCTTGGTTAACCCCTTGAGTATTGATGCAGTTTTGTCTAGGTATCATTGATGACTTTACACTATTTTTTGCTTGAAAGACAAATATATTTATCAATAAATACTGCCTACGAAATAAATACATTATAATCACGAAGATGTCACAGGAATGCTTACAGGAAGTATGGTAAGTACTCTATGGAATTTTAGTTATATTACAGTATATTATTATATACATATATATATATATATATATATATTATATATAGCCTATATACAGTATATAACAGCCCCAAGGTCCCGAGCAAGCCCAAGGCCCATAATCGAGTATTTATATTATTATCATATTTTGTATTTTATTTAAATATTTATATATTAATTTATTAGTTTCTATTTATTTTATTTTATTTATTTAATTTTGTTTGTTTATTTTATTTATTTTATATACAGTATATATACCGTATATATTTGTTTTGTTATCCCTGTTCCCCAGGGTGTCTAGCAGATCAGCCCCAAGGTCCTGAGCAAGCCCAAGGCCCATAATAGAGTATTTATATTATTATATATATATATATATATATATATATATATATACAGTATACGTATACAGTATACGTATATACTGTACGGGTATATACAGTATACGTATATACCCGGTATATATATATATTTGTTTTTCTTTATTATTCCTGTTCCCCAGGCTGTCTAGCGGATCAGCCCCAAGGTCCTGAGCAAGCCCAAGGCCCATAATCGAGTATTTATATTATTATTATATTTTTTATTTTATTTATTTTATTTATTTTATTTATATATACAGTATATATATATATATATATATATATATATATATATATATATATATATATATATATATATACCCGGTATATATATATTTTTTTTTCTTTTTTATTCCTGTTCCCCAGGGTGTCTAGCGGATCAGCCCCAAGGTCCCGAGCAAGCCTAAGGCCCATAATCGAGTATTTATATTATTATTACATTTTTATTTTATTTATATATTTATTTATTTGATTTGGTTTATTTCATTTTATTTATATTTTGATTTCATTTATTTTATATATATATATATATATATATATATATATATATATATATATATATATATATATATATATATATATATATATATATATATATATATATATATATATATATATATATATATATATATATATTTATATAAATGTTGTACATTGTGGCAAAGATATACAACTGTATAAACATTCTCATATATTTACATAACAATAACAATGCATGGAAACAATTGCGCATAGCTCGCGAACCAATAACGCTATATTATTTTTGTTTTCACCATTAGAAAGAGCATAATTTTCCGATGACGGTGATATAAACAGTTATATATGTATCCGAGCAAATAAACCAATGCCGAGGTGGGGAACAGCTCGGAACCCGGCTAGCATTGGCGGAAAAGAGACGGGTGAAGCGTAAATATTCGCATTTTGGCTCTGCATTTCAAATATTCATAGCGCAAAAAGTATTTGTCCTAGGAACTTCTAGTTTGTTTTATACTCATCAGCATTATTTGCCGTATTCATACAGCTTAAATTTAAAACCATACACTTCGTAGCAACGAAATAAATCGAAAATGTTATAAACCATATATATATATTTTTTTTTCGGTCACTGCATGGAAACAATTGCGCATAGCTCGCGAACCAATTACGCTATAGTATTTTTGTTTTCACCATTGGAAAGAGCACAATTTTTCAATTCTGGTGATATATACAGTTATATACGTATCTGAGCAAATAACGTAACCACGAGGTGGGGAACAGCTCGGAACCCGGCTAGCATCGCCGGAATAGAGATGGGTGAAGCATAAATATTCGCATTTTGGCTCTTCATTTCAAATATTCATAGCGCAAAAAGTATTTGTCCTAGGAACTTCTAGTTTGTTTTATACTCATCAGCATTATTTGCCGTATTCATACAGCCTAAATTTAAAACCATACACTTCGTAGCAACGAAATAAATCGAAAATGTTATAAACCATATCAATCAAAATATATATATATTTTTTTTGGTCACTGCTTGAGAACTATTGAAGATAAACAATTTCTGTTTTCAGATTTGGAAAGAGGAGAACAAATACTATTATTTGAGCAAAAAATAATATATGGTCATCACTCACAATTTAGAGCTAGGACGGTGTGAAGACAATTGCATGGGAAATAATTGTATTCCGGACTCATTTACACTTTCATATTTCGATTTATTTACATTTTGTTTTGTTTTATCATATACTATAAATATTCCTCTTTCCATTGACATATGATACATCACAATAAACAGCATTCTGGTGGATGAAAATACAGAAAAACACAAGGCTTCGAAAACTCGCCCAGCCTCATATTTCATGGCAAATTAGAGAAGGTCTGACCGTAAGTTAGATAATTAAGTTGCTGGATGCGGGAGGGTTAACTATTTTAGTTGACTAACTTGTGGACTAAAGCAACTCTTTAAGTAATTGGGTTATGATGAAAGTAATACTATTGTTTTATATTAATACTTACGAGTTCTTTCATTTTCTTTTAATTAAGCTTACATTGCTTAACGGTGCGTAGTACGGTGATGCTATTGTCTCATATTAGTAATATCGCCTTAGACTAACATGGCTGTGTTAATATTACTTCTAGTGATTTCCTAAGCTGAAGAAAATTCTTTTAGCTTCAAAATATTATTTTTGCTTTTCATATTATTTGAGTGAGACTTGAATCGAATCTATGAAGCGATCCTGTAACTTTATTTACTCATAATCAAACCTCAATGTTACGTGGTTAAAAAATACATTTAACTAATTATTAAATATATATCTAACTTTTTATGTGACTTTGATATAAATCCTGATGATAATAATAATATAATACTGTTAACGTAAGACAAGAACCAAGAATAATTACATTAAATATAAATAAAAGGACATAGAAGAACACTATCTATTTATTTCAAAAGGGTAAGAGACAGAAATATTCTTACTTTAATATTTATCTTTCAAGACTTTTTATAGAATTAATAGTCCTTCTTTAGATATAACTTCTTCGGTTCATAACCATAGCCTACTAAGCTTCGGTTAAATAATAATTCTTTATAAATACTACATGACTTTAATTAGTTTCAGTATTTTTCATAATTAAAGAGTATCAGTCAATAAAGGATACTAAGTCCTAAGATCCAAAAGGAAAGGAAGCAACAACAGGAAATAAATTTATTAGAAATTACTTTTGTTTTGCCTTCAGCTGACTGATACCTTAATATATATCTCTGTGCTATCTAGATTCATCAAGTTAACCACTTGAGGATCAAGATACGTAACAATATATATATATATATATATATATACCTGTATATATATATATATGATAATATTTAAGGACACTAGTGCCACCTTATGAGAAACAATTTATTAATGAAAATAGGCATGAATAGATTCGCCATATTTTTCTCCATATATTCCGCATGGAGGATTTTCGTTATCGACACATTGGAAAAATACCCACTTACAGACAAATACACCGAAAATCTAAGTCAAAAATGTAAACATCGTCTTGTGCTGTCTTGATTTCGGTCGGTTCAAGCATTGCATCGAATCCCTTCGAATACCTCCGTCTTCCGGCTCCGCCCGGGCTTTTTAAAACGTCATTTCTTACGAATGCCGCAAATTCACCAGGCTCAATATTCTGCTTCAACACGTTCTGTATATATTTGTAGGCGACTATAAACACTTGTAATATTGTTGCAAGACCTCAATATTAATAATGCACGATAATACCACACTTCTCTCTAGATTTTCACGAACATATAACAATAATACACTATTCTGAAATCATAAGTAGTGTTATTGGAACACCATCAGCTGATCTTACGTCAGAACCAGCTGATACGTCACGACCAGGTGAACACACTGTCAGACCCGGCTTTGTTAAACAAAGATGGCTCTTGAGTGTGAAGGGTGTTCTAAGAATATTGGTGAACTACACCTAGACTTACAAAACAGGGACGATCTGTGGGAGTTTCTTGCGGCCCATTTATCCTCCTACACATTAAGGTACAAACTCATATTGTTTTGTCTAATAGTGGTTAGGGTTTGGGGTTTACGTTCATGACAAGGGATTGGTACTTACGTTATTTAGCATTTTTTTTTTTTTTTTTTTTTTCAAGGATTAGGTTGGGTTGTTTAGTTAGGTTAATACTAATCTCACAAACAAGATTCGTAGTTGCGGTATTATTTACAAATGCTTATTATCGCGTTATACGCTTTTTAGGGGTGTGTGGGGGCAGGGGTGGCAACCCCCACCCATATTACTAGGAGAGGTTAGGTAAGGTTGTTAGGTTAGGCTAATGTCCTTTTAAAGGGGTATAGTAAACACTATGATATACCCGTTCAGAGCTAGGTGATACACCCGATATCACAACTGTTGCCCCAAGTTTAAACATTCGGTGAGCCTACTGTGTTTTTGGACTTTGCAATATCGGAAAACCCGAGCCAACTTTCGCCAAAAATTGGCTTGAGTTTTTCAATTTGGGGGTTTTATGCGGTTCAAATACATGAAAACCCCAGCCAACTTTCATTATTAGCTTACTGTGTGTTGGGACTCTGAAACATCAGAAAACCCGAGCCAACTTCCGCCAACACTTGGCTCGAGTTTTTCCATTTTGGGGTTTTATGCGGTTCAAATACATGAAAACCAGAGCCAACTTTCATAATTAGGTTACTGTGTTTTGGGACTCTGACACATCAGAAAACCCGAGCCAACTTTCGTCAAAACTTGGCTCGGGTTTTTCCATTTTGGGGTTATATGTCTTTCAAATTCATGAAAACCCCGAGCCAAGTTTTGTTTTAATACCTCCTTATCGCCTTTTTACGTCTTTAACCCCACATTTTCCCTGTCTTCATAGCCCTCCCCACTAGTGGGGGGGTTATCTTAAGATTGTTGGAGTAATGGATAAACTAATACAAATCCTCCACTCAAACCATGATAAACAACAATAAAACACTGTATTCCTTGTAAAATAAAAAAAACAAAACATGCAAAATAAGGCGGCACTACTCTCCTTGAACGCTACCATATATATATATATATATATATATATATATATATACTGTATATTCTTGGTATAGTTTGTACTTATCCTATTCATTACCTTTATTCATTTTCATCTGTTTGGCATAGTTGTTTTTTCCTTATTGAGTTTGAGTATCAATCACTCCACACTACTTGAAGGACCACTCCATACTCCATCACTAACACACACTAATCATTCATAATTTACCTTATTATTATTATTTTGTTTGTTTTCTATATTCCAACTGCTCCCTCTCGGGCATAGGCTGATAGCCTTTACACTCTACCGCTGAACACGGTGAGGCCCGTGAGGTCTTGTTCCAGTCTAGGGAGTGAGACATGCGAAGCACCTATTCACGGCTCGAACCCAACTCCATCTCTGAAGCTGCTTCGCCTCTGCGCTTCACAGTCTCACTCCCCAGGCTCGGACCCTCACTCTCAGAACGCCACCTATTGAGCAACTAACTCACTAGGCATTGCTCCCTTGTAGCATATTTTGAATATGGGAATATTCATACAGTGCTATTTAACCTCTGAACTGCGCATGTGGGTAAATAGAAACATCTGCCTGTGCTGACGTATTTGAGCTGTTTCCATCACTAAAATATTCATTTTACCATAAATAGCATTAATACTTATCCATATGTGCCTATTATAGGTTGATTATAAAGGTATTAACCTGTTACAACAATAAAACGAGTGAAAACAGCGTTTGGATGGTCAAAATCGGCGATACAGGCCGCGAGTTACATAATGTATGGGTGAGGCAACCTGCTTTCCCGCCAATTTCCCCCAAGGCCACTGAGACACTGTCGATCGATACTCTCTCTCTCTCTCTTGCACTCGCTTGCTAACAGTGATGACAATGCCCTGCTTGCAACTCGCTAATGTTAGCACGAAAATATACCTCAGAATAAGGGAATAACAGGGAAAATAGGTAATAACTGAAGGAGGGGAGGAAAGTGGGGAAGGAGGGGAGGTAGAGGACTGATATTTTGCATGGCCCATGGGCAAAAAAATAAATAAAAAATAAAAACAAAAATATATATATTTTTTTTCGATGTTTAAAATTGATTTTGTTTTTCTCTGACTCTTAAGCGTCTACCCGCAGTCCGCCGGGGGAACTCTTAAGAGTCTTCCTGCAGTTCCCGGGTTAATCAGGGAACAATGAGGGTATTTTTGTTTTGGCATTTCGGTGTGCTGTGGTAATGCACTGAAACTAGGTACAGCACAAATTCCATCCCAATAATATCTTCCCATTGACATATTGGGATTCGAACCCAGGTCCATTGGATTACCAGTCCAGTGGCAAGACCACTCTGCCACACCAGGCATACTGTCAAGTTAAGGGAGCTCAGACAGTATCGTGCAGCATAATTTACTGGTTCGGCTCAATGGTTTAAAGAGGGGGTTTAGTTTGCTCTCTAAATCTCTATCAAACTTAAGAAAACACCCACAAGACCCCCCTTTGATATAAAATTGTAGGCTACATTTTTCGTTAGAAAAATGTCCCGGCCGAAGGCCGATTCCTTGCCAAATACAGGCTCGCAATCGCTCGCCAAGAAAAAAATAGACACCTAAATAGCACGGAAGTTTTTATTATTGGCAAAGAAATGGGGCACAAGGTCTTAAAATCGCCAAACTAATGAGGCAAATATCTTGAAATCTCATAACTAATATGGCTAAACATGGGGGAGGAGGAAGACTCCAAAAACCAACTGCCTCCCGTTAACCCTATCTGTATCCGAGGAAGCCATTCACACTTTTTACTGGCTATGATTAGATGATTTGATGCGGTTTTAGAAGAACTTGTGGGCCCCTCTCTCTTTGGCTTGTATCCATTCGGCCCCATTCAGCCAACTGTTTTATGACGTTTATCCCCATTCAGGTGTCGATTTCTTCCTGGCGAGCGATAGCAAGCCAGCATTGTAAGGAAAAATCCGGCTTCACATTTTTCTATCGAAAAAGGTACAAATTTAGCTTGCTGTCAAAACAAAAACATATATATGCTGGCTCGCTACCGCTCATCAGGAAAATATTGACACCTCGATTGGGGCAAACATCTTAAAACAGTAGGCTGAATAGGGCTGAATGGATACAAGCCAAAGAGAGTGGGAGAGAAAGAGAAAAAAAGTGAGGTGGGCTCCCTTAACCTTCTCTGTATCCGAGGAGGCCATTCTCACTTTTTTCAGGCTATGATTAGACGATTTTATGCGGTTTTAGAAGAACTTGTGGGAATGAAAGGGCTAAGGACTCGTAATATTTGTTGTTGTTGTTGTTGTTGTTGCTGCTCCCCAGGCTGTCTGGCCGAGCAGCCCCAAGGTCTTTAGCAAAGCCAAGGCCATAACCGAGTGCCCCACAAAACCCTCTCTGCGTACCACAAATAAAGCCCAGGTGACCAAAGCCACTCCAAGGCGGGGAGCTGAGGAGGGTGCGGAAATGCCTGGGAAACCAAAGCTCCACCCAGGGCCCTGTGCCCCTCAGCAATTATGAAGAGAAAGTTGAGGGGCAAAGGAAAAATGTGACGCTTTGGCTTCCAATCCACGGAAGAGATCTAGAAAATACAGTATATAAGTAAAAGGAACAGTCAGAGTAAGCTATATGGATATGGCAGAGAACGCTCAACTCTCACTCTGATAGACCAGCCCATCACCATGTAGAGAGTTGGTTGGTGAAAAAATATGATTAGACGATTTTATGCGATTTTAGAAGAACTTGTGGGCATCAAAGGGCTAAGGATTCGTAATATCTGTTTATATATTATACGGTATCCCTCCTATGCTTAAGGGAGCCCACCTCACTTTTTTTCTCTTTCTCTCCCTCTCTATTTGGCTTGTATCCATTCGGCCTCATTCAGCCTACTGTTTTAAGACATTTACCCCCATCCAGGTGTCAATATTTTCCCGCGAGCCAGCATATATATATTTTTGTTTTGACAGCAAGCTAAATTTGTAATTTTTTCGATAGAAAAATTTCTCCGGCGAAGCCAGATTTCTCCATACAATGCTGGCTCGCTTTCGCTCGCCTGGAAGAAATCGACACCTGGATGGGGATAAACGTCTTAAAACAGTTGGCTGAATGGGGCCGAATGGATACAAGCCAGGGAAAGAGAGAAAAGGCGAGAAAGATAAAAACAAAAGTGACCCCCCTTCATTGTAACACAAATTATACCCATAAACAATGCTCTTTGGTTTATATATTCAAATTAGTATACATAACGATTAAAACACCATGTGTACCACGTTTGTTACAACTTGACAGTGTAGGTATATTATATTTCTTCACCAACCAACTTCACTTCTAAACTCAATTAATGAAATCAACAAATACATGTGGCACTCCAAGGACTCGAACCTAGGACGCTCACACCGAAATTCCGCGCACTTATGCATTACGCTATCAAGATGATGTTATTCTTTAAGGTGCCCTGGTCCCTCCCTATACCTTCTCCATAAGTTAAATATATTTAGTGGAGAGCCGCTCAACACCCCAGGAACAATGCTGTCCTCCTGCTCCCGCAGCTTGCGTTCATCATTAATTTATTTAAAAAAAAAAAAGAAAAAAAAAAGAAGCTCCCTCCCTCATAGGTATCAGATAAATGAATGTCTTAAACTGCCCTGGTCCCTGTCTTAACCTTCTCCCTAAGTTCAGTATATTTGGTGGAAAGTCGCTCAACGTCCCGGCGAAGGATGCTGTCTTCCTGCTCCCTCAGCTTGCGTTCATCCTTAACCCGCTCCGACAATGAGGACTTGACTACATGGACTGCCTCGGCCAGCTTCTTCATCCCAGTTTGGGTCTCGTCGATGTCTTGGTTCAGCCGGGCCTGTGGTGGAGAAATTAATGGATATTTGCACTCCTAATAAAACCTACACTATGGTTGGTTTAATATTCCAGGTGACAATAAATTGATTTCCTTAGCAACTGATTTTTCAATACGTAAGGGAAAATATGAAACTACTATATGTCAGCATCATATTAATGCCAACTTTTCATAATCGACATCATATTTTGCAACAATATATTCATAATAGCCGAGTAATTAGGATGAGGACATAGTAATTTACCGAAAGCTAGGGAATAAAAAACAAGGGGTTAGGGGGGCCTTTAACCATGTTGTAGAGGAAATATAAGAATATGCCTCACGTGTCTACTGCATGTCGTAAGAGGCGATTAAATGGGGGATGACGTAGGTCTGAGTCACCGTTCATCATACTTGGTCCATTACAGCCTCACGATAGCTACAGGACACCAGAGCGCTAAATCTAGTTTCTAGAAGGGCTGCTCTTGCCCTGAAGGGATGCCTTTGGGAATTTAGGCTGGTTCCATGCTTACACAGAACTGGAGACATATTCATAAATAACGTCACCCCATATCTATCATGTCTGTGTCTGTCTATTGCTCTGTACGATATTATTGGGATGGAATTTGTGCTATACATAGTATCAGTGCATTACCACAAAGCCCACCGAAACGTCAACAAAATACACTCATTGTTTCCTGATTAAATATCACTGTATGAATATTCCCATATTCAAAATATGCTTCAGGGGGGCGGGGGGGCAACGCCTAGTGAGTTCATTGCTCAATAGGTAGTGTTCTGTGAGTGAGGATCTGAGTCTAGGAGGAGAGACAGTAAAGCACTGGGGCGAGGCAGCTCTAGAGATGGGGCTGCTTCGAGCCGTGAGTGGGCAACCGGGCCCCGTGCATCTTGCGAAGGCAAGATAGCGGGGGTTGGTTGCATCTCAAGGTGCTTCACATATCTCACTCCCTAGACTGGAACGAGACCTCACGGGCTTCACCGTTAAATGTACAGGCTTTCAGCCTATGCCCGAGAGGGAGTAGTTGGAAGATTAAAAAAAAAAAAAAAAAAAAAATTTGAAATTATATATATATATATATATATATATATACAGTATATATATATATATATAAACAAAAATTCTTCTATATTCCAACTACTTCCTCTCGGGCATAGGCTGAAAGCCTCTCTATATATATATATATATATATATATATATATATATATATATATATATATATATATATATATATATATATATACATAACATTTTAAGACTGAGTGCTCCACTTACGTGCAGTTTTAGTCTCTTGTCCTAATGGTGGCATTCCAGGCAACCCTGTTAACCCGGCAAGCGCGATAGGCCTCACGGAAGGCTTCCTATAGGGAACGCGATAGGCCTCACGGAAGCAGGACCATAAAAAAAGCCTTCCATAAAAAAAGGGCCTATCAAAACAAAGGAATTTGTCTCTAGGTGAGATAATTCCCCTCCAGTACTCATCCATGTAAATCTCACCCACCCCCCTCCCCTCCTTCCCCACCTTATTCCCCCCTCCCTCCCCTCCTCAATTATCACCTATTTTTCCTCTTATTATCATCATTTATCGGTTATTTTTCTCTCCCGCGATAATGTAGCACAAGTGGGTTGCATAAAAGATCGTTATGCAACACCCAGACACCGGCACACACCGCCCCGCTCGTCTCAGTTGACTCCCAGACAGCGAGAGGGGAGGGCTGCCTGTGTCTCTCTCTCGCCTGAGATTATGACCGGGTGGCCAATATCTTCGTTTTTCACCACCCAAATGCTTTTCCCACTTATTTTAGCACTCTTGAAGGTTCATATATACATCATATATGTAAAATAAAAGCATACCGAAAACAAATAATGGTTTATATTGTAAATATAACGAATTCTGTCAGAATCCAGGGCTAGAAATGCACAAATAACTACCCTAGCACCTATGTCTATATCGCGCTTGTCAGGTTAAGGGCTGCTTCACTTGTCAAGTTTTTGGATTTGAGATCGGCACGTATAGGCCGATCCCAGGTCTTCCACGGTCCACCCCTTGGTGCAGCTCCCTCCACAATCACAGACCTGCATTTTTTCACCCAATTTTGTTCATCCATTCTCTCCACATGTCCATACCATCCCAGTCTACTTGTACGCATCACCTCGCTAATACTCTTTATACCTAAAAGTCTCCTCAGCCGATCATAATTTTGTTATTCTATCCTGCAGCCTGGCCCTACACATCCATCTCACCATTCTCATCTCATTACGTTCCATTCTGTTGACATCCTCTACTTTAACGGCCTATGTTTCTGAGGCATATGTCATTGCACTTCTAACGCATACACCTTGCCCTTCAGGGAAAGAGGCACTCTTTTCATGGTCAGAATTGGCAGCAGTTCTCTGAACTTCCCGCAGCCACATCTAATTCTAGCGACAGTGGCAGCCTCGGCCCCACCACCGGCAGAGATAGTATCTCCTAGGTAACAAAACTTGTCCACCAGCTCCAATGAGCTAATATTGACTTAATATTGACTCATTAACCCTTGTCCGCCATGCCCTCTCTCCATCTTCTGAATTTGGCCTCGGCATCTTGCATATTGTCAGCTATTAGGACTAAATCGTCTGCATAAAACAGTTCCAACGGGAGTCCACCTCTAAAAATTCTAGACAGTGCCTCCAGAACCATAATAAAGAGGAGGGTGCTTAACACTGAACCCTGATGAACTCCAACACAGACTGTGAACTCACCACTCAGTACACCTTTCACCCTCACCGCAGTTCGCGAATCCTCATACATCTTCATTATCACAAACACCAGCCACTCTTCCACACCAAGTTTCCTCACAGCCTACTGCACAACATCTCTAGGCACCCTGTCAAAGGCCTTCTCCAGGTATACAAACACAAAGTAAAGATCCCTGCCTTTTAGTAAGTATCTTTCCTGTATCTGCCTGACTAAGAAGATAGCATCGGTTGTACCACGTCCTGGCATAAAACCAAACTGCATATCATCAATGGAGATGCTTTGCCTGATCAAACCCTCAAAGACTCTCACAGACCTTCATGATTTGGTCAAGCATTTTCAGGCCCCTATAATTACCTCTATCTAGCGCATCCCCTTTTCCTTTGTATATATTTACTATTACACTTTTGTGCCAATCCTCAGGGGCTTTCTCATCTTTAATAATGGTGTTTATCAACTCAGTGACTAAGCTGACACCAGTCTCCCCTGAGGCTTTTATCATCTCAGCGACAATGTCAGAGCACCCTGGAGCTTTACCGTCCTTCATTTTATTGATTGCGTCGCTCACTACAGCTGGTGCTATCAAAGGAGGGGGTCCAGCTATTGGTTTTTCGATATATATATATATATATATATATATATATATATATATATATATATATATATATATATATATATATATATATATATATGCATGTGTGTATGTTTGTGTAACCTATTTGCATGTATTGTGAGGAGGGAAAGATGTAGATGGTTAGATGGGTAGATAGATGAATAGATAGATAGTCCCTCAGGTAGTGCTAGTAGAGGGGCCATTGTAGTACGTTCATGGTAACCTGTCCCTTCCTGTGTATAGTCCAGTCTTCCAGGGAACTAAGTCACTTTTGAAGGCCATAGTCAATTTGCTGAGAGCCTGCATGGAATTGTCATGAGACAGGAGTCTTTCTTGTTGCAAATCTGCAGGAAAGATCCTCATGCAAGGATAAGGTTTTTGTTAAAGATTACCTGCCAAGGTTAGGGGATTGACCTGCTATTTGTCTCTCTTTTTCTCTATGTGGCTTGTATTCATTCTGCCCCATTCAGCCTACTGTTCTAAGACTTTTTACCCCATCCAGGTGTCTATTTTTTCCTGGCGAGCGGTAGCGAGCCAGCATAATATTTCTAAATGTTTTTGACAGCAGGCTAAATTTGTACATTTTTCGATAGAAAAATTTCTCCGGCGAAGCCGGATATTTTCATACAATGCTGGCTCGCTATCGCTCGCCAGGAATAAATCGGCACCTGGATGAGTATACAAGTCTTAACACAGTAGGCTGAATGGGGCAGAATGGATACAACCCTGAGAAAGAGGGAAGAGAGAACAAAAGCAGGTGACCCCCCTTAAACAAGTTCCTTCCGTGAGTAAAATAAACACACATAAACACCCCACCTATCACTTACCAAACTGGGTACGGTAGCAACACTCTGGTCACTCTTGCCGATGATTCTGTCCACCTCTCCTCTCAGTTCCTTCACATCATCCATCCTCTCCTTACGCTCCTGGTCGATCTTCTTGCTCAGCTTCTTATCTACCTCTTCCATCTCCTCCCGCAGGTTGGCTATGTTCTTAGGGGTGTCCTGGAGATAAACAAAACAGAATATTGATGGATATATTTTGAATATTTCCCGCGTTACTCCTGCATTTATTTTAATGCAAGCAAGTTTCGATGTGTGATAGATTTTGGAATGAAGCAGTAATGTCTGTCAGATGTTGAAATAAGGTACAGTGTATTCATTCGACATATATCGACAGGCCCCGCCCGCTTCCACCAGCGCCGTAGACGAAGTAGAGCTTATCATACCGCAATCTCGGACAAGTCACTTGTCACCTTACCACGGAGCTGATAAGAGCTCCAAGTAAAATTAATTATACGATGTAAGAGCGCTTTAATACATGCATATTTGCAGTTACTCTTTACTATACAATATTACCATATACCATTGTACAGAAAAGTAAACTCCATTACCATTGTTTTACCTCGTCTACTTGGGCAGAGCAGAGGTAGACAATTATTAAGCTAGGCCTAGCGAGAGACTGCTTTTAGTTGTATAGGGTACCATAATGCCTCCCCCTCCCTTGTCTGTGTGCCTCAGTCTCCCTCCCTCTCTCTCTCTCTCTCATATTGTGAAGTGATTAAATGTTGACTGATCAGTCAACTTGTGTAGATCATAATTTTGAGATTCATTTAGCCGCCAATAATGACGTTTCCAGGGTGTACCACGAGGAGCACCACCACATCAACTGGCTCAGTTTTCTCCTTATCAAAATATTTGAATACATTTAATACAATATTCCTGGCTTGACTGACAAGTCGGGGAGAACCAGCAGGTCTGCCAGGGGTATGGGCAGGAGACGCCATCTTCCCCCTTCAGAAGACGGGAGGGAACTGAACTGACGTTTGAATGACAGCGCATTGACAGTTGAGAGAGAAGACACCGGCATTGCCAATGTAGCTACCTTACCGCTAGATCTAAAAGTATTTACTTGAACAAGGGAATGGAGCTGTTAATGACAGGCCCCAGTCTTAACATTTCTTTCTCACTCGTTGATGTAGAAAGGTAGATGGCTTTGTAGGCCATTTTTAATAATTTAAATTGATAAATAAATATTGACTTGATCTAGTGGCAATATTTTACACCTAGCAATAAGAATGCTGGCTATACTCCTAATCTTTTAGCACATGTTATCAATATTGGAGTAATATTCTAGCAATATTAGGTAGGCATTTACTAGTTTGTATTCTTCTAGTTACTTCTGCAAACAGATTAAATAATATTTTTGTGCTGATTTGGTAACCCTGTTGGACACCTCTACCTCGCACAGTCATGCCAGCCGTATGATAACGGTTGGGGAAGGGGGCGGGGCCTGTCGATATATGTCGAATGAATGCACTGTAGTAATACCCATCATACGCACTGATTGGTAACGATGTCTACCAAAAGTTGAAACATGTTGATGTGTGCCAGATTTTGAATGAATTAAAATTGACTGCTAAAGTAAGATAGAAATGTCTGAAAGATGTCTTAATAAAGTAATTATGTCTGCCAGATGTTGAAGTAAGATAGGCCTAGTTATTTATAAACTGGCAGACATTATTAAATTATTCAACATCTGGCAGACATTATTACATCATTTGAACAGGCAAATATCATTACCACATTCCAACATTTAATACATTTAATACAATATTCCTGGCTTGACTGACAAGTCGGGGAGAACCAGCAAAGACGACCGACGTGTCATCCGACGTAAGAGACAATTCCCCACAGACCCTGACTATACACCCTTCACCAATCACCAGACAAAGCATATCATCAACAATCTCAAGCACTCACCCGCCTGTGGCCTAGACAACATAAGCAACATACACCTCAGACACCTGGGACCACAAGGCATACAAGCACTCACTAACATATCAAACTACAGCTATTCACACAACACAATACCAGACATTTGGAAGCATGGTATCATCATCACATTCCCCAAACCCAACAAAGACCCCACGCTACCCTCCTCACAGCGCCCCATCACACTCCTTTGCTCCCCCTCCAAAGTCATGGAACGCCTAGTATTACAACTAATTACAACTGACCTACCCCTAGCTCCAACACAACATGGCTTTAGGCCATTGCACTCCACAAACACTCTTCTCACAGACCTTACACAAAGAGCTTTCGACGGCATCAACTCAGCTAGACCACCACACAGATCACTATTAGCCACACTCGACATTAGTAAAGCCTTCGATGCCATCCCCGCCACAACCTAACAAACAAAATCTACAACACAAACATGCACAACAACACAAAAAGATGGCTGGCCAACTTCCTAGCAGGCAGATGTGCACACATATCTTTTGCCGGTCAGTCATCTAAAATCAGAAACTTTCCAAACGGAGTCCCACAAGGATCCGTCCTATCGCCCGCACTCTTCAATCTGTATATGCACGATATAACTACACCCAATACGCCCCTAATAAACTTAGCCTCCTATGCAGATGACATAACACTCACATGCACACACCATGACCCAAAAAGAGCAACAGATCTCCTTCAACCCTATCTCAACACACTACATGGCTGGTGCACTACAAACAGACTTAATCTAGCCCCAGCCAAATCCACCGCAACCCTGCTCACAAGTTGGACAGGAGAACACGAATACATCCCTCAACCCACCATAAACAACACACCCCTAACACATACACACACACCCAAAATCCTAGGAGTAACATATGATACTCATATGACATTCAAACAGCACACCACAAACATTAAACAGAAACTGACACCCAGACTTAACGCCCTCAGGTTACTTGCTCACACAAAATTTGGACACAACAAAGAAACTACCACCACAGTATATAAACAATACATAAGATCAGTGATGGAATACGCAAGCCCAGCCTGGGCTTCTAAACTAGCTGAAACACATCATAAGACCTTACAGACTATTCAAAACAAAGCCCTGAAGATCATTACAGGCTGCACAGCTACTGCACCCACAGATCACCTACATCAAGAAACCAAAATCCTCAAAGTCAAAGACCATCTGGACATGAGAGGCACTCAATTCCTGGCAGCAGCCTCCACGAACCAAGACCACCCAGTAAACTACATGGCAACACACCCACAGACACCAAGAAATATCAAAACAACACCCAGCACACGGTATCACACACAATTATTGTCCTCTCTCCCTCCCTGCCCACCCCGAACCAACTTCCAGAAGCACGTCCATGCTCATATCTCTCACCGATCCATCCACTCGCTCACAGACAACACGCAGCTGCATGCACGACCTCCCGAAATCCATCCTTCCGAATCCTCCCTTCCTCGCGAGGACAGAGTCCACCTGGCCAGGCTGAGATGCGGACACCATCCAGCTCTCCTGAGCTATCAGAAGAGACTGGATGACTCTGTTGTCGACGCCTGCCCGGGATGTAACACAGCACCCCATACCATTAAACACATCATAGAAGACTGCATTTCACACAACCACTTACGCCAACAACACAATCTACACTCAATGAGAGCTCTGTGGGAAAGCCCGATCATGGCCATGGCCTTCCTCAGGGACTCGGGGCTGTACGGCCAGGCAGCTTAGGGAACAACAACAACAACAACAACAACAACAACAACAACAACAACAACAACCACATTCCAACATCTTCCAGACACTATTTTTTATTCCAACATCTGACAAACATCACTACCAAATTCCAGCAGACATTACTATCTTATTTCAACATCCAGCAGACATTACTATCTTATTTCAACATCCAACAGACAGTATACTATCTTATTTCAACATCCAGCAGACATTACTATCTTATTTCAACATCCAGCAGACATTACTATCTTATTTCAATATCTGGCAGACATTACTATCTTATTTCAACATCCAGCAGACATTACTATCTTATTTCAACATCCAGCAGACATTACTATCTTATTTCAACATCCAACAGACAGTATACTATCTTATTTCAACATCCAGCAGACATTACTATCTTATTTCAACATCCAGCAGACATTACTATCTTATTTCAATATCTGGCAGACATTACTATCTTATTTCAACATCCGGCAGACATTACTATCTTATTTCAACATCCGGCAGACATTACTATCTTATTTCAACAACCGGCAGACATGAATACCATTTTGCAATATCTGGCAGACATCTCTATCACATTGCAACATCTGGCAGACATTAATATATGTAAACATCTGAGAGACATTAGTACAGTCCAACAACAAGCTTAATTACATTATTACCACATTCCAACACCCTCCAGACATTCCTATAATTTTTCAACATCTGGCAGACATCCATACCATATTCCCGCATCTGGCAGACATTACTACCTTATTTCAACCTGCAGCAGACATTACTACAATTTTTCATAATCTTGTCGATATCTCTATCACATTTCAACATCTGGCAGATATTACTATATTTTTCAACATTTGGCAGACATTTCTACCATTTTTCTACATCTGGCGAGCATCATTACCATATGCCAGCAGACATTACTATCATATTTCAACTTCAGGCAGACAATTACTATGATTTGTTCATGTCTGGCAGACATCTCTATCACATTCCAAGATCTGACAGACATCACTACCTCTCTACATCTGTTACACATTACAACCTTATTCTAACATCTAGTAAATATTACTACCGTATTCCAACATCTGGCAGACATTAGTACTTATTCCAACATAATAATAATAATAATAATAATAATAGTTCTTAAAGCTAGCGCATGCTAAGCCAGCCAAGAATAGCCCAATAAGGCTGATTAGGCGTATTTTCATTGGGGTCCTGTACTACTACCCCATCCCCTTGCTCATGAGGGACGGTAACGACTCAGTGCTTGTGAAAAACCTTTACTGCTCCGAGCGTGGGCTCAATCCATGGCCTTCTGGGTGGAAGTCTAGGACGCTAGTCACTACCACCAGCGAGCCGCTGTCTTGTAGACATTATTACTTCATCCCAACATCTGGCAGATATTACAATCTCATATCAACATCGGGCAGTCATGACTACCACTTTTCAAATACTATAAAAATTCACTACCATATTCCAACATCTGCCAGAAATTATTACTAGTTTACTACCTTTCTAAATGTGCGGTGACCTGTGGTTCACCTACTTATGTTCACCTATGTGGAGTTCGCCTCTCTGCTGAGGCAATGAGGAGCGCACCGCCCTACGTTGTTGCTTGAAAATTGGTGCAGCAGACTGTTTGAAGAGGCAGAGAGCTCCCTTGCGAATATGGACTCGTTTGGCACTTTTTGCAGTTCGACATTGAGGGCTCTCTTGAAGCTGTCTAACGAGACACCCCTCATGTCTCTTACTTGCCGTGGGAGTTTGTTGAAGAGACGTGGTCCTCTGTGTGATAATCAACCCTCTCGCAGCGTGCCCATAGACCCCCGATTTTTCATCTTGGGGATATCGCATTCCTAGCCTCTCCTATCACTGAACTTCATGACTATCGGAGTATGTAGATTCGGTACAAAACTCTCTTCGATTTTCCATGTGTATATTATTAAGTAACGTTCCTTTCTACGCTCCAACGAATACAGCTTTAGTGATCATCAATTTCATCTGCTTTATATGAGGATGTTAATCTATCTATCTATTGCCTGATGCCGTGATCCCAGAAGGGGTGGCCACGAACGAACCGCCCCCATGCACCTCTGTCCCCAGTCAGTCGACGCCCCTCCTCCCAACCAGCACCGCCTTCATTCATATACTTCCTCACTCCATCCTTCCACCTCTCCTTCGGTCTACCTCTCCCTCTCTGTCCTCCCACCTCACTCTCGTACACCCTCTTAGTCATCCTCTCGCTTCCCATACGTTCCATATGGCCGAACCATCTCAAGTTGTTCCTTTTCACACTTTCCAGCACATCTACCTCTACACCACACCTCCTTCTTACTTCCTCATTCGTCTGTCTATCCCTCCATGTAACTCCGCACGCATTTCTCAAGTAACTCATTTCCACCGCTCTCACTCTTGGTCTGAGTCTCTTCCCGAACGTCCATGCTTCGCTTCCGTAAGTTAGTGTCGGGATTACCACACTGTCATGCAAGGACTTCTTCACTTCCATACTGACCACTCTATTTCTTGTTACTGCTTTCAACATTCCTACAACCCTATTCCCCTGTTGCACCCTCTCCCGCACTTCTTCATCCATACTCCCATCTTAACTCAACACACTGCCCAGATACTTAAAAGAGCTGACGATCTCCATAGCCTAACCGTTCAACTTCACCTCACACTCTGTGACTTCACCCCTTTCGAAGACCATAACCTTGCTCTTCCCCGCATTTACCTTCAAATTCCGTTTTTCGCACACTGTTCCAAACTCATTTACCAGACCCTGTAACTCCCATTCATTATCGCTCATCAGAACTGTATCATCCGCAAGCAGCAGTATAGGCAGCTTCCACTCATTTCCCTCCCTTTTCAGCGATACACCAACATCCACTGCTCTTCCTAGTATTTCTTTCATGACTCCATCCATATATTTATCATTGATGATGCGCCTTACGTAGGTAATGGCCAATCTTTGAACACCAAGCTTGCTGTTCAAACTTCCCGCCCAAGGAGAACTCAAAATAAGATTGCCTTACATCGTGAGCGAAACGCTCTTAATAACCACTCACGGACTTGTCCTTATGATGTGGGTCCACTACTAGAAGAAACTAGTAAAATATATAAATAAAAATAAAAATTAAACTTGGCCTAGCTTTGCGCTTCCCAGGCTTCTGCTCTTGGGTACCGCTTGCCATCTTGTTCACCCCGAGCGTTCCTCCTTAAATCTCCTGGGCCCGCATCGTTAACACGGGTATCCCGGACGCTCCTGCCAGCACCCCATTCGTCACTTTCCTTCATCATATAGTGAGTCCTTGCTCATTTGTCCATGACAGTGCTGAAGTTAGGTTAGATTATCGATCAGGTGTAGGCTGAGTGTTAAATACGGGCCCTGGAGACTATTTTTCTGGGTCTAAGCATTAAGTTAATTAAGGAGTGCTCTTGTTGTGATAAGGCAAGTCACCCTAATGCGTTGTTTTTCTTTATCCTAGCCCACTATTAGTTCACATATTAGTCATGAGGCTTCTTTTAGGGTGAACTGGGGCCTGTTGCTCGGTCCCTTCAGGGTGTGCAACAAGTATGCTTCGGGGCTAGTACCTTTGGATTTTCTCACTTAGTTGAGGAATCCGGCACGGAGCCATTCTACACAGCAATCTACAGGTAGCGGGGTCGACGCTGGATCGCAGGTTTGAGCCATTGACGTCATCATCACCAAGGGCTCCCATCTAGTTGGCCATATTAGGTTACATATATAGATATGGTTAAAGGGTCTTATAACTGATTATTGATTATTTTAATAAATAACCATGCCACGTATTTAAACGTTGTTCATCCCTCTATATATAAAATGAAGGGTCACCCTTCCGCCGGGATGTTTATGGTTCAGTACTACTGAACATTAAAACAACAACGTATCTCAGGGTGTTCCGTGGGGTCCCCGCCGGAAACACTCAGAGTTAAAAAAAATCAGTATTCACTGCCGCATATGGGTATACTATGAATTCAAGTTGGGTTATTTTAGGCATGTAGTATACGCAGACTACTACGGAACTGAAGACATGTAGTATACGCCGGCTGGTCCGACAAACGACTACGGAATTGAAGACATGTAGTATACGCCGGCTGGTCCGGCGGACTACTAAGGAATTAAAATTAAGAAGGGCAAGGGCGCAGCCTCCCCCCTCATAATCACGTATTCCGCCGCCAATAAAATAACAAACAACAATGCGTTCTTCTGGCCTAAGACAGACAAATTCAATATCCCACGACTGTCACAGTCGATAAACGAATTTACTTTGGGTATGTAGTAACAGTATGTTACTAACAATAATTCGAATTTCGAAGGATAACGGCGACGCCCCCCCCTCGTAATCACGTCTTATGCCACCCACAATTAACATCTTTTGGCTTTAAAAAAGAAGACCATTCCGCCGGCCGATTTAAAAAAAGTGGAGAACCACAAATCGCCGCGCAAAATCAAGGCTAAGCATAGCCACACAAATCACGGCGACGCCGGGAAATAAACTTACCTTTTTGATCTTGTAGCTACCAGTTCAACTGTTGCTTTATCATGGGCGAATTACCTGCCGGATATAGAATCCAAAAAAACTCTGTGTTAGCGCTCGAAGATCGCCGGGGTTGATTCATGTTTCACAAGACGAATGAGGTCGGTGTTTTTTGCACTAGGGTAAGAAGTTTATTAATTGGTAGCACATAATAGGCTACACAATACTCAATTACAATTCGGAGGAATGTTTAATGTAAGGGGAATTAAGATTGTTTAAGAGTTATTCAAACTTTATTCCTTTTTTACAAATTAGTAACTCACCCTTTTCGATCTTGTAGCTCCCAGTTCGACTGTTTGCTTTATCATTGGCGACATATCCGCCGGATCTAGAATACAAATCTGTGTAGCGCTCGAGGATCGCCGGGATTGATTCATGTATCGCAAGACGAATGAGGTCAGTGTTTTTGCACTCGGGTAAGAAGTTTATAAATTGGTAGCACATAATAGGCTACACAATACTCAATTACATTTCGGAGGAATGTTTAAAGTAAGGGGAATTAAGATTGTTTAAGAGTTATTCAAAAAAATTTTTTTTTTACAAATTAGTAGCACGTAATAGGCTACACAATACTCAATGACATTTCTGAGGAATGTTTAACGTAAGGGGAATTAAGATTGTTTAAGTGCTATTCAAACTTTATTCTTTTTTACATAGAGATATACAGTATAATTATATTAATTATTCCAGCCTAGCATGTCCTTATGAGCATTGATTCTCGAAAATGTTTCTCAGACAGGTTCGAAAGTGAAACACCTAGGAAGATGAATATCTCTGTGGCGGTGAGGAGGTAATCATGGATAAGAGAAGTTTCTCTTTCTGTGCAGCTCTGGGCTGTCAGAGATTAGCGATTATGGGGCACTTCCTCTGTGTAAAGTGTGTCCCTTACCTAGACCTTTCGAGAGGTCGGTGGTTATCAAAAGCTTCTCCCAAATGTTCAGCCCTCCGCAATACCTTGATTAACAATGGAGATAGTCAATGTAAGGCTATCCTTCAACACATTAAAATCTAAATAGGTAACATATTGTAAGACAATGGCTCATAAATCCCTCCAGTTGGATGATCAAACTCTTGAGGATTCATTAAGGTGTCCAGTTATTACCTCGCCCCTTCTGGGATCTTCTTCGGAAGACACTTCCTCCCGCCACCGAAAGAGCCCTCGTACCAAACCCCCGTCAGATGACCAGGAGGCTAAGAGGTCCCGCTCGAACTTTGACTCCGCATTAGCCACTGGGGACGAGTCAAAGTCGAGCCGGAATAAGATGTCCTCCTCATCAAGAAGGAAGACAGCTGAGGACACGTCAAAATCAAGACAGAAATCCTCAGCGAAAAGAGAGAAATAAAGAGACACATCTAGTGCGGTCTCAGGCTATTCCCCCCAATTTACTAACCCTACACTGGAACATGTCGTTTTACCTGTGTCAGGGAAAGAAAGAAATGGCAGTGTAGTTTCTTACCGGCGGAGACATGAGAGCTCCTCAGACTGACATTCACAAACAGATACATACGAAACCGATGCACGGGTTGATGAGTCTCGGTGGGACACTCAACCAGCCCCATCAACCCGGTCAACGGGATCACTAACGAAGGGGCCACTCAGAGATATATACCAACAGGGGGGTTATACTGAGGAAATGGGGTCTAGCCAAAGACCAGTCTCTCAACTATCTGGGACGCAGTGCTCAGAGATATATTAATCAGTACTTACTCCACTACGCCCCAACCTCGCACACACCCTGGTTACAGGTGAATTACCTGTCCCAGAGCACTGGGTGATAGAGGGAAGGGAAAAGAAGAAATTAAGGGCCAAGATCCATTTGGGAGAGGCACTTGATATTGTTATTAAGGCCTTCCCAATATTTTTCAATCCCGAAATATTTTGTGTACTCATCATCCCCCACCTTGCCTCCTACTTCCGCCGGAAAATTGTTTTTGGACTGAAGGGTTACATGTGTAGCATTAAGGCAGAACGTCTAGTTTTAAACTGATTTGGGGATGTACAAAAGGGGGGGGGGGGGAGTATCCTAGCTCTCAATAATCTCAGGGATTAGAATTAGAGTAAGAATACAAATATTTTGGTAATACAGTACCTAAGGCCATGAACATGTAGGCCAACATATTAACAAAATTGGGTGATAATGAATGTTTCATTTAACCTGGGATATATAAGCCAAATGACTAGTTTATTCTGGTGTTACACCAACTGTTCTATCAAACTTAAAAAAGGTGCTAACATCACAGGCTTCCCTTAAGAAACGCCGCCTGTAAACAAGAGTGTAGTTGGTAAGGAGACTTCCGACGAAGATCGGTAGAAAATTATTCTTCTCCAATATCTTTACATTCAAGGGTGAGCAGGCAGCTAAACAAAATTTCAGAACTAAAACTTCCTTTCGTGGTCAGTCACAGTTCAATCAGTCAGCTAAGACTTTCACAACCCCTGCTCATACCGGGACACCTACAAGGGCGCGGTAACCTCAGGGGTAGAAGGAGGTGGTTTCGGGGCCAACATAGGGGTAAACCCAGTAGCGGTGGTAGCAAGACCTCTCATCCCCCCGTGCAAAAGTCAAAGTCACATTCCTCCTCCAAAATCTGAGACACACCACAGGACTCTCTCACTCCCAGCGCCAAGGCAAGGTGAGACGGATCCGAGAGTAGTGCTGCCGGACAAGACCAGTCATATGACTGACAACTCCCGAGATTATTCCGGGCATGGCCCCGGCGGACATGGGCAAGGACAATGGTCCGCAAAGGTCTCTCCTGGCCGTGGTCCCGGCGCCCTCGCCTACGTTTCCCCGCAGAATTCAATCGAGCTTCATTAGAGGTGGGAACTATTATCAATGAGATGACACAAAAAACAGATCATAATCCCCAGTCCTCCGTCAATGCCAGGGTTCATATTCTGGTTGTTTCTGGTGCCAAAAATGGGACAATGTTCAGATGAGGCCAGTAATCGACCTCTCATATCTCAACACCCATATTCACAATCAGTCATTCAGGATGCTGACAGTGAATCAGATCAGGTTGTCACTCCCGCCGCAGGGCTGGATGTGCTCAATAAATCTAAAAGACGCCTATTGGCATGTCCCAATCAACAAACGCTTTCAGAGGTTCCTAGCCTTACGCAACGGGAATCAAAAGTTTGTCTTTCAAAGAATGCCCTTTGGGTTAAATCTTGCACCCAGAGTTTTCAAGAAATTAGTCCAACAGACATTGCTACCATTGCTCAAACAGGGAATCATGATTTTATGGTACCTAGACGATTGGCTAGCGGTAGCCCAATCCAAGATAATATGCCTTCACCATGTTCAACTAGTATTAGACCATGAAGAGGCACTAGGGTTCAGGGTAAACTTAGCAAAGTCATCTCTCATTCCCACCAAACAAATCCAATGGGTGGGCCTTATCTGGGATACTGAGTTACTGACTCTGAGTCAGAGTGTAGACAATCGTCAGAGGTTTCGCAGGAAACTCTTCCGATTTCTGCACTCCCAGACGACAACGAGGAAGATCTGGGAATCTCTGGTAGGCTCACTCAACTGGATACAACTGACGGCACCGTTAGGTCGCCTGAAGGTCAAAAGAATTATCTTGTAAGGAAACAGGTGTTTTCCTCTTTTACCGGCAGAAACACTGAGGACAATTCCAACCTTAATCCACAACCTCCTGGTGGCCTGGGTGAAGCCAGAAGTTATTCACTCCTCCTTGACTTGGACAGCTCCACCACCGACGGTTTGGATAGATACAGACGCGTCAGGAACCCTGGGTTGGGGTTACCAATCAAACTTAGACCACCAGAGCCAAGGTCGATGGTCAACATCAAATCACCTCCATATCAATGCCAAGGAGTTGCTAGTCCCACTATTCTTTTTACAGGAGCACGGCACAAGCCAGGCGGGAAAGTCCCTAGCCTTCAGAATGGACAATTTGACTGCAGTGACATGCCTTCAAAAGCAAGGGTCAGTGAGATCAAGAGTGTTACAAGGGTTGTCGGAAAAGATATTTAGACTAGCCGCGAGGCTCGGGATTTATCTTCATGCAACATATCTGCCTGGCGTGGCGAATGTGTGGGCGGATGCTTTGTCCTGGCGACAGAGCACGCAAGTAGAATGGGCTCTCAGACAAAACATCTTTCAAAAGTTGATTGCGGAGCCCTACAATCCACAAGTGGACTTATTCGCATCAGAGGCAAGCCACAGGCTACCTCAGTATCTCACACACAAGAGTTTAACTCCTGCGGGGGGTCAGGACACATTTATGGTAGAGTGGAACAAATAGAACTCGATTTATCTGTTTCCACCTCCAGACGCATCCTTAATGTGCAAAGTAGTTAAAAAACTACGGGATTACTGGGGCATGGTCCCGATGATCGCGCCCTTGTGGCCGGCTCAAGTGTGGTACAACCAGTTGA
Source organism: Paralithodes platypus (assembly GCA_032716605.1). Classification (NCBI taxonomy): domain Eukaryota; kingdom Metazoa; phylum Arthropoda; class Malacostraca; order Decapoda; family Lithodidae; genus Paralithodes; species Paralithodes platypus. The sequence continues at coordinate 15,576,272 of CM064490.1, forward strand.
AGACGTGGTGCGAGAACCCGGTGTCACTCTCGATCTCGTATTTCCACTTAGAGACAATTGGAAACCTCAAGACCTCACTGACTTCACCTTGTGGATATTCAGAAGGCCAAGTGGCTAGGCCAGTTTGGGGAAACCGTGACTCACAAGTTGATTAATCAATATGCTCCATCAACCCAAAGACAGTACCAATCACACTGGAAATAATTTACTACATGGATTGTAGAAACTGGTCAACGACAGTCCTCAGTGGCTCTGGTATTTAACTATTTAAATTACCTATTTGATGTTCAAAAGTTGTCAGTTGTCACATTAAGGAATCACCTCACAGCAATTAGGACACCATTTCTAGACTTAACTGGTTTGACTGTACCGGAAGCGGAAGAAAAGGGATTTATGAGGGCATGCTTCAAGCTCTGCCCTCCCCCTCGTCAACTCACACCCACCTGGTCTCTGGATCGAGCCCTTGAAATGTATCCTAGCTAAGGACTCCTCCTGCCTCTGAAGTAAGACAAAATGCATCGAGTATTAAGGTCATGTGATAATCGTTCCCTAGGCTAAAGTAAGCCTACCCAGGAACATTGATTAATTATTAAGAGGAAACACTATGGATGCAATAAGGTTTCCAATATACTCAATAATCTCAGGGATTAGATTTAGAGTATAAATAATTTTGGTAACATTACCTAAGGCCATGAATATGTAGGCCTACATATAAATACATTTGGGTGATAATGAATGTTTCATTTCCCCTGGAATATATAAACTGACTGGATAGTTTATTTCTGTGTTACACCAACTGTTCTATGAACCTTAAAGGCGTTAACACCACAGGCTTCCTTTAAGAAATGCCGCCTGTAACCTTCTTTTATATTTCTTTGATATTAAACTGACCTGATTAGTACATGTTCCTTGGACCGTACCCGGTTTATTAGTGGTATGTGATGTTTATGATGAATGTCCCACCTCAAGTCTTGAGAATTCAGGCGCATCGTCAATGATGAAGGGGGCCACTAATAAATTATAGGTTTGAGTCCCGAAGGGAAGAAGGAAAACCTAATATTTAGTAGTGGCCCCGGAATCATTGACGATTTTGGCCCTCCCTTCCATCCCCTTCCCATTCATCTGCTACATTTTTGAGAGTCTCGATATGTCTGATTAAGGAGGAACACTCGGGGTGAACAAGATGGCGAGCGGTACCCAAGAACAGAAGCCTGGGAAGCGCAAAGCTAGCCCAAGCTTAATTTTAATTTGTATTTATTTATTTTACTAGTTTCTTCTAGTAGTGGACCCACATCATAAGGACGAGTCCGTGAGTGGTTATTAAGAGCGTTTCAATCACGATGTAAGGCAATCGTATTTTGAGTTCTCCTTGGGCGGGAAGTTTGAACAGCAAGCTTGGTGTTCAAAGATTGGCCATTACCTACGTGAGGCGCATCGTCAATGATGAAGGGGCCACTACTAAATATTAGGTTTTCCTTCCTCCCTTCGGGACTCAAACCTATAATACAGTAAACAACCACGGGGACATCACACACCCCTGTTTCAACCCAACACTCAGGTCAAAGAACTCGCTCTGCTCATTCTCCACACGTACTGCCACCTTTGCACCGTCATACATGCTCTTCACTGCTTTCAGCAACTTGCCATCTATTCCGTATATTCTAAGTACTTTCCACATACCTTCTCTATACACTCTGTCATAGGCTTTCTCCAAGTCCATAAAGGCAACATACACCTTTTGTTGCTTCTCCAGATATTTCTCCACAACATAATTCAGGGTAAAAATCTGATCTACACATCCTCTTCCCTTCCTAAAACCTCCCTGCTCTTCGCCTATCTATTTCTCCGTTCTCACTCTCACTCTCTCAATCACTACCCTACTGTACACCTTCCCTACTACGCTTAAAAGACATGTTCCTTGGTGGTTACCACACACTCCTCTTTCCCTTTTACCCTTATATAGTGGGACTATTATGCCAGTCTTCCAGTCATCGGGTGCATTCCCATTCTCCCATGCTAGTTTGCACATTTTCCATACTCATTCGATCACTATCTCACCACCATACCTCAACATTTCTCCACACGCTCCATCTGTTTCTGGTGCTTTCCCCAACTTCACTCTTTTCATAGCTTCCCACACTTCTGACCTCCTGATCCCCACCTCCTCCTCCACTACTTCTCCTCTTCTCCCTCCCATACCATATGTTAATATGTTACAGTATTCTAGCCGCGGTAGCACCAGGGATTTGCAGAGTGTTATCATAGGCAATTCACTGCGAGTTTCAAATATATGTAGAAACCAACCTGTTAGCCGTTTTGCAGCTGCAACTTTAACCTAGTTATGTTCTTTGAATCCCATATTTTCAGACATTATCACCCCAAGGTCTTTCACACTGTCTTTACATTCTATTATGTGGTTGGATTCTGTTATGTAATTTGTGTTCTTTTTAATGATATCATCATCTCCGTATCGTATTAATTGGAATTTGTCTTCATTAATCTGCATGTTATTTTCCCTGGTCCACTGGAACACCTTATTTATGTCCTCCTGCAACTGGCCCATGTCTTTCTGTGTCTTTACTATCATACTTAGTTTTGGGTCATCAGCAAAGGAGGATACTGTACTGTGTCTTGTGTTGGCATCTATGTCATTAATTAGAATGAGGAAAAGAAGGGGTGCAAGCACTGTTCCTTGGGGAACTGATCTTTTGACATACGAAGGCTCAGATGTGACTAGATTTACTGCTACTGATTTTTTTGGTTCACGAGAAAGTTGTATATCCACATTCCGATTTTACTTGTTGTTGTTGTTGTTGTTTTTCCCCAAGCTGCCTGGCCGAACAGCCCCAAGGCCCCGAGCAAGGCCAAGGCCATAACCGAGCGCCCCCACAGAACCCTCCCTGCCGACCACAATAAAGCCTGGGTGACCGAAGCCACTCCATGGCGGGGAGCTGAGGAGGGTGCAGAAACGCCCGGGAAACCAAAGCCCCACCCAGGGCCCTGTGCCCCTCAGCAATTATGAAGAGAAAGTTGAGGGGCAAAGGAAAGATGTGACGCTTTGGCTTCCAATCTTGGTAGATTAGGAGGTCAATCCACGCAAGAAACGCCGTCACTTGAGATCTAGAAAATATATAAGTAAAAGGAACAGTCAGAGTAAGCTATGGGTATGGCAGAGATCGCTCAGTTCTCACTCTGATAGACCAGCCCATCACCCTTTATCCCTTTTGCTTTAAGTTTGTGTGCGATAATACCATGATCACATTTATCAAATGCCTTAGCAAAATCATTGGAAATGACATACACGTTTTTCTTTTCTTCTAGGCATTTAAGAATTTGTTTGTAATGTTCTAATAGTTGTGTGAGACATGATCTTCCTGTTCTGAACCCATGTTGACCGGTATTGTGTAGTTAATTTTTGTATATAAATGTTGAGATTTTGCCTCGGTGCAGTGGTTAGCACGCTCAGCTGACAACTGACAGGTCCTGGGTTCGATTTCCGGGCAGGGCGAGCCAGGATGGGCAGTCTCCTAACATTAAATGCTTCAGTTCACCTGAGCAGCAAATTAGTTATCTAGTTGTTGTTGTTGTTGTTGTTGTTGTTGTTGTTCCCCAGACTGTCTGGCCGAACAGCCCCAAAGTCCCGAGGAAGGCCAAGGCCATAACTGAGCGGCCCCACAGAACCCTCCCTGCTTACCACTAATAAAGCACAGGTGACCGAACCCACTCAAAGGCAGGGAGCTGAGGAGGGTGCGGAAACGCCCGGGAAACCAAAGCCCCACCCAAGGCCCTGTGCCCCTCAGCAATCATGAAGGGAAAGTTGAGGGGCAAAGAAAAAATGTGACGCTTTGGCTCCCAATCTGCCAGGGTTGGCAGTAGGGAGGTCAATCCACAGAAAAGACGCCATCACTTGAGATCTAGAAAATATATAAGTAAAAGGAACAGTCAGGGTAAGCTATGGGTATGACAGAGAACGCTCAACTCTCATTCTGATAGACCAGCCCATCACCAAAGTTATCTAGTGCACAGTTTGCTTCCCTAGAGGGGACATCATACAGTTATCTAGTGCACAGTTTGCTTCCCTAGAGGGGACATCATACAGTTATCTAGTGCACAGTTTGCTTCCCTAGAGGGGACATCATACAGTTATCTAGTGCAATAGTATGATGTCCCCTCTAGGGAAGCAAACTGTGATAACCCAATTTTTTTTTTTTTTTTTTGTAAATATTAGTTTAACCAGACTACTGAGTTCCACAAAAGAACTCTCATAGGGCTGGCCCGAAGGATTTGATCAAGATGGACAGCTAATCAAGTTAAGATAGACAGGAAAGGGCAGAAGGTGAACAAATCTAGGAAGGTGAAGACAAGCAGACATTTTTCGCCATTTCATCAGTTCAGCCGGACCACATGAGCTCTTCTAGGGCAGGGCCGAAGGATGAGGCAAGAACTGCTACACTGCAGCACCAACCAAGAAGTGATCAAAGGCGAAGAAGGAAAGATCAGACTAAAAAATCACAGCGCGATGCAAAAAATGCATTACCGAATGGAATCAAGTCAGCTCGGGCACATCAGCAACCGAAGAGACAAATCAGGTCAGTAGTCTACTACCTAGCCAGGTCAGGGAGACATGAGATATAGGTTGCTCGAGGACAACCGAATGGGACAGAATAAGAATAGAAGGGGAAACACATAGAAAGAGGAATAAATAACTACTCAAAATTAGTCAAGCTGAGGACGAAAGCTCAAGGAGAGAGGGAAGGAAATAACCCTAACCCTCCCCCATCAACCCCAGTCGCCGGCCCCGAAGCCCCCCAACCGCACCAAGGAATAACCCACAATAATTCAGTAGGCCCTATATTGGGTTAATCACTACAAGCTCCAAAAGGCAATGAGACGGAGAAGAGCGCCGCGGCTACGCGCTGCTTCAGCACACACCATTAAACTTTACTATTTTATTACTACTACATTAGTAGACATTACTACCATTTTCCATCATCTACCAGATAATACTGCCTTATTACGAGATTTGGTAGACATCACTACCATATTCCAACATCTGGCAGAGATTGAATATTTATCCACAAATTACCAAGTGTAATAATCCCTTTAGGGAGGTAACCGACGTGCCCATACAGTCGTAGCTGGCACTCATGAGCTATGCACGCAATATATATTGAACCAGTTTCAGAGAGTAAACACTGGTTTGATACAATTGGTATCCCCTGACCCTGTGAAGACACTTACCCCCATATTTTAGAACCACACATAATTAAGAGCTTCCCTAGCCCTATATCGAACAAAGATAATTTAACAGACTGCTAATTTGTGATAAAGGGATAAATATCATCCAGTTTCAGAAATGTCACTATATATTTTTGTTTATTTCGTTCATGAAAGTTTAGGACAGCACTATAGTGTGGTTTAGGACAGCACTATAGTGTGGTTTAGGACAGCACTATAGTGTGGTTTAGGACAGCACTATAGTGTGGTTTTACAATACAGGAGTTATTACCAAAGGAATTGATGCATTTCTCCAATTCACTGTTGAGTGTCCATGTCTCACCACCATATTACAAGATAGGGAGCACCAGTGTTTTGAAGATCTACAACTTAGTTATTCTGCATAAATGCACATACAGGGGGGGCGCGCGCGCGCGCGCGCGCACACACGCGCGCACGCGCACACGCGCGCACGCACGCACGCACACGCACACACACACACACACACACACACACACACACACACACACAATGACTATGACTGATTGTTCGGCCCCAGTAACCAGTCCATACAAGTGTTGAAATGTGAGGGTGCCATCACACTCTTGCTCTTGAGTTTGTATCCATTCGGCCCCATTCAGTCAACTGTTTTAAGACGTTTATCCCCATCCAGGTGTCTATTTCTTCCTGGCAAGCGATAGAGAGGCAGCAATGTATGGAGAAATCCGGCTTTGCCGGAGAAATATTTCTATCGAAAAATTTACAAATTTAGCTTGCTGTCAAAACAAAAATATATATATGGTGGCTCGCTACCGCTCGCCAGGAAAATATTGACACCTGGATGGGGGTAAACGTCTTAAAATAGTAGGCTGAATGGGGCCGAATGGATACAAACCAAAGAGAGAGGGAGAGAAAAAAAGAAAAAAAAAGCGAGGTGGGCCCCCTTCTAATCTCTGACCTGACATCATATACCAAGCTAATTAATAATCTTAGTTATAACATCTCTCACCTGAACTTTGTGCTGGAGAGAGTCGACCTGTTTCTTGAGACGCTCTTGGCTGAAGACGACATTGTCGATCTTCTGTGACATCTCGTCTCCCATGATGGTGTTGGCCTTTTGTTCCTCGGCTTTGTTCTGTGAGAGAAAAAATGGACGTAAGAAGTAATTTACATGGTCTCTTCTTGATGGTGTTGGCCTCTTGTTCCTCGGCTTTGTTCTGTTAGGAAAGAAATGGACGTAAGAAGTAATTTACATGATGTCTTCTTTATGTGTTTAACCCCTTAAGGACGGGCATGATTGTTGGCATGACCATGCTGCCTGGCAGGTATATTTACCGAAAAAGAGCTTCATTCCAAGCTCTTTTTTATGCATAAACAAGAGCCAGAGCGTAATACAATTATATATCCTTGAAAGGGCGATAATAGAGCTTTCCAATGAAACCTCAATCATCCTTGTACGACCACGGGTTATCCTGTAGCGATCGCGTAACCGGAGGTGAAAATACCCTAAAATAAGGTAATTTCAGTAGTTTTTTCCTTGTCTCGCGAGGACGGGAGAAGGTGGGGAGACCTAATACCTGTCAGTCACGGCACAACCGTCGTGCTGAATGGTCCAAGGCCAGCTGTTGTCCTCCCAATGCGCGACTCTCTCTCAGAGCCCATAATGTGCTCAAAATGCTGCCCGTCATATGATGGGCACTGCGGGGGTGGCCAATATTCTCTCGCCCGTCATATGACGGGCACCGCGGTTTGAGTGTTAAGGGAGCTCAGATGATATTGTGCAGCATCATTTACTGGTTCGGCTCAATGGTTTAAGGAGGGGGTTTAGTATGCTCTCTAAACCTCTATCAAGCTTAAAAAAACACCCACAAGACCCTCCTTTGATATAAATTTGTAAATTTTTCGGTAGAAAAAGTCCCGGCCGAAGGCCGATTCCTCTTCATATACAGGCTTGCTATCGCTCGCCAGGAAAAAAATCGACACCTAAATGGCACGAAAGGTCTTAATATTGGCAAAAAATGGGGCAAAGGGTCAGAAAATCGCCAAACTAATGGGGCGAATGTCTTGAAATCTCATAACTAATAGGGCTAAACATGAGGGAGGAGGAGGACTCGAAAAACCAACTGCCTCCCCTTAATAGTAGCAAATATGATACATATAAAGTGTTTGAGTAGTTTCCACTATCTAAACTGAATATGTAAGCTGATCATCATATTTTTAAAAGCAATGTTATATTGTTGCAGGGAAACACACGTCTTTATTAATATTATTATTATTTATTTTTTATGCAGTAGGCCTGGTTTAAAAAAAAGAAAGAAAACAAAAAGTGGGGATTGGGCCTGATTATATAGAATAGAATTATTGTGTTTTTTCCACCAACCAACCCCACCTCTAAACTCAATTAATGAAATCCGGTTATGGACATTGGCAAATGGCTGGCATAATTCAAAGCTATACTAGCTTCAATTAGGTTATCCCGTGGAGTACCAGGGACGCCCTTTTTATCCTATTCTGGCAACTATTAGACGATTATATTCAGCTTAGGAAGGACCTCTAGCTAAAATAAGGCTTCAAACTATCTCAACCAACCCATTTAAGTGCCACAGATACTTTCTAAGCTGCATAATATCTTCTACATATAGCTAGAATCAAATATAACACACGTCGCTGGTACTCAAAGGGTTATACAAATAATAATTAATGGAGCGGCAACTAAAGTATAGTCCGTTTTATCCAGGTGACAGTAAATTTCCATGTTTCCATATAATAGATAATAGCCATTACGAAAATATAGTAGTCAACAAAACAAAAAATAGGAAAAGTGGGGATTGGGCCCGAGTATATAGATAGATAGATTGTAATGAAATGTGGGGATTGGGCCCGAGTATATAGATAGATTGTAATGAAATGTGGGGATTGGGCCCGAGTATATAGATAGATAGATTGTAATGAAATGTGGGGATTGGGCCCGAGTATATAGATAGATAGATTGTAATGAAATGTGGGGATTGGGCCCGAGTATATAGATAGATAGATTGTAATGAAATGTGGGGATTGGGCCCGAGTATATAGATAGATAGATTGTAATGAAATGTGTCACTAATTACGTAACTTTAGCCTTAATATGGTTCTCAAACTTCGTAATTTCATATTTTGCATTAATTATCGCTAAATCAGTTACTAAGGGAGTTAAGGGGAGACGGTCGTTTTTCTGGTCCCCTTTCCCCCTCGTGTTTAGTCCCATTAGTTTTGAGATTTTTAGATGTTCGACCCATTTGTTTGTCGATTTTAAGACCTTTCGTCCCTTTTCGTTATAAATTTTAAGATCTATCGTGCCATTTAGGTGTCGATTTTTTCCTGGCGAGCGATAGCGAGCCTGTAATTGTAAGAGAATCTGGCCTTTGGCCGGGAAATTTTTCTATAAAAAAATGTACAAATTTATCTAGGGGATGTTTTTCTAAGTTTGAGGGAGGTCTAGCGAGAAAACTAAGAATTTATGAATGAATGAATTTATAGGCCAAAAAAGCAGTCAGTGTCCCCTTAATTTACCGTCAGTTGCAAACAATATTGACTATAGTGTTTACATTATGTTCCTGGCCTGCTGTTTAGTGTTTACATTATGTTCCTGGCCTGCTGTTTAGTGTTTACATTATGTTCCTGGCCTGCTGTTTAGTGTTTACATTATGTTCCTGGCCTGCTGTTTAGTGTTTACATTATGTTCCTGGCCTGCTGTTTAGTGTTTACATTATGTTCCTGGCCTGCTGTTTAGTGTTTACATTATGTTCCTGGCCTGCTGTTTAGTGTTTACATTATGTTCCTGGCCTGCTGTTTAGTGTTTACATTATGTTCCTGGCCTGCTGTTTAGTGTTTACATTATGTTCCTGGCCTGCTGTTTAGTGTTTACATTATGTTCCTGGCCTGCTGTTTAGTGTTTACATTATGTTCCTGGCCTGCTGTTTAGTGTTTACATTATGTTCCTGGCCTGCTGTTTAGTGTTTACATTATGTTCCTGGCCTGCTGTTTAGTGTTTACATTATGTTCCTGGCCTGCTGTTTAGTGTTTACATTATGTTCCTGGCCTGCTGTTTAGTGTTTACATTATGTTCCTGGCCTGCTGTTTAGTGTTTACATTATGTTCCTGGCCTGCTGTTTAGTGTTTACATTATGTTCCTGGCCTGCTGTTTAGTGTTTACATTATGTTCCTGGCCTGCTGTTTAGTGTTTACATTATGTTCCTGGCCTGCTGTTTAGTGTTTACATTATGTTCCTGGCCTGCTGTTTAGTCTTCGTGTTGACAATACCCGGGCCAACATTAAGGGGGCCCACCTCGCTTTTTTTCTCTTTCTCTCCCTCTCTTTGGCTTGTATCCATTCGGACCCATTCAGCCTACCGTTTTAAGACGTTTACCCCCATCCAGGTGTCCATATTTTCCTGGCAAGTGGTAGCGAGCCAGCATATATATATTTTTGTTTTGAAAGCAAGCTAAATTTGTACATTTTCCGATAGAAAAATGTCTCCTGCGAAGCCGGATTTCTCCATAAAATGCTGGCTCGCTATCGCTCGCCAGGAAGAAATCGACACCTGAATGGGGATAAACATCTTAAAACAGTTGGTTGAATGGGGCCGAATGGATACAAGACAGGGAAAAAGAGAAAAGGAGAAAGATAAAAAAAAAAAAATCGGTGACCTCCCTTAATACAGTGATGACTTTAGTGCCATTTACATTATATACTTGCCGACTGCAGTACTAAATGGTATAACAGTACTAAGGTTCTTCATAGTGATCTAAACAGCAGCAGTCACTTCCAGGATAGGTGGCGACATTAGGGGAGCTCAGACGGTATTGTGCAGCATAATTTACTGGTGAGGCTCAATGGTTTAAGGAGGGGGTTTAGTTTGCTCTCTAAACCTCTATCAAGCTTAGAAAAACACCCCCTAGAGCCCCCTTCAAGATGGATTTACATATTTTTCGGTAGAAAAATGTCCCGGCCAAAGGCAGATTCCTCCTAAAAATTACAGGTTCGCTATCGCTCGCCAGGAAAAAATCGACACCTAAATTGCACAAAGAGTCCTAATATTAACAAAGAAATGGGGTGAAAGGTCATAAAATCCCCAAACTAATGGAACCAACGTCATAAAATCTCAAAACCGATGTCAATAGCTCCAACTTCCTTATAGCCTGAAACTCGCAAGTGATCAATTGAGATATTCTTTAGTCTATTGATTACTATGGACCCTTTTTAACCCTTAACTGGCGGCGCGCAACATATGTCGAGTGAAATAAATTTGGACTAAGTGGCGGTGCACGACAGCTGTCGAGCGCCATTTTCAGCACGTAATGTTGCTGAGAGAGAGAGCTGAGCGGTGGGACGAGCGTAGTAACCTTATGACCGCTCCCCACGACCACCGTGGACATACTGAACTGTATTCTACTTTCCTCCCCCCTTTCTCACTCGCTACACAGGGAATTATGTAAGGAAATTACCTTATTTCAGGGTTTTTGCACTCGTGTTGCATGATCGTTGCAAGAGAACCAGTGGTCGTACAAGGATGGTTCGGGTGTCATTGGAAAGCTCTGTTTATGCCCTTTCAGGAATAGATACTTGTTTTACGCTCTGGGTCTTATTTAGGCATGAAAATGAGCACGGAAATAACCCTATTTAGGGTAAAAAAAAAACCGCTGTGCGGTACGGTCAAATAGACCGCCTAGCCCGCCAATAAGGTGTTAATCTTTATACAGTCGTCTAATAATAGCTAGAATGTAATTAAGGGGAGGCAGTTGGTTTTTGGAGTCCTCCTCCTCCCTCATGTTTAGCCCTATTAGTTATGAGATTTCAAGACATTCGCCTCATTTGTTTGGCGATTTTCAGACCTTTTGCCCCATTTCTTTGCCAATATTAAGACCTTTCGTACCATTTAGGCGTCAATTTATTTCCTGGCGAGCGATAGCGAGCCTGTATTGTAAGATGTATCGGCCTTCGGCCGGGAAATTTTCTACCGAAAAATGTACAAATTTATATCGAAGGGGGGTCTTGTGGGTTTAAAAAAAAAGTTTGATAGAGGTTTAGAGAGCAAATTAAACCCCCTCCTTAACCCTCCAGCCCCGGGGGCTATAGCTCGCGACTGTGGTGTGGTACCGGGTGTTTTGACGATCTTTGGGGTAGTTAAACTCCTCTGTAATTCAATGAATATGGCATGTAATGTTATGAATAAAAAAGAATAATGTTCCACAAGCCTTCCTCTGTCGAATGGCGTTGAGTAGAGGTCTCTAGCCCTTCTGGTTGCATAATGGTGAGCGCAGGAAGACGAGTGCTTTTCGGCGGCAAATTCTTCCCGCGTTCGGACGCGTCGCCATGGCTACGACGCACCGAGCCGCTCGTCGCGCCAAAGTATTTATCTCCCTTAGACGATTTTAGTGTTTGATATTGAGAATGTGATGTTTATTTGATATTTTTATAGTTATTTTGAGGCCAATTATATAAAGTATGTTTATTAGGGTATCACTGTCACTGATATTGCTAATTTTCACTCGATACCGTACATTTTATTAGTAATTGAGGTAGGTTATTGTTATACTAGGCACTGATTATTCGTTATTACAGGTTTATTATACTTTGGCCATCAAGTATTGGGTCTTGTGTCACTTTCACTTTGATAAATATGCTTTAGAGAGTGTCACTGTCACTGATAATGCTAATTTTCACTCGATACCGTACATTTTATTAGTAATTGAGGTAGGTTATTGTTGTATTAGGCACTGATTATTCGTTATCACAGGTGTTTATTATACTTTGACCATCAAATATTAGGTCTTGTGTCACTTTCACTTAGTTATATGATTTGTAAATGTTTTATATACAATTTATTGTGTCTTTTTTCACTGATTTATATATTTCTATAGGTTCTAATCATATGAATGTCACTTGGTATATACATATGTGTCACTTTCACATATTATGGTGTAATTGTATTTGTATCAATTTTCTCATAATACATGACTTTTATATAACAATAAATTGGTTTTCTTCCACTTTTTGCCTATATATATAGTGTACATATTGTCATTTTATTTGGCACTTTCAGTATGATTATTAGAACTCCAGCTTGGAGTGGTAATCAAAGAAGCACTCTAAAGCACAGAGTGCCACCTTGCACTCCACACACTCCATGGTTGACTTTTTACCTGACCTCGGCCTCACCCTGCTGTTGTAGCAGACATGGCACCGCTTCTGCTGCGTTCTTCCTGATTCATTCTGAGGCAGGGAACCAAGCCTGTGCCTAATCAAGTATTGAGCACACTGCAAGCGGTCAATAACGGCGGGCCCAGGATGTGCCACTGCCCTCTGTGGCGTAGATTACTTCTCCAGGAGCTCCGTCAACACCTGCTTTTGGAACCTCCGCAGGCTATTGAACTTCATGGGTGTGTTCACATTCCGAAATTGTATATATTGTAGGCATTCAGAACTGACATGTCCACCATATGCAGAAAGAACTTTTTGTACCATCTGCACGAGGTACGCAGGCAGTCAATGAAGCCTATCTGCATGTCGGACTTGTCCACCAGCCTCATGTTGATGTTGTAGTCCAGGACAGCATCGGGCTTGGTCACCCTGGCCTGGGTGCGGCGATCCACCTTGCCAGTCTCCACCATTTCCCTCTTGTGGATGGTGGTCAGGAGGTTGACCTTCCGCTGGTCGTGCCAGTGGATAGCCAGAATGGGCCCCGACTTCTTCTTGAACACATCACCTTTTTTGGTCTTTGGAGGGAAAGGTGGCATGCCCTTCCTTTTCCCTCGTACTGTGCCTACAGTCCCCGTCTTGCGCTCATGCAGGTACTGTGAGAGAGTGGGGGACGTGTAATAATTGTCCGTGTAGAGGACGTGATTCTTATGAAAGTAGCGGTCCATCATGGCTTGCACCACTGCTCCGCCAAAGCCAATGAGGGGGTCCACAAGCAAGTCCCCTTCCTTCCCGCTGTAGACCAGGAAGTCCAGGACATAGCCAGTTTGGCAGTCGCACAGCACAAAGAATTTTATGCCAAAGCGATGTCTTTTTGAGGGGATGTACTGCCGGAAGCTGAGTTTTCCCCGGAACAGCACAAGAGACTCGTCAATGACGACCTTGCGGAAGGGCTTGAAGTAGGAGGTGAAGCGTTCTCGCATCATCTCATACAACGTCCTAATCTTCCACAGCTTGTCTGGGAGGTGGACGTCAAGGTTGGTGACAAGATGGAGCGCTGCGAGGATATCAAGGTACCGGTCGCGAGACATATATTTCCCGAAGGCAGGGGTGGATATCAGATCATTGGTGATCCAATAGTCAGGCAACCTATGCTTCTTGACATGAGGCATTAGCATGGTGAGTGCCAGGAACACCATGAACTCTTTATGAGTCACTGGGGTCCACTGCCTCATGTGGCCCATGGTCACCTTGCCCAAAAAGTGGACCTGGTATTGGTGCTGCTTATTTGTCTCTTTGATAAATAGTTCGTGTGGTGGAGCATTGGGGCCTGCAGGAAAATTGGGGGTAATGCCTGAACCCTCCAGTACCTCATCAAAAGCTGGCACATCAGGGTTGTATCCATCTCCATCAACTACGTCTTGCCACTGAAAAACGTAGAATGGGTCTTGTCTACGCTGACGAGGAGCTCCAGCTGGTGGCCCAGCACGCCCACGGCCAACTCGGGAGGCCCGCGCCCTAGGGCGGCGAGGGCGTCGGTCAGGGCGTCGGGCAGCACGACGGGCAGCACGACGCCGGGCTAAGCGGATGGGTCTAGGGCTGTCGATGTCCATATAGTCATCGTCAGAGTGGTCATCTTGCCCTGACGGTGGACCTATGTAATCATGGCCAGAGTCTTCAGAGAGGTGCCCTTCATCATCAGTGGCCCCCACATAATCTGGCGGGGAACGAGTGATGCGTGGGCGGCGTGCGGGTGGGCGAGGTGGGGAAGGAGTGGCAGGTGAGGCTGTGTCCCCCCGAGGTCCTGGGCTCCTTGGCCTGCGACGAGTGACAGAAAGCAATGCTTCACTGTCACTAGGCCCAGGTATTGGTGATGCGAGCTCAAAGACTTCTTCAGGAAGACATGTTGAAGGCGGGAGAGGTGGGGAGGACCGTGGGGAAAGTTGCGGGGGCGTATGGCTGGGGCCGGCAGGGGTGGACGCCGCGGGAGCCGCGAACAAAACTCTCTTACTTTTCTTAATTTTTTTGGTATATTTCCTGCCTTTCCCCTTTTCGGCAGCAGTATGTCTCCTGTCGGGGGACCTAGGAGGCAAATAGGCCGAAAGTGTGGGGTCCTCAACCCTTGGCAGTGGTGGGGGTGGTGGGGAAGAATGCGGGGCATCCGGGTCATCTTGGGTGGCGTGGGTAGATAAGGGAGACAATGGCGGGCGAGAAGGGTCACCACGCTGACCCTCACTCACAGCCTCATCCTCACCAAGTATTTTTGCTTGTTCCCTAGCTGCCGCGGCCGCCTTCTCAAGTATTTTCTGCTTATATAAGTGTAGCTTGAAAGGTGATTTACCTGGGGAAGGGCTTGGCGTCGTGTCACTTATGCGAAATTTGGTGAGTGACCTTGAACTCTCCCACTCACTCACTCTCTCAAGTTCACTGTCTTTAGGTAAACCAGCTTCCTCAACAACTGGTACATCACCTTCATCACTCTCATCACTGTCATGTTCTCTCGCAAATCCCAGGAATTGCTCTTCTTTGTCACTCTCATGGCCATAATCACTCGATTTATAATTACTGGAGTCATCACTGACTATATCATCAACAATATACTTGGCATCAGCACGCTCATATAGTCTCAATGTCGTCTCAATACCTCCGGGAGATAACACATTTAGGCGATGGCGTCGGGGTAAGGCGCGACGAACTAGCAAGGGCGTCGTAGGAAGCACGGTATCGGACACAGCGGAATCACTATTTGGCGTACTGTCCATGATGGCGTCGGGGTAGATACTGTTGCTGTGGCGTCGTTTACGCCTGGTGGCGCCACCTACCGTCCCACGATACCAAAAATTTACGCGCGGCATTCAAAAGCACGCACGCAAGCAATGGGCGTTCAAGAGCCCTTCTGGGTTGCGCGGGCCGAGTTTGTTATGGGCGTTCAAGAGCCCTTCCGGGGTGGAGGGGTTAAACCATTGAGCCGGACCAGTAAATTATGCTGCACAATACCATCTGAGCTCCCTTAAGAAACGTGTCCTGATAATCAAAGGGTTAATTATGTAGTAACGACAGATATACAGGGGGGGTATTTATGCAGTGGCGACTTTACCAATGTGTATGTGTGTGTGTGATTTTATATTTTGTTTTACTTGTTTTTCTAATTGCTTACTGACTGCATTTTCTTGTCAAGTCTTTCTCTCATGTGAGTATTTAATCTTGGTCTGGACAGCGGTGGCTTAACCCCGCAAGTGCTGAAACGTTAATAAGAGTTTTACCGCTGCGCTGCGGAACCCCCTTATATAATCCCAGTTTTTGAACGTGTACCAAAACCGCGGTCTTACAGCCAGGTGGCTACAAATTGGTGCGAGTGTAGTACGACTTGGCACCTCTCGATACCACCACCCCACACGCTCGGCCCGCACACAGGCAAGCGGTACACACACACGCACTTACACACGCATTGGAGCCTACACCACCCTCACACTCTCGCCCTGATGACACAACCAGCCCTCCTTCTGGTGGTGTCAGCGGCCGTGGAAGGCAGAGAGTGGCTGGCAAAGACCCTAGCTACCATTACTACGGCACGAGTAGGTCCGAGGACGAGGAACCTGCACGTAAAGCACGTAAAACACGTGCAAGCAAGGGCAGTGCACAGAGTCATTGTCTTTCTGGGACACTGCCACCACCACTGCCACCACTGCCACCACTACCACCGACACAGGAGGCCGCCCTTGGGCTGCAGGACCTGCGGGGGCCACTGGGAAGACAGGGAAGGGCATGGGTAAAAAAACTTTTACCTCTGCCACTACCACCTTGCCACCACCACCACCACCACCAGCCGCCCTGCCGGCCCTTCTGCCCCTGCCCCTGGCCCTGCCAAAGGGAAGAAAGGGACGAAGGGCAAGGCGACAACGGCGACAGGGACAACAATAATTGCACATACAGCTGGCTGACCTTAGCTTGCCAGCGACTCGCGACTCACAGACACAACTTCCCTCCCTCCCTCCCACCCACCAACCACACCTCTCCCATAACCTCCATTCCCGCCTGTAAACTCTCATAATTCGCTTATATGTCGCATATTTGGTCTATATGCGGCATATTCCTTGGTATATGGGTGGCCTACATACGTACACATACTTTATATATACTGTAGCATGACAGTGCTGAAAATACGATATATACGTGATATTACAGCCAACAGACCCTGTACAACTTGGCAACTCTCGATACCAGCCCGCCACATACTAAACCCGCACTCACTCAAGCGGTACACAAGCACTTGTCTCCCGCATAAACTCTCTCACCTCAGTTCCCGCCTCTAAACTCTCTCATAATTCGCTTATATGTCGCATATTTGGTCTATATGCGGCATATTCCTTGGTATATGGGTGGCCTACATACGTAGCCTACACATACGTACATATATGTACACATACTCTACATAGCATAAAAGTGCTCAAAATAGGATACATATGCGACATTATGCCCTAATCCACCCTCCCCTCCCTCTACTCCTACCCCCTGGCCGCGCGGATATTCACCCGGGAAATCTTGTCGCGCGATGACAATCTGGCCGTGCGATGCCATTCGCTCCACTTTTTCAACTACGGACCGCCCCCCCCACAGACATTTTTTGTAGGGTCAAATATATATGGCTCGATGCGCGCGAACATTCCCTACACGTTGATGTACTTTTCATCGATATTTGCAAGGGGCGTCAAAATCGTCATACCTCCGCACAGGGGTGCCTGTAGACTGTAGGGGGTATGTAGCGGAGAGGTTAAAGGACAGGTATTGACTTTAAGAGGAGACAGACCGTTTTTCTGGACCCCCTTCTCCCTCATGTTTAGCCCTATTAGTTGTGAGATTTCAAGACATTCGCCTCATTAGTTTGGCGATTTTAAAATCTTTTGCCCCATTCCTTTGTCAATATTAAGACCTTTCATGCCATTTAGGTGTCGATTTTTTTCCTGGCGAGCGTTAGCGAGCCTGTATTTGAAGAGGAATCGGCCTTCAGGCGGGACATTTTTCTACCGAAAAATGTACACATTTAATCGAAGGGGGGTCTTGTGGGTTTTCTACAGAAAAATGTGCAACTCTATCTTGAAGGGGGTGTTTTTGTAAGTTTGATAGAGGTTTAGAGAGCAAACTAAACCCCCTCCTTAAATCATTAAGCAGAACCAGCAAATATTATTATGCTGCACAATACCGTCTGAGCTCCAGGGGGTAAGGGGGCCTTCACCTATGGTGGAGGAAAAAAAAGAATACGCCTCACACATCCTACTGCATGTCGTACAAGGCGACTAATAGGGGGGATGGCGTTAGACTTGCGGACCAACAGCCATCACGATACAATGAAGCCTTGTTATGGCGCTGGCATTCTTTTTATATGACAGTGCTGTGACAGGGCTTCATTTTTCTAGCTCCAAGTTGCCTAATGGCGGCACACTGGCGGTGGATGTCGCTCCCTCTGGACCCGGACCTGGCGCCTTGAGCCCAACCTGGACGAAATGGATCCAGAGGGTACAGTGCGTAGTGTTTCCCCGGACTGGCACTTTCCGCCCAATAGTATAGGGGCCTGAACCTGGTGGTAGCGCTCCAGGAGGCTGCCCTGTCATTGGACTAAAAATAACGGACCAGTCGTAGTGCCGTGTACGCGCACGGGGTGCGTCCCTGCAGCTGGTTCTGGTGGGGCGCACCGAGGCCACTGGATCCTACCCCCTTGTAATCTCTTGGGGGGAGGTGCTGGGAATGGTCCCCGGAGTAGACTGGCGCCGGAGTTCTTGGGGGGGGGGGGGGGGGGGGGTGTGATGCCCATTTGCCAGCCAATATACCGAATATGACTAAACCTAAAGAAAAACAACGTAAGTCCAATGATCCAAAAGCGCACAGGATAAGGACAAAGGCCCCCCACAATCTCAGACTTGCTAGTGTGAATGTTGGCAGTTTGAATCTGCGTGTAAATGAAGTGGCTGAGATGTCTGAGAGGAGGCGAGTGGACGTCTGCTGTGCCCAGGAAACACTCTGGCAAGGGCATGGGGTACAGTGGATTGTTGGAAGAAAGAAAAGATATAAGATCTACTGGAAGGGGTGGAGACTGATAAAGTGAAAGGAGGAGTGGGTGTTCTGGTGGCTGAAGAGCTGGCGGAAAGTGTGCTTCAGATTACAATATTTAGTGAAAGGCTGATTGTTTTGAAGTTGAAAGTTGGTGAAAGAATTCTAAATGTGATATCTGCATATGCTCCACAGGCTGGTCTATAGAAAGAGATAGAAGAGGACTTCTGGAATTACACCGTCAGTGTCATTTCGGGCCTCTCGGAGAATGAAATAATCTTGGGAGGGGACCTGAATGGTCACGTGGGAGCATCTGCAGATGGATATGAGGGAGTACATGGAGGAAATGGTTACGGAAGGAGGAATCTGGAAGGCAAATATATACTGGAGTCCTGCGTTGCACTCAACATGGTTGTGTGTAACACAAAGTTCAAGAAAAGACAGAGCCATCTGGTCACATATAACTCTGGGGTCTCCAGTAGCTTCAGATTACTTCTTGGTTAACAGGAAAGACTGGAAACTGGTTCGGGATGTAAAGGTCATCCCGAGCGAAGAATATTTATTAGTGGCCCCTTCATCATTGACGATGCGCCTTACATAGGTAATGGCCAATCTTTGAACTCTAGCTTGCTGTTCAAACTTCCCGCCCGGGGAGAACTCAAACTACGATTGCCTTACATCGTGAGTGAAACGCTCTTAATAACCACTCACGGACTCGTCCTTATGATGTGGGTACCACTACTAGAAAAACTAGTAAAATAAATAAAGAATAAAAATAAAAATTAAACTTGACCTAGCTTTGCACTTTCCATGTGTCTGCTTTTGGGTACAGCTCGCCATCTTGTTTACAGCGAGTGTTCACTCTTATTCTCTCCGGGCCCGCATAGTAAGGACCTGTGTCCCCGACGCTCCTGCCTGCATCTCGTTCGTCACCTTACTTGGCCCTAGTGAGTCCTTGCTCATTTGTCCATGACAGTGCTGAAGTTATGTTAGATTATCGACTAGATGTAGGCTGAAGTGTTAAATACGGGCCCTGGAGATTATTTTTCTGGGTCTAAGCATTCGTGTTAAGGGGTGTTCTTGTTGTGATAAGGCAAGTCACCCCTCGTGTGTTGTTTTATTATCCTAGCCCACTAATAGTTCACTGATTAGTCATGAGGCTTCTTTTAGGGTGAACTGGAGCCTGTTGCTTGGTCCCTTCAGGGTGTGCAACAAGTATGCTTCGGGGCTAGTACCATTGGATTTTCTCACTTAGTTGAGGGATCTGGCACGGAGCCATACTACTCTGCAATTGTATCATCATGTGTTCTACAGCTAGCGGGGTCGACGCTGGATCGCAGGTTTGAGCCATTGACGAACTCATCACCAAGGGCTCCCACCTAGTTGGCCTCATTAGGTTGCAGATATATATGGTTAGGGAGTGTTATCATTGATTATTGATTGTTCATGATGTATAACCATGCCATGTATGTACACGTTGTTCATCCCTATATATACACTGAAGGGTCGGCCCTTCTGGCGGGATTTTTTATGGTTCAAGTAAGACTTAACATTAAATAACGTCTCTCAGGGTGTTCCTTGGGGTTCCCCTACCGGGAAACACTCTGAGCTATATTAAAATTCAGTATTCACTGACTGGTACGGGTTTGCAATTAATTCGGTTTGAGTTATTTAAGGCATATAGTATGATTCCGGATGTTCTGGCAGGTTACTAAAAAGAATTCAAGTTTCGCAGGGTAACGGCGAAGCCTCCCCTCGTAATCACATCTTCCGCCGCCAACAAAATAACACAAACAACAAATGTTCTTCTGGCCTAAGACAGACAAATTCAATATTCCCCGACTGGTACGGTTTGCAATAAATTTGATTTGGGTTATTTAAGGCATATAGTATGATTCCGGATACACCGGCATGTTACTAAAAATAATTAGAGTTTCGAAGGGTAACGGCGAAGCCTTCCCTCGTAATCACGTTTTTACGCCGCCAACAAATAACACAAAACAAACGTTCTTTTGGCTTGAAACAGACGAACATTACGCCGGCCGATATTAAAAAGTGGGGAGCCACAATCGCCGCACGAACACGGCTGAGCCGGGAAATAAACTCACCCTTTTCGATCTTGTAGCTCCCAGTTAGACTGTTATGCTTTATCATTGGCGACTTGTCCGCCGGATTTAGAAAAAAAAATCTGTGTTAGCGATGATCGCCGGGGTTGATTCATGTATCACAAGACGAATGAGGTCAGTGTTATTCACTTGGGTAAGAAGTTTACAAATTAGTAGCACTTAATAGGCTACACAATACTCAATTACATTTCTGAGGAATGTTTAACGTAAGGGGAATTAAGATTGTTTAAGTGTTATTCAAACTTTATTATTTTTTACGTGGAGATATATATTTATATTAATTTTTCCAGCCTAGCGTGTCCTTATGAGCATTGATTCTTGGAATTTTCTCTCACACAGGTTCGAAAGTGGGACACCTAGGAAGGTTAATATTTCAGTGGCAGTGGGGAGTGTAATCATGGATAAGAGTATTTAGTCTTTCTGTTCGGCTCTGGGTTATTAAAGATTAGCAATTATTGGTCACTTACTCTGTGTAAAATGTGTCCCTTGCCTAGACTGATTCGAGAGGTCGTCGGTTATCAAAATGTTGTCCCAAGACTATCCTCCTACACATTAAATCTGAAGTTGTAACATACTGTAAGACAGTTGCTCATAAATCCCTTCAATTGGATGACCAAATTCTTGAGGATTCATTAAAGAGTTTAGTTGTTAATTCACCCCTTCCGGGATCTTCTTCGGATGACACTTCCCCCCGCCACCAAAAGAGACCTCGGACCAAAGATCCGCCGGAGAAACTAGCTTCAGCCAACCGGCGAGATAGGTCAAGATCACCTTTGCCACAAACCTGGTCAGATGACCAGGAGGCTAAGAGGTCCCGCTCGAACTTTGATTCCACATTATCCGCCGGGGACAAACCAAAGTCGAGCCGGCAGAGGAAGTCCTCATCTAGAAAGAAGACGGCTGAGGATCCGTCAAAATTGAGAAAGAAATCTTCCTCAAGGAGAGAGGCATCAAGAGACACATCTAGTTTTGTCTCAGGCTATTCCCCTTCATCCTGCACTGGAACCTATTATTTTACCTGTGTTAGGGAGGGAAAGAAGTGGCAGTGTAGTTTCTCACTGGCGGAGACATGAAAGCTCCCCAGACCGGCATTCACCTGTTCAGGAATCCACCATGTTTGAGATCCCAGATTTAAAATTTTACTGATATGTCTGGGCCCGGCGATTCCGACCAATCACAAACAGATACATATGAAACTGCTGCCCGGGTTGATGAGTTTCGGTCGGAAACTGTACCAGCCCCCTCAGCCCGGTCAACGGGGTCACACATATACCAACAAGGGGTATATACTGAGGAACTGACGACCAGTCTCTCAACTATCTGGAACGCAGGGCTCGGAGATGTCACCGTCCGCATCCCAGGATGACCAGGATAGTGGGGTTTTTGTAGTAAAGGATCAGTTGCATGAGTTGTTTGATTTTATGAGGCAGATTAAGAGTGAGCGACACGCTGTTACCCCAACACCAGTAGCCCCGGCGGTGCGACCTCTTGGGCAAGTGTTAGTGCATCCTCAAGTTACCGTAACTTCTCCTCCCCCTGCCCTCACTGTCAACCCCGTGGTTCCGACTCCAGGTACCTCGGCTCTCTTGCAATCTAACTCTAAATTGTTTTCGGAACTGTTATCCCACCCCCCACTAGACGAGTCCATCCCTAGCAAAAAAGGCCGTATGCCACTCTTGTATGGACCGGATACTTCTTGGTAAGTAAGTCACCCTCTGCGCCCCGAGCTCGCACTACCCACGGTTACAGGTTGAGTTACCTGTCCCGAGTAACTGGGTTATAGAGGCAAGTGAAAAGAAGAAATTAAGGGCCAAGAACCAGTCGGGAGAGGTACTTGATGTTGTTATCAAGGCCATCCCAACATTTTTCAATCCTGAATATTTTGTGTACTCACAATCCCCCGCCTTGCCTCCTACTTCCGCCGGAAAACTGTTTTCGGACTGGACTAAAACTGATGGGATGAATGATTTAAAAGTGTTGCAGGGTTTGACCCCAGAACTAAATTCCATTCCTTTCAGGGACTCTCATGGGGCCTCATTAGTTCATGTTAAGGGAGGGGAGTATGGGCAGTGGGTTGCTTGGGGACATGAGGCCCAGCTGTTTACCATTAACAACAAAAGTAGTCATCAAACTCCGTCAGAAGACAATCATTGGTTTTCTATGCCAGTAGGCAAGTCAGACGGGATTCCCCAACATATGTTTGATTTTATTGGGTCCCCGAAATTATCTTTGTGCCAGTTACCTGAACCATTTTGTACCCCCACACAGGCTCAGATCGACAAAGATTACAAAATGAGACAGAAAGGCTGGAGACTGGCGTCTCAATACCTTCTCAGCCACCAACTTGGAGCCTCTCTGGCTCGGACGACCGAGTCGGTAAGGGACGCCGGAACCCAGAGGGCTCTTTTTCTGACCAGACGCCTCCTCCTCCAAAACTCGATTCAATCTCTCGGCGACGTCCGGACAGCTATCTTTGAAGCTGTACGGGTGCGCCAAGATATAAGAGTGTATTTGGCGAGGAGACTTCCGGCGGAGATCGGTAGAAGATTACTATTATCCAATATCATTACAGCTACCTTAGTCTCTAAAGAAGCATGGAGAACAGTTAATTTCCTCCTAGACCAACAACCTGCCACCACTACTAAATTCAAGGGTGAGCAGGCAGCTAAACAAAACTTTAGAACTAAGAGTTCCTTTCGTGGTCAGTCACAGTTCAATCAGTCAGCCAAGACTTTCACAACCCCTGCTCATACAGG
The DNA here is from genome assembly GCA_032716605.1 of Paralithodes platypus. Lineage (NCBI taxonomy): Eukaryota > Metazoa > Arthropoda > Malacostraca > Decapoda > Lithodidae > Paralithodes > Paralithodes platypus. The sequence goes on from CM064490.1 coordinate 15,599,592, forward strand.
GGCACCTAAAGGGCGCGGTAACCTCAGGGGTAGAGGGAGGTGGTTTTGGGGCCAACATAGGGGTAAACCCAGTAGCGATGGTAGCAAGGCCTCTCATCCCCCCGTGCCAAAGTCAGAGTCAGATTCCTTCTCGAAGATCTGAGACACACCACAGGACTCTCTCACTCCCAGTGCCAAGGCAAGGCGAGACGGATCCGAGAGTAGTACTGCCGGACAAGACCAGTCATGTGACTGGCAACTTCCGAGATTATTTCCGGGCATGGCCCCGGCGAACATGGGCAAGGACAGTGGTCCGCAAAGGTCTCTCGTGGCGGTGGTCTCGGCGACCCCGTTTACGTGTCCCCACAGAATTCAATCATGTTTCATTGAAGGCGGGATCCATTATCAAAGAGATGGCACAAAAGCAGATCATTATCCCCAGTCCGACGTCAATGCCAGTGTTCATATCCCAGTTGTTTTTGGTGCCAAAGAGGGACAGTGTTCAGATGAGGCCGGTGATCGACCACTCATATCTCAACACCCACATTCACAATCAGTCATTCAGGATGCTGACAGTGAATCAGATCAGGTAGTCACTCCCGCCGCAGGGCTGGATGTGCTCAATAGATCTGAAAGATCCCTATTGGCATGTCCCAATCAACAAACGTTCTCAGAGGTTTCTAGCCTTACACAAGGGGAATCAAACTTTTGTCTTTCAAAGAATGCCCTTTGGATTATATCTAGCACCCCGAGTTTTTCACAAAACTAGTTCGACAGGCGTTGCTACCATTGCTCAAACAGGGAATCATGATTTTATGGTACCTAGACGATTGGCTAGTGGTAGCCCAATCCAAGATAATGCGCCTTCATCATGTTCAATTAGTATTAGACCATGTAAAGACCTTCGGGTTCAGGGTAAACTTAGGAAAGTCATCTCTCCTCCCCACCAAGCAAATCCAGTGGGTGGGCCTTATCTGGGATACCGAGTTACTAACTCTGAGTCAGAGTGTGGACAACCGTCAGAGATTTCGCAGGAAACTCTTCCGGTTTCTACATTCGCAGACGACAACGAGGAAGTTCTGGGAATCTCGGGCAGGCTCACTCAATTGGATACAGCTGACGGTACCGTTAGGTCGTCTGAAGGTCGAAAGAATTATCTTGGAAGGAAGCAAGTGTTTTCCACTTTCACCGGCGGAAACACTGAGGACAATTCCAACTTTAATCCACAACCTCCTGGCGGCTTGGGCGAAGCCAGAAGTAATTCACTCCTCCTTAGCTTGGACAGCTCCACCTCCGACGGTTTTGGGTAGATACAGACGCGTCAGGAACCCTGGGATGGGGTTACCAATCAAACTTAGGCCATCAGGGTCAGGGTCGATGGTCAACTTTAAATCATCTTCATATCAACGCCAAGGAGTTGCTAGTCCCACTATTCTTTTTACAGGAGCACGGCATGAGCCAGGCGGGAAAGTCCCTAGCCTTCAGAATGGACAATTTGACTGCAGTGACATGCATTCAAAAGCAAGGGTCAGTAAGATCAATAGTGTTACAAGGGTTGTCGGAAAAGATATTTCGTCTAGCCATGAGGCTCGGGATTTATCTTCACGCAACGTATCTGCCCGGCGTGGCGAATGTATGGGCGGATGCTCTGTTCCGGAGACAGAGCACTCAAGTAGAATGGGCTCTCAGACAAAACATCTTTGAAAAGCTGATTGCAGAGCCCTACCATCCACAAGTAGACTTGTTCGCATCAGAAGCATGCCACAGGCTGCCCCAGTACCTCAAACGCCGGAATCTCACTCCGGCGGGGGTCCGGACACATTTCTGGTAAAGTGGAACAAATGGAGCTCCATTTATCTGTTTCCACCTTCAGACGCATCCTTAATGTGCAAAGTAGTTCACAAACTATGGGATTATCGGGGCATGGTCTCGATGATAGCGCCCTTGTGGCCAGCTCAAGTGTGGTACAACCAATTAAAGATGTGGTGCGAGAACCCGGTGTCGCTCCCGATCTCGTACTTCCACTTAGAGACAATTGGACTTTTGCCTTGTGGATATTCAGAAGGCCAAGTGGCTAGGCCAGTTTGGGGAAACAGTGACTCACAAGTTGTTTAATCAGGATGCTCCATCAACATGACGACAGTACCAATCACACTGGAAGTCATTTACGACCTGGGTTGTAGAAACTGGTCAACAACAGTCCTCGGTGGCTCTGGTGTTTAATTATTTAAATTACCTATTCGATGTTCAAAAGTTGAAAGTTGTCACATTAAGGAATCACCTCACAGCAATTAGGACACCATTTTTAGATTTAACTGGTTTGTCTGTACCGGAGGCGGAGGAAAAGGGTTTCATGAGGTCTTGCTTCAAGCTTCGCCCTCCTCCTCGTCAACTCACACCCACCTGGTCTCTTGATCTGGCCCTTGAGATGCTGCAGTCCCGTAAATATTGCAAGGATCCTCCCTGCGAACTAATACTTAAAAAGGCAATTTTTTCTGATGGCACTGGCTACGGGTGACAGGGTGTCTGAGTTGACGGCGATGAGTTCGGAGCCAAACTGTCTAAGACTTTCAAGGTGCAACATGGGTGTACATATTGCTCCTGCTCCTAACTTCATTGCTAACAATGAACGTTATAATCATGTATTTACAGAGTTCGAAATTCCGGCTCTGAAACAGGGTGACAGGTACCATTTACTGTGTCCAGTGCAGTCACCCATACTATTTATGCGGGCTTCCCGGCCCTCACAGGCGGGAGCCCTCTGGGTTTCACGGACAGGTATTCGGTTACAAAAACGCCGGCTAGCTGCGTTATTATTGGAAGTAATTCGAGAGAGTAATCCGGGCGTGTTGGCGAGATCCGTAAATGGGCGGCATCACTTCGATTCCTCCATAATTACTCCTTAGAAGATATTCAACAGACCCAATTGTGGTCATCAAATCATACCTTTCTCACACATTATCTGTCCGTCAACCTCATGAAACCTTCTCGTACATGTGTAGCATTAAGGCAGAAAGTCTAGTTTTAAGCTAATTTTGTGACGTAAAAGGGGGGGGGGGGGAGTATCCTAGCTAAGGACTCTACCTGCCTCTAAAGTGAGACAAAATGTAACGAGTATTAAGGTCATGTGATTATCCGTTCCTTAGGCTAAAGTAAGCCTACTCAGGAACATTTCTTATTTTTTAGGTTAAACACTATGGATGCAATAGGGTTTCCAATATACTCAATAATCTCAGGGATTAGATTTAGAGTAAGAGTACAAATATTTTGGTAATACAGTACCTAAGGCCATAAATATGTAGGCCTACATATTATCAAATTTGGATGAGAATGAATGTTTCATTTACCCTGGGTATTATAAGCTAAATTAATAGTTTATTCTTGTGTTACACCAACTGTTCTATCAAACTTAAAGGTGCTAACACCACAGGCTTCCTTTAAGAAACGCCGCCAGTAACCCTCTTTTATATTTTCGTTGATATTAAACTGACCTGATTAGTACATGTTTACTTGGACCTTACCTGGTTTATTAGTGGTATGTGATGTTTATGATGAATGTCCCCCCTCCAGTCTTGAGAATTCAGGCGCATCATCAATGATGAAGGGGCCACTAATAAATTATAGGTTTGAGTCCCGAAGGGAAGAAGGAAAACCTAATATTTAGTAGTGGCCCCAGAATCATTGATGATTTTGGCCCTCCCTTCCGTCCCCTTCCCATTCATCTGCTACATTTTTGAGAGTCTCGATATGTCAGATTAAGAGTGAACACTCGCTGTAAACAAGATGGCGAGCTGTACCCAAAAGCTAGGTCAAGTTTAAGAGTCTAGTAGTGGTATCCACATCATAAACATTTATTGCAATTCTCTGTTTGTTTTTAAATCGGTAAATAATAATACGGACAACAGCATGTTTCAATATCACGTGAATAATAGATACAACTTTAGAAACAAGGGTCTTCTAAAAATCCCTCTCATGACTTCAAGCCAATCACAGTCATCAGTTGTTTATCGTGGAGTGAAGGTATGGAACGGTCTCCCGCAATACATCAGAGATAAATTAACAGTTTTAAGTTTCAAGAAGGCTCTGAAAAATTACTTACTCTGTAAATACAATCACAATGGTAATAACGAATAGACGATTTTTTCTGTATTTTTTCTGTATTTGAGTGTTCATTCTGTATGAATGAATTGTCTTTGAAAGGAAAACTAAATATAATAGTATTATGTATATACTATAAATATAATAGTATTATGTATATACTATAAATATAATAGTATTATGTATATACTATAAATATAATAGTATGTATGTATATACTATAAATATAATAGTATTATGTATATACTATAAATATAATAGTATTATGTATATACTATAAATATAATAGTATTATGTATATACTATAAATATAATAGTATTATGTATATACTATAAATATAATAGTATTATGTATATACTATAAATATAATAGTATTATGTATATACTATAAATATAATAGTATTATGTATATACTATAAATATAATAGTATTATGTATATACTATAAATATAATAGTATTATGTATATACTATAAATATAATAGTATTATGTATATACTATAAATATAATAGTATTATGTATATACTATAAATATATAATAGTATTATGTATATACTATAAATATAATAGTATTATGTATATACTATAAATATAATAGTATTATGTATATACTATAAATATTTGTTTGTTAGGAGTGGTGCGTAAATCATAATTATGTGGATGCAAGAGATGACTGTCAATATGGTATATAAGATGTAAACTTATGAATGAATGAAGGTGTATAAATGTGGAAAAAATGGGTGTATGATTAAATAAAATAATTGCCATTTGTATATGCGGTCGGCGCGTGTAGTCAGCGGAGTCTCGGAAATTGTATTTATGCAATAATTATATTTAATCAGATTGCTGTAGGAAACCGTATCATTGATATGTTTCTTGATTTATCCCTTTTCCGTTTTACCCATTGCAAATTTAATTATACATTTAACTCTTAAGCCTCTAATAAACCTAAGAATATACCAAAATTCTGCGGATTGAGCGAATTGACTGCTTGATAGTAAATTGTGTATGATTATATTTGGTATAATTATGTTTGTATGTATGTGAGTATGTATATGTATCTGTATGATACATAGTATGAGTACCGGTATGTATACGAATGTAAAGGTTGACACAAAGTACATAAATGTGTATATAATATATCACAATTATGAAATTGCCAGGAATACTGTTTAAATTTTCTAATGTCAAATAATGGGACTATCCTATTATTCGGGTTTAACTAATTCAGGTGTCTTTATAAGAGAGGCAACTCTCAATAAGGCACAGCCAATTATGTACTGTACTAAGATAATATTACTTTGTATTATAATGTTCTTGGGATGAATAAACTATTTCAATTTCAATTTCAATTTCAATTTCAAGGACGAGTCCGTGAGTGGTTATTAACCTAAGACGTGCGCATGGGGGGTATGAGACACCACACGCCTGTGCGCACGTATTTGAGCTGTTCCCATCACTAACATCGTTATTTTACCATAAATAGCATTAATACTTATCCATATGCGCCTATTTTACGTTGATTATAAAGGTATTAACCTGTTACAGCAATAAAACAAGTGGAAACAGCGTTTGGATGGTCAAAATCGGCGATACAGGCCGGGAGTTACATAATTTATGGCTGAGGCAACCTCCCTCCCCTCCACTCTTCCCCACGTCTGGAGAGAGACTGTCGATCGATACTCTCTCTCTCTCTCTCTCTTGCACTCGCTTGGTAACAGTGATGACAACGCCCTGCTTGCAACTCGCTAATGTTAGCACAAAAATATACCACAGAATCAGGGAATAACAGGGAAAATAGGTGATAATTGAAGGAGGGGGGGGGAAGTGGGGAAGGAGGAGATGTGGAAGAGTGATATTTGGCATGGCCCAGGGGCAAAGAAAAAGAAAAAAGGGTTCAATTTTTTTTGGGGTGTTTTAAATGGATTTTTTTTAGGCCCAGGATCTTAAGAGTCTTCCCGCAGTCGCCCGGGGAAACTCTTAAGAGTCTTCCGGCACTTGCCGGGTTAAGAGCGTTTCGCTCACGATGTAAGGCAATCGTATTTTGAGTTCTCACCGGGCGGAAAGTTTGAACAGCAAGCTAGAGTTCAAAGATTGGCCATTACCTACGTAAGGCGCATCGTCAATGATTCTGGGGCCACTACTAAATATTAGGTTTTCCTTCTTCCCTTCGGGACTCAAACCTATAGTATCCCCCAGCATAAGCTACTGGTATGCGACATGAGCTTATACAGACATCCTAAGCGCAAGAAGGTATACATGCCCAAAAGGAAAGTGTGGCTGCTGAATAACAAAAAAGTTAGAGATAGGTTTCATAGTGAACTGGAGGAAATTAATAGAAATAAGGAAGCCAGGCCTAGTGATGAAAATATTCAATGGCATTTTCTTAAGCATAGCCTTCTCGTTCCCACCGACACAGTCTGTGGGTAAACAAAGGGTCACCCCAGGAATAAGACCTCCTGGTGGTGGAACGATGAGGTAGAACATGCTGTGAAAGAGAATAGGAGATGCTTCAAAGCATGGAAAAAGGGAGGCAGCAAGGAGGAATACCAGGCAGCTAAACGTTCTGCCAAAAGAGTTATTTATAATGCTAAAATAGGCATTAAGGACTTGATCCTCGAACAAGTGTGTAACACTGACAATCCCAATGGGATCTTCAACCTAGCTAGGCGAGTTAAAAATGACAGTAGGGATATTATAGGTGAACAGTGTGTTAGAAACGATAATGGGAAGATTGTGTATGCAGAAAATGAAGTCAGAGAAGCATGGAAGGCACACTATGAACGATTGCTAAATGTAGAGTTTGAATGGGATAAGGAACAGATTAGTATCGAAAAACCAATATCTGGACCCCCTCCTTTGATATTACCAGCTGTAGTGAGCGACGCAATCAATAAAATAAAGGACGGCAAAGTTCCAGGGTGCTCTGACATTGTCACCGAGATGAAAAAAGCCTCAGGGGAGCCTGGTGTCAACTTAGTCACCGAGTTAAACACCATTATGAAAGATGAGAAAATCCCCGAAGATTGGCAAAAAAGTGTAATAGTAAATATATACAAAGGAAAAGGGGATGCACTAGGTAGAGGTAATTATAGGGGCCTGAAAATGCTTGACCAAATCAAGAAGGTCTGTGAAAGAGTCTTTGAAGGTTTGATCAGGCAAAGCATCTCCATTGATGATATGCAGTTTGGTTTTATGCCAGGGCGTGGTACAACCGATGCTATCTTCATAGTCAGGCAGATACAGTTAAGATACTTACTAAAAGGCAGGGGGTGGGTGCCCAACCCCGAAAGGGGATGAAATAGGGGAGCTATCCCCCCGCCAAAGGCAGCTTTCTAGGGCCTTTCATAGCTGATGCTGAGAGGATTGGGTTCTAGTCATGTGGTGATGAACTGAGCGATCTCTGCCATAACCCATAGCTTACTCTGACTGTTCCTTATACTTATATATTTTCTAGATCTCAAGTGACGGCGTCTCTTCCGTGGATTGACCTCCCAGTCTGCCAACCTAGAGGTTGGCAGATTGGAAGCCAAAGCGTCATATTTTTCCTTTGCCCCTCAACTTTCTCTTCATAATTGCTGAGGGGCACAGGGTCCTGGGTGGAGCTTTGGTTTCCCGGGCGTTTCCGCGCCCTCCTCAGCTCCCCGCCATGGAGTGGCTTCGGTTACCCAGGCTTTATTGTGGTAGGCAGGGCGAGTTCTGTGGGGGCGTTCAGTTATGGCCTTGGCCTTGCTCGGGGCCTTTGGGGCTGTTCGGCCAGGCAGCCTGGGGAACAGCAACAACAACAACTAAAAGGCAGGGATCTTTAATTTGTATTTGTAGACCTGGAGAAGGCCTTTGACAGGGTGCCTAGAGATGTTGTGCAGTGGGCTATGAGGAAATTTGGTATATAAGAGTGGCTGGTGCGTGTGATAATGAAGATGTATGAGGATTCGCGAACTGCGGTGAGGGTGAAAGGTGTACCGAGTAAATGAGTTCACAGTCCGTGTTGGAGTTCATCAGGGTTCAGTGTTAAGCCCCTCCTCTTTATTATGGTCCTGGAGGCACTGTCTATAGCTTTTAGAGGCAGACTCCCGTGGGAACTGTTTTATGCAGACGATTTAGTCCTAATAACTGACAATATGGAAGATGCTGAGGCCAAATTCAGAAGATGGAGAGAGGGCATAGCGAGCAAGGGATTAAGAGTCAATATTAACAAAACCAAGGTTATGCATTGTAGATTGAGACGAGGCAATGTGAAAAAGAACGGTGAATACCCATGTGCAGTGTGTGGAAAGGGTGTGGGCGCTAACTCTATTTGATGTAGCATCTGTCAATGTTGGGTACACCATTGGAGTAAGCGCTGTAGTAGAATAAAAGGACCCTTGCTGAAGCATAAGTCAGAAATTGAGAAATTTGAGTGCGTAGTGTGCAAAGGCGAGCTTGTGTTAAGTGATGATCCTGTGGCTGTGAAATGAGTCATTGGAGCTGGTAGACAAGTTTTGTTACTTAGGAGATACCATCTCTGCCGGTGGTGGGGCCGAGGCTGCCACTGTCGCTAGAATTAGATGTGGCTGGGGGAAGTTCAGAGAACTGCTGCCAATTCTGACCATGAAAAGAATGCCTCTCCCCCTTAAGGGAAAGGTGTATGCCTCATGTGTTAGAAATGCAATGACGTATGCCTCAGAAACATGGGCCGTTAAAGTAGAGGATGTCAACAGAATGGAACGTAATGAGATGAGAATGGTGAGATAGATGTTTGGGCCATGCTGCAGGATAGAATAACAAATGATGAGTTGAGGAGACATTTAGGTATAAAGAGTATTAGCGAGGTGATGAGTACAAGTAAACTGGGATGGTATGGACATGTGGAGAGAATGGATGAACAAAATTGGGTGAAACAATGCAGTTCTGTGATTGTGGAGGGAGCTACACCAAGGGGTGGACCGAGGAAGACCTGGGATCGGACTATACGTGCCGATCTCAATTTAAAAACTTGACAAGTGAAGCAGCCCTTAACAGGGTTGCCTGGAACGCCGCCATTAGGACAAGAGACTGAAACTGCACGTATGTGTGGAGCACTCAGTCTTAAAATTTTATGTATGTAATACAATGGCGACTTATCAAGTACTAATTACAGTATATTCCACTTACCGATTGCAGTTTGGTATCAAGTCTGCCTTCCTGTTGTTTTATCTTCGTTTCCACACTGCCCAGCCGGTTGTCCAGTTTGGACATGTCCTTGGCCATCTGTTCTCGCAAACCGTCGGAATTCTCGGCTTGGATACGCTTGATCTATGGGTAGAGAGAGCTTGAAAATAATCTGACCTAACCCATCCAGTACCAGGGACGTCCTTTTCATCATATTCTGGCAACTATTAGATGATTTTATTTAGCTTAGGAAGGACCTCTAGCAATAACAAGGCTTCAAACTATCTCAACCAACCGTTTTAACTACCACAGATCCTTCTTAAGTTTCATAATATCGTCTAAATATAGCTAGAATAAAATATAACACGTCGCTGGTACTCAGAGGGTTAACAAGGCATAGCACAACATTGCTTAATAAAGACCAATACATATCATAACATAACATTACTTACAGATGAGATAAGGACCAGTAGAACCTATCGAAGTCCCCCATCTTATAACCCCTTTAGTTGTTGTTGTTGTTGTTGTTCCCTAAGCTGCCTGGCCGAACAGCCCCGAGTCCCTGAGGAAGGCCATGGCCACGATCGGGCTTTCCCACAGAGCTCTCATTGAGTGTAGATTGTGTTGTTGGCGTATGTGGTTGTGTGAAATGCAGTCTTCTATGATGTGTTTAATGGTATGAGGTGCTGTGTTACATCCCGGGCAGGTGTCGACGACGGAGTCATCCAGTCTCTTCTGATAGCTCAGGAGAGCTGGATGGTGTCCGCATCTCAGCCTGGCCAGGTGGACTCTGTCCTCGCGAGGAAGGGAGGATTCGGAAGGGTGGATTTCGGGAGGTCGTGCTTGCAGCTGCGTGTTGTCTGTGAGTGAGTGGATGGATCGGTGAGAGATATGAGTATGGATGTGCTTCTGGAAGTTGGTTCGGAGTGGGTAGGGAGGGAGAGAGGACAGTAATTGTGTGAGATACCGTGTGCTGGGTGTTGTTTTGATATTTCTTGGTGTCTGTGGGTGTGTTGCCATGCAGTTTAGTGGGTGGTCCTGGTTCGTGGAGGCTGCTGCCAGAAATTGAGTGCCTCTCATGACCAGATGGTCTTTGACTTTGAAGATTTTGGTTTCTTGATGTAGGTGATCTGTGGGTGCAGTAGCTGTGCAGCCTGTAATGATCTTTAGGGCTTTGTTTTGAATAGTCTGTAAGGTCTTATGATGTGTTTCAGCTAGGTTAGAAACCCAGGCTGGGCTTGCGTATTCCATCACTGATCTTATGTATTGTTTATATACAGTGGTGGTGGTTTCTTTGTTGTGTCCAAATATTGTGTGAGCAAGTGACCCCTTTAGTATTAAATAATGCTTTCTTTACTATTATTCTGGACAATATTAGAGTATTTTAATTCAGTTTAGGAAGGCATTTGTAGAAATCCAAGGGTTAATTAGGATATATGTTACCCTTATTACACGCTATACTTAGGATTATATATATATTTTGCTTAAATTGAACTGAAGATGCGAAATACTTTCAATATAGTGTTCCTTCTCACATGGTATTGATATACAATAGGAAACACCTTGCAGTACAATGACGCCTTTCTTAATTATATTCTGGCTTTCCTTAACCCCGTAGGATACAGTAATAAAAGTCCCCACCCAGTCCCAAGCAATGTGGCCAAAATGGCAAGATAGAACAACCTTCCACCTCAAGAGATGAAGGAAGACTGGCTCTCCCAGCCTTCAGAGGTTTGGATATAAGCTGAGAATTGTTGCCATATCAAGATCTGTGCTCAAACGGTCGTGGTACCAGGCATAGCCTGATACAGGATGTTACAAGGAAAGTACATTACTGACGGCTCTCAGCCGTTGCTGGGACTGGGGAGTGACTTATCTACTGACGGCTGGCAGCTGTCGCAGGGATAGGATGGGTTAAGACATCTTTATTTTGATTAGGAAGAATCTGTCTGGGTTAGGGTTAAATAAGAGCTTTACCTCTTTGATTCTCAAGAGATCCTTTTTAATCTAAATAATAATGTCAAATGTTAGCCAGAAAATATTAATATAACGCTCTCGTACTGACGTGAAAATGAAAAGATAGCAAAGAAGCCTGTGTTTGGTAGTTACTCTGATGTCCTGTACGTCAGAGCACATAAACACTGAAGCAAAAGCCATGGAAATAAGCCGTTCATACACAACCTTTTATATTCTAGCTTTTCATACAATGTACACACTTAAAGAGCATAACTCAACCAAAATAATTTCTTGTGTTTGTCACTCTTTAAAGCATGTACATTTGACAAATAATGGATATGTGTTTTGATTTGTTATAGACTTTACTCTAAAATAGTGAACAAATCCATACAAGATATTTGTTATAGACTTTACTCTAAAATAGTGAACAAATCCATACAAGATATTTGTTATAGACTTTACTCTAAAATAGTGAACAAATCCATACAAGATATTTGTTATAGACTTTACTCTAAAATAGTGAACAAATCCATACAAGATATTTGTTATAGACTTTACTCTAAAATAGTGAACAAATCCATACAAGATATTTGTTATAGACTTTACTCTAAAATAGTGAACAAATCCATACAAGATATTTTTATTTTAAAGAGGTGATGACGTCACCACAGGACACTCTTGGGAAATTTCCATGTGAGTGTCCTGGGTTCGAGTCCTCGGAGTGCCACATGTATTTGTTGATTTCATTAGTTGAATTTGGATGTGAAGTTGGTTGGTGTAATCAAATAATAATATAGTGCTGGTGCAAAGGCCAGTCTTGGAAAACACTGAATGTGATCAACTAATGCCACGTTTTATGTCACCCCCACTATCTCTGAAAGGTATCGTAATACACCATTAAGGGGAGGCAGACTGTTTGTTTGGTCTATTAATTCATTAATCATATTTTTTTTTTAGTTTCCTCCCTAGGCTTCCATCAAGCTTAGAAAAATACCCCCTAGACCCCCTTTCAAGATAAATTTGTACATTTTTCGGTAGAAAAACGTTCCGGCCAAAGGCCGGTTTCTCTTAAAATTGCAGGCTCGCTATCGCTCGCCAGGAAATAATCGACACCTAAATGGCAAGAAAGGTCTTAAAATTGACAACGAAATGGGGCGAAAGGTGTTAAAATCGTCAAACCAATGGGCCGAACGTCTTATAATCTCAAAACTAGTGGGGCTAAGCATTAGGGAGAAGGGGGTCCAGAAAAACGGTCTGCCTTCCTTTAATTAAGGGTGTCAAATATCAAACATAACTCAATCCTTCTTCTAGGGAGGTTCGACTTCTGGGTTTGATAATTTGGGGGGGGCTTTAAGTATATATCTAAAAGCAAGTCATCATGTTTCATTGGCGAGTGCAAACAAAAATCTATCTATCTAAATGGTTCACTTTTTGGGCGATTTTTGCATGTATTCATTATTTTTCTAGTTTCCTCCCTAGACCTCCATCAAATTAAAAAAAAAAAAAAAAAAAAAAAAAAAAAAAAAAAAAAAAAAAAAAAAAAAAAAAACATTAGATCCCCCTTCTAGATTAATTTATACATTTTTCGGTAGAAAAATGTCCCGGCCTTCTTCCAACATTACAGGCTCACAGCCTCACTATCGTTCGCCAGGGAAAAAATCGACACCTAAATAGCACGAAAGGTCTAAATATTGACGAAAAAATGGGGTGAAAGGTCTTAAAATCGACTAACTAATGGGACAAACATCTTAACATCTGAAAACTAATGGGGCTAAACATGAGGGAGAAAATGGTCCAGAAAACCGGCCCATCCCCCCTTAATGGTAACCCTCTAACTAACGTTTTATGCAAAAGTTTTCGAAACTAATTGAACTGAAATTGTAAATCGATTTCCAAACTTTCTCAGAACTTTTGAAATAATTGTAATAGTTTCCAAATCTGGTCTTAAGCCGGTGTCACACGAGCGCATTTTCAAGCAATTTTTACGGGCAACTATGGTCTGGAAGCTTTAAAAATTACACTTTATCCGAATTCAGCCGCCTAACATCATCTCCCTTCAGTTTAGTTACCGATACCAGTGCGAAAAAGTCCCGAAATAATACGAGGAAAAACTTGCTCATGGAAAATTGACGGAAAAAGCGCTCGTGTGACAGCGGCTTTATTTATGCTAAACGGAATGCATGGTCTCGTATAGTGGTGCCAATGTAGCGGCTATCGCTAGATCCAGCCAATTGACCACTTGCGAGTTTCATTCTATAAGGAAGTTGGAGCTGTAGACATCGATATTTAACAGAATTACCAGCTATAATACAGTTTTAGTCATTATAAAAATACATAAAACCAAATTCAACATACTATTTATCCATCAGAAACCTACATAATTAGTGTATTTGTGTTTAATACTGATGTTTAAACATACTATTTATCCATCAGAAATAGTGTATTTGTGTTTAAATACTATTTATCCATCAGAAACCTACATAATTAGTGTATTGTGTTTAATACTGATGTTTAAATACTATTTATCCATCAGAAACCTACATAATTAGTGTATTTGTGTTTAATACTGATGTTTAAACATACTATTTATCCATCAGAAACCTACATAATTAGTGTATTTGTGTTTAATACTGATGTTTAAACATACTATTTATCCATCAGAAACCTACATAATTAGTGTATTTGTGTTTAATACTGATGTTTAAACATACTATTTATCCATCAGAAACCTACATAATTAGTGTATTTGTGTTTAATACTGATGTTTAAACATACTATTTATCCATCAGAAACCTACATAATTACTGTATTTGTGTTTAATACTGATGTTTAAACATACTATTTATCCATCAGAAACCTACATAATTACTGTATTTGTGTTTAATACTGATGTTTAAACATACTATTTATCCATCAGAAACCTACATAATTACTGTATTTGTGTTTAATACTGATGTTTAAAGGCCGAACTTCCTTGTAGCCTGAAACTCGCAAGTGGTCAATTACTTCCGTCTGGCAACATAAAGAAAGATACAATGAATTCTACCGATGTTAAAGAAATTTTGACTATTTTATGGAACTTTAGAGATTTTCCAATTGCTAAAGATTATTTGAGATACTTTACCATATGTTTCTAGTGGCATGATGCCAATTTTAAGTGTCTGGGGACATTCTAGCGACATTTCATTTTTTTTCCCTATATTGGAGCTTTTGTTCGTTTTTTATTGCATTCTAATTTTCTTCTCATTCTTCCCAAAACTTCCTAGATGGTATAGTGTATTGCTTTAGTGATAACTTAATAATATATATGGCTATGTTAAGTTGGCAGATAATAATGAAGCATTCTGGATGGGAGTACTGTATGTAGGCCTATATATTTCTGGGATGTTAGATAAATATTTCGTATTTTCACAAGCCTTATACAATATACATTATCAGTGGGTGTGTTGGAAATCCCAGCTTTAAGCTGCATTGACCACATCCAATGTTTTCCAAGACTGGTGTTTGTATCGGCACTGTATCCCAAGAGCGTCCTGTCGTGACATCATCACCTTAAAATCAAAATATCGTGCAAGGATTTACTTACTATTTTAGAGTAAACATTATAACAGATCAAAACAAATTATACATTATTTGTCAAATTACCTTGCTTTGAAGAGTGACAAAAACGGGAAGAGATTTTGGTGAGATATGCTCTTCAACAGAATGATGACGGAAACCTGCGTTCTGAGGCATGGTAATCTGGCGTCACACATTGAAAAATTAAGGGGCCCCACCTCACTTTTTTTCTCTTTCTCTTCCTCTCTCTTTGGCTTGTATCCATTCGGCCCCATTCAGCCTACTGTATTAAGACGTTTATACCCATCCAGGTGTCAATATTTTCCTGGCGAGCGGAGCGAGCCAACATATATATATTTTTTTTTTGACAGCAAATTTGTAAATTTTTTAGAAAAATTTCTCCGGCGAAGCCGGATTCTCCATACAATGTTGGCTAGATTTCGCTCACCAGGAAGAAATCGACACCTGGATGGGGATAAACGTCTTCAAACAGTTGGCTGAATGGGGCCGAATGGATACAAGCCGGGGAAAGAGAGAAAAGGAGAGAAAGATTAAAAAAAAGGCGGTGACCCCCCTTAATGTAAAACTTCTGTAAAAGAGTAAGGTATATGTCTCTTTTATATACATTTCTTACCAGTAATAAAAGCACACCAACGAAAAATAATCACAGTTTCTGTAAAGCCCAAGCATGTTACCGAAGGAAGCGATTGGTAGTTAAAAATTGTGTTAAAGTTCATGTCATTGTAATTGTAGTTCACCTGAAATGTTGTTGTCTTCAGAATAACAGGAACTAACTAAGGCATGAATGAATATATGTAGTCATAGTATGGGTTAACAGAATGTCCAGTGATAGTAAAACAAAAATATATATATATACTGTATATATATTTTTTTACTATCATACTATTTATTACTATTTAAATATTACTATTTATTACTATATATGTATATATATATATGTATATATACATATATATATATACATATATATATATATATATATATATATATATATATATATATATATATATATATATATACCGGTATATATCTATATCTATATCTATCTATATATATATATATATATACTAACCCTGTCATATTCTAACTAGTATGTTTATAAATTACATTAATTGATAGTATAATACATGGTCAATGTTTTGGAATGTTCTGATAGTCATAATCTGAAATATGAATCACACAAAATGTCAAAGCTAAAGAAAATTGTAAGCGAAAGCAAATAACAAACTGCGGAGACGGGTATACTGTATATAATACTGTAGTATGCCGTCCCTTAATTAAAGGGGGGCGACCTGTTTTTTTTTCCTTTTCTCCCTTTCTCTGGGTTGTATCCATTCGACCCCATTCAGCCTACTGTTTTAAGACGTTTATCCCCATCCAGGTGTATATTTTTTCCTGGCGAGCGGTAACGAGCCAGCATATTTATATAAATGTTTTTGACAGCAGGCTAAATTTGTAAAAATGTTTATAGAAATTGTCTCTCGGATTTCTCCATACAATGTTGGCTCGCTATCGCTAGCCAGGAAGAAATAGACACCTGAATGGGGATAAACGTCTTAAACCAGTAGGCTGTATGGGGCCGAATGGATAAAACCCAGAGAAAGGGAGAAAAGGAGAGAAAATAGCAGGTCACCCCCCTTAACTCCTTCAGTATTCTAGGACGCATTTTTGTTGTTTATTCTGGTTATCACTGGATGATTTCCTATAATGTAAACAAAGTGTCTAGGAATCAACGGGATATAAACTAACTCTCTAGTTCCCATAACTTCTTCCTATTTTCTATTTATATTTACTTCTCTTTTTCCCTCTTTTTTTCCTTTTTATTATTATTTTTTTTTTTTGGGGGGGGTCTTCCTAATCTGAAAAAAATTGTCTAATAATAGCCAAAATAAACTGTCAAAATGCGTCATAATCTTCCAGAGGTTAGCTGAAAACAAAAACAATAATCTCCGCATCAAACCCAATCCAATAAAGTGAGGGCGCCACGGAGAATCGGTGACGTATGGAGAAAGTAGCAAACAGTTCTATAATATAGTTCCGTCTCATCTCGTCCATATTGGGTCCGCTATACACTGGGGTATTAACCTGCTTTCCCGAGTCCTGCTTCGTCTTCCTCGGCTGAATATGATATCACATTACACATGTTATATATATTGGAAATAAAGCCTTAGGCTTATAGTGATATTGGGAGTATACATTATATATATTAGGAAAAGTTAAAACATCATTGTATTTAAGTCAGATCTAACATAAATAATCTATAAAATTATGTTTCTGTTATATGATGCAGTTTTTACCACCATACACTCCCTGCTGAATAGCAAGGCTAGGGTGGGTGCCCTGATGAATCAGGGACTTAGTGAATAGTTGCCACAGATTGCTAGACCGCACCGTTCACCAACAGCACTGACATCTGCCAATAACTCACTGGCTGGCCCGAGGCTTGAACCGTCAACCTCACGGTTAGCAGGCGAACGCCTGTGGCTGTGCTTTCCTCTACATACAACCATTATCAAATCTCAGGGGTAAGGGATTAAAATATGCCCCACGTGCCTTCTGCGTGTCGTAAGAGGCGACTCAAGAGGTTGGGTCGGTGGACTTGCGACCCCCACCCGTGAAAAAATAATGAAGCAACGAAAAACGAACGATCAGCCTCGGATGCGGACGGACCCTGGATATGAATGGTAAGGTGGGTGATAGGAAAGTTGATGAAGTGGTGGGAGGGTGGGGGGTACCATCAGAGGTGAATGGGAATGTTAGTGCACTTTTGGACATATGTGTGGGGAGGAGGCTGTGGATAGCCAACACCTTCTTCCGACACAGAATGATTCACAGGTACACATGGAAAGTGGTGTGGACGATGAAGGGATAAGACAGTGGTGGAACGAAAGCCACTGATTGATTATATGTGTGGATGAACGAATGAAGAAATCTGTGCTGGATGCTAGGGTGTATAGGGGTATTGAAGGGGGTCTGTCTGATCATTATGTAGTAGTAGCTAAAATTAGGATACAAAAGAAGTGAGTGAGTGCGGAGAGCTGGAGGGAGGCGAAAGGAAGGTGGAATGGTGAGGAGGGTGGAGAGGCTACAGGAGGAGGAAATTAGGGAAGAGTACAGGAGAGCAGTAGAAAGACGACTAGGTGGGTTCGACCTGGAAGATATGGAGGAAGTGGAGGAGATGAGCAAGGTGTTTAAGGAAGAGATCTGTGCAGCATGTGAGGAGGTGTGTGGAGTGAGGAGAAGAGGGAGGGGAGTGAAAGGTACAGCATGGTGGACTGAAGAGGTAAGAATAGCTGTGGAAGACAAGAAGAAAGCGTATAAGAGTGGTTGGGTAGTACAGGGAATGCAGATTTGGAGAGGCAGAAACGAGCGAGGTATGTGGAGAGAAAGAGAGCAGTGAAGGAAAGTAAGTGAAGGAAAGTAAGAGAAGAGTAGATGAGGAATTTGGAAGGAATCTGTGTAAGAAACTGTTCTGGAAAGAAGTCAAGAAAGTTAGGGAAGGTAGCAAGGGAAACAGTAAGGGTGTGAAAGATAAGAATGGGAGAATGCTAGCCGAGAAGCAAGAGAGAGTCGAAAGATGGAGGGAGTACTTCAACGAGTTGCTAAATGTAAGGAATGAAGAGCCAGCAAACATAGTTGGATATGGTATGGGAGGGAGAAGAAGAGAAGTAGTGGAGGAGGAGGTGGGGATCAGGTCAGAAGTGTGGGAAACCATGAAAAGAGTGAAGTTGGGGATAGCACCAGGAACAGATAGAGTGTGTGGGGATATGTTGAGGTATGGTGGTGAGATAGTGATCGAATGGGTATGGAAAATGTGCAAACTAGCATGGGAGAAGGGGAGTGCACCCGATGACTGGAAGACTGGCATAATAGTCCCCCTATATAAGGGAAAAGGGGAAAGAGGAGTGTGTGGTAACCACCAAGGAATATGTCTTCTAAGCGTAGTAGGGAAGGTGTACAGTAGGGTAGTGATTGAGAGAGTGAGAGTGAGAACGGAGAAATAGATTGGCGAAGAGCAGGGAGGTTTTAGGAAGGGAAGAGGATGTGTAGATCAGATTTTTACCCTGAATTGTGTTGTGGAGAAATATCTGGAGAAGCAACAAAAGGTGTATGTTGTCTTTATGGACTTGGAGAAGGCCTATGACAGAGTAGATAGAGAAGGTATGTGGAAAGTACTTAGAATATACACTGCTGAAAGCAGTGAAGAGCATGTATGAGGGTGCAAAGGCGGCAGTACGTGTGGAGAATGAGCAGAGCGAGTTCTTTGACCTGAATGTTGGGTTGAAACAGGGGTGTGTGATGTCCCCGTGGTTGTTTACTGTATATATGGATGGAGTCATGAAAGAAATACTAGGAAGAGCAGTGGATGTTGGTGTATCGCTGAAAAGGGAGGGAAATGAGTGGAAGCTGCCTATACAGCTGTTTGCGGATGATACAGTTCTGATGAGCGATAATGAATGGGAGTTGCAGGGTCTGGTAAATGAGTTTGGAACAGTGTGCGAAAAACGGAATTTGAAGGTAAATGCGGGGAAGAGGAAGGTTATGGTATTCGAAAGGGGTGAAGTCAAAGAGTATGAGGTGAAGTTGAACGGTCAGGCTATGGAGATCATCAGCTCTTTTAAGTATCTGAGCAGTGTGTTGAGTAAAGATGGGACTATGGATGAAGAAGTGCAGGAGAGGGTACAACAGGGGAAGAGGGTTGTAGGAACGTTGAAAGCAGTAACAAGAAATAGGGTGGTCAGTATGGAAGTGAAGAAGTCCTTGCATGACAGTGTGGTAATCCCGACACTGACTTACGGAAGCGAAGCATGGACGTTTGAGAAGAGACTCAGACCAAGAGTGAGAGGGGTGGAAATGAGTTACTTGAGAAGTGTGTGCGGAGTTACATGGATGGATAGACAGACGAATAAGGAAGTAAGAAGGTGTGGTGTAGAGGTAAATGTGCTGGAAAGTGTGAAAAGGAACACCTTGAGATGAACGGTTCGGCCATATGGAACGTATGGGAAGCGAGAGAATGACTAAGAAGGTGTATGAGAGCGAGGTGGAGGGACAGAGAGGGAGATGTAGGCCGAAAGAGAGGTGGAAGGATGGAGTGAGGAAGTATATGGATGAAGGCGGTGCTGGTTGGGAGGAAGGGCGTCGACTGACTGGGGACAGAGGTGCATGGGGGCGGTTCGTTTGTGGCCACCCCTTCGGGGATCACAGCGTCAGGCAATAGATAGATAGATAGATAGTGATCCAAAAGTAGGTATGGTATTAGTCTCATGTGTTAATGAGACTGCAGTAATGGTAATCTTAGTGGGGCGCATGGTCTTATAGACCACTAAACTAAATATTTAGTTCAGTGTTATAAACCCTAAATACTGGTATCTCATTGGGCCTAAACTTTGCTCATAGCGTACATTTTCTACAAGCCAATAGGGGTTTGTTCCACTAGTTAATCCAATGTAGGGTTAACTAGTGGATAGGATGGTAATCGTCCAGTGTGGATCACCTTTTCGGTATAGCATAGAAACCTTCATCCACTGCCAGTGCTAGTGGCGTCCTGCCTAGCGACTCCCGCAAGGCAGGGACGTTACCCACCAAAATGGTTAAATAACCAATCGTTTAAAAAACCACTAACCAATATCCAAAGAAAAGAATAAGATTCACAAGCAATCTCTCTTACAGCAAGCCTAAATTTGTAGCTGAATCAGTGAAAGTATAAGGTAAAGTTATAAGTGTATACTAGAATGCACTTTGCCGAGGCACTTACCTCTGTGTATTTACCATTTAGAGCATTTGATGGGTGAGTTAACCAGCCTGGTACTCACAGACTACTGCATATTAAACAGAACACCAGCGTTTACCTCTCCAGATCATATGCCACAAATGTTAGCAAACTCCAGGTTACTATTTACTGCTACGTCAACAGTGGGATCTGAGAAAACTACCCTTCTGTTTCATTCCGCTTGGAAATCAAACTTAAGTTCTTTCGGTTGTGAGTTGAGCGTACTAAAAAATATGCCATATGAAAGAGTATCTGATGCCTAAATAAGTTGAAATGGCAAGCTTCACATATACAGAAGTTAAAGATAAGCTAGGAAATATAATGAGTGGCAATATTATAGATTTGAGTCCCGGAGGGAAGAAGGAAAACCTAATATTTAGTAGTGGCCCCGGAATCATTGACGATATGCCGTATACAGTAATGGCACTCTTCAAGCCTCATGCGCCAGCTGTTTGAAACACCCGCCTCAGAGTATTAAAGAGACCTACATCGTAAGGGTACGCTAATTCTCTTACGGAATCATCCTTATGATCGGGAGCTCACTACGAAAAAACTTCGTAAAAAAATAAAAAAGGAAAAAATTATTAGAACTACTAAAAGCCCTGCTTACCATCGTGTGGATGTTGCTAGCTCGGGTGTGCCCGCAGACGCTACTGCGTCTCACGCCATTCGTCCTTCAATGATATATCAAGATAACTTAAAAACATCAAATACGAATGGGAAGGGGATGGAAGGGAGGGCCAGAATCGTCAATGATTCCGGGGCCACTACTAAATATTAGGTTTTCCTTCTTTCCTCCAGGACTCAAAACTATAATTTATTAGTGGCCCCTCCATCATTGACAATATGCCTGATATCTCAAGTCTGGAGGGGGACATTCGTGACAAATATCAAACCACTAACAAATCAACAATAGGATGAGAAAACAACCCAGAAATAGAGTTCTAATACTAATATTGTACATACAAAATATTTTAAAAATTGTAAAAGGAATAGGCCTACAGGTAGCATACTTCAAAGAAGACCTGTGTGCAAACCCTTCTGAAAATCATGGGCTATGATTGCAGAACAGTTGCTTAGCATAACCTATTAGGTATATGTAAAAATAGATCAGAAATGTATGCAACATTTTAATAATTAAATAAATCTATGTTTCCGAATATCCATTTGTATACAAACATATACTAACTCGTGGCTCTGGTAGTCCTTGAGTAATGTAAGGTACATGCATATCACAAAACATTTGGTCATGTATATCAATACAACAAATATTTAAGACTGTATGCCACCTTTTAATCATTAAATAAATATTTGTTTATGAATATTCATTCATATACAAAATATACTAACTCATGACTCTGGTAAGTCCTTGAGTAATGTCATATCACAAAATATTTGGTCATGTATATCAATACAAGACTATTAAAGACTCCTGACTTATTGCAAGTAATTGAGGATCTTATGTTAAATGCAGATAACCTGAACTATATGTCTATGTATCCAATAATACAATAAACGAAAAACCATCTTACTGAACTGTACTTGCAGTCCTTAACCCTTTCGCTGCGGGTGACGTTCCGGAACGTCCTGGCAAGTTACAGCAATTTGCAGGCTTTAAAAGCCTGTAAAAAACGTAAAAATCGAGTGTCAGTGGGCGGGAGCGTGAGGGGCCCACCTCCGACCCTCAGAGCACCGAGCGGCTCACTGAGGTTGACTGTGTCTCGCGCGAGTCTCTCTCTGTCTCTCTCAACAGTGTAGCCAAGCGAGCGAGTGTTACATAATAGTGAACCCCGCGTTCCACTGGCACCACTGCAGGTTAACCAGACCACGTACAGGGTCCGTTCTGGTGTCATTTTGAAGCTATTTTCGCCTATTTTTCGGCAGAATACACTTCATTTAATGCAGATGCTTGATTTATCATTCAGGAGTGCCTGAATATGCCCTAAATAGCCCAAACATAGACACAGCCAAAGGGTTAAGATTAAGTATATCACATTGCTTGTGCACTTACAACCTGTCCGGCGGGGCTGAGGGTCTTTAGGTATCCCGTTGAAAGGGTCCTAACCAATACTGACTAATTAAGAACTTGGTTCGTAATAATCCCGGTAACCAACGCCCGTCAACGCCGGGATCCCAATTACTGGCAGCCAACGCCGGGATATAGTGAAACCCGGCAGGCGAACTCCGTGGAATTGTACAAGACAGGAACTGGATGAGACGGAGCTCCGTCAATTCCAACTTAAGGCCAACGCCGGGAGATAGTGAAATCGGCAGGCCAACTCCATGGAGTTGTACAAGATAGGAAATCGAGGAAACACAAAATTCCCGTGGAGTTGTACAAGATAGGAAATAGAGGAAACACGAAATTCCGTAAGTTCCATTCCATCAGAAATGCGTTGGGAACCCCCGCCGGAGTACACATCCTGCAGGTGAGGAAGAGAGGGAGCCTGTGGTTCTCCTCAGATGCGAATATAGCCACTTGTGAACGGTACGGCTCTACAATCCTTCTTTGAAAAACGGTTTGCTTGAGCCTCCATTCTACTAATGTGCTTTGTCCATGGGACAGAGCATCTGCCCAGATGTTGGCCACGTCCGGCAGATAAGATACGTGAAGCTGAATGTTCAGTTTGTCGGCTAACACAAAAATCTTTTCCGATAACCCTAGCAACAGTCGAGACTTCATTGACCCTTGTCTCTGAATGCAAGACACGGCAATCAGATTGTTCATTCGAAAAGCTATTGATTTCCCCATCAATGTGGAACTATGATCTTGAAGGAACATTAAGGGAACTAGTAACTCATTCGCATTGATGTGAAAAACCTTGGATTGGGACCAAAGACCCCGACCCTGATGATCTATGTTTGACTGATAACCCCAAACCAAACGTCCCTGAAGCCTCGGTATCTACCCATACCGTAGGAGGAGAAGTCCATGTCATAATTGAATGCAATGTTTCTGGCCTTGCCCAAACCGCTAGTAAGTTGTGGATTAATTTCGGGATTTGCTACGACTTTTCCGCCGTCAACAGCGGAAACAGCCCGTTTCTGGACTTTCAACTGGCCCAACTTTACAAGAAGTTGAATCCAGTTGAGAGAGCCGACAAGGGATTCCCACACCCTCCTCTTGGTAGTCAGGCTGTGGAGAAACAGAAACAATTTCCCGCGAAATATGTTCAGATTGTCCACTCTGAGTGTTAGGTGTGATGTGTCCCAAACCAGCCCTACCCACTGAATTACCCTTGTCGGGACAAGATTCGACTTTGCTAAGGTGATATTGGACCCCAAGGTTTTGACATGGGTTAGAATGGAAGGTACATGGGTGAGGTATTGTATCTCGGACTCTGCTACCACCAGCCCAGTTGCCTAGGTACCACATTACCGTTATCCCTTGTTTTAACAGTGATAACAGAGCCTGTCGGACTAATTTGGTAAAGATTCTCGGGGCCAGGTTAAGGCCGAAAGGTATCCTTTGAAAGACATAAATCTGATGTTTGATCCTCATAGCGAGGAATTTTTGGAACCTTTCGTGTACTGAGACATGCTAATAGGCTTCTGTCAGGTCTAAAAACATAGCCCACCTTGCGGCAGAAGTGTTAACCTGATCTGATTCACAGTGAGCATCCTGAACGATGCATTGTGAATGTAGTGATTCAGGTGAGACAGGTCTACGACTTGGCTCATCTGAGCACTGTCCCACTTTGGCACGAGAAAAAATCTGGACGTGTAAACTGAGCAAGTTGGATTGACCGGGACAATGATATGCTTGGCTATCATTTCTTGGACTAGTAACTCCACCTCTATAGAAACATGATTGCTTACTATCGGTTTACGTAAACGAGGTTGTCGAAGCCACCGCCAAGTGATGCCCTTGCGTACCACTGTCCGTGCCCAAGTCCGGCGTGGCCAAGCCCGGTGACACGTCCGGAATGACCCAGTCACGTAACTGGGTTTGTCCAGCAGAACTACACTCAGATCCAACAAGCCCAATATAGGACCCAGGATTGAGAGTTTTGTGGATGACTAGTTTTTTTAATGTGATGTGGTAGATGTAGATGGCAGGCTGACAGTAGTAGACTTTGACTCTTGTCCTGGCTTACTCTTAGTCTGAACTTTGTACCACTTACCGGAATTCTTACCCTGTTGTCTGCTTTTGTTAGCATGACTGCTTCCCGGCGTGGAAGGGGTTTTGAATTTCGGAAACAAATTATTCCCACTTGGTTGACTCTTAAGCCTAAATTTTGGTTTAGTATAAGGCTTAGTAAATTTATGCGACTCCCGCACCGGGAAGGTAGTCTATCTAGCAGAGTCTACGAGGCTAAACACAGTCCTCCAGGTATCATGACATACAAGATTGGATGTTAAGACTGGGGAAAGAATTACACTGCGCCCAATCTCCTCCGGAGATTGAGCTAATTGTTAGAGAGAGCTAATTGTTAGTATGGGAATCAGTCATTTTCTGAGCCGTCCTGATCAGCGACTGTGCGATCAGGTGACTAAGCAAGAACTGAGACAGTAGCCTCACAACCTTACAACCGGCGGAGCTGAGGGTCTTTGCTGTCCAGTAACCCCCCGCCCCCCCCTCTTTTCACTCTTAAAATTAGCCTTAATTCTAAAAGCACCAGACCTAACAGACCCGTTGTCGCAATGCGACACAGGTTAGACTCAAGTCTGTGCGCCTAGTTACATTAAATGACGGGGTGCTCTCTTGAGAGATCCAGGTCTCGTGTACCTGGTTCTATCCTGGCGACCCTCCTAAGTCAAAAGTTAACGAGCTAGCACAGTGCTGGGTGGACTAGGCAAACACCCTCACGCCAACACAGTGCTAGGCTCTAAGGTACACAGACAAGAAAATGACCTAGGCCTCCGCAGGTATCCGGTACAGTTGCGTAGGCTCAACGAAGTCTATGCTCATAGGAAACTGTAACCTGATAGCCTCTCCCCAGTCTAGCGTCGACTAACCTGGCAGACACCCAAGAAAATAAGGTTGGGGCAACACAATGAGTATGTCAAACCTCCCCAAGCCAAAATGGATAACCCTCTGATCCAAAATGCCTAACTACGTACATATAATATCTCTGAGAGCTCGCTGTATAATACAGTGACGGATATATGAAATCAACGTCAAGGGGAAGGGCAGTTAATTAATAGTAGGATATACAGAGAGAAGAAGGTAAGCAGTGGTAGAGAAAGTTCGCAATAGGGGGGTGAGGTGGGCTGATAGATTGCAAGGGGATATTAGCGGTACAGCACTAAGAGGAGCTCTGCCCGTGGAAGTCACAAGGGAGTGCGTGCATGTAGGCGCACCCATTCCCGACGCGGCGGGAAAGCGGTGACGGGGCAGGAGGGAGGAGCCCGGCGACGAATCAGGCGCCCGAGAAATGACGTAACTAATCAAGTTGCACGATATCAATCCGCCAATACCACCAAGCTCTGATCTCTCTCTCTCTCTCTCTCTCTCTCTCTCTCTCTCTCTCTCTCTCTCTCTCTCTCTCTCTCTCTCTCTCTCTCTCTCTCTCCTCCTCCTCCTCTCTCTCTCTCTCTCTCTCGCTCTCTCTCTCTCTCTCTCTCTCTCTCTCTCTCTCTCTCTCTCTCTCTCTCTCTCTCTCTCTCTCTCTCTCTCTCTCTCTCTCTCTCTCTCTCTCTCTCTCCACGAGTCATCTAATACATTAAATCTATGACAGCTGGAATAAAATACAATGCATTGTCACAGGTGAAAATAAAGAGTATTTCTGGACTACCTGTGACACTATGATGCACTTGGAAGAAACTAGAACTTAATCAATAAACTACAGCCCATAACACTGCCTGGGGAGAGGGGAGAAGAGGATGGGGAGCCAACCGCTATCCCCTCGTGGTCACTGGGGAGCTGACGTGCATCACAATCAGCAGACTCTATAAGTCTATAGTTTAAGAGTTGCTTCACGTGGTGAAGAACTTTCTATAGTGTTTCTGCGTCGTCTCTTCCATGAGCGCGGATCGTCGTGTTGAGGTTGGCTACGGATTTCTTCCGGGAGGTAAGAGTGCTGTGCTGTGTCGTCGTGCTGCTTGCCCTAGGCCTCGTAGCAGGGGTATTTTATGGCTAGGACTTATTATTATTATTAATTTGTTAATTATAATAATTGTAGCCGTAAGATGTGACCTTCTCTTTCATGACACATTATTATTAATGTCAGGAGACGTCCTGACAAATATTAATATGTACGTGTTGTGTTGGGCTATCTTGTTGCAAAAGAGTTAGAAAACACAAAGGATTTGGTTCAACTCTTCCGGTGGAAAATAGCCGAGTGCTGTTTTACCGGATGCTCTCTAGTGCGGGCTAGAGTAACGATCCGAATACCCGTCAATGGTCGAGCGCCAGAACGTAAATCCCGGCGGAAGGGGAAGGCTTCCAAAATAGTTTTTGGCTCAGCCGGAATGACTCGCCTATACCTTATAATTATATCCTCACGCGGCGAGGAAGACTTTTAATCCGTCATCACGGCGGACGGGTCACTCAATCCGTCAGTGCAGCGGTTGTTAGTTAGCGGAGCTCCGTCAATCGGAATGATAACTTGGGTATGGGCCGGTGATAAGGATTATCATGGATAAGTAGTCTTACTACCTTCAATAGAGAAAACTGGAGAGTTTTCCAGAAGGGTACGCAGGAAAATTAGAGCATTAGTGTTACTAGGTCTAGTTTTCCGGCGTATTCGAGGTATATTTCAAGTGTGAATGTCTTGGATTATCCCTATGAGGATTGATTCTTGGAAATTTCTTTCCAGATTGCAAATTTCTACCTCGGCAACAAGCTCCAGATTGGGGGCCAATCCCGGCGGGGGGTTATTACATCATGCAATATGTTACCCTCTGTACTACACCGACAGGTATGTACGTTATGTTCTTTAACCATAAGCGGTATGTTAAATGCGTAACGTGTCTGGATCGCTCTAGAGGACTTTGGCTATCTGAGCAATGTGGTGTATGTACAGTACTAGACTTCGAGATGGATTATTGAATCACAATGAAGCAAAGTGTCAAGTGGCCCTATTGGAAACTAGGGCACACTTCAATAACTATGCAAAGGAGGTAGCCCTTAAAGCGTTAGTGCGACGATGTGGCTTTGTGGGATAATTTCATAATTAAATCTCCTATTAGTTAACGTAAGTCTACTCGTTCCGTGGTGATCAATTTTAAAGTAATTTCGAAAGAACTTTTTAGTACGGGCGACGACTCTGATGACACAATTACGTCTAACCCCCTCAGCCGGAATGCGAAACAGGCTCAACCGGGTTCGTTTCAAGTGGGCAGGACCCGAGCTTTCTCCAGGTTGCCCTTGTGACAGTCTTCGTTCGTCAGGCCAGTCCAAGCGGCCGGCGGCCATGAAACTAAGTATCACGTCGGAAACGTGACACCGGAGGTGTCAACTTCCGGCAATAAACGGGGTACGTCTCATACGGAGGCGTCAAATGCGTGGCTCCGGCAAACGCCGGAGACGTCACTTCCCTCCGTCACTACCTCCTCCAACCCTGAGGTGCAATCTGGCAGGTCGGAGATGGTGACGGAGGTAGCAGAGACGCCTCCCAGAGACAGTGATAGGGACGTGTGCCAATTGTCGCAGTCAGTAAGGCCAGGTGGTTCAATTCCTCGTTCCACTATTCAACCGAGTTTTGACGTTCCACGTTCTCATGTACTGGCGTAGGTGTTAGCCGTTCAATACCGTGGGTACCCAGAAGGCACCGAGGAACGTTCTGACAGATCGCGAAATCAGATGTCTACTGCCTCGGAGGCCACAGACATTGTAAGTGTGCGGCAAGCCATTGAGGAACAAGTGCCTTCCTCCATACCGAACTTGGGTTGGGAAATCTTTGAACGTGGACAGTTGATCCCCGCGGTACAAAATGAGACGGTTCGATCCCGCTCAGCCCGACAACCGGACACTAAAGAACCATTTGACGGCAATCAGGGTTCCAGTTTCTTATTTAACTGAGCTCTCTGTACCGCCGGCGGTGGAGAAAGGTTTTCATGCGTGCACGTTTCTAGCTTCGTCCACCACACCGTCAGCTCATGCCTACCTGGTCACTTGATAAAGCCTTGTCTTTACTAAATTCTCAGTAATATAGTCACAATCCTACTTTTGATTCAATCCTAAAGATGGCTGTTTTCCATATGGCCTTGGCTACAGGTATCTGAGCTGGCAGCGATGAGCAATGAACCTAAGTGTCTCGGTTTTGGACGACGCATTATGGATGTTCAAATTGCGCCGTCCCTTACTTTCATAGCTAAAAACGAGCTTAGTGAGCATGTTTTTATGGCTTTCACGGTTCCTGCGCTCAAAAGAAGAGATACCATATATTATGCCCGGTGAAATCTCTTATGAATTTTATGAGAGCGTCCCGGCCTCCTCACCCGGGCGCCCTCTGGGTAATTTGTCTGGGTAATCACGTTCCGAAGTGGAAGTTAGCAACTTTACTTGTGGATGTGATAAGGGAAAGCAACCCCGGTACGGTGGGGCGGGCACCTGACATCCGTCAATGGGCAGTGTCTCTCAGATTCTTGGCGAATTTTTCGGTCGCGGATATTCCCAATACGCAACTGTGGGCATCTAACCATACTTTCCTAACACGATATCTATCGGTTACCTGTTATGGGCTTATCTGTTATGGGCTACCGAGCAGGTGGCTCGGCCCAGGTAGCCTAGCCTACGACTCCCCTGCTAGACTTCGTCCACCTGGCAGACCCCCGATTAGGGTTTATAATCTCATTGTGTATATGTGTGCAGTATTATTGTTCCTTATGTTTATAGTAAGTCGTGATTGTTGCTGAGAGACCCAACCAGAGCAGGCTTGTGCTTGGTGGGAGAAAGCACATCTTTTTGTGGTTAGAGTTTAGACTGCCGACTGTTTTATAATTACACCTGTGCCAGATAACACTGTATGTCCCTACACTATATATGTTCCCACAGTAATAATACACAGTTCAGAATCCGATACGTACTTCTTAGTTGCATCTGACTTTTGCAGAAGATTCCGGCATGATGCTTTAGGACTTTCTTTGTTTCACTTTCTTTCAGACAGGAGTGACAGTTTACTGATTATTTAACTTAACGTTAATTATCCTTCTTCTAGTTTGCTATTAAATCGTTGCTGCGATTTAATTACGCTATCTATCTTTTTCCTTGTATACTTTAATAAAGTAATCGTATGTTGTATGAGTATAGGCTGCTTCAGTGATCATCAGCCTATAGTGTGCACCTTTTACCGAGTCATAGGATACCTCGTTGTCCAGGCACGACTCAGGGCGGTATAGGTGTTTTGTTCTCCAGTGGTTAAGGCAGGGGTTGGAACTAGTGTTACCATTGTTGCATTTAGCCTTATCTAGTCCAATGATGAAGAGCCCCGTGTCTTGCAGAACCTGGATCATAACAAATGGCGACCTTGCTTAGGATTTTGTGAACTTAAGAAATACTGTGGGAGTATAGTGGTATTTTTTTGTATTGAGGAATACAGTGGACATAGATTTTTTTTGGCAAGCAGTATAACACATAAAGAGGCTTCAGATAACTTTAAGTGAATAGGTGCTTGCATAAGAGATTATAGATACTTTTTTTTTATAAACTTGCACACTTCTCAGTATACACCATGTCTAGCAACAGCTCAGTTAACGGGGATAATCAGACAGTACAGCCTACAGGTGTTGAGCAGCAGCAGGAATTTAATGATGGTATCAGAGTTATTAATTGTGAGGCTGATGCGAGGAAGTTTGTGGAGATACCAGTAACAGCGAGTCGGTTGGAGGGGATTGATTGCTATGGTCTGCGTTGTTTGGCCACGGTCCTGGGGCGTGTTGGCTTTGGCAGCATGTCTAAGAGTGGCTTGTGTGTTGGGTGGTGGCAGTGGGTGGCAGGGTGGAGTGGGGGCTTGGGAGCCTTTATCCAAGCCTACCTTCCACTCTACTCCTATCGCGCCCCCTAGGTTCCCAGACCTTGGCACGCTTCCGCAATCTGATAGTCGCTGGCAGCGTGGTTTGCCCCTGGGTGAGCCACTGGGTGGGTCTCCTATAATTGCTCCTCCCCCTCGGGGTTTGACTGCTGATATGTTGTTACAACTGGAGTTGGCTAAGATCCAGCGTGAAGTTGAGATGGCTAAGATTCAGGCGGAGATGGCTAAGATTCAGGCTGAGGAGAGGACAGCATGCCGTGAGGCAGAGTTGCAGGTTGAAGCAACTAGGTACTGTGCTGAGATGGATGTTGAGAAATCTAGGGTGGAGACAACAGGGCGGCATCTCGGTTCTGGGAATCGTGGGTCTGAGTCTTTATCGCACTTGCTTAAATTAGTCCCTGTGTTCGATGATTCTGGTGTGACTGAGTTTTTTGCACGGTTTGAGAAGAAGTGTCGGGAGCATGAGTGGCCGGAGATTAAGTGGGCAGCCCTTGTATCATCAAAGCTTGTTGGGGAAGGTCTCAAGGCATATGACTCGCTGTCATTGGAGGACTACTAACTATGTGGTGTTAAAGGAGGCTGTGCTCCGGGCCTATAAGTTGCAACCAGAAACCTACAGGTTGAAAATTCGGGGCGTTGAAAAGAGCAAGGAGAGCTCTTTCCTTGAACATGCCCGGGAACTGACTGACACTATGGGGAACTGGCTCCGGTCTGAGAATGCGACAACAGTTGATCAGGTTAAGCAGTTATTTTTATTGGAGCAGTTCTTCCGGTGCACAGGCAGCGACCTGACATTAAACCTGAAGGAAAAATGTCCTAAGACCGTAGAGGAGGCAGCTAAGCTTGCTGACCTCCGGCTTTCTTTGATTCGTGGGTGCGGGTCTGCTCATCGTAGTGAGACAGGTAACAAGGGGCGTAACACTCCACCCCCCAAAGTCAATGAAGCACAAAATAACTTACTTACTTGTTACTTGGTGTGGAGTTTTTCAGCCGCGCTCCGTCACTAGATGTGACGCTCATCGCAGCTGCCCTTTAAACCATCTAGCACTTGTAGTCTTGTCTCACAGTGCCATCTTCTAAGTCATAACACTCCCTGAACAAATGTGTTTTTAGTGACTTTTTAAAGGCCTTTATGTTCGCACACCTTTTCACATTAACTGGTAGATTATTATAAAGTCTCGGTGCACTCTTTACGAAGGCCCTAAATCCAAATTCATGATTGCACCGTGGCTCATTCAATTGATGCAGCACGTTGCCATGTCTCAGCATCATATCAGTGCCAACATTGAAGTCTTCCAATAAGTCTCGCACATATTCCGGCTTTCCAAAGTTCAAAGCTTGATACACACAGTTTGAATATGATCCTCGCTTTCACCGGCAGCCAATGCAGGTCAATTAATGCCGGCGTTATACTCGCACGGAATGGTAAACTCTTTATTAACCCGGCAAGCGCGATAGGCCTCACGGAAGGCTTCCTATAGGGAACGCGATGGGCCTCACGGAAGCAAGACCATAAAAAAAACCTTCCAAAAAAAAAAGGGCATATCAAAACAAAGGAATTTGTCTCTAGGTGAGATAATTCCCCTCCAGTACTCATCCATGTAAATCTCACACAACCCCCTCACCTCCCCTCCCACCTTATTCCCCCCTCCCTCCCCTCCTCAATTATCACCTATTTTTCCTCTTATTATCATCATTTATCGGTTATTTTTCTCTCCCGCGATAATGTAGCACAAGTGGGTTGCAGAAAAATATCGTTATGTAACACCCAGACACCGGCCCACACCGCCCCGCTCGTCTCAGTTACCTCACAGACAGCGAGAGAGGAGGGTTGCCTGTGGCTCTCTCTCGCCTGAGATTATGACCGGGTGGCCAATATCTTTGTTTTTCACCACCCAAATGCTTTTCCCACTTATTTTAGCACTCTTGAAGGTTCATATATACATCATATATGTAAAATAAAAGCATACCGAAAACAAATAATGCTCTATATTGTAAATATAACGAATTCTGTCAGAATCCAAGGCTAGAAATGCACAAATAACTACCCTAGCCCCTAGGTCTATTTCGCGCTTGTCAGGTTAATCTTGCTGCTCTATTCATTATAAGTTGTAGTTTTCGTAGAAAGTAATTTGGTAGTCGATAATATAGAGAATTACAATAGTCTAATTTACTAATTACATGATTGTGGATCAACATTTTGGTTGTATTAATATCCAGATATTTTCTCACAAAAGCAATATTCCTCAGATGATGGCAGAGATTCGCACTGTTTGATTAATCTGGTTTTTAAATGACAGTTCACTATCAACCAAGACTCCCAAATCCTTCACCACACTACTCACAGTCATCACACTATCATTGATATTGAGGCTTTGCACGCCCAGTCTCTCAAGGTTCACCCGTCTGCCTACTAATAGGCATTCAGTTTTATTTTCATTTAATTTCAGTTGCTTTGACTGTAAAAAGTAAGAGCAATGATACCCATTATAACTACAAACACAAAACCGTCCCGTTTTCAAAAGGGCAGGGCCCTTCCCCACCACCTCAAGGGGGGAAGTCTAATCATGAAGTGAAATGTTTTAAATGTCAGGAGGTGGGTCACTTTGCACGTACATGTCCGAGTAATATTCCTGCTAAGCCTGTGTCTTTGGTTCGCAACATGGGGGTGTCTCTGAGCTCTTCTGCGTCTGCCCGGGGTAGGTCGTCAGTTGCGGGGCCACAGCCTGTGAAGAAGGGTTTGGAGGGCTCGACACCTGTCCAAGACACTTTTTGCAGCCATCGAGGGTGCGGGCTTGTGAGCTGGGGGAATACTAAACATCAGGTCAAATTGTTGCATGACACTGGGGCTTCACAGACACTTCTTAAAAATTTCACAGGCAAACCTATAAACGCGGCGGGGTTGTGGTACAGGGGATCAATGCTACCAGGTCATACCCGTTGATTAGGTTGGAGCTGGAGGTGGATGGTGTGTGTCATGAACTTGATGTTGGGATCGTAGAGAGCTTGCCAGTTGAGGGCGTCGACCTCCTTCTGGGCAACGACTTTGCGGTGCTCACTTCGGAGGTTCCACCCTTAGTTGTTGCCGAGAGGGCGGCCAACGTTAATAGGGAGAATTGGGAGTGGGTCGAGAGGGGTCAGCTTAAACAGATGGCCTGTGCAGTCACCCGTTCTCGCGCGTCAGTTCAGTCACAACCATTGTCTCAGTCTTCAGACCAGCGGAGGAACGGTCGGAAGGAGCAAGCTGAAGCTGGGAGTTTTGTGAGCTTTGCTCCAGCGGCTCTCCTTAGCGGCTTAGTACTTGACCCAGAGGTGATCTCCGGAGTGGCCCTAGAACCTGTCACCCCTAGTGACATGGTTGCGCGTGATGGCACTCCGCGACTTAGTAGTTCCCAGTTGGAGGAGAGTTGTGGGAACGGGGCTATCAAACACGAGGACGGGGAAACATGTCATGTGAACCTGTTGGAGGAGTTTGTGAGGCAACCACCTGAGCAGCCTACTGTCCCTGTGTTGGTCTGCAGCAGCCAAGGTGGAGAAGGAGAGGGGGGCAGTAGGGCACAGGTGGAGGAGAGTAGGGATTTCATGTCTCGGCGGAGCAGTAGGCGAGGGACACGAGTCTGGTGGCTGTGGAAGCGCTAAAGCACCTGCCTGAGCATCAGTGTGCAGCGCTCCAGCACCAGCTCGGTTCATACCCCACTGGTCGTGCCGAGCCCCTGAGCCTCACAACTCAGGCGGTGCAAGATGTTCCGCGGGCAGGTCACGTGAATGTTGGGAGACCGTTACCCTCGTTGTTTCGGTGGTTCAAGGTGGGCGACGAGGCTTGGACATGGTTGTCAGGTCAAGGTCGACCCATGGCTGCCAAGGGTGGTGGTAAAAAGGAGGACTTTGAGCAGATTGGTGAGGTTGGCTGTGGCATAGAAGTGCCCGGTCGTCGCATAGCCTCCCAATGCTGCTCTAGTCGAATGCAACAGCCCTACCATAGACGGACTGTATCTGGCCATGTCGCTAAAAGCGGTGATGCTGCGCAGGCAGATGTAGTCGTAAGGAATGCGGGGGTGCGCATGTACGGTATCGGCGGGGAAGCCTTAGCAATAATGAACTATGGGGGTGACTGCACAGGTGGTAGTGATTGTCCCTCTCATGACCTGGCTGTTCTAGGGACGAAGGTGGAGAAGGAGGGAGACTACAGGTTAGAAGCTGCGTTCTCGACTGGGTTGTGGGAGGGCACTAGGCATGTTGTTCTGCGAGATAAGTTGTTTACTAGGCTGTGGCAGTGCATCCGCATGTTTGTTGCTTCTCCAGGCCTGATGTACGGGGGTAGAATCCGACATGGAGGCTGGAGACAGTGCGAGGCTCAGTTTAATTCCCTACCGTATAAATCCTGCTAAAAAGCCTGTCGTGAAAACAGACCTAGACGACATGTGGAAACAGGGTCTGAGGGATAAAGGATATTGTGAGTGGTCGTTGCCAGTGAGTTTGCAACCTGAGTTGAGTGGCAAGATCAGTGTGTGTGCATTATCCCTGACAGACACCTATCCATTGCCCAAGGGTCTGAGGGATAAGGAATGTCGTGAGTGGTCGTTGCCTGTAACTTTGCAACCTGTGTTAAGTGGCAAGACCAGTGTGTTGATTGCGAGAGTGTGTGTGCATTATCCCTGACAGACGCCTATACCTTATCGAGATTTGACGACACCATAGACCGCATTGGGGCTGCATCGCCTATCACGAAGGTAGAACTAGTGAAAGGCTTTTGGCAGGTCCCATTGCCGGAAAGAGCGAAGAGAAGTGCCAGTCTTGTGATGAACTGGGCAGTTTATCAGTGTCAGGTGTTGTTGTGCTGCCGGAACACAAGTTGGATGTGTGGCATGCTAAGGGCACTGATAATGTTTTGGCTGATTGTTTGTCACGGGAGGGTTTGTTTGCAGGAGAACCCTCGCCGTTCAGTCAGTGTGTGTTGAGAGTGGAGGAAAATAGGCTACATATATTTATAGCCGAACAAAAACAACAATAAAATTTAAAATCAACATAAAAACTCTTTCTGTTATAGTAAATTTAAGTATGTTTTGTTACAGCTGAAGCACTAGCTATTAGTGGGCTGAGTTTCGTAGAACTCGCTTTCGGAGCGTAACAATTTTAAGTTTTGCTATTGTGTTGAGGGGGTAAATATGTAAGTTTGTTTCATTTTATAAGCATGTTTTTTTTGTGAAACCTATATGCTGTATTATTGTGCTGGGGTGGGGAGGTTAGGTGATGTGTGCCGATTTCAGATATCAGAACTTGCCTAATGTTAAGTGTCTAATATCTTGGGGGGGGGGGGGGGGGGGTGACGCACGTCAGCTCCCCAGCGACCACGAGGGGATAGCGGTTGGCTCCCCATCCTCTTCTCCCCTCTCCCCAGGCAGTGTTATGGGCTGTAGTTTATTGATTAAGTTCTAGTTTCTTCCAAGTGCATCATAGTGTCACAGGTAGTCCAGAAATACTCTTTATTTTCACCTGTGACAATGCATTGTATTTTATTCCAGCTGTCATAGATTTAATGTATTAGATGACTCGTGGAAGTTGGAGAGTGTGAGTGAGTGAGAGAGAGAGAGAGAGAGAGAGAGAGAGGAATCAGAGCTTGGTGGTATCGGCGGATTGATATCGTGCAACTTGATTAGTTACGTCATTTCTCGGGCGCCTGATTCGTCGCCGGGCTCCTCCCTCCTGCCCCGTCACCGCTTTCCCACCGCGTCGGGAATGGGTGCGCCTACATGCACGCACTCCCTTGTGACTTCCACGGGCAGAGCTCCTCTTAGTGCTGTACCGCTAACATCCCCTTGGAGGGGAGGTGTGGTGGAGTGGTCTTGCCACTGGCCTGGTAATCCAAAGGTCCCGGGTTCAAATCCCGATGTATCAATGGGAAGATATTATTGGGATGGAATTTGTGCTGTACCTAGTATCAATGCATTACCACAAGCCCACCGAAACGTCAATAAAATACCCTCATTGTTCCCTGATTAAATAGCACTGTATGAATATTCCCATATTCAAAATATGCTATAGGGGTGCAATGCCTGGTGAGTTATCTGCTCACCAGGTGGCGTTGTGTGTGTGTAAGTGTGAGAGTCCGAGTGTAGGGGGTGAGACAGTGAAGCACGGGAACGAGGTGGCTTCAGAGATGGGGTCGTTTCGGGCCATGAGTGAGCACCGTGCCTCATGTGAAGGCAAGATGGCAGGTGCTCGTTGAACTCTACGTGCTTCACATGTCTCACTCCCTAGACTGGAACAAGACCTCACAGGCTTCACTGTTCATTGTAAAGCGGTGAATGTTAAGGCTCTCAGCCTATGCCCGAGAGGAAGTAAGTTGGAATATAGAAAAAAAAAAAAAAAAAAAAAAAAAATCTATCAGCCCACCTCACCCCCCTATTGCGAACTTTCTCTAGCACTGCTTACCTTCTTCTCTCTGTATATCCTACTATTAATTAACTGCCCTTCCCCTTGACGTTGATTTCATATATCCATCACTGTATTATACAGCGAGCTCTCAGAGATATTATATGTACGTAGTTAGGCATTTTGGATCAGAGGGTTATCCATTTTGGCTTGGGGAGGTTTGACATACTCATTGTGTTGCCCCAACCTTATTTTCTTGGGTGTCTGCCAGGTTAGTCGATGCTAGACTGGGGAGAGGCTATCAGGTTACAGTTTCCTATGAGCATAGACTTCGTTGAGCCTATGCAACTGTACCGGATACCTGCGAAGGCCTAGGTCATTTTCTTGTCTGTGTACCTTAGAGCCTAGCACTGTGTTGGCGTGAGGGCGTTTGCCTAGTCCACCCAGCACTGTACTAGCTCGTTAACTTTTGACTTAGGAGGGTCGCCAGGAGAGAACCAGGTACACGAGACCTGGATCTCTCAAGAGAGCACCCCGTCATTTAATGTAACTAGGCGCACAGACTTGAGAACGACACTAGGCTACCGAGCAGGTGGCTCGGCCCAGGTAGCCTAGCCTACGACTCCCCTGCTAGACTTCGTCCACCTGGCAGACCCTCGATTAGGGTTTATAATCTCATTGTGTATATGTGTGCAGCATTATTGTTCCTTATGTTTATAGTAAGTCGTGATTGTTGCTGAGAGACCCAACCAGAGCAGGCTTGTGCTTGGTGGGAGAAAGCACATCTTTTTGTGGTTAGAGTTTAGACTGCCGACTGTTATATAATTACACCTGTGCCAGATAACACCGTATGTCCCTACACTATATATGTTCCCACAGTAATAATACACAGTTCAGAATCCGATACGTACTTCTTAGTTGCATCTGACTTTTGCAGAAGATTCCGGCATGATGCTTTAGACTTTCTTTGTTTCACTTTCTTTCAGACAGGAGTGACAGTTTACTGATTATTTAACGTAACATTAATTATCCTTCTTCTAGTTTGCTATTAAATCGTTGCTGCGATTTAATTACGCTATCTATCTTTTTCCTTGTATACTTTAATAAAGTAATCGTATGTTGTATGAGTATAGGCTGCTTCAGTGATCATCAGCCTATAGTGTGCACCTTTTACCGAGTCATAGGATACCTCGTTGTCCAGGCACGACTCAGGGCGGTATAGGTGTTTTGTTCTCCAGTGGTTAAGGCAGGGGTTGGAACTAGTGTTACCGTTGTTGCATTTAGCCTTATCTAGTCTAATGATGAAGAGCCCCGTGTCTTGCAGAACCTGGATCGTAACCAGATCAAAACAAAAATGCTTAACCTACCCGAAAGGTAGCCGAAAGGCGGTGCCCCGACTCAATAAGCTTCCTAAATAACTAGATAGGCTAACATGAGAGCACTAAAAACAATAATAATAACACTGGCGACAACGTTCATAAGGGAATGAGGTGATGCCAACCTAAGCACCCTATAAAAACACACTCCTGAAGGACGATTCCGTAAGAGAACTAGCGTACCCTTACGATGTAGGTCTCTTTAATACTCTGAGGCAGGCGTTTCAAACAGCTGGCGCATGAGGTTTGAAGAGTGCCCTTGCTGTATAAGGCATATCGTCAATGATGGAGGGGCCACTAATAAATAAAACTCATTGCATTGGGAACTCGTGGCAGTCTATGGGGCTTAGCTCCGCCAAGCAAGGGACATATATATAGATATATTTTAGCTACTGTCAGACTAATGAAGGGCTTCTAGGAATTCAAGAAACATAGCATGCAAACAATACTTCCAATGCTTAGTTTGCTCAGAATCCCCTAGTTTTATTTCTTCTAGCATTAAGGTGTGACAACAGCCTCTCCCTGGCACAAGGCCCTAAATAACAGGGACCCCTCTCCTGAAGCTTCCCTGGGTTCTTCTCATGAGGACTTTCCCTGGACGTTTCCCAATCACCCTTTTCTGTAATCTTCCCTCTGTGTTACGATCCTGCCTCACTCTCCTCCTTTACGCCCTACATTGTTACCTGTGTGGTCCTCCACCTGTCCTCCACCTGTCCTCCCCCCCACCCCTCTCCTCTCCTCCATACCCTCCTCTGTGAACCGCTCAGTGGCATATACGAAAAAGGGACTGGAGTTCTCGAAAGGGGGCTTTAGTCCTGGTCGTGATTAAGGAAGTAAGTCGTAGTAGGTTCCCAAGCAGGACAACCTCTGGGTTTATATTCCCAGTATACCTTGGGGTATAAACTTAGGGGTCTCGGGGACTCTTGTTACGTTCTTCCTGACTTTAAGGTGGGCTTAATAATCCCCATGGGTTGATAGCCTCTAAAGTCTTATTTTAACTAACTAATTAAAGCATATACATGGGGCATCTCTCTCTCTCTCTCTGGGAACTTTATCGATTTCTTATAGTTAAAGGATTACTATCTTACGATCTATTTACTTATCTATCTCACCTCCTCATAGTCTGGTGTAGCTCTCGTCTTCTTGCTATCGGTTTTACTGCCGACTTTTCCAATTTCTGCTTGTAACTGAGCGATGCCCATTCTGGCGCGGTTGTCCACGTCGTCTATCTTCCCATCAACCACCTACAAATACAGATTTCAGAGGAATGGATTTATGAAGGCTCGAAATTAACTTCATATTTGAAAAGGCATAACATCTATGGTTCTACATTAGATATGAATCTAAGTTATATTTTCAAAAATACTGCTTTTAGGTTTACAACAGTATTGAGTGAGTGTAATAAGTGGCTATAGATTAATAATACATTTCGGAAATAATAGCTCTGACGTTATCCTACATTAGCTATATAACTAGTTAAGGGGAGGCAGTTGGTTTTTCGAGTCCTCCTCCTCCCTCATGTTTAGCCCTATTAGCTATGAGATTTCAAGACAATCGCCTCAATAGTTTGGCGATTTTCAGACCTTTTGCCCCATTCCTTTGCCAATATTAAGATTTTTCGTGCCATTTAGGTGTCAATTTTTTTCTTGGCGAGCGATAGCGAGCCTGTATTTGAAGAGGAATCAGTCTTCGGCAGGGACATTTTTCTACCAAAAATTTTACAAATGTATATCTTGTGGGTGTTTTTTTCAAGTTTGATAGAGGTTTAGAGAGCAAACTAAACCCCTACCTTAAACCATTGAGCCGAACCAGTAAATTATGCTGCACAATACCGTCTGGGCTCCCTTAATTAAGACATAATATCTGTGGCTGTTAGTAAACAAGATTACCATAGTAAGCATAATTCTAAATGATCAATAAAATCAGATAGGATTAAATCATTCTGAGTGTTGGTAGAAGTTTATTCTTGATACCACAATATACATTATCACTGATTGGTAGGTGTTATGTGTCGTTATGGAACTAATTAAGGGAGCCCACCTCGCTTTTTTTCGCTTTCTCTCCCTCTCTCTTTGGCTTGTATCCATTCGGCCCCATTCAGCCTACTGTTTTAAGACTTTTATCCCCATCCAGGTGTACATTTCTTCCTGGCGAACGATAGCGAGCCAGCATTGCATGGAGAAATCCGGCTTCAAGAAATTTTTCTATAAAAAAGTTTACAAATTTAGCTTGCTGTCAAAACAAAAATATATATAGGCTGGCTCGCTACCGCTCGCCAAGAAAATATTGACACCTGGATGGGGGTAAACGTCTTAAAATAGTAGGGTGAATGGGGCCGAATGGATACAAGCCAAAGAGAGAGGGAGAGAAAGAGAAAAAAAGCGAGGTGGGCTCCCTTAAAAAGACAGGCAATGGCATAACATTCTACTCTTAAAACAACCTGCGATACTTTTAGGGTATTTATACATAGACAATTAATCATAGTGTCATACATTATGTCACTATCTTAGCAAGGTCTTTCCAGATGAAATAAGACCGACATTATAGGTTTGACTCCTGTAAGGAGATAAAGAAAACCTAATATTTAGTAGTGGCCCCGTAATCATTGACGAACATGCCTATTACATAAGGCATCCTCTTCAAACACTAATCCGCCGTAGTTTGAATCTACCGCGCAGAGCATTTAAAATCTGAGGAGCCTTCATCATGAGCGCACGCGACCTCACTCATGGCTTCAGTGATTATGAATTGGGTTCTCACTACGAAAAAACTTTGTAAAAAAGAAAAAAGAAAAAGAAAATAAGAATAACTATCCAATAAGCTTTCCATCATATCGTGGATGTACTTGTGTGGATCTTTGACCAGACGCTGATTCAGGCGTCATTCTTCCTTCACTGACATATCAAGTAAACCAAAATCCTTAATACATCAACGAATGGGAAGGGTATGGTCGGGAGGGCCCCAGTCGTCAATGATTACGGGGCCACTACTAAATAATAGGTTTTCTTTATCTCCTTACAGGAGTCAAACCTATAATTTATTAGTGGCCCCTCCATCATTGACGAACATGCCTGATTTCTAAGACTGGAGGGGGACATTCGTAATCATATCATAACTCTAGAAAAGCAGATAATCAAACAACCACATAGTATTCTTACTTTTGTAAAAAAGAGATATTCGTGTGCATGAACTTTATACAGCCTAAATCTTCAAAAAGGGGTACAAGCAGGAGCGTGCTTCAAAGAAGCCTGCTTGAAAAAGGGTTAACTCTGAGACTCTGTGCACAGATCTGCTAGTTAAGAAGGCACCCCACTTAAAGTAAGTGGTGAAAACTAAAAACTTATAAGTTTACATGTGCACATATAAACCCCAGTAACTAGTGGATATATTCCTAAAAATATAACCAAACATAAATGAATTCTTGTACATTCGTAGAAGTACTGAACTCGTGTACTTATGCAGAAGTAGGTACTTCAAAAGTAAAAGTCGTAGGTGCAACTACCGAGATTTCTCAAAAATCTATTGCTTCACAGCCAAGGCTACTTACAACAAGAATTGTTGTAACACTACTATTGGCCTTTAGCACAATTTCCTGCAATGAATACTACAGAGAAATTTTATAATACAATGCCTCAACCAGTATCACAGCTCGTATGTTCCGAACACATACTTCGGAGGGGTCTAGGGTGTCCTATGTCACACTGACTGCACCCTCCCCCCCTTTTTTCTTGAAATTAAACAAAACGTAACTAAAAGGGCCACCTAGACCCTCTGCCGTAAAGCTATACATGGCAAGGAAGGTTTGGCCAGAGCTAATGAAAGGTATCGAGGCAAAAAACTCCTGATTAGAGGCCCACAACTGTGTGGATGTAATAACTTCCACCGAAATATTATTAAGGAAACGTAAAGGGATAGAGAGGATAATAAAGTGTACGGAAGTTGCAATAGGAGAAGAACAGTGCGGTTTTAGGAGGGGAAGAGGGTGCGTGGATCAGATGTTTGCAGTAAGACAGTTATGCGAGAAGTATTTAGAGAAGCATAAGGAGATATTTTGGGCTTTTATGGACTTGGAAAAAGCGTATGATCGTGTGGACTGTGAAGCAATGTGGAAGGTGTTAAGGATTTATGAAATAGGAGGAAATTTGTTAGAAGCAGTTAAGAGTTTTTATGAAGGGAGCAGAGCATGTGTGAGAGTAGGAAATGGTGAGTTGAGTGAATGGTTTGAGGTAAAGGTAGGTTTGCGACAGGGTTGTGTAATGTCACCATGGCTGTTTAATATGTTTATGGATGGTGTGGTGAGGGAGGTGAAAAGGAGAACTATGGGAAGAGGATTGGGTTTAGTAGGAAAGAATGGTAGAGATTGGGAGTTGAATCAGTTGCTGTTCGCTGATGACACAGCATTGGTGGCGGATTCTAATGAGAAACTGCAGCGGGTAGTCAAAGAGTTTGGTGTGGTTTGTGGAAGGAGGAAACTGAAGGTGAACGTCAATAAAAGTAAAGTAATGGTGTGTAATAGGGGAGAGCATAGGGTGAATCTAGATGTGAGGCTGGATGGGGAAATATTGGAACAAGTAGAGTGTTTTAAATATCTAGGAGGAACAATAAGCAGGAGTGGAGGTATGGAAGTGGAGGTAAAACAGAGAGTGTGTGAAGGAAGGAAGGTTTTCGGAGCAATGGGAAGTATGTGGAAGACGAGAAATCTCGGAGTGAAAGTAAAAAGTGCACTGTATCAAGGAATTGTTGTGCCAACAGTGATGTATGGGGCTGAGACATGGGCTCTGAAGAAAAAGGAGAAAAGAGGGCTGGATGTGATAGAGATGAGCTGCTTGAGGAGTATGTGTGGAGTTACTCGTAGAGACAGATTGAGGAATGAAGAGATACGTAGGAGAGTGGGGCAGCAGGAACATTTGTTAGCCAGAGTGGACAGAAGGGTGCTGAGCTGGTATGGTCATGTTGAACGAATGGGATGAAAGGCTTACAAAGAGAATATGTGAGTCAGCTACAAGGGGAGATAGAAGGGCAGGAAGACCCCCATTGAGATGGAGAGACTGTGAAAGAAAGGCTTTGGATGATAGAGGAATGACTATAGATCAGGCAGGGGAAGTGGTGGTGGACAGGAGTGAATGGAGAATGCTTGTGAATAGTTGAGTGAACACGTGGTCATTTGGAGTAAGGGGTCGGGCGCAAATTGGACTAGATAATAGTCCATCAGGCGCCTGGCCCGGGGAGACGATTAATATGAAGGGTGTGCCTGGAATTGTGGTGGGAGGGCTTGTGGCTTTGGCTCCGCTGCATGTCTGCCTGCCGAGATCGGAACCTCTCCGGGTGGTCAGGGGCCGGGGGAGTGCTGGAGCGACCTTGGCAACCCTGGTCTCTGGGTCTTCTCCTGGGTGACCTGGATGTGTGAGAGTTTGTGTTTTTTATCTGTGTTTATTTTTTGTTTTATGTTGTTTTTGTGTTTTCCCTGTTCTTGCTCTGTCTTGAGTCGGCTACCCCCAAAATGGGGATTGGGCCTGAGCATATAGATAGAGCATATAGATAGTAAAGGGGCTGTCCCCTTGCGTAAATCGTGGGTCTTACCCACAACGCCGGGATTCTTCTCTTTAAAGTCCTCGACCAAGAGAGAAGCCAGTGTACGCTCCATCAAGCGTTCAACCGGACTTGCGACCAAGAAAGCACCCTGGTGATTTAGAGGTGCCACTCTTAAATATTTGGTTAGAGCTTGCACTGGGCAAAAAAGATGGTGCACCTTTCCCCTGTTTAACGCCGGCACCGTGAACTCTGAAAACACGTGTTCACTGTGCTCAATCTCGGCTATGAATCCTAGGGAAGGGGCAATGTGAATACACGCATGAAGCCTATCAAACCTGAGGCAATTAGGTGCGTTGCTCATCGCCGCCAGCTCAGATACTCTGTTCCCGGTAGCCAAAGCCATAAGGAATACTGCCCTTTTGTAAAATCTGCAGTCTTTGGTACATACGGGAACGAGAATAACGACGATGCTTCGTCCAGAGACCACGTAGGCCTGAGCTGACGGGGAGGTGGGCGGAGTTTAAAACCTGCCCACATAAATCACTTTCAGATAAATGTTTCTGCATGAACAGATAAATTAAACAATAAACAACCAACGCCACCGAGGGCACAGTTTGTGTTGTTCTAAGAATCCGAGACGTAAAAGCTTGCCAATGCGATTGAAACTGTCGCTTTGTAGACTGGGTATATTGATTCGCGAATATCTTGGTCACGTCGCTACCATATGGTGCTAGCCACTTGGCCTGCTGAATGTCCAAAATGAACAAGTCCGCGAGGTATCTAGGTTGCCAATTGTGTTCTAGGTGGAACAACCCGACCAGGAGTGACACTGGGTGCGGGCACATGTTCAAATGCTGGTACCACACTGCACCGGCCACAGGGGCGCGATTA
Source organism: Paralithodes platypus (assembly GCA_032716605.1). Lineage (NCBI taxonomy): Eukaryota > Metazoa > Arthropoda > Malacostraca > Decapoda > Lithodidae > Paralithodes > Paralithodes platypus. Next base: position 15,644,193 of record CM064490.1, read on the forward strand.
GCGAGACTACGCCTCGCTAATCCTGTAGTTTGTTGACTACGTGGCACATTAGAGACGCGTCTGGCGGCGGAAAATAGATAAATGGAACTCAACCTGTTCTCGTCCGTCATCAGAGCGTCAGGTCCGCCCGCCGGCGTTAACGTCCGGCGGGTGAGGTACGACTGTGAGTATCGCCATACACCTCGGCTGTGGCTGTCCCTCGCTTGCGAGCTCGGTATACTCCCTGAATGGGAGCCCTCGTCCGAGTACCGTAAAGGTTTATGATAATTAAAAGCTCCCATAGCTCATTAACACATTGAAAGCAGAGCTGGTGAGCAAAATCATAACGTATACTAATTAATTTAATTTATATTTTAATTGTATTAAAATAAATCACTATAAATAAACACAATATTATCATAATATAATCATAGAAAATATATATGTTTATTATGATTCAGCTATTAAATTATTTCATTAACAAATAAAAATAAGAGAGGGCTACCTGAGCTTAACGGCGTTGAACATACAGCAATGAGAGGTTCAAGTGCCGACACGACAGAGACTGGGGGAAAACTAACCCGCCCCCAGGAACTACCTGGTCACCTGGTGCAACACCGGTACTCCGCCCTGGAAAGAGAAATTTCCGGGGATTAATGCTCATAGGGTTACACCCAAAAAATGGTACAAAATATGTGCCTCAAAACCGCCGGTCAACGAACCGTAGCACTCCACCACTACTTTTCGTTATCCTTTAGTTTCATATTAAAGATTTCAGCATATCTTTACCTGTCCAGAAGATTTAAGCATATCGTCTGAATCCTCATATAGATGAAGCATATCTTCATTAAAGATGAAGTCTTGCAAGTATCCCTTTACACTTGAAACAATAGTAAGATTCCGGCATCTTTTTATCCCATAAAAAGTCTAAGCCTATCTTAATCTCTAATCTGGCTTCTCCCAGAAGCCCTCATAGATCGCCGTCTTGAAGGCCGTGATACCCTATTGTATCAATCAATTGTTTGGCAAATTATCGCGAATTGCAAATCAGTTAATATAACCACCCAAAGGTACAACCGCCGGGTTTTATATGCAATGTCAAACCAATTGTACCTGCCCCAGACCTCGTTGTAAAAAGGTCGCCGGGAGGGAAAGACTAAACAAACAAACGTCATTGTGACAATGGCTTAGTAAAGATTTCAGCATATCTTTTACCTGTCCAAAAGAATTAAGCATAACTTCTTCATCCTCATAAAGATGAAGCATATCTTTATTAAAGATGAAGTCTTTCACGTATCCCTTTACACTTGAAACACTAGTAAGATTCAGGCATCTTTTTATCCCATAAAAAGTCTAAGCCTATCTTAATCTCTAATCCGGCTTCTCCCAGAAGCCCTCATAGATCGCCGTCTTGAAGGCTGTGATACCCTGTTGTATCAATCAATTGTTTGGCAAATTATCGCGAATCGCAAATCCGTTAATAAAACCACCCGTAGGTACAACCGCCGGGTTTTATATACAAGGACCCCAATGGAAATACGCCTAACGGCCTTATTGGGCTATCCTTAGTTGGAATTATGCAAGGCTGGTACATGTCATATTTATAACATACTATGTGGTACCAACTCTGTAAATTGCTAACTGAAGAAATATTATTATTATTATGAATAGTATTATTATTATTAATGTCAAACCAATTATACCTGCCCCAGACCTCTTTGTAAAAAGGTCGCCGGGAGGAAAAGACCAAACAAACAGACAGCATTGTGTCAATGGCTTTGAAAAGCAGAGAAAACCAAGGCCAACAGGTGTCAGCCTGATCACCTAGAAAACTGAGGGGAGCCCCCCTCGACGGGAATAACTCAGGAAGCCTGATCCCAGGCTCGACCATAAAAAACGCAGTTTCTGATGAGCCCTCAAGCGACCAAACTAGTCGGGGTAACTAACCTATTTTAGCCACCCTGACTAAAACTCGGTAAACACAAACGGTGTTCTCGGAGCAACGAGAAAAAACGCCGGAAAGGTAACGTACACCAAACGAGACATTTTAACACATTTTATACAAAGGGTGTGCGCAAAAATAGGGATACCTGAACAGGAGGGCGTAATGCATAAAGCAAAAACCGGGGCAAAGGTAGCCATGACAGAGACTGGTGGATACGTTCTCCAGGTTCTGCATAGACCCGCCGGGACCCAGCTCTGGAAAAAAAGAAAATTTCCAGGAATTAATGCTCATAAGGTTAACCCCAACATGTTCGCACACAAGTGTTAAATAAAGACCAGCATGGCGTTTATAACTGATGAAGTCTTTCCGGTGGTGTTTGTTTCAAGATTCAATTTTGGGGAAAAAAAAACTAAAAAAGACGCCGGCCCCCGAATTATCTCGTAGATCAAAAACTGGGAAGCCTGACAAATATACGAGATCTAACTTCTCCCGAAGTTTCTTTTTAGATCGCCGTATGTTGAAGGCGGCGATACAAAACGTATCCCTCAATTGTCTGGTTAACTAACTGAATCGTAAATTAGTTATTCCCATCCCTACAAGGAGCACCCGCCGGGTGTGAATATTAGTTTGAAAAAACGTTAACCCCAATTGTGCCCTAAAGCGCCGTATGTTGAAGGAGGCGATACACAATGCATCCCTCAATTGTCTGGTCAACTAAACTGAATTTTGCAAATTCGGGCATCCCACCCTTCCAGGTTGCACCCGCCGGGTGATTTAAAGTTTAAAAGTTAACCCCAAATGTTCCTAACCCCACTTCTTTGTAAAAGATCGCCGGGGAGGCAATACAAAGATCGCGAATTGCAAATCAGTCAATATAACCACCCAAAGGTACCACCGCCGGGTTTTATATGCAATGTCAAACCAATTGTACCTGCCCCAGACCTCTTTGTAAAAAGGTCGCCGGGAGGGAAAGACTAAACAAACAAACGGCATTGTTTCAATGGCTTATTAAAGATTTCAGCATATCTTTACCTGTCCAAAAGAATTAAGAATAACTTCTTAATCCTCATAAAGATGAAGTATATCTTTATTAAAGATGAAGTCTTTCAAGTATCCCTTTACACTGGAGACACTAGGAAGATTCAGGTATCTTTTTATCCCATAAAAAGTCTAAGCCTATCTTAATCTCTAATCCGGCTTCTCCCAGAAGCCCTCATAGATCGCCGTCTTGAAGGCCGTGATACCCTATTGTATCAATCAATTGTTTGGCAAATTATCTCGAATCGCAAATCCGTTAATATAACCACCCGAAGGTACAACCGCCGGGTTTTATATGCAATGTCAAACCAATTATACCTGCCCCAGACCTCTTGTAAAAAGGTCGCCGGGAGGTAAAGACCAAACAAACAGACAGCATTGTTTCAATGGCTTTGAAAAGCAGAGAAAACCAAGTCCAACAGGTGTCAGCCTGATCACCTAGAAAACTGTGTGGAGCCCCCCTCGACGGGAATAAACCAGGAAGCCTGATCCCAGGCTCGACCATAGAAAACGCAGTTTCTGATGTGCCCTCAAGCGACCAAACTCGTCGGGGTAACTTACCTATTTTAGCCACCCTGATTAAAACTCGGTAAACAAAAACGGTGTCCTCGGAGCAACGAGAAAAAACACCGGAAAGGTAACCCACACTAAACTATACATTACAGGAGGGTGTAATGCATAAAGCACACCCTGTCCAGTCTCCGCCGGCTTATGACAAGTTACTCGAGAGGAACGTTTATTAGGGGGAGGGTGCTCAAGAAGAAGCCTATCCCTAAGAGGGACGTTGTCACATTGCAGTGACTTATGAGCCACAATCGTAGTATACGCTGACATTTGTTGCCGAACTTCTCGTAAGGCGACCGCTGCGGTCTTATCATTATCTTGGAGGACTTTGACACTTAGTTGGGAGCAAAAGGAACAGTTGCGCATCACCCACAAACCTCTTGAACGGTCTAGACATTTAACACACCTGATACAAAGAGTGTGCGCAAAAAGAGGGATACCGGCACAGGTTGGATTAATGCATAAAGCAAAAACTGTGGCAAAGGTAGCCATGACAGAGACTGGTGGGGACTTACTGCAGGGTCTGTATTGGTCCGCCGGGGCCCAGACCTGGAAAAAAAAGGAAAATTTCCAGGAGTTAATGCTCATAAGGTTAACCCAAAATGATCGCATACAAGTGTTCCTAACCCGCCGGATAACGAGGCGTAATCTCACAATGATTACAGCTCGTTATGCGGCGGGGTTTTCATAAAGATATCCTAATATCTAGACATGTCTTTAAGAAAGTTTTAAGAATACCCTCTGACATAATATAAAAAACCAGTATGGCGTTTATAAAGTCTGTCTGGCGGTGACTGTTACAAGATTCAATTTTGAAAACAACCCCCCACAAAGATGCCGGCCCCTGAAGTATCTAGCAGATTAACACAGGGCAGGCTGATACGAGATCTGACTTCTAAAGAATTGTCACATAGATCGCCGTATGGTGAAGGCGGTGATACAGAGCCGTATCTCTCAATTAAATGGGTAACTAGCTTGAATTGTAAATTCCGTATTTCCCCTTCCCAGGAGCACCCGCCGGGTGTGGCTAATTTATGAAAAATTACGTTAACCCTAATTGAGCCTTCGATCGCCGTAAGAGTGAGGGCGGCGATACCTATAGTATCACTAAAATGGACCGGTTAACTAAACTGAATTACCAATTCGTTCATCCCACCTTAACAAGGTACATCCGCCGGGTGAGACCTGATGGCTAAAACGTTAACCCCATAAGTTCCTATCCCCACTTCTTTGTAAAAGATCGCCGGGGAGGAAAGCCCACAACAACAGCTAGGGATTTTCCTTTGGTTTGTAAAACCGGGTAGAAACACAACATAACATATGTCCGCATGAACAATGTTAGATGGGTACCACCAGTCCGCCGGGAATCATAGGGAGCCTGAAACAGGCACCAACACAGAGACGCAGTCTTGGAGAGCCACAGACACCAACTCGCCGGGGACACCCGCCTGATTTGAAACCACGCGTGGCCAAACACGGCTCACGGCCGGAGATTTTCACGGTGAAACCGAGAAAACCCCGCCGGAAAGTAACCCACCCCGAACAGATACCATCTGAACGCACATAGGACCCGAGAGATAGCCAAGCACGACTAACCTAGGGACCACAATATCATCCGTGGAATTAGCCAATACACAACTAACCCCGGATACACATGACACAGTAGGACATATTTATAAAATAAACAAAATCACTTGTACATGTGGCAAAGCTAAGAGCGGCTGGCTAGGCACAAGAACTGTTGAGATATAAACAAAAAACACTGGAAATATAACAACAGGAACCACCGCCAACACACCACTGTAGAAAAAACTTCCGACCAAGGGAAGACCGACTCGGGACCCAGAAAAAACTTCACTAAGTGAAGAAAAATACACTGGGAACGTCAGCAAACCAACGCTACCTCATCAGAAAGATAAAAGGCAGCAGAATTACTCGCGTAATGAAAGCCGCCTGCATCACAAGCTAACTCAACTATGAAAAAACAAAAAATTCACCTGTCCACAACCGGACCACGAGGGTACATCCGAAATAGATGCCCCAAACTACACTGCACTGCGGGCAACCAGCCCAGGACACTCCTGCTACGCATATCCTAACCTTACTCGATACATCCCGGAGTAAACAAATGAGAAAAAACTCACTAGGGACGCAGCAAATGCGGAACCAGCGGAGCGTGGAGATACACATCCAGGCCGGCTGATCGCAGAGCAGAGAAGGAAGAATGACGCCTGAATCAGCGTCTGGTCAAAGATCCACACAAGTACATCCACGATATGATGGAAAGCTTATTGGATAGTTATTCTTATTTTCTTTTTGTTTTTTATTTTTTACGAAGTTTTCTCGTAGTGAGAACCCAATTCATAATGACTGAAGCCATGAGTGAGGTCGCGTGCGCTCATGATGAAGGCTCCTCAGATTTTAAATGCTCTGCGCGGTAGATTCAAACTACGGCGGATTAGTGTTTGAAGAGGATGCCTTATATAATAGGCATGTTCGTCAATGATGGAGGGGCCACTAATAAATAAAGTATTTGATCAGCTTATGAATTATTTCTATGATTCTAAAAGAAATTGTAATGAACATTTTATACAGCAGTTTTTATATCTATCATAATATACATCCTATCACAATATACTCAAGAAGTTCATTGGTCTCTCTAAATATGAGAGCACTATTATGGTGTGCACACTTTTGGATGTGCGGTGCTGCCGGGCTGTCATCAGGAGACTGGTGTACAGCTTTTTGCAGCGACTGCAATCCTCCAGTAACACACTGATCGTAGCTCTTTGGTCTAGTGATCATATCCATGAATCCCGTATTATATCTCACTGGCATAAGCTGCTGCACACAGAGTATGTACTGTAATATATAGGTATAATTGAACTCTGAGCAATGATCTGTGCAATAGGTGTTAACCAACATTGAGCAATAGCCTTACTTAGCCTATCTGTGTTATATTGTGACAAAATGTGATATGTGCTTTATTATGCCATTCTGTAAATACTGTATATTTTATTTTACTGTTTCTTTATTAACATATTTTTGTGTATATTATCTGTGCTCTCACGAGAAGTGTATGTGATATGGACCATTAGGTCGTACTGTATTTATACTGCATTTATCTTCTGTGTCTGGAATAAAGAATTATTATTATTATTATTATTATCTTGATATCTACCACAACCAAATTTCCACCAGCTAAATAAGCTTCTTTCATGGGCACATGGGAAGGACATGTATTTTTACAACCCTCAATAATATTTACATTATTATTAACCAATTTTACTATAGAAGCTAAACTTCGTTAGATGCCGAAATCGCTTTTTGAAAATTTAATTGTTGAGTTATCCCGGGCCGGATTCGAACCAGGGTCCTCCTGCATACAAGGCAAGTACTCTACACAAGTGCAATAAAGTTACATCACTTGGGCTTTCAGCTCAAAGATATTTCTGCAACTAGTTTTCCGTTTAGGCTATTGCCACAATTTTACTGGCATTACACAACCACCTCATCATGCACATTAAAATGATCGATCTTAATGCATTCAATGGTTGTGGAAAGGTTCATAAAAAGGCATTAAGGAACCTGTTGAAGGCATTGTTTATAGCGTGTGTGTCTAATACAGCTCCAGTGCGTCTGAGAATGTTCCCTTTTGTTCTAAGTATTGAAACAAAATATACCTCTGGGGCAGTATTCCGCAATGTACGTAGCTAGAAAAACAATATTGTTGACAACACATTATTGACTGACATACACACTTTTTTTCCATCTACATTTTAATAGCATATTTTCTTACACTAATTACATTCGGGGTATGGGTAGGGCAATCAATGGAATGAAAATGAGACAGACAGAGACTCACCTTCATATCGTTCTTCCTGTCAGTGATCTCGGCTCTGAGCACCTTATCTTGGTCCAGTGTATGTTGAGTAAGACGACCTTCCATCTTGCGCATGTCAGCCGTCAACTCGGTCATACGATGGTTCATCTGATCCTCGTGTTGCTGTTTGGAGAGAAAGAGTTAACTTGTGTGGGTTATTATTATTATTGAGATGCCAGAGGAGAAAAAATTGGAGAAAGAAAACACCAAAGAATTGCCACCAACAACCATCCTGCAAGACCAACCAACCAGGATTGCAACCATAAAGACACTCAACATCTACAGGACAAAAGACAAAAGAAGAAAACCAGAATGGGGAAGGCACCATGGAAAATGCGGCCGACAGGGGAAGCTATTCCAACCTTATGGAAGATGCGCATCCAAACCAAAACATTCCCGATGCCTTCTTGCAACAAGAAACCTCAGCACCTTCCAATATACACCACATCAACCACAACCATCAAACCCCACACAACAAACCTCATTCACATCATATACCCCCCACAACACAGCTAGAAATATCCAGAACACACAACCACATGGCCTCCACCTACATCAACAACACCAGTCCTATGCAAGTTAGGCATCAACATCAACCGTGTGCCTCGATAGACTACAATCTTAATAGTGAAGTGTATACACAGGCGCTAACCAAATGCTTAAAACCAGTGTTAACGTTCCGTAAGAACCGATGAACTAAACAGGCCAGAAATAGCAGAAAATCCTCACACATCCTATGCAAATAGCTCTCAAAACCTGCCTGAATCCAATACCAAAGCAATATCCATGTATGCACAACCCAAACATAAATCCAAAGTGCAAATAAACCCTAGTGCAACTGGCTCCCTGAAAGTAAACCAAGCCAAAGTAGCTACCATGCCCCTCTTGCCCAGAGATCGTTCGCCTGGGACACCGACAAAAACAGTCACTATGCACGCTGAACAACATAGAGTCAAGCATTCAGCCTGCTGGCTTAAACCATATTTCTGGTTCTGAACTTGGTACTCCTAGGTTAGAATGGAGGAATAATGAAATTGATTGTTGTGAGTGAGGTATTTACTGTTAGTTTATACAGTACTACTTGCATATTAATATTATTTGATATGTCAAAAAGGTTAACATACTTATATTTGTGTGAGCTTGTCTACGTTTATTTATTTGTTAAGAGCTTTGTTGGTGTTGTCTACATAATTTGGCTTCTTACATTTAGCTTCAACTTGTACGTTAACCCCTTGAGGATAATGAAGCGTTTGGACAATTTCTTATGGCTATTATTAGACGATTTTGTACAGCTTAGGACAAATTTCTAGCAATTATGGGGGTCAAATCGATCTCAACTAACCTTTTGACTCGCACAGATCCTTCCTTCCGGGGGTCACCGGCTTTTTTTTATCTTTCTCTCTTTCTCTGGCTTGTATCCATTCGGCCCCATTCAGCCAACTGTTTTAAGATGTTTATCCCCATCCAGGTGTTGGTTTCTTCCTGGCGAGCGATAGCGAGCCAGCTTTGTGGAGAAATCCGGCTTCGCCCGGTTCGCCGGATAAATTTTTCTATCGTAAAATGTAAAAATTTAGCTTGCTGTCAAAATAAAAATATATATCTGCTGGATCGCTACCGCTCGCCAGGAAAATATTGACACCTGGATGGGGGTAAACGTCTTAAAACAGTAGACTGAATGGGGCCAAATGGATAAAAGCCAAAGAGAGAGGGAGAGAAAGAGAAAAAAAGCGAGGTGGGCTCCCTTAATAATAGGGTCTTGTACCAGCCAGAATAAACCATCAAAATGCGTCATAAGGGGTTAGAACTTCACCTACATCATTCAGTTATTGAGTTACTTATTTCTTACTTAGCCATATTGTTTTTTTTCTTTTGTATTTAGTTATCACAACATCCACGCTTTTTTTTTGTATATATTATAAATTATTATTTTGCTTGGGGAGGCTGAACCAAGGCAAATCAAAATTTCAATTTTTTTTTCTTCTAAACTGCTTCTTTCAACATAGGAGAATAGCATAGGAGGGCAAAAAACAAAATATCGCATCCATAACCACACCCCCCAATCAACAATTTGTTTTCCCTTCAGCTAAATTTTTGTTGTTGTTGTGTTGTTTGTCTAAAAGGCTTCTGTAAACAATAGAAACTATCATATGAAGACATAAACATTCATATGACATCCCTAGCCCCCCCCCCCCCCCAATATCATGGATTTATATAAAAAAGCTTTAGTAAGTCTTCTGTTGAGCCATGTTCCAAGATTTTTTACATTAGTTTCCCATATAACTTTTTTTTAGCTTAGTAATAGAAAACATCTCTGCAAGGAGAAACTTAGTTATTTTCCCCAAATTTTGTCACCCAGGGTATTATTTTAAACATTTTGCGATTCCCATTATATTGGCAACTCCAAGTGCCACTACATTTTTTTATATTGCTCTGCTTCGTTCCCCTTCTACACACTATATATAGGACTATATAGCAACGGTAATATGATTAGATAATGGCCGCATCTCCGATATTTTCCAAGATTAAAAAAATTTCAAGTTGAATTTTGCGCTACCAAAAAAAAAATATACATTATATATTTTTTTCAGCACCTTCTATTATTCAATATGGGAAAACTAGAACATATAGTTGTAGGGGATGCTTGTAGGATACGCCAGAAAAAAATTGCGGGAAATTTGAATTTTTGTCAATGACTAGTTGATTTTTCATATAGTGCAATGAAATTCTGCGCTCGCGCGCATGCACGCACATAGAGAGCTGATTTTTTCAGCGAGTCTTTGTATTTCCATTGGTATTAAGATGGCAAAATGCCAGAAACAAAATCTCTTATACAGGGTGAATTGGGGGTGTAAGGTTTTGCCTCCCCTAATTAAGCGTTGTTTCCACAGTAATTTTTATTAGTTTTGTCTTTTTCCTGTGTATGTATAAGTTTTGGTTTGTTTATTTTGCAAGTTTTACATTATAATATACAGTATACTCCTTTTAAATGGTATTCCATCTTAGCTAATTTGTCATGATTAAATTAATTATCATTGTATCTGCTTACGTCACTCCTTTCCACTTATTCCTTCTTAGATAAGGGGGATCACCGGCTTTTTTTATCTTTCTCGCCTTTTCTCTCTTTCCCTGGCTTGTATCCATTCAGCACCATTCAGCCAACTGTTTTAAGACGTTTATCCCCATCCAGGTGTTGATTTCTTCCTGGTGAGCGATAGCGATAGTGTATGGAGAAATCCGGCTTCGCCGGAGAAATTTTTCTATTAAAATATGTACAAATTTAGCTTGCTGTCAAAACAAAAATACATATATGCTGGCTCACTACCGCTTGCCGAGAAAATATTGACACCTGAATGGATACAAGCCAAAGAGAGAGGGAGAGAGAGAGAAAAAAACGAGGTGAGCCACCTTAACCCCTTCCGACATATGACGCAGTTTTGAGCCTATTAGGGATACTTTAAAGCCTTTGTTACCATCAGGGGTATTTAGAAACCTTTAGTTTAATTATTTCAACCTCTGCAGTTGTCTTTGAGTTAGCTGTGGGCAGAAAACTAATTTTGGAGAGGTAATTATAAGAGTGAGAGAACTCTATTTCTTATTGCTAATCTGGCAACCTCTGCGTCATATGAGTCTGCAAGGGTTAACGACTATATTTTTGATTTAGTCAGTGATCACATCATCTACTTACATCAATGTGCTTCTTGAGAGCCTCGCTAGTGTCGTCTCCATACAGCTTAGCCTCCTTCATCTGTGACTCAACCTTTTCCTGTAAGTCCTTCTCGCTGGCTGACCTTCGCTTGTTTTCCTCCACCAGGGTCTGTTCAATCACACTTAGTTTGTTTACGGTGTCGTCACGGAGCTTGGCCTCTCTGTATGGAAGGTAGGGGAGGTATGGAAGGTATGGGAGCTGTGTATGGAAGGTATGGGAGACGTGTATGGAAGGTATGGGAGACGTGTATGGAAGGTGTGTATGGAAGGTATGGGAGACGTGTATGGAAGGTGTGTATGGAAGGTATGGCAGACGTGTATGGAAGGTGTGTATGGAAGGTATGGCAGACGTGTATGGAAGGTGTGTATGGAAGATATGGGAGACGTGTATGGAAGGTATGGGAGACGTGTATCGAAGGTATGGGAGACGTGTATGGAAGGTGTGTATGGAAGGTATGGGAGACGTGTATGGGTGTGTATGGAAGGTATGGGAGACGTGTATGGAAGGTATGGCAGACGTGTATGGAAGGTATGGGAGATGTGTATGGAAGGTGTGTATGGAAGGTATGGGAGACGTGTATGGAAGGTATGGGAGACATGTATGGAAGGTGTGTATGGAAGGTATGGGAGACATGTATGGAAGGTGTGTATGGAAGGTATGGGAGACGTGTATGGAAGGTATGGCAGACGTGTATGGAAGGTATGGCAGACGTGTATGGAATTTGTGTATGGAAGGTATGGGAGACGTGTATGGAAGGTGTGTATGGAAGGTATGGGAGACGTGTACGGAAGATATGGGAGACGTGTACGGAAGGTGTGTATGGGAGATGTGTATGGAAGGTGTGTATGGAAAGTATGGAAGGTGTGTATGGGAGACGTGTATGGAAGGTGTGTATGGGAGACGTGTATGGAAGGTATGGGAGACGTGTATGGAAGGTATGGCAGACGTGTATGGAAGGTGTGTATGGGAGACGTGTATGGAAGGTATGGCAGACGTGTATGGAAGGTAAGGAAGGTGTGTATGGGAGAGGTGTATGGAAGGTATGGCAGACATGTATGGAAGGTGTGTATGGAAGGTATGGGAGACGTGTATGGAAGGTAAGGGAGATGTGTATGGAAGGTATGGGAGACGTGTATGGAAGGTATGGGAGACGTGTATGGAAGGTATGGGAGACGTGTATGGAAGGTGTGTATGGAAGGTATGGCAGACATGTATTGAAGGTGTGTATGGAAGGTATGGGAGACGTGTATGGAAGGTATGGGACACGTGTATGGAATATATGGGAGACGTGTATGGAAGGTGTGTATGGGAGACGTGTATGGAAGGTGTGTATGGAAGGTGTGTATGGGAGACGTGTATGGAAGGTATGGCAGACGTGTATGGAAGGTGTGTATGGAAGGTATGGAAGGTGTGTATGGAAGGTATGGAAGGTGTGTATGGGAGACGTGTATGGAAGGTATGGGAGACGTGTATGGAAGGTGTGTATGGGAGACGTGTATGGAAGGTGTGTATGGAAGGTGTGTATGGGAGACGTGTATGGAAGGTGTGTATGGGAGACGTGTATGGAAAGTGTGTATGGAAGGTATGGAAGGTGTGTATGGGAGACGTGTATGGAAGGTATGGGAGACGTGTATGGAAGGTATGGAAGGTGTGTATGGGAGACGTGTATGGAAGGTGTGTATGGAAGGTGTGTATGGGAGACGTGTATGGAAGTTATGTATGGGAGACGTGTATGGAAGGTATGGGAGACGTGTATGGAAGGTATGTATGGAAGGTATGGCAGACGTGCATGGAAGGTATGGGAGATGTGTATGGAAGGTATGGGAGACGTGTATGGAAGGTATGGGAGACGTGTATGGAAGGTGTGTATGGAAGGTATGGGAGACGTGTATGGAAGGTATGGGAGACGTGTATGGAAGGTGTGTATGGAAGGTATGGGAGACGCGTATGGAAGGTGTGTATGGAAGGTATGGCAGACGTGTATGGAAGGTATGGGAGACGTGTATGGAAGGTATGGGAGACGTGTATGGAAGGTATGGGAGACGTGTATGGAAGGTGTGTATGGAAGGTATGGGAGACGTTTTTGGAAGGTGTGTATGGAAGGTATGGGAGACGTGTATGGAAGGTGTGTATGGAAGGTATGGCAGATGTGTATGGAAGGTATGGAAGGTGTGTATGGAAGGTATGGAAGGTGTGTATGGAAGGTATGGGAGACGTGCATGGAAGATATGGGAGACGTGTATGGAAGGTGTGTATGGGAGACGTGTATGGAAGGTATGGTAGACATGTATGGAAGGTGTGTATGGAAGGTATGGAAGGTGTGTATGGGAGATGTGTATGGAAGGTATGTATGGAAGGTGTGTATGGAAGGTATGGAAGGTGTCTATGGAATGTATGGCAGACGTGTATGGAAGGTGTGTATGGAAGGTGTGTATGGAAGGTGTGTATGGAAGGTATGGGAGACGTGTATGGAAGGTATGGGAGACGTGTATGGAAGGTATGGGAGACGTCTATGGAAGGTATGGGAGACGTGTATGGAAGGTGTGTATGGGAGATGTGTGTGGAAGGTATGGCAGACGTGTATGGAAGGTATGTCTGGAAGGTATGGAAGGTGTTCATGGAAGGTATGGCAGATGTGTATGGAAGGTGTGTATTGAAGGTGTGTATGGAAGGTATGGGAGACGTGTATGGAAGGTATGGGAGACGTGTATGGAAGATATGGGAGACGTGTATGGAAGGTGTGTATGGTAGACGTGTATGGAAGGTATGGCAGACGTGTATGGAAGGTGTGTATGGGAGACGTGTATGGAAGGTATGGCAGACGTGTATGGAAGGTATGGCAGACATGTATGGAAGGTGTGTATGGAAGGTATGTATGGAAGGTATGGCAGACGTGTATGGTAGGTGTGTATGGAAGGTGTGTATGGAAGGTATGGCAGACATGTATGGAAGGTGTGTATGGAAGGTATGGGAGGCGTGTATGGAAGGTATGGGAGACGTGTATGGAAGGTATGGGAGACGTGTATGGAAGGTATGGGAGACGTGTATGGAAGGTGTGTATGGAAGGTGTGTATGGAAGGTGTGTATGGAAGGTGTGTATGGAAGGTATCGCAGACATGTATTGAAGGTGTGTATGGAAGGTATGGGAGACGTGTATGGAAGGTATGGGAGACGTGTATGGAAGGTATGGAAGGTGTGTATGGGAGACGTGTATGGAAGGTGTGTATGGGAGACGTGTATGGAAGGTGTGTATGGGAGACGTGTATGGAAGGTGTGTATGGAAGGTATGGAAGGTGTGTATGGGAGACGTGTATGGAAAGTATGGGTGACGTGTATGGAAGGTATGGAAGGTGTGTATGGGAGACGTGTATGGAAGGTGTGTAGGGAAGGTGTGTATGGGAGACGTGTATGGAAGGTGTGTATGGGAGACGTGTATGGAAGGTATGGGAGACGTGTATGGAAGGTATGTATGGAAGATATGGAAGACGTGTATGGAAGGTATGGCAGACGTGCATGGAAGGTATGGGAGACGTGTATGGAAGGTGTGTATGGAAGGTGTGTATGGGAGACGTGTATGGAAGGTATGGGAGATGTGTATGGGAGACGTGTATGGAAGGTAAGGGAGACGTGTATGGAAGGTGTGTGTGGGAGACGTGTATGGAAGGTATGGCAGACGTGTATGGAAGGTGTGTATGAGAGACGTGTATGGAAGGTATGGCAGACGTGTATGGAAGGTGTGTATGGGAGACGTGTATGGAAGGTATGGGAGACGTGTATGGATGGTATGGGAGATGTGTATGGAAGGTATGGCAGACGTGTATGGAAGGTATGGGAGACTTGTATGGAAGGTGTGTATGGAAGGTGTGTATGGGAGACGTGTATGGAAGGTATGGGAGACGTGTATGGAAGGTATGGGAGACGTGTATGGAAGGTATGGGAGACGTGTATGGAATGTATGGGAGACGTGAATGGAAGGTATGGGAGACGTGTATGGAAGGTATGGCAGATGTGTATGGAAGGTATGGCAGACGTGTATGGAAGGTATGGGAGACGTGTATGGAAGGTGTGTATGGGAGACGTGTATGGAAGGTATGGGAGACGTGTATGGAAGGTATGGGAGACGTGTATGGAAGGTATGGGAGACGTGTATGGAAGGTATGGGAGACGTGTATGGAAGGTATGGGAGACGTGTATGGAAGGTATGGGAGACGTGTATGGAAGGTGTGCATGGGAGACATGTATGGAAGGTATGGGAGACGTGTATGGAAGGTATGGGAGACGTGTCAAAGAGTTGTACAAGTGAAGGAAGACACTATGCCCACATGACAGATAAAGGAAGTTAGTGGAGTATTGTCATAGAGTTGTTACAAGTGAAGGAAGACACTATACCCACATGACAGATAAAGGAAGTTAATGGAGTATTGTCAAAGAGTTGTACAAGTGAAGGAAGACACTATACCCACATGACAGATAAAGGAAGTTAATGGAGTATTGTCAAAGAGTTGTACAAGTGAAGGAAGACACTATACCCACATGACAGATAAAGGAAGTTAATGGAGTATTGTCAAAGAGTTGTACAAGTGAAGGAAGACACTATACCCACATGACAGATAAAGGAAGTTAATGGAGTATTGTCAAAGAGTTGTACAAGTGAAGGAAGACACTATACCCACATGACAGATAAAGGAAGTTAATGGAGTATTGTCAAAGAGTTGTACAAGTGAAGGAAGACACTATACCCACATGACAGATAAAGGAAGTTAATGGAGTATTGTCAAAGAGTTGTACAAGTGAAGGAAGACACTATACCCACATGACAGATAAAGGAAGTTAATGGAGTATTGTCAAAGAGTTGTACAAGTGAAGGAAGACACTATACCCACATGACAGATAAAGGAAGTTAATGGAGTATTGTCAAAGAGTTGTACAAGTGAAGGAAGACACTATACCCACATGACAGATAAAGGAAGTTAATGGAGTATTGTCAAAGAGTTGTACAAGTGAAGGAAGACACTATACCCACATGACAGATAAAGGAAGTTAATGGAGTATTGTCAAAGAGTTGTACAAGTGAAGGAAGACACTATACCCACATGACAGATAAAGGAAGTTAATGGAGTATTGTCAAAGAGTTGTACAAGTGAAGGAAGACACTATACCCACATGACAGATAAAGGAAGTTAATGGAGTATTGTCAAAGAGTTGTACAAGTGAAGGAAGACACTATACCCACATGACAGATAAAGGAAGTTAATGGAGTATTGTCAAAGAGTTGTACAAGTGACTGAAAACATTATACTGTACAGTACACACATAACAGAACAAGGATGTTGGTGGAAGATTATCAAAAGTTATATCCATTCGGCCCCATTCAGCCTACTGTTTTAAGATGTTTACCCCCATCCAGGTCTCAATATTTTCCTGGCGAGCGGTAGTTAGCCAGCATATATAATTATATACAGTATGTTCATTTTACAGCAAGCTAAATTTGTAAATTTTTCGATAGAAAAATGTCTCTGGCAAAGCCGGATTTATTTCTCCATACAATGCTGGCTCGCTATCGCTCGCCAGGAAGATATAGACACCTGGATGGGGATAAACGTCTTCAACAGTTGGCTGAATGGGGCCGAATGGATACAAACCAGGGAAAGAGAGAAAAGGAGAGGAAGATAAAAAAAAAAACGGAGACCCCCCTTAACTCGGCAGATGATTGATGACTGAATCACTAAGTACCTATAGACTGTTGTTTCCAGCTGATTGTAAATTGCCATGTCATCATCTCGATTACTCAATTAAACTGTCTTGATAGCGTAATGCATAGTGCGCGGAATTTCGATGTTCGAGTCCTCGGGGTGCCACATGTATTTGTTGATTTAATTAATTGAGTTTAGAGGTGAAGTTGGTTGGTGTAAAAAACATAATAATTGACAAGATTTTGTAGCGAAATGTGTTGTTAATTATGAAACCTTGTATTTATATAATGCAGACACAAACCTTGTATTTATATAATGCAGACACAAACCTTGTATTTATATAATGCAGACACAAACCTTGTATTTATATAATGCAGACACAAACCTTGTATTTATATAATGCAGACACAAACCTTGTATTTATATAATGCAGACACAAACCTTGTATTTATATAATGCAGACACAAACCTTGTATTTATATAATGCAGACACAAAATTTGTTTCACAATTTTGCATTGAGTATAAACATATCTGTTGTTAAGGGGGCCCACCTCGTTTTTTTTGTTTATCTTTCTCTCCCTCTCTCTTTGGCTGTTATCCATTCGGCCCCATTCAGCCAACTGTTTTAAGACGTTTATCCCCCTCCAGGTGTCGATTTCTTCCTGGCGAGCAATAGCGTGCCAGCATTGTATGCAGAAATCTGGCTTCGCCGGAGAAATGTTTCTATCGAAAAATTTACAAATTTAACTTGCTGTCTAAACAAAAATATACAGTATATACTGTAGGCCTCTATGCTGGCTCGCTACCATTCGCCAGGAAAATATTGACACCTAGATGGGGTAAACGTTTTAAAACAGTAGGCTGAATGGGGCCGCATGGATACAAGCCAAAGAGAGAGGGAGAGAAAGATAAAAAAAAAGCGAGGTGGGCTCCCTTAACCTAAGACGTGCGCATGGGGGGTATGAGACACCACAATCCTGTGCGCACGTATTTGAGCTGTTCCCATCACTAACATCGTTATTTTACCATAAATAACATTAATACTTATCCATATGCACCTATTATAGGTTGATTATAAAGGTATTAACCTGTTACAACAATAAAACAAGTGGAAACAGTGTTTGGATGGTCAAAATCGGCGATACAGGCCGGGAGTTACATAATGTATGACTGAGGCAACCTCCCTGCCCTCCTCCCCTCCCCTTGTCTGGAGAGACACTATTACGCAATAGTCTCTCTCTCGCTCTTTCCCACGCTTGGTAACAGTGATGACAACGCCCTGCTACCAACTCGCTAATGTTAGCATGAAAATAGACCACAGAATAAGGGAATAACAGGGAAAATAGGTGATAACTAAAGGAGGGGAGGAAAGTGGGTAAGGAGGGGAGGTGGAGGAGAGATATTTGGCATGGCCCAGGGGCAAAACAAAATAAAAAAATAAAAATTGGGGGGGGGGGGGAGTTTTAAATAGATTTTTTCCCCCCCTGACTCTTAAGAGTCTTCCCGCAGTCCGCCGGGGGAACTCTTAAGAGTCTCCCGGCAGTTCCCGGGTTAAGGGATTGGATTGGCAGTCAGCTGACAACAAAACAAACAATAGCGATAGTGGACCTTGGGAACTTCTGTCTGTTGGGGTGGTGATTGAAGTATACAGACTAATAACACATAACAAAGCCACTCCAACAGCTTCCTCTCTCTCCAACACCCCTTCTCCCCTCTCTACACTAACACAGACTAATAATACACATAACAAAGCCACTCCAACAGCTTCCTCTCTCTCAAACACCCTTTCTTCCCTCTCTACACTCTTCAGATAAATAGGAAAAGTAGAATGTAGATACGAGGTACCGTTGTAAAGGCTAATCCCTCAATACCTTCACCTGACCTGGCTACAAGGTTTACATACTACTTAGTTATGCAATTAGTCCTTCTCTTGGGAATGGAGAAGATATCAAATTTACACCTTGAGGATTATGAAGAGTTTTAAAAGTAAATTCTGGCTAAAATTAGGCGATGTTATTCAGTTATGGTTCGAAGGCCCTCTAGTAAACAAAAGGATAAATTATATAGCAATCGACCTTCTGACTTCTAAAATGATTTCCTAATCTGCATAAAATTGCCAGAATAAAATAAGGGATGCGTCCTCAAATACAGAAGCGGTTAGAGAGAAAAGTAGTAAAGCCTACAATAACATAGGACACCCACTATGATCTAATATATATATATATTTTTTTTATATATTCCAACTACTCCCTCTCGGGCATAGGCTGAAAGCCTGCACATCCAACCGCTCAACACGGTGAAGCCCATGAGGTCTTGCTCCAGTCAAGGGAGTGAGACAAGTGAAGCACTAGAGTTTAACTCACGCCTCGAAGCAGCCCCATCTCTGAAGATGCTTTACCTCGTGCTTCACTGTCTCACCACCCAGACTCGGACCCTCACTCTCAGAACGCCACCTATTGAGCAATTAACTCACTAGGCATTGCCCCACTGTAGTATATTTTGAATATGGGAATATTCATACAGTGCTATTTAATCAGGGAACAATGAGGGTATTTTTTTGCCGTTTCGGTGGGCTTTGCGGTAATGCACTGATATAGCAAAAATTCCATCCCAATAATATCTTTCCATTAATATATCGAGATTCGAACCCGGGACCATTGGATTACCAGGCCAGTGGCAAGACCACTCTGCCACACCTCCCCTGACTGACATGTACTTACTTTTCATCAATCTTGCGTGACAGATCCTGGGCGACTGACGAAATCTCCATATGGATGCGCTGCTTCTCACTCAGGCTAAATCCGGCCTGCAGTTCCTTCATCTTGTCGTCAAAGTCCCGCATTTCCTTGTCCTTCTCAACCTTTGTGCTGCCATAGTCTTCCAAAAGCTCGTTCATCCTGGGAAATCATCGGTAGAATATTGAGGATAATGGAAAATGTTTGCTCTGTAATGTTGAAAGATTAAGGGGGGTCACCAGATTTTGTATATTTCTCTCTTTCCCTGACTTGTATCCATTCAGCCCCATACAGCTAACTGTTTTAAGACATTTATCCCCATCCAGGTGTCGATTTCTTCCTGGCGAGCGATAGCGAGCCAGCATTGTATGGAGAAATCCGGCTTCGCGGGAGAAATGTTTCTATCGAAAAATGTACAAATTTAGCTTGCTCTCAAAACAAAAACATATACCGGTATATGCTGGCTCGCTACCGCTCGCCAGGAAAATATTGACACCTGGATGGGGGTAAAAGTCTTAAAACAGTAGGCTGAATGGGGCCGAATGGATACAAGCCAAAGAGAGAGGGAGAGAAAGAGAACAAAAGCGAGGTGTTAATTAACCCTTAACCCTTTCCAGATCCAAGTACACATTTATTTTCGGTTTTCTGTCCATTAAATTAACCCCTTCTGTACCGGCGACGTCTATTGAACTTTATTCTGGCTACATTTCGACGATTTTACTCTGTTTTAAAAGGGCCTCCAGCAATTAACAGGCTTCGAACTATCTCACTTAACTATTTTACTCGGTTTTAATAGGGCCTCCAGCAATTAACAGGCTTCGAACTATGTCACTTAACTATTTTACTCGGTTTTAATAGGGCCTCCAGCAATTAACAGGCTTCGAACTATCTCACTTAACTATTTTACTCGGGTTTAAAAGGGCCTCCAGCAATTAACAGGCTTCAAACTATCTCACTTAACTATTTTACTCGGGTTTAAAAGGGCCTCCAGCAATTAACAGGCTTCGAACTATCTCACTTAACTATTTTACTCGGGTTTAAAAGGGCCTCCAGCAATTAACAGGCTTCGAACTATCTCACTTAACTATTTTACTCGGGTTTAAAAGGGCCTCCAGCAATTAACAGGCTTCGAACTATCTCACTTAACTATTTTACTCGGCTTTAAAAGGGCCTCCAGCAATTAACAGGCTTCGAACTATCTCACTTAACTATTTTACTCGGGTTTAAAAGGGCCTCCAGCAATTAACAGGCTTCGAACTATCTCACTTAACTATTTTACTCGGGTTTAAAAGGGCCTCCAGCAATTAACAGGCTTCGAACTATCTCACTTAACTTTTACTCAGGTTTAAAAGGGCCTCCAGCAATTAACAGGCTTCGAACTATCTCACTTAACTATTTTACTTTTAAAAGGGCCTCCAGCAATTAACAGGCTTCGAACTATCTCACTTAACTATTTTACTCGGGTTTAAAAGGGCCTCCAGCAATTAACAGGCTTCGAACTATCTCACTTAACTATTTTACTCGGGTTTAAAAGGGCCTCCAGCAATTAACAGGCTTCGAACTATCTCACTTAACTATTTTACTCGGGTTTAAAAGGTCCTCCAGCAATTAACAGGCTTCGAACTATCTCACTTAACTATTTTACTCGGCTTTAAAAGGGCCTCCAGCAATTAACAGGCTTCGAACTATCTCACTTAACTATTTTACTCGGGTTTAAAAGGGCCTCCAGCAATTAACAGGCTTCGAACCATCTCACTTAACTATTTACTCGGGTTTAAAAGGGCCTCCAGCAATTAACAGGCTTCGAACTATCTCACTTAACTATTTTACTCGGGTTTAAAAGGGCCTCCAGCAATTAACAGGCTTCGAACTATCTCACTTAACTATTTTACTCGGGTTTAAAAGGGCCTCCAGCAATTAACAGGCTTCGAACTATCTCACTTAACTATTTTACTCGGCTTTAAAAAGGGCCTCCAGCAATTAACAGGCTTCGAACTATCTCACTTAACTATTTTACTCGGGTTTAAAAGGGCCTCCAGCAATTAACAGGCTTCGAACTATCTCACTTAACTATTTTACTCGGGTTTAAAAGGGCCTCCAGCAATTAACAGGCTTCGAACTATCTCACTTAACTATTTTACTCGGCTTTAAAAGGGCCTCCAGCAATTAACAGGCTTCGAACTATCTCACTTAACTATTTTACTCGGGTTTAAAAGGGCCTCCAGCAATTAACAGGCTTCGAACTATCTCACTTAACTATTTTACTCGGGTTTAAAAGGGCCTCCAGCAATTAACAGGCTTCGAACTATCTCACTTAACTATTTTACTCGGCTTTAAAAGGGCCTCCAGCAATTAACAGGCTTCGAACTATCTCACTTAACTATTTTACTCGGGTTTAAAAGGGCCTCCAGCAATTAACAGGCTTCGAACTATCTCACTTAACTATTTTACTCGGCTTTAAAAGGGCCTCCAGCAATTAACAGGCTTCGAACTATCTCACTTAACTATTTTACTCGGCTTTAAAAGGGCCTCCAGCAATTAACAGGCTTCGAACTATCTCACTTAACTATTTTACTCGGCTTTAAAAGGGCCTCCAGCAATTAACAGGCTTCGAACTATCTCACTTAACTATTTTTACTACCACAGATGCTTCTTAATAAGCTTCACAAAATCGTCTAAATATACAGTAGCTAGAATGAAATTAAAAAGACGGACCCGGTACAGAAGGGGTTAAGAAGGATCCACGGAGGTAAACAGAGTCCAGAAAGATCATTCGAACCTGTTAATTGTTGGAGGCCTTTTGTAAACTGCATGAAATCGTCTAATAGTAGCCATAATAAAGTTAAAAGGACGTAGCCGGTACAGAAGGGGTTAATAGACCATTATATTCAGATTAAAGAGGGTATATGGGAGTCAGAGGGTTAATTGAGAGTTTTTACCCTTTAAATTCCTACAGATCCTTCCCAAGCTGTATAAAATAGCCTAATCATAGCCAGAAAATTTAAAAGAAATGCGTACTCCTACCTTCTACGGGTTAATATGAAGATAACACTATGCAGGTAGATTATGGGAGCCAAGAAGGTAGGCTATTGTGCAGCATAATTTACTGGTTCGGCTCAATGGTTTAAGGAAGGGGTTTAGTTTGCTCTCTAAACCTCTATCAAACTTATAAAAACACCCACAAGGCCCCCCTTCGATATAAATTTGTAAATTTTTCGGTAGAAAAAATGTATCGGCCGAAGGCCGATTCCTCTTCAAATACAGGCTCGCTCGCTCGCCAGGAAAAAATCGACACCTAAATGGCACGAAAGGTCATAATATTGGCAAATAAATGGGGCGAAAGGTCTGAAAATCGCCAAACTAATGGGGCAAATGTCTTGAAATCTCATAATAGGGCTAAACATGAGGGAGAGGGAGGAGGAGGAGGAGGAGGACTCGGAATACCAACTGCGTCCCCTTAATAGTCGGAGGATGGAGACAAATGGAACGGACAGTCAAAGAGATAAACACATGACGGGGGTAGAACAAAAGAGGAGAGATAGTTAACCCGTTCAGTACCGGTGACATCCCTTTAATGATATTCTGGCATTATATTAAGCTTAGGAAGGACCTCTAGCAATAATAGGGCTTCAAACTATCTCAACCAACCCATTTAACTACCACAGATCCTTCTCAAGCTGCATAATATCGTCTAAATATAGCTATAATAAAATATAACACACGTCGCTGGTACTCAAAGGCTTAGAAAATACAGTAACAGGAGTAACACACACACACACACACACACACACAAAGGGCCTAACATTGGTCTCCATGTCTAAATAACCCTTTCAAGATCCAACTACGCCTTTCATGTCTGTTTTCTGGATATTATTTGACGATTTTATTCAGATTAGGAAGGGTATATGGAAGTAGAGGGTTAAATTTGCACATATCCTTCCTAAGCTGTACAAAATCGTCTAATAATATTCAGAATTAACTGTCAAAAAGCGTCATGATCCTCAAAGGGTTAATACATACATACAAACATACATACAAGTATAAAGACCGTTTTGTCCACAGGGACCGTGGTTACAGTTTCACGTCCTAAATGGCGGATTTTCAGGTGTCCCTGTCAAGGGCTGCCTTTCTTGTCAGGCTCTTTATTTTGAGATCGGACCGGAGTACCTGATCCCATGTCATTCTAGGTCTACCCTTACACACAGCTCCCCCCACGTTCACAGTCCGGCATTTCCTTACCCAGTTCTGATCATCCATTCTCTCCACATTTCCAAACCAACCAAGTCGGCTTGTGCACATCACTTCACTGACACTACAAATGCTTAGGCATTAGTAGTGTCAGTGAAGTGATGCGCACAAGCCGACTTGGTTCTTCTTAATTCCTCGCTCAATACCCCGTCTCTGAGATTAACACCACACATCCATCTCGCCAGTCTCTTCTCATTCCGTTCTATTCTATCAATATCCTCCGCTTTTACCGGCCACGTCTCCGAGGCATAGGTCATCGCACACCTAACACACAAGGTATACACCTTCCCTTTAAGATGGGGTGGGAGCCCTCTCATGGTCAGGAGTGGCAACAGCTCTCTAAACTTTCCCCAGCCACTTCTAGCTCTAGCAATGGAGCCAGCTTCAGAGCCATCTCCGGCAGAAACCGTATAGCCCAGGTAGCAGAACTTATTCACGCATTCCAGCGTTACACTGTCAAAATCAACACTAACAGGCGGGTCATTTAACACAAGATCTCCCTTGCACACTGCACATTCAAAATCTATGATTCTTGTCCTAGGTCCTCTAGCTCCACTACATCTCTTGTGTAACTAGTCACTACAGACGCAACATTGGATTGAGTTACTTCCCACACCCTTCCCACATACTGCGCATGGATAGTCGCCGCTTCTTTCCATAGTTCCACACCCTAATTCACTAATCATGACCTTTGTTTTATCTATGTTAACTATTAGGCCTTTATTTGCCATACCCTCCCTCCATCTTTTGAACTTTGCCTCTGCTTCCTGCGCACTACTTGTGAGAAGAACTAGATCGCCTGCATATAACAGCTCAACAAATAGAAATAGAAAGAGAGGCTGATCTAAGAGAAGATAATCAAAGATATATATATATATATATATATATATATATATATATATATATATATATATATATATATATATACAGTATATATATACTGTATATATATATAATGTATACATATAATAAATTATATATATATATATATATATAACAACTAGACAGACAAAAAGACTGACCGGACATTGATCTATCTATATATATGATTAATAATAAAACTATACACAGAATTAACAATTAGAAAAATAAGATAATCAAAGAGATAGATGTAACAACTAGACAGATACAGAACTAGGAGACTGAACTGACATTGAGCTCTGTCTCTGATTTATAATACATTACTACAACAAATATAAATAGAAAGAGAGACTGACCTAAGAAAAGATAGTCAAAGAGATAGATATAACAAAAAAAAAATCTATGTGTATAAATCAGACAAAAGGCAGGCTGCCTGTGACGAGTGTCTCCCCCAAAGCCAAAAGAATGACAGAGACGAATTCAAAGGACGTTCGGTCAAAGTGCCTGGACACATGAAGTTAAAACATTCTAAGTAATAGGATGAAGGAAAGATTGAGGGAGGGAGAAAGTTTCAGAGTTCACTTGTTGAGTAGAAGAAAGACTGAACAAATGTGCCATTTCTTGGGTTGGAGAGCTGGACAGACAAAGAGACTGACCTGACATTGATCTCTATTTCTGATTATTCCTGCATATTATTCCTACAGTATAACACAGAAATAGAGACACTAAACTAAAAGTATTTGGATATAGAGAGACTGACCTGACATTGATCTCTGTCTCTGTTCTCTCTCTCTTCTTGGCCTCCTGGTTGAGTCTCTGGGTAATGTCCTGGAGGTTGGTGTTCATCTGGATTATTCTGGGAAGGATAGAGACACACACACAAATACAATAGTGTATATAGCTATTCATTAACAGACACACACACAAATATAATAGTGTATATAGCTATTCATTAACAGACACACACACAAATATAATAGTGTATATAGCTATTCATTAACAGACACACACACAAATATAATAGTGTATATAGCTATTCATTAACAGACACACACAAATATAATAGTGTATATAGCTATTCATTAACAGACACACACACAAATATAATAGTGTATATAGCTATTCATTAACAGACACACACAGAAATATAATAGTGTATATAGCTATTCATTAACAGACACACACACAAATATAATAGTGTATATAGCTATTCATTAACAGACACACACACAAATACAATAGTGTATATAGCTATTCATTAACAGACACACACACAAATATAATAGTGTATATAGCTATTCATTAACAGACACACACAAATATAATAGTGTATATAGCTATTCATTAACAGACACACACACAAATATAATAGTGTATATAGCTATTCATTAACAGACACACACACAAATATAATAGTGTATAGCTATTCATTAACAGACACACACACAAATATAATAGTGTATATAGCTATTCATTAACAGACACACACACAAATATAATAGTGTATATAGCTATTCATTAACAGACACACAAATACAATAGTGTATATAGCTATTCATTAACAGACACACACACAAATATAATAGTGTATATAGCTATTCATTAACAGACACACACACAAATATAATAGTGTATATAGCTATTCATTAACAGACACACACACAAATATAATAGTGTATATAGCTATTCATTAACAGACACACACACACAAATATAATAGTGTATATAGCTATTCATTAACAGACACACACACAAATATAATAGTGTATATAGCTATTCATTAACAGACACACACACAAATATAATAGTGTATATAGCTATTCATTAACAGACACACACACAAATATAATAGTGTATATAGCTATTCATTAACAGACACACACACAAATATAATAGTGTATATAGCTATTCATTAACAGACACACACACAAATATAATAGTGTATATAGCTATTCATTAACAGACACACACACAAATATAATAGTGTATATAGCTATTCATTAACAGACACACACAAATATAATAGTGTATATAGCTATTCATTAACAGACACACACACAAATATAATAGTGTATATAGCTATTCATTAACAGACACACACACAAATATAATAGTGTATACAGCTATTAATTAACATATCGTTCTTAAGGGGAGACGGTCGTTTTTCTGGTCCCCTTTCTCCCTAGTGTTTAGTACCATTAGTTTTGAGATTTGTAGACGTTCGGCCCATTTGTTTGGCTATTTTAAGACATTTCGTCCAATTTCGTTATAAATTTTAAGACCTATCGTGTCAATTTTTTCCTGGCGAGCAATAGTGACCCTGTAATTGTAAAAGGAATCGGCCTTCGGGGCCGGGACATTTATCTATCGAAAAATGTACCAATTATCTTGAGGGGGGTCTAGGGGATGTTTTTCTAAGTTTGAGGGATGTCTAGCGAGGAAACTAAGAATTTATGAATGAATGAATTTATAGGCCAAAAAAGCAGTCAGTGTCCCCTTAATACCAATAGCCCCCAAAGGTAATCAATAAAGCAGTCAGTGTCCCCTTAATACCAATAGCCCCCAAAGGTAATCAATAAAAGCAGTCAGTGTCCCCTTAATACCAATAGCCCCCAAAGGTAATCAATAAAGCAGTCAGTGTCCCCTTAATACCAATAGCCCCCAAAGGTAATCAATAAAAGCATGCGATCCTCGCAGGATTTGAACCCAGGATACCAAATGCAGAACTTACACGCTCTAACCATTACACCATCAAGACGGTTAAAGGTACAGCACATGGCCACGATTAACATCCATTTATTGAGTACTGGGTATCAATGAAATCATGTACTGAACCCAATAGCATTATGGATAAATAGCTTAACCCATTCTGTACCAGTGGCGTTCTTTGCGTTATACAACGGCAATTATTAGACCACTTGATTCAGCTAAGGATGGGCGTATATCAATTATTAGACCACTTGATTCAGCTAAGGATGGGCGTATATCAATTATTAGACCACTTGATTCAGCTAAGGATGGGCGTATATCAATTATTAGACCACTTGATTCAGCTAAGGATGGGCGTATATCAATTAATAGGCTACATATTATCTCAATTAATCCTTTTAACTACCACAGATCCTTCCTAAGCTGCATGAAATATGTCTACATATAGCTGAAATAGAACTACTGTATATACATCCCCGGTAATGAAAGGGTTAATGCTTATGTGAGAGGAAAGAACGTTTTTTTAGGGTCCAGATCTCAAAGGACAGACCTCGCTACGAAGTTCCTGAACCTAGCGATATTAATTAACAATTAATTGGGTGCCCAACCCCGAAAGGGGTTGAAATAGGGGAGCTATCCCCCCGCCAAAGGCGGCTTTCTAGGGCCTTTCCTAGCTGTTGCTGAGAGGGTTGAGTTCTAGTCATGTGGTGATGGGCTGGTCTATCAGAGTGAGAACTGGGCGATCTCTGCCATACCCATAGCTTACTCTGACTGTTCCTTTTACTTGTATATTTTCTAGATCTCAAGTGACTGCGTCTCTTCCGTGGATTGACCTCCCAATCTACCAAGATTGGAAGCCAAAGTGTCACATTTTTCCCTTGCCCCTCAACTTTCTCTTCATAATTGCTGAGGGGCACAGGGTCCTGGGTGGGGCTTTGGTTTCCCAGGCGATTCCGTACCCTCCTCAGCTCCTCACCATGGAGTGACTTCGGTCACCCAGGCTTTATTGTGGTCGGCAGGGAGGGTTCTGTGGGGGCGCTCGGTTATGGCCTTGGCCTTGCTCGGGGCCTTGGGGCTGTTCGGCCAGGCAGCTTGGGGAACAACAACAACAACAACAACAACAACATTCTTAAGGGGGGTCACAGGCTTTTTTTTCTCTCCTTTTCTCTCTTTCTCTGGCTTGTATCCATTTGGCCCCATTCAGCCTACAGTACTGTTTTAAGATGTTTACCCTCATCCAGGTGTCAATATTTTCCTGGCGAGCGGTAGCGAGCCAGCATATATATATTCTTGTTTTGACAGCATTCTAAATTTGTACATTTTTCGAAAGAAAAATGTCTCCGCCGAAGCCGGATTTCTCCATACAATGCTAGCTCGCTATCGCTCGCCAGGAAGAAATCGACACCTGGATGGGGATAAACGTCTTCACATAGCGATTTTTGATATGTTGTTTTGACTTTATATTGTCTTTGTCCCAGTTTTGGTTTGACTTTGTTTGCAGGTTTTACATTTTAATAGTTGGCTGAATGGGGCTGAATGGATACAAGCCAGAAAAAGAGAGAAAGATAAAAAAAAACGGTGACCCCCCTTAACACCAGTAACCCCCAAATGAAATTAATGAAAGCATGCGATCCTCTCAGGATTCGAACTCAGGATACCAAATACAGAACTTACACCCTCTTACCAATACACCATCAAGACACCATCATTTTAAATAAGTAACTATCCTGTATGTAGTTTTATGTGTGAGTGTTAGCCAAAGTATGAATGAATGAATACTTTTATTGTAATATCATTGCATTTTTTTTTAACTGGGCACCAAGTGAGAATACATTTTTGTAATTGGTTTTACCCAGTATAAATATGTTTAAAACAAAAATACCATAAAAAATGACTAATTACTACTACAGTCTACTTACTATAGTAATTACTATAGTAATTACTATAGTAATTACTACTACAGTCTACTTACTATAGTAATTACTACTACAGTCTACTTACTATAGTAATTACTACTACAGTCTACTTACTATAGTAATTACTACTACAGTCTACTTACTATAGTAATTACTACTACAGTCTACTTACTATAGTAATTACTACTACAGTCTACTTACTATAGTAATTACTACTACAGTCTACTTACTATAGTAATTACTACTACAGTCTACTTACTATAGTAATTACTATAGTAATTACTATAGTAATTACTACTACAGTCTACTTACTATAGTAATTACTACTACAGTCTACTTACTATAGTAATTACTACTACAGTCTACTTACTATAGTAATTACTACTACAGTCTACTTACTATAGTAATTACTATAGTAATTACTACTACAGTCTACTTACTATAGTAATTACTATAGTAATTACTATAGTAATTACTACTACAGTCTACTTACTATAGTAATTACTATAGTAATTACTATAGTAATTACTACTACAGTCTACTTACTATAGTAATTACTATAGTAATTACTATAGTAATTACTACTACAGTCTACTTACTATAGTAATTACTACTACAGTCTACTTACTATAGTAATTACTACTACAGTCTACTTACTATAGTAATTACTACTACAGTCTACTTACTATAGTAATTACTACTACAGTCTACTTACTATAGTAATTACTACTACAGTCTACTTACTATAGTAATTACTACTACAGTCTACTTACTATAGTAATTACTACTACAGTCTACTTACTATAGTAATTACTACTACAGTCTACTTACTATAGTAATTACTACTACAGTCTACTTACTATAGTAATTACTACTACAGTCTACTTACTATAGTAATTACTACTACAGTCTACTTACTATAGTAATTACTACTACAGTCTACTATAGTAATTACTACTACAGTCTACTTACTATAGTAATTACTACTACAGTCTACTTACTATAGTAATTACTATAGTAATTACTACTACAGTCTACTTACTATAGTAATTACTATAGTAATTACTATAGTAATTACTACTACAGTCTACTTACTATAGTAATTACTACTACAGTCTACTTACTATAGTAATTACTACTACAGTCTACTTACTATAGTAATTACTACTACAGTCTACTTACTATAGTAATTACTACTACAGTCTACTTACTATAGTAATTACTACTACAGTCTACTTACTATAGTAATTACTACTACAGTCTACTTACTATAGTAATTACTACTACAGTCTACTTACTATAGTAATTACTACTACAGTCTACTTACTATAGTAATTACTATAGTAATTACTACTACAGTCTACTTACTATAGTAATTACTATAGTAATTACTACTACAGTCTACTTACTATAGTAATTACTATAGTAATTACTACTACAGTCTACTTACTATAGTAATTACTATAGTAATTACTACTACAGGCTACTTACTATAGTAATTACTATAGTAATTACTATAGTAATTACTACTACAGTCTACTTACTATAGTAATTACTATAGTAATTACTACTACAGTCTACTTACTATAGTAATCACTATAGTAATTACTACTACAGTCTACTTACTATAGTAATCACTATAGTAATTACTACTACAGTCTACTTACTATAGTAATCACTATAGTAATTACTACTACAGTCTACTTACTATAGTAATCACTATAGTAATTACTACTACAGTCTACTTACTATAGTAATCACTATAGTAATTACTACTACAGTCTACTTACTATAGTAATCACTATAGTAATTACTACTACAGTCTACTTACTATAGTAATCACTATAGTAATTACTACTACAGTCTACTTACTATAGTAATCACTATAGTAATTACTACTACAGTCTACTTACTATAGTAATCACTATAGTAATTACTACTACAGTCTACTTACTATAGTAATCACTATAGTAATTACTACTACAGTCTACTTACTATAGTAATCACTATAGTAATTACTACTACAGTCTACTCACTATAGTAATTACTACTACAGTCTACTTACTATAGTAATCACTATAGTAATTACTACTACAGTCTACTTACTATAGTAATCACTATAGTAATTACTACTACAGTCTACTTACTATAGTAATTACTACTACAGTCTACTTACTATAGTAATCACTATAGTAATTACTACTACAGTCTACTTACTATAGTAATCACTATAGTAATTACTACTACAGTCTACTTACTATAGTAATTACTACTACAGTCTACTTACTATAGTAATCACTATAGTAATTACTACTACAGTCTACTTACTATAGTAATCACTATAGTAATTACTACTACAGTCTACTCACTATAGTAATTACTACTACAGTCTACTTACTATAGTAATTACTACTACAGTCTACTTACTATAGTAATCACTATAGTAATTACTACTACAGTCTACTTACTATAGTAATCACTATAGTAATTACTACTACAGTCTACTCACTATAGTAATTACTACTACAGTCTACTTACTATAGTAATCACTATAGTAATTACTACTACAGTCTACTCACTATAGTAATTACTACTACAGTCTACTTACTATAGTAATCACTATAGTAATTACTACTACAGTCTACTTACTATAGTAATTACTACTACAGTCTACTTACTATAGTAATCACTATAGTAATTACTACTACAGCCTACTTACTATAGTAATCACTATAGTAATTACTACTACAGTCTACTTACTATAGTAATCACTATAGTAATTACTACTACAGTCTACTTACTATAGTAATCACTATAGTAATTACTACTACAGTCTACTTACTATAGTAATCACTATAGTAATTACTACTACAGTCTACTTACTATAGTAATCACTATAGTAATTACTACTACAGTCTACTTACTATAGTAATCACTATAGTAATTACTACTACAGTCTACTTACTATAGTAATCACTATAGTAATTACTACTACAGTCTACTTACTATAGTAATTACTATAGTAATTACTACTACAGTCTACTTACTATAGTAATCAGGACAGCAATATTAACGGCTCACCTCCAGTAACACACAATGTCCACACCTATTTCCTGGTTAACTAGTCCCTTAAGGGGGGGGGATGAGCCGCTATTTCCTGGTTAACTAGTCCCTTAAGGGGGGGGATGAGCTGCTATTTCCTGGTTAACTAGTCCCTTAAGGGGGGGGATGAGCCGCTATTTCCTGGTTAACTAGTCCCTTAAGGGGGGGGATGAGCCGCTATTTCCTGGTTAACTAGTCCCTTAAGGGGGGGGATGAGCCGCTATTTCCTGGTTAACTAGTCCCTTAAGGGGGGGGATGAGCCGCTTTTCTGGAACACTTTCTCCCTCATGTTTAGCCCCATTAGTTTTCAGATGTTAAGATGTTTGCCCCATTAGTTAGTCGATTTTAAGACCTTTCGCCCCATTTCTTCGTCGACATTTAGACTTTTCGTGCTATTTAGGTGTCTATTTTTTCCCTGGCGAACGATAGTTAGCCTGTAATGTTGGAAGAACCGGGCCGGGACATTTTTCTACCGAAAGATGTACAAATTAATCTAGAAGGGGGATCTAATGGATTTTTTTTCTTCAAATTTGATGGAGGTCTAGGGAGGAAACTATAAAAATAACGAATACATGCAAAAATCGCCCAAAAAGTGAACCATCTCCCCTAAAGGTAAAGATGTCTGCTCGATCGCTCCAATCCATTTTGCGTTACAGAAGTTATTGGTCAAGATTCCCGGTCGACTTATAGTGACCAGTCTACCGTTGTTGCGGCGGAAAACTAATGTTGCACTACTAATGTTGCACTATTTATTACAACTGAATGATTATGTTTTCCACCAACCAACTTCTCCTCTAAACTCAATTAATGAAATCAATAAATCCATGTGGCACTCCAAGGACTCGAACCTAGGATACCCGCATCTAAATTAAAATGTAAAACTTGCAAACTAAACAAACCAAAATTGGGACAAGGACAATATAAAGTCAAATTAAATTATCAAAATCGCTATGTGGAAACAACGCTTACTAAAATGAAAATTATTAAATAAAAGAACACAAATTCCGTTCCGTAAAGTTACAATGTTACTTACAATATTAACCCTTCCAGTATACTATAGTCTATTAACCCTTCCAGTACACTATAGTCTATTAACCCTTCCAGTATACTATAGTCTATTAACCCTTCCAGTATACTATAGTCTATTAACCCTTCCAGTATACTATAGTCTATTAACCCTTCCAGTATACTATAGTCTATTAACCCTTCCAGTATACTATAGTCTATTAACCCTTCCAGTATACTATAGTCTATTAACCCTTCCAGTATACTATAGTCTATTAACCCTTCCAGTATACTATAGTCTATTAACCCTTCCAGTATACTATAGTCTATTAACCCTTCCAGTATACTATAGTCTATTAACCCTTCCAGTATACTATAGTCTATTCGCTGTAAGTAGGCGAAAAATCAAGACCTCTAATCTCTGTAACTAAAAAACGACTAGAGTAATCGAGCTAACATTTCTACCATTTGGGGCGAGTCAGTTAAGGAATAGATGTGAAAATACACAGCCACTTTGCTCTAGCCCTTTTTGAGTTACAGAGAATAGAGGTCATGATTGCTTGTCTACTTACAGCGAATAGACTATAGGACGCATCTTTTGTAATATATTCTGGTTTTCATTAGACGATTCAGATACAAGGAGAGATAGAAGGGCAGGAAGACCTCCATTGAGATGGAGAGACTGTGTAAGACAAGCTTTGGATGATAGAGGAATGACTATAGATCAGGCAAAGGAAGTGGTAATAAACAGGAATGAATGGAGAATGCTTTGTGAATAGTTGAGTGAACACGTGGTCATTTGGGGGAAGGGGTCGGGCGCAAGTTGGACTAGATAATAGTCCATCAGGCGCCTGGCCCGGGGAGACGATTAATATGAAGGGTGCGCCTGGAAGTGTGGTGGGCGGGCTTGTGGCTTTGGCTCTGCTACATGTCTGCCTGCCGAGATCGGAACCTCTCCGGGTGGTCGGGGGAGTGCTGGAGCGACCTTTGTGACCCTGGTCTTTGGGTATTCTCCTGGGTGACCTAGATGTGTGTGTTTTGTCTGTGTTTGTTCGCTGTTTTGTCTTGTGTTTTGTGTTTTCCTGTTCTTGCTCTGTCTTGAGTCGGCGACCCCCAAGAAAGAAAAAAAATACTAAAAAACAAACAAATAAAATAGAGGAAAATTAAATAACAAAAATAGGAAAAGTGGGGATTTGGCCTGACCATTTAGGCTAGATAGAATAGATTATACGGTTTTAGTATATTCATATTATCATTAAAATGTAAAACTTGCAAACTAAACAAACCAAAACTGTGAGAAAGACAATATAAAGTCAAATTAACTTATCAAAATCGGTATGTGGAAACAACGCTTACTAAAA
This sequence comes from Paralithodes platypus, assembly GCA_032716605.1. Classification (NCBI taxonomy): domain Eukaryota; kingdom Metazoa; phylum Arthropoda; class Malacostraca; order Decapoda; family Lithodidae; genus Paralithodes; species Paralithodes platypus. The sequence goes on from CM064490.1 coordinate 15,678,939, forward strand.
TAAAATGTATGAAATAAAAGAACACTCCACCACATAGGGTGTACATTACTACATGAGCAAGGTCATTTGTTTCCCAAGCATATTTGGATGTGAGAAGGTAGATTGAGATCAAATAGGCCTATTCCCCTTCGAATATAAGAGGTCTTCATTAGCTATATAACATTGTTTAAGGCCTTGATTCACTTTTTGGGCAATTTTTGCATGTATTCATTATTTTTCTAGTTTCCTCCCTAGACCTCCATCAAAAAAAACAAAAAACATCCATTAGATCCCCCTTCTAGATTAATTTGTACATTTTTCTTCCAACACTACAGGCTCACTATCGTTCGCTAGGGAAAAAATCGATACCTAAATAGCACGAAAGGTCTAAATATTAACGAAGAAATTGGGCGAAAGGCCTTGAAATCGACTAACTAATGGGGCAAATATCTTAACATCTGAAAACTAATGGGGCAAACATCTTAACATCTGAAAACTAATGGGGCTAAACATGAGGGAGAAGGGGCCCAGAAAAGCGGCCCATCTCCCCTTAATGACAGCCAGAATAAAATGCAGAAACGCGTCCTAATAATGAAAGGGTTAAGGGGAGATTTCCACTTGAGGGACTTTTTTCTGGACCCCTTTCTCCCTATTGCTTTAGAAATTATAAGAGGTTTGTGCCATTAGTTTGGCGATTTTATGAAAGTTTGCCCCATTTCTGTCCATATTAAGACCTTTTGTGCCATTTACGTATCGATTTTTTCCTGGCGAGCGATAGCGAGCCTGTAGTTTAAGAGGAATCGGCCTTCGGCCGGGACATTTTTCTACCGAAAAATGTACAAATATATTTTGAAAGGGGTTTTAGGGGGTGTATTTTTTAAGCTTGATGGAGGTCTAGGGAACACACTTAAAACCTCCCCTTAACAATACAAACATATCCCGAGAACTCACTTGGCCTCCATAGCCAGCCTCTCTGTCTCGGACATCTTGCTGTTGTCTGCAGGGGCCTTGGGTAGTGGGATGGGCATCGGGGTCATCATCTTCGGGGTACTCTGATGACAACAGTAAAGCCGGTATCACACGAGAGCTTTTATAGTCAATATTCGATAATAAAAAAAAATCTGGCAACATTTCTGGACTATTTTGCACTGGTATCGGAAACTAGACTGATGATAGATGAATTTAGGTAGCAGAAATATTATATATGTTAAGCTGCCAGACCAGTGTTCAGGATAAATGTTGAGGGAAAAAGCGCTCGTGTGATACCGGCTTAAAGCCGGTGGGTTATGGGGGGGGGGGGGGGGGAGATTCTATAGGACATTTTTAATTAATATTTTATTTATTTATTTATTGTTCTTTTATTTCATAAATTTTATTTTAGTAAGCGTTGTTTCTACATAGCGATTTTGATTAGTTATTTTGCCTTTATATTGTCTTTGTCCCAGTTTTGGTTTGTTTAGTTTGCAAGTTTTACATTTTAATTTATTTATATATTTTTATCTTGCAAATTTTCACTTGGTCACAGTGAACTAAAGAACTCTTACTTGGAGCTGATTGGCTGATTGGTATCGTGTCCGAGGATCGTGTTTCAGTTACAAACAAACACAAGATATACAATATATACTGTATACCGTCCAGGACCATCAGACAATTGACCACAACACAAGATATATATACTGTATACCATCCAGGACCATCAGACAATTGACCACTTGCGAGTTTCAGGCTATAAGGAAGTTGGAGCCGTGAACATAGATATATAACAGAAATGCAATAATAATGTAAGTTTGTGATGGATTAAAGGTATGTTGAATTGGGTTTTATGTATTTATATAAGTACTGTACTACGACCGTATTTTAGCTGTAAATTATGTTAAATATCGTAGCCTACAGCTCCAACTTCCTTATAGAACGAAACTCGCAAGTCCGCAATTAACGCTAAGTAGAATCTCTAGCTCAAAGGGACCAAGTATAAATTGGCCAGGTTAAAATAGGTAGTGTATAAATAATAGGTTAGATCTAAAATAGGTGGTGTATAAATAATAGGTTAAATCTAAAATAGGTGGTGTATAAATAATAGGTTAAATCTAAAATAGGTGGTGTATAAATAATAGGTTAGATCTACAATAGGTAGTGTATAAATAATAGGTTAGATCTACAATAGGTGGTGTATAAATAATAGGTTAGATCTACAATAGGTAGTGTATAAATAATAGGTTAGATCTACAATAGGTGGTGTATAAATAATAGGTTAGATCTACAATAGGTGGTGTATAAATAATAGGTTAAATCTAAAATAGGTAGTGTATAAATAATAGGTTAGATCTACAATAGGTGGTGTATAAATAATAGGTTAAATCTAAAATAGGTGGTGTATAAATAATAGGTTAGATCTACAATAGGTGGTGTATAAATAATAGGTTAGATCTACAATAGGTAGTGTATAAATAATAGGTTAGATCTACAATAGGTGGTGTATAAATAATAGGTTAGATCTACAATAGGTGGTGTATAAATAATAGGTTAAATCTAAAATAGGTGGTGTATAAATAATAGGTTAGATCTACAATAGGTGGTGTATAAATAATAGGTTAGATCTACAATAGGTGGTGTATAAATAATAGGTTAGATCTACAATAGGTGGTGTATAAATAATAGGTTAGATCTACAATAGGTGGTGTATAAATAATAGGTTAGATCTACAATAGGTGGTGTATAAATAATAGGTTAGATGTAAAATAGGTGGTGTATAAATAATAGGTTAGATCTACAATAGGTGGTGTATAAATAATAGGTTAGATCTACAATAGGTGGTGTATAAATAATAGGTTAGATCTACAATAGGTGGTGTATAAATAATAGGTTAGATCTACAATAGGTGGTGTATAAATAATAGGTTAGATCTACAATAGGTGGTGTATAAATAATAGGTTAGATCTACAATAGGTAGTGTATAAATAATAGGTTAGATCTACAATAGGTAGTGTATAAATAATAGGTTAGATCTACAATAGGTGGTGTATAAATAATAGGTTAGATCTACAATAGGTGGTGTATAAATAATAGGTTAGATCTACAATAGGTGGTGTATAAATAATAGGTTAGATCTACAATAGGTAGTGTATAAATAATAGGTTAGATCTACAATAGGTGGTGTATAAATAATAGGTTAGATCTACAATAGGTAGTGTATAAATAATAGGTTAGATCTACAATAGGTGGTGTATAAATAGTAGGTTAGATCTACAATAGGTGGTGTATAAATAATAGGTTAGATCTACAATAGGTGGTGTATAAATAATAGGTTAGATCTACAATAGGTGGTGTATAAATAATAGGTTAGATCTACAATAGGTAGTGTACAAATAATAGGTTAGATCTACAATAGGTGGTGTATAAATAATAGGTTAGATCTACAATAGGTAGTGCACAAATAATAGGTTAGATCTACAATAGGTGGTGTACAAATAATAGGTTAGATCTACAATAGGTAGTGTATAAATAATAGGTTAGATCTACAATAGGTAGTGTACAAATAATAGGTTAGATCTACAATAGGTGGTGTATAAATAATAGGTTAGATCTACAATAGGTAGTGTATAAATAATAGGTTAGATCTACAATAGGTGGTGTATAAATAATAGGTTAGATCTACAATAGGTGGTGTATAAATAATAGGTTAGATCTACAATAGGTGGTGTATAAATAATAGGTTAGATCTACAATAGGTAGTGTATAAATAATAGGTTAGATCTACAATAAGTGGTGTATAAATAATAGGTTACATCTACAATAGGTGGTGTATAAATAATAGGTTAGATCTACAATAGGTGGTGTATAAATAATAGGTTAGATCTACAATAGGTAGTGTATAAATAATAGGTTAGATCTACAATAGGTGGTCATAAATAATAGTTAGATCTACAATAGGTGGTGTAAATAATAGGTTAGATCTACAATAGGTAGTGTATAAATAATAGGTTAGATCTACAATAGGTGGTGTAAATAATAGGTTAGATCTACAATAGGTGGTGTATAAATAATAGGTTAGATCTACAATAGGTAGTGTATAAATAATAGGTTAGATCTACAATAGGTGGTGTATAAATAATAGGTTAGATCTACAATAGGTAGTGTATAAATAATAGGTTAGATCTACAATAGGTAGTGTATAAATAATAGGTTAGATCTACAATAGGTAGTGTATAAATAATAGGTTAGATCTACAATAGGTGGTGTATAAATAATAGGTTAGATCTACAATAGGTGGTGTATAAATAATAGGTTAGATCTACAATAGGTAGTGTATAAATAATAGGTTAGATCTACAATAGGTGGTTTATAAATAATAGGTTAGATCTACAATAGGTGGTGTATAAATAATAGGTTAGATCTACAATAGGTAGTGTATAAATAATAGGTTAGATCTACAATAGGTGGTGTATAAATAATAGGTTAGATCTACAATAGGTAGTGTATAAATAATAGGTTAGATCTACAATAGGTGGTGTATAAATAATAGGTTAGATCTACAATAGGTGGTGTATAAATAATAGGTTAGATCTACAATAGGTGGTGTATAAATAATAGGTTAGATCTACAATAGGTGGTGTATAAATAATAGGTTAGATCTACAATAGGTAGTGTATAAATAATAGGTTAGATCTACAATAGGTGGTGTATAAATAATAGGTTAGATCTACAATAGGTAGTGTACAAATAATAGGTTAGATCTACAATAGGTGGTGTATAAATAATAGGTTAGATCTACAATAGGTAGTGTATAAATAATAGGTTAGATCTACAATAGGTAGTGTACAAATAATAGGTTAGATCTACAATAGGTGGTGTATAAATAATAGGTTAGATCTACAATAGGTAGTGTATAAATAATAGGTTAGATCTACAATAGGTAGTGTATAAATAATAGGTTAGATCTACAATAGGTAGTGTATAAATAATAGGTTAGATCTACAATAGGTGGTGTACAAATAATAGGTTAGATCTACAATAGGTGGTGTATAAATAATAGGTTAGATCTACAATAGGTAGTGTATAAATAATAGGTTAGATCTACAATAGGTGGTGTATAAATAATAGGTTAGATCTACAATAGGTGGTGTATAAATAATAGGTTAGATCTACAATAGGTGGTGTATAAATAATAGGTTAGATCTACAATAGGTGGTGTATAAATAATAGGTTAGATCTACAATAGGTGGTGTATAAATAATAGGTTAGATCTACAATAGGTAGTGTACAAATAATAGGTTAGATCTACAATAGGTGGTGTATAAATAATAGGTTAGATCTACAATAGGTAGTGTATAAATAATAGGTTAGATCTACAATAGGTGGTGTATAAATAATAGGTTAGATCTACAATAGGTGGTGTATAAATAATAGGTTAGATCTACAATAGGTAGTGTATAAATAATAGGTTAGATCTACAATAGGTAGTGTATAAATAATAGGTTAGATCTACAATAGGTAGTGTATAAATAATAGGTTAGATCTACAATAGGTAGTGTACAAATAATAGGTTAGATCTAAAATAGGTACGGTAGTGTATAAATAATAGGTTAGATCTACAATAGGTGGTGTATAAATAATAGGTTAGATCTACAATAGGTAGTGTATAAATAATAGGTTAGATCTACAATAGGTAGTGTATAAATAATAGGTTAGATCTACAATAGGTGGTGTATAAATAATAGGTTAGATCTAAAATAGGTGACGTGTGAGTTGTGTTAAGGGCAGGTTTCTAGTGTGTTGCTTAGACCTCCATCAAGCTTATAATTACATCACCTAGAAAGGGGGTTTCAAGATAAATATGTAAATTTTTCGGTAGAAAAATGTCCCGGCCGAAGGCCGATTCCTTTTAAGTTACAGGCTCGCTATCGCTCGCCAGGAAAAAATAGACACCTAAATGGCACGAAAGGTCTTAAAATTGACAGAAATGGGGCTAAAGTTATTAAAATCACCAAACTAATGGGGCAAACATCTTAAAATCTCAAAAGCAATGGGGCTAAACATGAGGGAGAAGGAAGTTCGAAAAAAAAAATCCCTCAAGTGGAAACCTCCCCTTAACCCCTTCACCACCATTACGTCTTTTTCATCATATTCTGGTAGACGATTATCTTTAGTATATACAGTAATCTACCTCTACGACTCAAATGGGTAAATACAATCTCAATAAACCCTCTTAGTAACATAGGTCCTTCTTAAACTGCAAGAAATCGTCTATCCGGGTCAGTTACCCAGCCTGGTACACAGGAGCCACTCCATATTATTAAGGGCAGATTTTCTGTTTGCTCCCTAGACCGCCATCAAGCTTAACAAAAATACCTCCAAGAACCCCCTTCAAGATTTGTAAATTTTCGATAGAAAAATGTCCTGGCCAAAGACCGATTCCTCCTATATTACAGGCTCGCTATCGCTCGACAAGATAAATTGACACCTAAATGGCACGAATGTCTTATAATTGACAGAAAAGGGGCGAAAAGTCTTAAAATCGTCAAACTAATGGGGCGAACGTCTTAAAATCTCGAAACAAATAGGCTAAACATGAGGTAGAAGGTCGTCCAGAAAAAATCCTCTTAAGTAACACTCTCCCCTTAAAATTAAGGTTACCACAGTTTACTTGTCCGGATGGGATGTCACAAATTAAGGTTACCACAGTTTACTTGTCCGGATGGGATGTCACAAATGTCACCAACTTTTATGTTCTTATTTACTGCTTGGTGAACAGAGGCAAGGGGCGTTAGGAGACTAGCCCAAATAGTCTGGTTCTGCCCGGGAATCTACTCCTGGTTCTCTTGACTGTGAACTGTGGATCTGTGGTAGTTAAAAGAGTTGGTTGAGATAGTTTGAAGCCATATTATTGCTAGAGGTCATTCCTAAGCTGAATAAAATCGTCTAATAGTTACCAGGATATGATGAAAAGGACATCCCTGGTACTGAATGGGTTAACATATATATAATACATTATTCTATTCTATATACTCAGGCCCAATCCCCACTTATCCAATTTTGTTTGATTTTTTGTTCCCTCTTTTCCTGTTTTTTTTTTCTCTTTTTTGAGGGGTGGCCGACTCAAGACAGCTGCCAGAATAGGGACAACACAACAGAAAACAATGAACACACAAAAACAAAATACAAATACAATATACCCGAATTAATTATCCAGAACAATATCCTTAGCACTGACCGCCACTCTCCTGCCGTTGTCCTCAATGAGACGTCCCTGCATCCTAACATTGGCCTCCAGGGAACTCAATTCCTGCGACACATTGTCCACTTTGCTGGACGTCTCCCGCATCTCATCACGCAAGGAGAAACACAGTCGCTCCAGCTGTTCTTTGCTCTGGTTCACTTTCATTACTTCGTGACGGTATTCTTGTAATCTAGAGGGGGAAAAAAAAGAGGTGAAATATTATTGCTATTCGGACTTTGTACACTCGACCAAAAAACAATCTTTACACTGGTGAGCTGTAAATAATCTAGTGTGAACGGAATGAATCGGGTGAAACATACGTCTGTGAGGTATTATCATAAGATTTCGACCCACTTCCAGAATGTTTAGAGCGTTTGTGTAAAGATTGTAGTTTGGTCGAGTGTACCGGTACATCTTCTCTTTTCTTGAGGGGTGAAAGCCCAAGGCATAGCAGAGGCCAGTATATGTAGCCTAACCCAAAGCCCAAGGCATAGCAGAGGCCAGTATATGTAGCCTAACCCAAAGGAGCAGCCCCGATGGGGATCTCTAATGAAGGATTTCATAAGGAGGTCTTAAGGGAGCTCACCTCGCTTTTTTCTCTTTCACTCCCTCTCTCTTTGGCTTGTATCCATTCAGCCCCATTCAGCCTACTGTTTTAAGACGTTTACCCCCATTCAGGTGTCAATATTTTCCTGGCGAGCGGTAGCGAGCCAGCATATATATTTTTTTGTTTTGATAGCAAGCTAAATTTGTAAATTTTTCGATAGAACAATGTCTCCGGCGAAGCCGGATTTCTCCATACAATGGTGGCTCGCTATCGCTCGCCAGGAAGAAATCGACACCTGGATGGGGATAAACGTCTTAAAACAGTTGGCTGATTGGGGCCGAATGGATATAAGCCAAGGAAAGAGAGAAAAGGAGAGAAAGATAAAAAACGCCGGTGACCCCCCATAAAATAACGGTGTTGTCCACGGAAGCCATGATAGCAATATCATATTATTTAGGATTACTTAAGGGGGGATGAATGTATTTTCTGGCCTCACATGTTTATCCCCACTAGCTATGAGATTAGGAGTCGTTTGACCCATTATTTTGGCAATTTTAAGGCCTCTCGCCCCATTTCTGTCAATATTAAGACCTTTTGTGCAATCTAGGTGTAATTTTGTTCCTGGCAAGCGATAGCGAGCCTGTAGTAGTAATCGGCTTTTGGTAGGAAAAAATGTTCTATCGAAAAATGTACAAATTTATCTTGAAGGGGGTCTGGGTTTTTTTTTTTTTTTTTTTTTTTTTTTTATTTAGGTCTAGGGAGGAAACTAAATACATATTAAAAACATAAATAAGTAGGCAAATAAATACGCCCATCTGCCCTTAACCCCTTCACCACCATTACGTAATTTTCAGCATATTCCGGTTACCATTAGACGATTGTCTTTAGTTTATAATCTACCTCTACGACTCAAATGGGTAAATATGATCTTAATAAACCCTCTTAACCTCTTCTGTACCAGCAACGTCCTTTTCATTTTATTATGGCTGCTATTAGACGCTTTTATTCAATTTAAAAGGGGTCTCCAGCAATGAACAGGCTTCGAACTAGGCCTATCTCAGTTAACCCATTTTAGTACCACATTTTTTTTTCTATGTGAGTGAGGGAGGCAAAAGGCAGAACTGCCTATAGCGAGTGCCTCCCCCATAGTTGAAAGAGTGACAGGGCCAAAATCAAGGGACGTTCGAGCCAAAATGCCTGGACACACAGAGTTTGAAGCAATTTAAGTCATAGATATAGGGAAAGACTGATTCTGGGAGAGAGTTCCAGAGCTCAGCTGTTGAATAGAAAAAAGTCTGAGAGTAACTTTTCACTCTTGGGTTGGAGAGTTGCACAGAGTAGGGGTGGGATTGTGTTGCAAGACGGGTACCACGTGCCCTACGTAAGGGAGGTGGTATACACTGGGAAAGTTCTGAGGAACGCTGATTATTATAGTAGCGATAGAATAGCGAGAGAGATGCAACATTGCGGTGAAGAGAGAGAGATTGCAGAGAGTTGGTGAGTGGACAGGAGTTAATGATACGAAAGGCCTTCCTTTCAATTTTGTCTAGGAGAGCGGTGTGAGAGGAACCTCCCCACACATGTGAACAATACTCAATACAAGGACGCACTATGCCCCTGTACAGAGCAAGAAGCTGTGCAGGGGTAAAGAACCCCCTAAGGCGGTTGAGCACACCCAGCTTCTGGGAGGCTGCCTTAGCAAGACTGGTAATATATGGTCCTTCCAACTGAGAGCAGAAGAAAAAGAGACACCAAGAATATTGACAGAAGATGAAAGATTGATTTTTGTATTGTTGAAGAATAAGGGATAGTCCGCTAGGAGATCCTGACGGGTAGATAGATGGAAAAATTGGGTTTTGGAAGCATTAAAGGTAACAAGGTTTTCTCTGGCCCAATTGGAGATAGTAGTTAGATCAGAATTTAAGTGTTCTATGGCTTCATTCCTTTTGTCGTTGAGGAATTGCTGGCTTGGGCGTTCTGAAAAATTAAGGGAGTAGTGTAAGGTTGAGTCGTCTGCGTATGAATGGATGGGAGTTGAGGTACAGTTGAGAAGATCATTTATAACAATTAGAAAGAGAATAGGAGATAGGACAGAGCCCTGAGGAACACCGGAGTTTATAGGGTGAGGAAGTGAGCGATGGCCGTCCACAACCGCAGCTATGGAACGGCCGGAGAGGAAATTAGAGACAAAGGCACAGATGGAGGGATAGAAACCGAAGGAGGGTAGTTTAGAAATTAAAGATTTATGCCAGACTCTATCGAAGGCTTTCGATATGTCTAATGCAATAGAAAGTCTCACCGAAGTCCCGAAAGGAGGATCACCAAGAGTTAGTAAGATATGAAAGAAAATCACCAGTAGAGCGACCCTTAAGGAAGCCATACTGGCGATCTGAGAGCAGATTATGAGAAGAGAAATGCTTAAGAAATTTGGAAGCAAGAATAGTTTCAAAAACTTTAGAAATACAAGAGATGAGAGCAATTGGACGATAGTTGGAGGGTTGAGAGCGGTCACCCTTCTTTGGGACAGGTTGAATGAGAGCAAACTTCCAGCATGAAGGGAAGACGTTAGAGGATAGACAGAGACGAAAGAGTTTGCCTAGGCAGGGAGTCAGCACGGAAGCACAGTTTTTTAGTATAACAGGAGGAACACCGTTCGGACCGTACGCCTTCTTAGTATTAAGCCTGGACACATATCCTTCTTAAACTGCACAAATTCGTCTAAATATAGCTAGACTAAATTTAAATAAACGTCGCCGGTACAGAAGGGGTTAATAATAGAGGCCCCTCTTAAGCTGCATAAACTCTTCTCCTTTTAGCCAGCATCAAAGGACAAAAGACGTCCCTGGTGCTGAAGGGGTTAACCCTTTGAGTACCAGCGACATGTGCTGTATTTTATTCTAGTTGTATTTTTAAAATATTATGCAGCTTATGAAGGATCTGTGGTAGTAGTTGTTGTTGTTGTTGTTGTTCCCCAAGCTGCCTGGCCGAACAGCCCCAAGGCCCCGAATAAGGCCAAGGCCATAATCGAGCGCCCCCAAAGAACCCTCCCTGCCGACCACAATAAAGCCTGGGTGACCGAAGCCACTCCATGGCGGGGAGCTAAGGAGGGTGCGGAAATGCCCGGGAAACCAAAGCCCCACCCAGGGCCCTGTGCCCTCAGTAATTATGAAGAGAAAGTTGAGGGGCAAAGGAAAAATGTGACGCTTTGGCTTCCAATCGGTCCGGACGGTGTTCCTCCTGTTGTTCTCAAAAACTGTGCTTCCGTGCTGACTCCCTGCCTAGGCAAACTCTTTCGTCTCTGTCTATCCTCTAACGTCTTCCCTTCATGCTGGAAGTTTGCTCACATTCAACCTGTCCCAAAGAAGGGTGACCGCTCTCAACCCTCCAACTATCGTCCAATTGCTCTTATCTCTTGTCTTTCTAAAGTTTTTGAAACTATTCTTGCTTCCAAATTTCTTAAGCATTTCTCTTCTCATAATCTGCTCTCAGATCGCCAGTATGGCTTCCTTAAGGGTCGCTCTACTGGTGATCTTCTTTCATATCTTACCAACTCTTGGTCATCCTCCTTTCGGGACTTCGGTGAGACTTTTTCTATTGCACTAGACATATCGAAAGCCTTCGATAGAGTCTGGCATAAATCTTTAATTTCTAAACTACCCTCCTTCGGTTTCTATCCCTCCATCTGTGCCTTTGTCTCTAATTTCCTTTCCGGCCGTTCCATAGCTGCGGTTGTGGACGGCCATTGTTCACTTCCACACCCTATAAACTCCGGTGTTCCTCAGGGCTCTGTCCTATCTCCTATTCTCTTTCTAATTTTTATAAATGATCTCCTTAACTGTACCTTATTTCCCATCCATTCATACGCAGACGACTCAACCTTACACTACTCCATTAGTTTTTCAGAATGCCCCAGCCAGCAATCCCTCAACGACAAACGTAATGAAGCCATAGAACTCTTAAATTCTGATCTAAATACTATTTCCAATTGGGGCAGAGAAAACCTTGTTAACTTTAATGCTTCCAAAACCCAATTTCTCCATCTATCTACCCGTCAGGATCTCCCAGCGGACTATCCCTTATTCTTCAACAATACAAAAATCAACCCTTCATCTTCTCTCAATATTCTTGGTGTCTCTTTTTCTTCTGCTCTCATTTGGAAGGACCATATTACCAGTCTTGCTAAGGCAGCCTCCCAGAAGCTGGGTGTGCTCAACCGCCTTAGGGGGTTCTTTTCCCCTGCACAGCTTCTTGCTCTGTACAGGGGCATAGTGTGCCCTTGTATTGAGTATTGTTCACATGTGTGGGGAGGTTCCTCTCACACCGCTCTCCTAGACAAAGTTGAAAGGAAGGCCTTTCGTATCATTAACTCCCGTCCACTCACCAACTCTCTGCAATCTCTCTCTCTCCGCCGCAATGTTGCATCTCTCTCGCTATTCTATCGCTACTATAATAATCAGTGTTCCTCAGAGCTATCCCAGTGCATACCACCTCCCTTTACGTAGGGCACGTGGTACCCGTCTTGCAACTCAATCCCACCCCTACTCTGTGCAACTCTCCAACCCAAGAGTGCAACGTTACTCTCAAACTTTCTTGTACTCAACAGCTGAGCTCTGGAACTCTCTCCCAGAATCAGTCTTTCCCTCTTCCTATGACTTAAATTGCTTCAAACTCCGTGTGTCCAGGCATTTTGGCTCGAACGTCCCTTGATTTTGGCCCTCTCACTCTTTCAACTATGGGGGAGGCACTCGCTATAGGCAGTTATGCCTTTTGCCTCCCTCAATCACATAGAAAAAAAAAAAAAAAAAAAAATCATGGTAGATTGGGAGGTCAATCCACGGAAGAGACATGAGATCTAGAAAATATATAAGTAAAAGGAACAGTCAGAGTAAGCTATGGATATGGCAGAGATCGCTCAGTTCTCACTCTGATAGACCAGCCCATCACCACATGACTAGAACCCAATCCTCTCAACATCAGCTAGGAAAGGCCCTAGAAAGCCGCCTTAGGCGAGGGGATAGCTCCCCTATTTCAACCCCTTTCGGGGTTGGGCACCCGCCCTGTGGTAGTTAAAAGGGTTGGTTGAGATGTATTGAAGCCTTATTAATGCTAGAGATCCTTCCTAAGCTGAAGAAATTCGTCTAATAGTTGCCAGAATATGCTATAAAAGACGTCCCTGGTGCTGAAGGGGTTAATGTGGTGAAGGCTGTTATTACAACAACAGCACGTCATAATCAATGTTTAACGTCTTCAGGGAGCCCACCTCGTGTTTTTCTCAATTTATCTCCCTCTCTCTTTGGCTTGTATCCATTCGGCCCCATTCAGACAACTGTTTTAAGACGTTTATCCAGATCCAAGTGTCGATTTCTTCCTGGCGAGCGATAGCGAGACAGCATTCTATGGAGAAATCTGGCTTCGCCGGAGATATTTTTCTATCGAAAAATGTACAAATTTAGCTTGCTGTAAACAAATATATATATACTGGCTCGCTACCGCTCGTCAGGAAAATATTGACACCTGAATGGAGGTAAACGTCTAAAAACAGTAGGCTGAATGGGGCCGAATGGATACAAGCCAAAGAGAGAGTGAGAGAAAGATGAGGTGACCCCCTTAATGGCTTTGTATTCTTGAAGTGAGGTCCGTAGAACCCCATGTGACCAAATGTGGGGTTGATCTATTGTTTAAGTGACTCTGCTTGTCCGTTAGGTTGATTGCAATCATGTTGCCATCAAAACAGTCAGTGATTGTATTATTGATTTGAGAGAACTTGATCCGCGCTGGCGCCTAGTTTTAAGGGGGGTCATGCCTGCTTTTATTATCTTTCTCTCCTTTTCTGACTTTCTCTGGCTTGTATCCATTCGGCTCCATTCAGCCAATTGTGTTAAGACGTTTATCCCCATTCAGGTGTCGATTTCATCCTGGCGAGCGATAGCGAGCCAGCATTGTATAGAGAAATCCGGCTTTCTCGGAGAAATTTGTCAATCGAAAAGTTACAAATTTAGCTTTCTGTCAAAACAAAAATATATATATAAGGGCGGGTGCCCAACCCCGAAAGGGGTTGAAATAGGGGAGCTATCCCCCCGCCAAAGGCGGCTTTCTAGGGCCTTTCCTAGCTGATGCTGAGAGGATTGGGTTCTAGTCATGTGGTGATGGGCTGGTCTATCAGAGTGAGAACTGAGCGATCTCTGCCATACCCATAGCTTACTCTGACTGTTCCTTTTACTTATATATTTTCTAGATCTCAAGTGACGGCGTCTCATCCGTGGATTGACCTCCCAATCTACCAAGATTGGAAGCCAAAGCGTCACATTTTTCCTTTGCCCCTCAACTATCTGTTCATAATTGCTGAGGGGCACAGGGTCCTGGGTGGGACTTTGGTTTCCCGGGCGTTTCCGCACTCTCCTCAGCTCCCCACCATGGAGTGGCTTCGGTCACCCAGGCTTTATTGTGGTCGGCAGGGAGGGTTCTGTGGGGGCGCTCGGTTATGGCCTTGGCCTTGCTCGGGGCCTTGGGGCTGTTCGGCCAGGCAGCTTGGGGAACAACAACAACAACAAAAATATATATATGCTGGCTCGCTACTGCTTGCCAGGAGAATATTGACACCTGGATGGGGGTAAAAGTCTTAAAATAGTAGGCTGAATGGGGCTGAATGGGGCCGAATGGATACAAGCCAGAGCAAGAGAGAAAAGGATTGAAACAAAGCAGGTCACCCCCCTTAACTATATTTACTATATTTCTTTGCTTGCTTGCTTGCTTGCTTGCTTGCTTGCTTGCGCTCTTTCTCTCTCTCTCTCTCTCTCTCTCTCTCTCTCTCTCTCTCTCTCTCTCTCTCAGTACTAACTTCTGTGCACTGTTGCTCCGTCTGTCCAGTTGTTCGTTTTGGGCTGACGACAACGCCTTCTCGATGCTCTTAGTGTGGGATGCCATTTGTTGCATCGCGTTTCGATTATCCTTAAAAAAAAAAAAAAAAAAAAAAAAAAAAAAAAAAAAATCGCTTTAGTAATTGACCACTTGCGAGTTTCAGGCTATAAGGAAGTTGGAGCCGTAAACATTGATGTCTACAGCTCCAACTTCCTTATAGAACGAAACTGGCAAGTGGTCAATTAGGCATGATTATAACACAAGGTATTATATTGTTTGGTGAATTTATCAGAATTGTGTTGATTTTCCTTGGAGTTTTATAATTGATATGAAGTACATATATTAATTTCCATTTAAAATAAAACATTGTTGACCTTATCTGTACAGTGTTTATTATTCAGAGAGCAGCATTCACACATACACAAATGTAAAATATGCATTAATATAATGATGTATATACTGTATGCATAGGTCAGGTGGAGGTATTGAGGGATATGCCTTTACAACGGCGCATAATCATGTTGATATAATACAATATTATTATATGGTTGCGTGCGCGCATGAGTGTGTGGACAAAATCGGTGGATTCATGGGTACATATTCCATAATATCTGTAAGTTTATAATTATGTAAAAGCATGTGTAATTGTAAACACATTTTTAAAATACATAGAAGCAGTGTTTAGGTTAAGTTAAGAAAGCTCTGTTATATTAGGTTAGGTTTAATTTAATATACTGTAGAAAATATATAGAGGTCAAAAATAAAAAATAAAATAAAAAAAATAAAAGCAAAATGTGTACTTGTAAGCATGTATAATTTGCGTTTGTACCGATAAACACACCGTCGCTTATAGGTGTGTGTGTGTGTGTGTGTGTATTAGTGTACAAAGAAGTACGAAGGAAATCAAGCAACAACAGTCTAGTAACCCTTCTAGGCTGCTTGTCCTCCAAAACACTGAGGATCAAGTGTCCAAACAGTGGTTTAGAGTGGGTAAGGGAACATTGGGAAGGGAACTAATGTCCGTGGCAGGATTAGGAAGTTAGTAGGGGACAGATGGGTTAGTAACTGAGGGGAGGATACAATAAAGTTATTCATTTACAAACGCAGTCAGTCGCGGGTTTGATGCGAGATATATATGTGTGTATGTGTATTAGTGTGTGTGTGTTACTCAGTTACTTGTTCGTCAAGGGGAATCCACGGAATGCGAGCTAAGCTCATTATTATCGCGCCTCCTTAACTGGGAATGTATTGCGTGAAATGCATGTTAAGTGTTTTATGTACTGTTGGAATGGCTGTGGATGTGTGTGTAGTCTGTATTTAGCCAATTGGCGACATCGGAAACGAAGGCTTAGGGTGGATCTGTATGGTATCATTCTCACTATAGACGGTACCGTCTCGCCCGAAGGCTTAGGTAGCCATCAGCTTAGGTGAACCATATGATACCCATCTCGCCTTGTACCATTTTTGCCAACCCCAGATGGGACGTCACAACGTCGTCCACTTATTCCAGGTACCTATTTACAGCTAGGTGAACTGAGGCTAACACATGAAAGGAGACAAGCCCAATTTGTCTCCGCCCGGCCGGGGATTGAACCCCCGACCCCTCGTGTGTGAGACGAGAGCTCTACCTACTAGGCTACGGGCTGTGTGTGTGTGTGTGTGTGTGTGTGTGTGTGTGTGTGTGTGTGTGTGTGTGTGTGTGTGTGTGTGTGTGTGTGTGTGTTAAGTGTGTATGTGTGTGTGTGTGTCCTAACCTTAATAGCGTCTTCCAGCCTCCTTATCCTGTCCTCAAACTCGAATGTTTTGTTCTGCGCCTGACGGACGGCCGTGTCCAGGCGTGAGCGGGTCTCCTTCTCCTCGGCCAGGCCCATCTCGTTCCTCTTCACGTTCATCTGTAGGGGGCAGTGGTTAGTTTTTGGTATATATATATATATATATATATATATATATATATATATATATATATATATATATATATATATATATATATATATATATATATATATATATATATATATATATATATATATATATATATATACAAGCGTGAAGTAAGAGAGGTAATACAAGTTAGTGAGTTAGAAAAGAGAGGGAGTACAAGGAAAGACTAAATGAAAAGTGGATGGAAGTGAGAGAGATGGAAGAGAGAGAAGTAGAGGTTGAATGGCAACAGTTTAAGGAAGGAGTGAAAGCAAGTGCAGAGGTAGTATGCGGCAAAAGGAAAGTAGGAGGCAGAGGTATCAGGAAGGGAAGCGAGTGGTGGAATGATACGGTGAGAAAGGCAGTTGAGGAGAAGAGACAGTGTTTTGAGAGGGTTTTACAGGATGGTAGTGTTGAGGTATGGGAGAGGTACAAGGAGAAAAGGAGAGAGGCAAAACGGAAAATTAGAGAAGCGAAAACAGATGCAAACGAAAGGTGGGGTCAAAGGCTGAGTGAGAATTTTGAAGAACGAAAGAAGATGTTCTGGAAGGAGGTAAATAAAGTAAGGAAAGGAGGACAAAAGAGGGAAGAGTCAGTGAAAGATGTAAATGGAGAATTACTAGTGGAACCAGTTGAAGTGAGGAAAAGATATGCCGAGTATTTTGAATCTTTGTTAAATACAAGAGATGGAAGAGAAGCAGTGATTGAAGCTGAGGTGGATGGAGATAGGTTACCCAGGCCACCCAGGTGGCAGGGAATGAATGAAAGGATTGAGGAAAATGAGGTGAAAGAAGCAGTGAAACAAATGAGAGCTGGAAAAGCAGAAGGTTTGGATGGTATTGCTGTGGAGTGTATAAAGAAGGGTGGAGATGTGATAATAGATTGGTTGGTGAGACTTTTCAATGTGTGCTTTGCTGTGTCAATGGTACCAATAGACTGGAAGAGTGCATGTATTGTACCGTTGTACAAGGGGAAGGGAGATCGGCAGGAGTGTTCAAGTTATAGAGGTATTAGTTTATTGTCAGTGGTTGGAAAGCTGTATGGCAGGGTGTTGATAGAGAGGATAATAAAGTGTACGGAAGTTGCAATAGGAGAAGAACAGTGCGGTTTTAGGAGGGGAAGAGGGTGCGTGGATCAGATGTTTGCAGTAAGACAGTTATGCGAGAAGTATTTAGAGAAGCTTAAGGAGATATTTTGGGCTTTTATGGACTTGGAAAAAGCGTATGATCGTGTGGACCGTGAAGCAATGTGGAAGGTGTTAAGGATTTATGAAATAGGAGGAAATTTGTTAGAAGCAGTTAATAGTTTTTATGAAGGGAGCAGAGCATGTGTGAGAGTAGGAAATGGTGAGTTGAGTGAATGGTTTGAGGTAAAGATAGGTTTGCGACAGGGTTGTGTAATGTCACCATGGCTGTTTAATATGTTTATGGATGGTGTGGTGAGGGAGGTGAAAAGGAGAACTATGGGAAGAGGATTGGGTTTAGTAGAAAAGAATGGTAGAGATTGGGAGTTGAATCAGTTGCTGTTCGCTGATGACACAGCATTGGTGGCGGATTCTGATGAGAAACTGCAGCGGGTAGTCAAAGAGTTTGGTGTGGTTAGTGGAAGGAGGAAACTGAAGGTGAACGTCAATAAAAGTAAAGTAATGGTGTGTAATAGGGGAGAGCATAGGGTGAATCTAGATGTGAGGCTGGATGGGGAAATATTGGAACAAGTAGAGTGTTTTAAATATCTAGGAGGAACGATAAGCAGGAGTGGAGGTAAAACAGAGAGTGTGTGAAGGCAGGAAGGTTTTCGGAGCAATGGGAAGTATGTGGAAGACGAGAAATCTCGGAGTGAAAGTAAAAAGTGCACTGTATCAAGGAATTGTTGTGCCAACAGTGATGTATGGGGCTGAGACATGGGCTCTGAAGAAAAAGGAGAAAAGAGGGCTGGATGTGATGGAGATGAGCTGCTTGAAGAGTATGTGTGGAGTTACTCGTAGAGACAGATTGAGGAATGAAGAGATACGTAGGAGAGTGGGGCAGCAGGAACATTTGTCAGCCAGAGTGGACAGAAGGGTGCTGAGCTGGTATGGTCATGTTGAACGAATGGGAGATGAAAGGCTTACAAAGAGAATATGTGAGTCAGCTACAAGGGGAGATAGAAGGGCAGGAAGACCCCCATTGAAATGGAGAGACTGTGTAAGAAAGGCTTTGGATGATAGAGGAATGACTATAGATCAGGCAGGGGAAGTGGTGGTGGACAGGCGTGAATGGAGAATGCTTTGTGAATAGTTGAGTGAACACGTGGTCATTTGGAGTAAGGGGTCGGGCGCAAGTTGGACTAGATAATAGTCCATCAGGCGCCTGGCCCGGGGAGACTATTAATATGAAGGGTGCGCCTGGAAGTGTGGTGGGAGGGCTTGTGGCTTTGGCTCTGCTGCATGTCTGCCTGCCGAGATCGGAACCTCTCCAGGTGGTCGGGGGCCGGGGGAGTGCTGGAGCGCCCTTGGTGACCCTGGGTCTTCTCCTGGGTGACCTGGATGTGTGTGAGTTTGTGCTTTTTATCTGTGTTTATTTGTTGTTTTATGTTGTTTTTGTGTTTTCCCTGTTCTTGCTCTGTCTTGAGTCGGCTACCCCCAAAATGGGGATTGGGATTGGGCCTGAGCATATAGATAGATAGATAGATAGATAGATAGATAGATAGATAGATATATATTATATATAATTATTTTATGGTAACCTCGCTAGACATCCATCAAGTACAAAAAATAACACCCCTTAGACCCCCCCTTCAGGATAAATGTGTATATTTTTTGGCAGAACAATGTCCCTACCAAAGGCAGCTTCCTCCTAGAATTACAGGCTCGTTATAGCTCGCCAGGAAGAAAATCTACACCTAAGTGGCACGAATGGTCTTAAAATCGCTTAAACTAATTGGGTGAACGTCTTGTAATCACCAAACTAATGGGGTGAAAGTCTTAAAATTTCAAAACTAATAGGGCTAAACATGAGGGAGAAGGGTGTCCAGAAAACCCCTTAACGTCCCCTTAAGGCAGCGAGAGAGAGAAGTGTACCAGAGAGGCTTTAAAATATTCAAGTGATAGTTATCTTTCTGTGTGACGCAGGTGATAGGACAGAGAGAGAGAGAGAGAGAGAGAGAGAGACAGAGAGAGAGAGAGAGAGAGAGAGAGAGACAGAGAGAGAGAGAGAGACAGAGAGAGAGAGACAGAGACAGAGAGAGAGAGAGAGTTCATATGTTAAATGTAATATATATATACAACGTGATTCAAGTAGAGATACAGAGTAAGAAATACATATGGACAGAAAGGTAGACAGGTAAATCAATAGACGGATAAATGTATACATAATTAGAGAGAGAGTGATAGTTAGACACATGGATTTAAAGGTAGACAGGTAAATCAATAGACGGATAAATGTATCGATGGTCAATATGTATTTTGGGTCACGTAGCCTATATGTTTTTTGTATCATACTCCTTTTTCTCACCAGTTCCGTCATTGATTAGTGTGTTTTAAGGTGTTTTTCCTTCACCAAATGCATTTTTAACAATTATTTAGCAATATTAAAACATGCCCCAGAAAACTGTATTTTGTCATTACCCTACCCTAACCTGAGAGCTGCCGCCCCCATTGATTTAAAGGATGAAAAAATACTAGAAACACGGTGGAAAAGTGAACAATATTTGTTTTCCACTGATGCAAGATGGCCACCAGTTTTCCTTCCACCCATATTTAACCCACAAAGTCTAATGACAAATAATTAAAGTTGCAGCAGTAAAGACATATATTGCGGTGACTAATACTGAAAGACAAAGCTATAGAAAACACATTAGTTTTGTTCTACGTGAGTGAAGGAGACAAAAGGCAAAACTGCCTGTGGCAAGTGCCTCCCCCAGAGTTGAAAGAGTGACAGGGACAAAATCAAGGGACATTCGAGCCAACAGCCTGGACACGCTGAGTTTGAAGCAATTTAAGTCATAGGAAGAGGGACAGACTGATTCTGGGAGAGAGTTCCAGAGCTCAGCTGTTGAATAGAAGAAAGATTGAAAATATTGTTTCACTCTTGGGTTGGTAAGTGGACGTGAGTTAATGAAGCGGAAGGCTATCTTTTCTACTTTGTCTAGAAGTGCTGTGTGAGAGGATCCACCCCACACGTGTGAACAATACTCAATACATGGACGCACTGTGCTCCTGTACAGAGAAAGAAGCTGCGCAGGGGTAAGGAACTCCCGGAGGCGGTTGAGTACACCCAGATTCTGGGAAGCTGTTTTAGCAAGAGTGGTAATATGATCTTTCCAAGAGAGATCAGTAGAAAAAGGAGACACCGAGAATATTAAGAGGATATGAAGGGTTAATTTGTATGTTGTTGAAAAGTAAGTCGCAGTTTTCTGGAATGGGCAGTTTTGAAAGCATTGAAAGTAACAAGGTTTTCTCTGCCACAATTATAGATAGTAGAGAGATCAGAAGATAGATGCTTTATGACCTCCTTATATGAGTTCCTGCTGTGAATGATTTTATGGAAGGCTAGTTAAATAGTGCAATGTAGAAGCGTCAGTATATGAGTGAATGAGGCTGGAGGTGCAGTTGAGAAGGTAGTTAATGAATAATAGGAAGAGAATTGAGTAAATTTCTATAATTGCACCTATACGAGCTAAAACAAATATTATTGTATTTAACAGGAAGGTACTACGAGGTAAGTGATGTGGTATAGATGGCAACATGCGGAAATGGATTATAAGGGCATTCCGCCCCCTCTGACAAAAGTCTATCAAACTAGATGTGACACGGATTTTACAATGTTTCATTGAGACATTAGCCAAACCGGTACTTATTACCGAAACTACCACTAATTATTTCTCAATATTTGAAGGCTATTATAGAATAAGGATGTTGCAAAGATCATATTAAAATGTGTTTCAATCTCCGGAGATACATTTTATGTGCACTATATAGAGTACTGTAAAAACAAAATCCCTATATCTCTCCCTATTGACGGCAGTGAAACTCTTATTAAGCCCCTTACTGTTAAAAAGAGATGCTGATTTTAATAAGTCATGGGGGGGGGGGGGCAAAGCCCCCCTTCAACCCATCCTGTATCCAAAGGCAAAATTGTTTATTTATTTTGAAAACTACTTACATCTGAGTGTTTTAAGATCGTTGGATAATGGGAGAAATAAAATTTTCCGGGGATTGTAACTAATTTCAACTACTGTATAATGATGCAAACTACCTAAAACCAAAAAGAAAAACCATGGGAAAATAAGTGGTAGTTTCGGTAATATTTTCCGCCTAACCTAACAACCTTACCTAACCTATCCTAGTATTATGGGTGGGGACTGCCGCCCCCACACCCCCGCTGGTTGGGTAAAACGATAGAAATCCAGTTGGGGTGGAGTGAGTAACCGTAGATTTTCGTAAGGGGGTCAGAGGGGGCGAAATGCCCTTATAACCCATTTCCGCATATTGCCACCTATACCACATCACTTACCTCGTCATACCTTCCTGTTAAATACAATAATAATTTGTTTAGCTCGTATAGGTGCAATTATAGAATAATTCCGAGAATTTTTAATTGTTTCGTGTTCATTTGCATCAATATATAGTGTTTGTAATTAATTCGAAATCTCGGAAAAACCTATTTTCCCCATTTTCGATTGATGTTGAGACACTCGCCCCGATAGTGGGAAGGGCTATGATTTGAAGACATTAGCCTAGCCTAACAACCTTACCTAACCTATCCTAGTATTATGGGTGGGGGTTGCCACCCCCGCTAGTCGAGTACTAATCGCTTAGTAAAAAAAATAAAAAAAATTGGCTGTCGATTATACGAAGGCGAAAGAAAAGCCGATAAAGTCTACGGTGTTTAATCTGAAATCTTCAGCTTTGATTGTACGTTGATAACGGGAAAATACCGTATTGACAACCTTGTTACGGAAATTACATTTTAGTAGAATACTTTAAATTAGGTTTTTCGGGATGGCTGTACATTCCGGGCGTACAGTCGTCATTGTTTACATAGGGTGATCGCCGCGGTTAACTTCGCGTCTATTTTGACGTCGATTTTTGGGGATATTTGCCCCCTGCTGGCAATATATATGATGATGACAATATGTTATGGGGGGGTGAGTGCCCCCCTCAACATATTATTGTATCCAATATATGGCATTCAAAGTAGACGGGAACATGATTGCAAACGTCCGACACCCCCCTCGCCGCCGTCATGTTTACATTTGTCGATCGCCGTGGATAAGTTTGCGTGTATTTTGACAGCGTTTTTTTTCGGTTATTGCCCCCTACTGGCAATATATATGATGATGACAATATGTCATGGGGGGGGGGGGAGGGGGGGTCAAAGCCCCCCCCTCAACATATTATTGTATCCAAAGGCAGTCAAACCAGACGGGAACATGATGGCAAGCGTCCCGACGCCGGTCCGCATAGTGTACACAAGGCTGGCGGTATGCCCGAACTCTACACTCTACCAGTTTTTTCCGAGTGTTAAAACACATTTTCATATGATCTTTAGAGCTGTCGATAACTGGAAGGACCGTATTGACAACCTTGTTACCAAAAATATATTTTAGTACCATACTTATTTAAACAGTAGGGGGCAAAAACAAAAATTTCCCCAACGCTTCCTCCTCTTCTTCTTCGCGGCGGATGTAAACAAAGCCACCCGCCTCTTGCGAGGTAAGCGATATAGAGGATATTTGTTTTTTTTCAGGAACAGTAATACATTTTTACGGGCATTTAGACACATATAGGAATGAAATACATGGTATAAGAAACCTGTAGGCTACGATAATATCGATGTATGAATTTAATTACATCATCTTTATATTGTCCCTATATTTATCTTTAAATATATCAAAAATTGTTGTGGTATCAAAATAATATTGAACCAAGATCAGTTGTGCAGGCTTATTTACCAAGATTTGTTTTATTTGTTCAAGCCTTTCTCCTTTATTGGTAATGATGTGAGCCAATTTGAAGCCCCCGTGTCTTGTGCCATCTCAACTCTCATTTTCAGTTCTTCCCTACATCTGGTCTTAATTTGTTCTAGGCTATGTTTCTGTCTCTCTTCTCTGCTCTTTGTAATTTCCTGTCTTGCATTTCGTTGTTCCTCTTCATCCACCTCATCATTTTCATTTTGCTCCCGTATTTTTTCTGTCAGAGACGTAGTAAGTTTAAGGGAATTTTGGTTCTCATGTAGTGCCGCCTCCACTGGGTTTATGATCCCCATACCTCCGAACCATGGCGGAAGAGCTAATAGGTCTCTTAGCTCTTGCGTGACGCCTTCCATCTCTGTTAGGGCCGGTATGAATGTTCCTCTGATTGCTTCTTCAAGCGGTTGGAGCATCTGTCTAATGCCAGGCACTGTTCTCATAAGAAAGGTCCATCTGTGCTTAACACCATATGTGAAGGCAGTATATGCAGCATGTGGTTCAGATTTCGCAATGTCTGCCAGGGTTTTCACTTCCTTTACCCACTCTGCTACCTTTTTTCGCACATAGTCTCTCTTGCATTCTTCTGTGCCTATTACTGCTCCCAAATGGCGTTGACCCTCCTTTGTAATCTTCACTCCTGTCCCATCAAAAGTCCGCACCGCTTCTTCATACTTGTTTTCTTTCACTATTAGTACAGATTTACTAGCATTCGGATGGTACCCAATGACTTCGCCTACCGATTGTACTCTCCGCCACCATTCTTTGAGATCCCCTATTTTTCCTGCACCTGTGAGGTCATCTGCATACGCCACTTGTTTCACTCGGGTTACCTCATGTTTTATTTTCTGCTAGGTGTCCAGAAACTAAAATCGTACGATTTTAGTTTCTGGACACCTATTTAACAGGTACCACCAAGGATTTTTGTCCTTGTGTCTAATTATCACTCCCTCTAATTGTCTGTTTTTCTATAAATATATTGGTCAAATTGGATTTTAGGTCACGTATGTGTTTTTTGTATTATAATCCTTTTTCTCATCAGTTTCTTCATTGATTAATGTGTTTTAAGATGTTTTTCCTTCTGGAAATTCATATTTACCCATTATTTTTCAATATTAACCCTTAAAAAGCGGCTCACCACTTAAGTCGAGTTAAATAAAGCTGGACTATGTGGCGGCGCTCGACATAGGTCGAGTGGCAATTTCAGCACGTAATGTGGCTGAGAGAGAGAGACAAGTGGTGGCAGGAGACTAGCGAGCGTATGACTGCTCCAGACCACCGCGGCGAACCTACTGACACAAATCTCAGCTCCCTCCTCCCTCTCTCACTCGCTACATACTCAATTATGTACCGAAAGTACCGAATTACCTGCTTTTTGCACTCGCGTTGCACGGTTATTGCAAGAAAACTATCCATCATACAAGGATCGTTATGGTGTCATTCGAAAGCACTGTTTATGCCCTTTCAGGGATAGATACTTGTTTTACGTTCTGGGTCTTATTTAGGCATGAAAATGATCACGTAAACAGCCCTATTTTGGCTAAAAACACCCCGCTGGGCGGTACACATAAATAAACCGCATAGGCCGCTCGTAAGGTGTTAAAACATGCCCCCTAAAACCATATTTTGTCATTACCCTAACCTAACAACCTAACCTAACCTGGGAGCTGCTGCCCCCAGACCCCCGCAGGGTTAGTATTGATATAGGATATCACAAAATACTAAAACTACGGTAAAAAAAATAAAAATAAATATTAGTTCTCAGCTGATCCAAGATGGCCGCCATCACCCTTATTTAACCCACAAAGTCTAAGGAAAAATAATTTAATATGCAGCGGTAAAGACATATAATTTTGGTGACTAATACTCTAATACAAAGCTTTAGTATACATTTAGAACATTATATCCCATACGTGACCTAAAATCCAGTTTGTCCAATATATCCGTCTATTGATTTACTTGTCTACCTTTCTGTCCTTGTGTCTAATTATCACTCCCTCTCATTATCAATACATGCATCTGTCTATTGATTTACCAGTAATAGTAGCAGTAACACACGCCTCCTCCTAAAAAAAGCGCTTACGCAATACCAAAAGGGTTACCCATCCAAGTTATAGTATGGTTTATTTGTAGGTGGTTTCAAAGTTTTAGGAGTTTTTAACAATATTTACTATTCTTGAACCATATTTTATGACTTCCATCGACGCTATCGCCAACGAATTTACCTTCGGACCTCCTTTTTCTGTCGGCCCATTTCTTCACGATGCGCGGCGGTTTCGGGTGCGTTTTTCATTCTTCAACCTATCATTTATTCCACAGCCGTTATGGGTAAGCTAATGCAAATCCGGTATTAGTTTATGACCAACCAGTTACGGGCCCCATCGATGATTATCAGTGTTTTATCACTTTCATGAACGATACTTTGTTGGTGTACATGTAATTACCGTCGCAAAATCAAAGTGAAATACGAGAAACTGTTGGATTGTTCACCCATAACACAGGGAACGTGAGCTGGGTTTAGACCGTCGCGAACCCATAAACAGGGAACGTGAGCTGGGTTTAGACCGTCGCGCACCCATAAACAGAGAACGTGAGCTGGGTTTAGACCGTCGGCGAGACAGGTTAGTTTTCGGTTAGGTTAGGTTAGGTTAGGCTAGGCTAATGTTGAAAATACTAAAATGCGACGGTCCTCGGTATTAAACAACACTGCATATCAAATAAAAAATTAAAAACAACAATAAATTACCTGAAAAACTCGTAAATGGTTGGTGATAAACTTTTACCGCAAATCCTCCAATCACTGAATGATAAACAGTAAACCTCTATATTTCTTGAACAAATAAAACAAATCTTGGTAAATAAGCCTGCACAACTGATCTTGGTTCAATATTATTTTGATACCACAACAATTTTTGATATATTTAAAGATAAATATAGGGACAATATAAAGATGATGTAATTAAATTCATACATCGATATTATCGTAGCCTACAGGTTTCTTATACCATGTATTTCATGGTATTTCATTCATGTATTTCATTTCAGGAGGTCCGAAGGTAAATTCGTTGGCGATAGCGTCGATGGAAGTCATAAAATATGGTTCAAGAATAGTAAATATTGTTAAAAACTCCTAAAACTTTGAAACCACCTACAAATAAACCATACTATAACTTGGATGGGTAACCCTTTTGGTATTGCGTAAGCGCTTTTTTTAGGAGGAGGCGTGTGTTACTGCTACTATTACCGGTAAATCAATAGACAGATGCATGTATTGATAATGAGAGGGAGTGATAATTAGACACAAGGACAGAAAGGTAGACAAGTAAATCAATAGACGGATATATTGGACAAACTGGATTTTAGGTCACGTATGGGATATAATGTTCTAAATGTATACTAAAGCTTTGTATTAGAGTATTAGTCACCAAAATTATATGTCTTTACCGCTGCATATTAAATTATTTTTCCTTAGACTTTGTGGGTTAAATAAGGGTGATGGCGGCCATCTTGGATCAGCTGAGAACTAATATTTTTTTTTTTTTTTTTACCGTAGTTTTAGTATTTTGTGATATCCTATATCAATACTAACCCTGCGGGGGTCTGGGGGCAGCAGCCCCCAGGTTAGGTTAGGTTGTTAGGTTAGGGTAATGACAAAATATGGTTTTAGGGGGCATGTTTTAATATTGAAAAATAATGGGTAAATATGAATTTCCAGAAGGAAAAACACCTTAAAACACATTAATCAATGAAGAAACTGATGAGAAAAAGGATTATAATACAAAAAACACATACGTGACCTAAAATCCAATTTGACCAATATATTTATAGAAAAACAGACAATTAGAGGGAGTGATAATTAGACACAAGGACAAAAATCCTTGGTGGTACCTGTTAAATAGGTGTCCAGAAACTAAAATCGTACGATTTTAGTTTCTGGACACCTAGCAGAAAATAAAACATGAGGTAACCCGAGTGAAACAAGTGGCGTATGCAGATGACCTCACAGGTGCAGGAAAAATAGGGGATCTCAAAGAATGGTGGCGGAGAGTACAATCGGTAGGCGAAGTCATTGGGTACCATCCGAATGCTAGTAAATCTGTACTAATAGTGAAAGAAAACAAGTATGAAGAAGCGGTGCGGACTTTTGATGGGACAGGAGTGAAGATTACAAAGGAGGGTCAACGCCATTTGGGAGCAGTAATAGGCACAGAAGAATGCAAGAGAGACTATGTGCGAAAAAAGGTAGCAGAGTGGGTAAAGGAAGTGAAAACCCTGGCAGACATTGCGAAATCTGAACCACATGCTGCATATACTGCCTTCACATATGGTGTTAAGCACAGATGGACCTTTCTTATGAGAACAGTGCCTGGCATTAGACAGATGCTCCAACCGCTTGAAGAAGCAATCAGAGGAACATTCATACCGGCCCTAACAGAGATGGAAGGCGTCACGCAAGAGCTAAGAGACCTATTAGCTCTTCCGCCAAGGTTCGGAGGTATGGGGATCATAAACCCAGTGGAGGCGGCACTACATGAGAACCAAAATTCCCTTAAACTTACTACGTCTCTGACAGAAAAAATACGGGAGCAAATTGAAAATGATGAGGTGGATGAAGAGGAACAACGAAATGCAAGACAGGAAATTACAAAGAGCAGAGAAGAGAGACAGAAACATAGCCTAGAACAAATTAAGACCAGATGTAGGGAAGAACTGAAAATGAGAGTTGAGATGGCACAAGACACGGGGGCTTCAAATTGGCTCACATCATTACCAATAAAGGAGAAAGGCTTCAGCTTAAATAAACAAGAATTCAATGATGCCATAGCCTTGAGGTATGGGTGGCCAGTTTCGAACCTGCCGCTGAAATGTGCATGTGGTGAAATAAACAACTCAGACCACTGTATGACTTGTAAGAAAGGAGGATTCATCTGTATCCGGCATGATGAAGTACGAGACATCACTGCACAAATGCTGGACGAGGTGTGCCATGATGTCAGAATCGAACCTGAACTTCTGCCTATGGACGGACAGCGCTTGGCCCACAATACTGCAAATACTTCAAATGAAGCAAGAGTGGACGTAAGTGCTCGAGGTTTTTGGACGAGGGGACAACGGGCTTTTTTCGACATCAGAATCTTCAACCCAAGAGCACAAACATATCGTGAGCGAGGACACAAGGCGGCATACTTGAGAAACGAAAGTGAGAAAAAACGCGCATATGAAGAAAGAATTTTGAACAGGGATCAAGGAAGCTTTACTCCTCTGGTCTTCTCATCGTCGGGAGGTATGGGACCTTCTGCAAGTGTCTTCTATGCCAGATTAGCTGAACAAATATCGGAGAAAAAGCGCCAGCATAGAAGCCAAGTCATAACTTGGATGAGATGCCAGCTCTCTTTCTCTCTTCTCAGGTCTGCACTCCTATGTCTCAGGGGTACAAGGTCCTCCCCGCTACAGAGGACAAGAGTGAGAGACTTGGACTTTGAAATGGTCGTGGCGGAGGGACGAATTGGGGAACAACTAGGTTGATTGTAGGGAGGTACTGGTACAATAAGATAAACTACAATGTAACTAGAATAAGATAGATTGTACACCACTTTGTAACTGTCACCTTAATAAAAAAAAAAAAAAAAAAAAAAAAAAAAAAATAGAAGGAAACATGCTTACATTACTGAAATGTTTGTGGATATGCAATAATGCAAGTAATGGTCACTCTTCTGTAAATCTAAAATGGCTTACTTAAGAATGGGAAAGGGGTGGGACCTTCTATTTTTTTTTTTTTTTTTTTTTTAATTTGACAGGTACCGCCAACGATTTAATACATTTTTTTTTCGGTTTCCACGCATCCAACACCATGCTACACCCTTTTCTGGTGTACGAAACACTAAAAAAGAAATGGGAACACTTTAATAATGATAATATGAGACGAAATATAAAGACAACTCTGTTGCGTTTGTGGAAGTAGCGTCGCTTTGTTTACTTTACGCTCGGAGTGACTTCCCGCCTTGGCAGTCGACTTGAAATGGCTAAGCTAACCAGTTGTTGGGTACATTTTTTGATAAAGACTTGCGTTATAGGCTGTGGGATACAGGACGGGTTGAGGGGGGGCTCTGCCCCCCCTCACCCCCGCCCGTGAATTATAATAATCGTCATATATGTTGCCAGCAGGGGGCAAGTAAAACAGCTGGCCGTAACCTCCAGCGTCCTGGGTAAACAAACCGACGATCTGAAGCGACGACGGACTCCCGCCGATTTTCGGCACAAACACGCCGTTTTATTCTCGTCGAAAACCACATTTAAAAAGTTATATTGTTTTCAATACTATTACCGGACCAGAAAAAGGTGTAGCTTTGTGTTGGATGCGTGGAAACCGAAAAAAAATATGTATTAAATCCTTGGTTTACCTGTCAAATAGGTGTCCAGAAACTAAAATCGTACCAAGGTAGACAAGTAAATCAAGAAGGATATATTTATAGACAGGAAATTAGAGGGAGTGATAATTAGACACAAGGACAGAAAGGTAGACAAGTAAATCAATAAACGGATATATTTATAGACAAACAGAAAGAAGACAAAACAAACACTAATCGAGTACCTTAAGTTCCTGTTGTATCCTCATAAGTTCGTCCAATAATGCTCTGTTGCTCTGTTCCGTGGTGTTGATTCGTTGTTCCAGCATGTCCATACGGCGGCCTGCAGGTCACACAACATAAACACTCGACCAAAAAATAATCTTTACACTGGTGAGCTGTAAATAATCTTTACACTGGTGAGCTGTAAATAATCTAGTGTGAACGGAATGAACCGGGTGAAACATACGTCTGTGAGGTATTATCATAAGATTTCGACCCACATCCAGAATGTTTAGAGCGTTAGTGTAAAGATTGTTTTTTGGTCGAGTGTATATTGAACGAGTTAGTTAAAATAGGTCTTCAGAGGCCATCAACCCTTCTGGATTATTAAGCCAGCACACTGTAAGTCAAGAATACCGTTAGTTAGTAAGCTAAAAATAGGACTTTAGAGGCTATCAAACCATGAGGGTTATTAACTCTTGGGCCCACGATGACTCCATGTGAGTCATTAGGGTAGTATATCCCTAAGTGTCATTAAACTTAAAAATATTCGCCAAAAATTAAGTTTTCGTCTGACACGAGTCATATTTGGTATAGATACTCGGTATCAAGTCTAGTTCAATGGAAATTCTTGGCAACCCCCTGGGTTTACAAGCGGCGGCTTGGAAGTGGGCAGAGAACGCCTCAGTCTTGCCTCACCCATTGTCAATACTTTCACTTTTATTCGTTTATCTCAGTAACTATTTGGTTTATCGTAATTCTGAAGTTATCTGTGGAATCCTCATAAAATTCAGCTTCCATATATGTATGCAAATAAAAAATGCAAATAAATAAAAAAATCTGGGAGTGGGAAAAAATACGTATCAATACTTTAGGTGCGCCCAAGAGCTAAGCCCACCTTAAAGTCAGGAAGAACGTGACCGGAGTCCCCGAGACCCCCAGGTATACTGAGAATATAAACCCAAAGGTTGTCCTGCTCGGGAACCCCAGACTAAAGCCCCCTTTCGATAACTCCAGTCCCTTTGAGAAGAATACCGTCAGGACTGGAGCCCCTTTTAGAGAACTCCAGTCCCTTCCTTGAACGAGGTACAGTCTAAGACATAAATACTGTCGGAATATGAACCCTCGAACAGCATAAACGAACCTCAGACATGTAAATATTAGGTAAGGAATTAATATGAAGATTCAGCTAAGTTCGAGATTGTTCCGAAACCATAATACCTCGATTTATGTCCTAAAGTGTACAGTCATGAACCATAATACCTGCACACCCATTTATACCTGTATCGAACCTAAGAGAGAGACAATCCAATGTTCTGTTAAGATCTGTGCCCCATGAGTATTCTTTCCTCTCACTTAAACATTAGGCTACCATGGTGCGGTGGGAATATGAACATGATTAGATTAATATCCAGTATTCGAGAATGGATAATAAGTCGTAGGCGTGTGCATAAACCTTTAACCGTCTTCGGTTAAGGTGTCTAAAAATCTGTGTGTGATAACCCGGGTTCGAATCCTGGTGGATGACATATATGCTTTCATTAATTTAATTGGAGGTGTTTGGTGTTGTGGTGAAATTAATAAAAAAATAGAATATCCCCGAGGCTTCACAGTCTGGCTTTATTAAGGGAGCCCACCTCGCTTTTTTTCTCTTTCTCTCCCTGTCTCTTTGGCTTGTATCCATTCGGATGGGGATAAACGTCTTAAAACAGTTGGCTGAATGGGACCGAAAGGATACAAGCCAGGGAAAGAGAGAAAAGGAGAGAAAGATAAAGAACAAAAACGGTGACCCCCCTTAAATCAAATAGCATTTCAGAGGCCATTGGATTATTAAATATTTCTGTGACATAACTCAGGCAGGGCTCGAACCCAGGCCAGTAATGCAGCACTCCAACAACTTAACCACCAGACCACCGAGGAGCTTAAAAGTAATGGCTACATTTGGAATCCAATCCATCCACCACCACCCGCTCCGACTCGTGGTGACGTAGCTTGATGTCTTACACACATACACCTCACACACAAACACTATAGGTAGCGCCAACGAACTTGACAATTATAACGATCCCTGACCTCTTCGTAACTCCAAAGAACCTTGAGCAAAATGGTTGTAAATTTCCACACCTATTTCCTGGTGGACTCTTCCCAAATGATAGAAATGTCAGCCTGATTGCTTTCATACATTTTGAGTTTTACGAAGTTAAAGGGTCCAGATTATTGTCAAGTTTGTTGGCTCTACCTATAGCAACTAAATACTAGAGTAGGATACTTGTCATCTGGGGCACAATTAAGGCCTCTCTGAATAAATAAGTAGAGCCCTAAGTAAATTGAATATTTTTGTGACATGACTCAGCCAGGGCTCGAACCCAGGCCAGTAATGTAGCACTCCGACAACTTAACCACTAGACCACCGAGCAGCACATTGTAAGTCAAGAATAGGACTGGAGTCTCTCTGCGAAAACTCCAGTCCCTTGTCTTAGGGATAGCTTTTGAAAACTTAAGGGAGCCCACCTCGCTTTTTTTCTCTTTCTCTCCCTCTCTCTTTAGCTTGTATCCATTCGGCCCCATTCAGCCTACTGTTTTAACACCTAACGAGCGGCCTAGGCGGTAATTTATATGTACCGCTCAGCGGGGTGTTTTTACCCTAAATAGGGTTGTTTACGTGATCATTTTCATGCCTAAATAAGACCCAGAGCGTAAAACAAGTATCTATCCCTGAAAGGGCATAAACAGAGCTTTCCAATGACACCCCAACCATCCTTGTACGA
The DNA here is from genome assembly GCA_032716605.1 of Paralithodes platypus. Lineage (NCBI taxonomy): Eukaryota > Metazoa > Arthropoda > Malacostraca > Decapoda > Lithodidae > Paralithodes > Paralithodes platypus. Next base: position 15,711,744 of record CM064490.1, read on the forward strand.
CCTCTAATTTTCTTGCAATGATCGTGCAACACGAGTGCAAAAACCATGTAATTAGGTAGTTTCCCTACATAATTCCCTGTGTAGCGAGTGCGTGAGGGTGGGGGAGGGTGGGATTCATGTCAGTAGGTCCGCCGCGGTGGTCTGGAGCAGTCATACGCTTGCTACTCTCCTCCCACCACTTATCTCTCTCTCTCAGCAACATTACGTGCTGAAAATGGCACACAACATAAGTTGTGAACCGCCACATAGTCCAAATTTCTTTCACTCGACATATGTTGCACGCCCAGGTTAAGACTTTTACCCTCATCCAGGTGTCAATATTTTCCTGGCAAGCGGTAGCGAGGCAGTATATACTGTATTTTTGTTTGTTTTTGACAGCAAGCTAAGTTTGTACATTTTTCGATAGACAAATGTCTCCGGCAAAGCCGGATTTCTCCATACAATGCTGGCTCGCTATTGCTTGCCAGGAAGAAATCGACACACCATGATGATGGGGATAAACGTCTTAAAACAGTTGGCTGAATGGGGCCGAATGGAAACAAGCCAGGGAAAGAGAGAAAAGGAGAGAAAGATAAAAAAAATCCAATGATAACATAACCTCCACAACGAAGATAGCAAGAACAAATAACATAACTACCGATATTGTGTGATGGTGGATATAACAACACATATATACTGTAACTACCGATATTGTGTGATGGTGGATATAACAACACATATATACTGTAACTACCGATATTGTGTGATGGTGGATATAACAACACATATATACTGTAATTACCGATATTGTGTGATGGTGGATATAACAACACATACTGTAACTACCGATATTGTGTGATGGTGGATATAACAACACATATATACTGTAACTACTGATATTGTGTGATGGTGGATATAACAACACATATATACTGTAACTACCGATATTGTGTGATGGTGGATATAACAACACATATTGTAACTACCGATATTGTGTGATGGTGGATATAACAACACACGTTATAGACTGCATCACCGTTGATTCATTTAAACTCCGCCTAGACAAATATCTCGCATCAAACCCGCGACTGACTGCGTTTGTAAATGAATAACTTTATTTTATCCCCCCCTCAGTTACTAACCCATCTGTCCCCTACTAACTTCCTAATCCTGCCACGGACATTAGTTCCAGGGCAGTAATTCCCCTTCCAATGTTCCCTTACCCACTCTAAACCACTGTTTGGACACTTGATCCTCAGTGTTTTGGAGGACAAGCAACCTAGAAGGGTCACTAGATCTGTTGTTGCTTGATTTCCTTTGTACTCCTTTGTACTCCTTTGTACATATATACTGTAACTACCGATATTGTGTGATGGTGGATATAACAACACATACTGTAACTACCGATATTGTGTGATGGTGGATATAACAACACATATATACTGTAACTACCGATATTGTGTGATGGTGGATATAACAACACATATATACTGTAACTACCGATATTGTGTGATGGTGGATATAACAACACATATATACTGTAACTACCGATATTGTGTGATGGTGGATATAACAACACATATATACTGTAACTACCGATATTGTGTGATGGTGGATATAACAACACATATACTGTAACTACCGATATTGTGTGATGGTGGATATAACAACACATACTGTAACTACCGATATTGTGTGATGGTGGATATAACAACACATATATACTGTAACTACCGATATTGTGTGATGGTGGATATAACAACACATATTGTAACTACCGATATTGTGTGATGGTGGATATAACAACACATATACTGTAACTACCGATATTGTGTGATGGTGGATATAACAACACATACTGTAACTACCGATATTGTGTGATGGTGGATATAACAACACATATATACTGTAACTACCGATATTGTGTGATGGTGGATATAACAACACATACTGTAACTACCGATATTGTGTGATGGTGGATATAACAACACATATATACTGTAACTACCGATATTGTGTGATGGTGGATATAACAACACATAATACTGTAACTACCGATATTGTGTGATGGTGGATATAACAACACATATACTGTAACTACCGATATTGTGTGATGGTGGATATAACAACACATATATACTGTAACTACCGATATTGTGTGATGGTGGATATAACAACACATATATACTGTAACTACCGATATTGTGTGATGGTGGATATAACAACACATATATACTGTAACTACCGATATTGTGTGATGGTGGATATAACAACACATATTGTAACTACCGATATTGTGTGATGGTGGATATAACAACACATTTATACTGTAACTACCGATATTGTGTGATGGTGGATATAACAACACATACTGTAACTACCGATATTGTGTGATGGTGGATATAACAACACATATATACTGTAACTACCGATATTGTGTGATGGTGGATATAACAACACATACTGTAACTACCGATATTGTGTGATGGTGGATATAACAACACATATACTGTAACTACCGATATTGTGTGATGGTGGATATAACAACACATACTGTAACTACCGATATTGTGTGATGGTGGATATAACAACACATTTATACTGTAACTACCGATATTGTGTGATGGTGGATATAACAACACATACTGTAACTACCGATATTGTGTGATGGTGGATATAACAACACATTTATACTGTAACTACCGATATTGTGTGATGGTGGATATAACAACACATACTGTAACTACCGATATTGTGTGATGGTGGATATAACAACACATACTGTAACTACCGATATTGTGTGATGGTGGATATAACAACACATATACTGTAACTACCGATATTGTGTGATGGTGGATATAACAACACATACTGTAACTACCGATATTGTGATGGTGGATATAACAACACATATATACTGTAACTACCGATATTGTGTGATGGTGGATATAACAACACATACTGTAACTACCGATATTGTGTGATGGTGGATATAACAACACATATACTGTAACTACCGATATTGTGTGATGGTGGATATAACAACACATACTGTAACTACCGATATTGTGTGATGGTGGATATAACAACACATATATACTGTAACTACCGATATTGTGTGATGGTGGATATAACAACACATATACTGTAACTACCGATATTGTGTGATGGTGGATATAACAACACATACTGTAACTACCGATATTGTGTGATGGTGGATATAACAACACATACTGTAACTACCGATATTGTGTGATGGTGGATATAACAACACATATATACTGTAACTACCGATATTGTGTGATGGTGGATATAACAACACATATATACTGTAACTACCGATATTGTGTGATGGTGGATATAACAACACATATATACTGTAACTACCGATATTGTGTGATGGTGGATATAACAACACATATATACTGTAACTACCGATATTGTGTGATGGTGGATATAACAACACATATATACTGTAACTACCGATATTGTGTGATGGTGGATATAACAACACATATACTGTAACTACCGATATTGTGTGATGGTGGATATAACAACACATATATACTGTAACTACCGATATTGTGTGATGGTGGATATAACAACACATTTATACTGTAACTACCGATATTGTGTGATGGTGGATATAACAACACATATATACTGTAACTACCGATATTGTGTGATGGTGGATATAACAACACATACTGTAACTACCGATATTGTGTGATGGTGGATATAACAACACATTTATACTGTAACTACCGATATTGTGTGATGGTGGATATAACAACACATACTGTAACTACCGATATTGTGTGATGGTGGATATAACAACACATATATACTGTAACTACCGATATTGTGTGATGGTGGATATAACAACACATACTGTAACTACCGATATTGTGTGATGGTGGATATAACAACACATATATACTGTAACTACCGATATTGTGTGATGGTGGATATAACAACACATACTGTAACTACCGATATTGTGTGATGGTGGATATAACAACACATATATACTGTAACTACCGATATTGTGTGATGGTGGATATAACAACACATATACTGTAACTACCGATATTGTGTGATGGTGGATATAACAACACATATATACTGTAACTACCGATATTGTGTGATGGTGGATATAACAACACATATACTGTAACTACCGATATTGTGTGATGGTGGATATAACAACACATATACTGTAACTACCGATATTGTGTGATGGTGGATATAACAACACATACTGTAACTACCGATATTGTGTGATGGTGGATATAACAACACATACTGTAACTACCGATATTGTGTGATGGTGGATATAACAACACATATACTGTAACTACCGATATTGTGTGATGGTGGATATAACAACACATATATACTGTAACTACCGATATTGTGTGATGGTGGATATAACAACACATACTGTAACTACCGATATTGTGTGATGGTGGATATAACAACACATACTGTAACTACCGATATTGTGTGATGGTGGATATAACAACACATATATACTGTAACTACCGATATTGTGTGATGGTGGATATAACAACACATATTGTAACTACCGATATTGTGTGATGGTGGATATAACAACACATATATACTGTAACTACCGATATTGTGTGATGGTGGATATAACAACACATATATACTGTAACTACCGATATTGTGTGATGGTGGATATAACAACACATACTGTAACTACCGATATTGTGTGATGGTGGATATAACAACACATACTGTAACTACCGATATTGTGGATGGTGGATATAACAACACATATATACTGTAACTACCGATATTGTGTGATGGTGGATATAACAACACATATACTGTAACTACCGATATTGTGTGATGGTGGATATAACAACACATACTGTAACTACCGATATTGTGTGATGGTGGATATAACAACACATACTGTAACTACCGATATTGTGTGATGGTGGATATAACAACACATATATACTGTAACTACCGATATTGTGTGATGGTGGATATAACAACACATATATACTGTAACTACCGATATTGTGTGATGGTGGATATAACAACACATACTGTAACTACCGATATTGTGTGATGGTGGATATAACAACACATACTGTAACTACCGATATTGTGTGATGGTGGATATAACAACACATACTGTAACTACCGATATTGTGTGATGGTGGATATAACAACACATAAGGGTAACTACCGATATTGTGTGATGGTGTTTATTTAGCCAGTAGAACATACACATGATAATCATAATACAAAATGAACATTACATTGGCTGAACCTTGTGAGAGGTATCTCTCTTAAGGGGAGGTTTTTTGTGTGTTTCTTAGACTTCCATCAAGCTTGAAATTAAACCCCCTTGACTCCCTTTCAAGATAAATTTGTACATTTTTCGGTAGAAAAATGTCCCGGCCGAAGGCCGATTCCTCTTAAATTACAGGCTCGCTATCGCTCGCCAGGAAAAAATCGACACCTAAATGGCACGAAAGGTCTTAAAAGTGACATAAATGGGGCGAAAGTTCTTTAAAACGCGAAACTAATGAGGCGAACGTCTTAAAAGCTCAAAACAATGGGGCTAAACATGAGGGAGAAAGGGGTCAAGAAAATAATCCCTCAAGTGGAAATCTCCCCTTAAAGGCAGGAGGAACTGTTTTTCAGATGCCTGTTTACTATGAATCATTGAACAATATATTTAACATAGCCAAGCCAAAGCCTAACCTAACCTAACCTAGTATATTAGTGGACTATTTATGAATGTAAAATGTAAACATATATTGTACCATTACCAAATTATTGAGATAAATACCGGTCTACCCACCCGCTACACAGGATTATACCGGTCTACCCACCCGCTACACAGGATTATACCGGTCTACCCACCCGCTACACAGGATTATACCGGTCTACCCACCCGCTACACAGGATTATACCGGTCTACCCACCCGCTACACAGGATTATACCGGTCTACCCACCCGCTACACAGGATTATACCGGTCTACCCACCCGCTACACAGGATTATACCGGTCTACCCACCCGCTACACAGGATTATACCGGTCTACCCACCCGCTACACAGGATTATACCGGTCTACCCACCCGCTACACAGGATTATACCGGTCTACCCTCCCGCTACACAGGATTATACCGGTCTACCCACCCGCTACACAGGATTATACCGGTCTACCCACCCGCTACACAGGATTATACTCACATACAGTAAGTAGGTGTACTGACCAATTATAGGGTCGTGTGTGGGGAGTCGGCAAATATTAACCAAATGGGAATAGTTTTTACACATCCCTACATACAATGATGTTTCTTTCCCTTGTAATTACTCACACAAATTTGCCTTTCAGTAATTTGACTGTAGTAGACAGACCAGCCATACAGTGCCTTATAATGTCATCACTGTGGCTAATATTGGTAAAGTGCTAACCATGCAGCAGCAAGACTCAAACATTGTCCTCCTAGAGCACCTGCACCTGCAGAAGTATTAACACACCAGCCTTAACAGTACAACTGTACAACAAGATAATTGCTTTCATTCATAAACCTATGTACATACATACATACATAACATTTTAAGACCGAGTGTTCCACACATACGTGCAGTTTCAGTCTCTTGTCCTAATGGCGGCGATCCAGGCAACCCTGTTAAGGGCTGCTTCACTTGTCAAGTTCTTGGATTTGAGATCGGCACGTATAGTCCGATCCCAGATCTTCCTCGGTCCACCCCTTGGTGCAGCTCCCTCCACAATCACAGACCTGCATTTTTTCACCCAATTTTGTTCATCCATTCTCTCCACATGTCCATACCATCCCAGTCTACTTGTACGCATCACCTCGCTAATACTCTTTATACCTAAACGTCTCCTCAGCTCAACATTTGTTATTCTATCCTGTAGCCTGGCCCCACACATCCATCTAAACATTCTCATCTCATTACATTCCATTCTGTTGACATCCTCTACTTTAACGACCCATGTTTCTGAGGCATACGTCATTGCACTTCTAACACATGAGGCATACACCTTTCCCTTCAGGGGGAGAGGCATTCTTTTCATGGTCAGGATTGGCAGCAGTTCTCTGAACTTCCCCCAGCCACACTTAATTCTAGCAACAGTGGCAGCCTCGGCCCCACCACCGGCAGAGATGGTATCTCCTAGGTAACAAAACTTGTTCACCAGCTCCAATGACTCATTTCCAAAATTCACAGCCACAGGATCATCACTTAACACAAGCTCGCCTTTGCACGCTACGCACTCAAATTTCTCTATTTCTGACTAATCCTACGGGAGGAGTCCCTTTATTCTACTACAGCGCTTACTCCCATGGTGTACCCAACATCGACAGATGCTACATTGAATTGAGTTAACACCCACTCCCTTTCCTCACACTGCACATGGGTATGCACCGCTCTTTTCCACATTGCCTCGTCTCAATCTACAATGCATAACCTTGGTTTTGTTAATATTGACTCTTAAACCCTTGCTCGCCATTCCCTCTCTCCACTCTCTAAATTTGGCCTCAGCATCTTGCATACTGTCAGCTATTAGGACTAAATCGTCTGCATAAAACCGTTCCAACGGGAGTCCACCTTTAAAAACTCTAGACAGTGCCTCCAAGACCATAATAAAGAGGAGGGGGCTTAACACTGAACCCTGATGGACTCCAACACGGACTGCGAACTCATCACTCAGTACACCCTTCACCCTCACTGCACTTCGCGAATCCTCATACATCTTCATTATCACACGCACCAGTCACTCTTCCACACCAAGTTTCCTCATAGCCCACTGCACAACATCTCTAGGCACCCTATCAAAGGCCTTCTCCAGGTCTACAAACACAAAGTAAAGATCCCTGCCTTTTAGTAAGGATCTTTCCTGTATCTGCCTGACTATGAAGATAGCATCGGTTGTACCCCGTCCTGGCATAAAACCAAACTGCATATCATCAATGGAGATGCTTTGCCTGATCAAACCCTCAAAGACTCTCTCACAGACCTTCATGATTTGGTCAAGCATTTTCAGGCCCCTATAATTTCCTCTATCTAGCGCATCCCCTTTTCCTTTGTATATATTTACTATTACACTTTTGAGCCAATCCTCTGGGATTTTCTCATCTTTAATAATGGTGTTTATCAACTCAGTGACTAAGTTTACACCAGTCTCCCCTGAGGCTTTTATCATCTCGGCGACAATGTCAGAGCAACCTGGAGCTTTACCGTCCTTCATTTTATTGATTGCATCGCTCACTACAGCTGGTGCTTTCAAAGGAGGGGGCCTTGTTTTATATATCTATGCACTCCTTTTAGTATTTATGTTTTTTTTTTGTTTTTTTTTCTGTGAGTGAGGGAGGCAAAAGGCAGAACTGCCTGCATCGAGTGCCTCCCCCAGAGTCGAAAGAGTGACAGGGCCAAAATCAAGGGACGTTCGAGCCAAAATGCCTGGATACACGGAGTTTGAAGCAATTTACTATGGGTTTCAGAGGCTGTGTTACATAGTTTTTCGGGAATAACTTATTAACTAACAGTTGGATCAGTATGATATTTTGACACAGTTTTTTTCACACCATGCCCTAATTTTCGTTAATATAGTGCATTACCAAAAGTGTAGAAATAAGCCACTTGTCCCTGTGTCACGAGGTTAAAGTCACACATTAATGACTAAGAAACGGACAAGCTACCGTGGCTTACCTGTGAGAACCACCAAATCATTATTGCTCCTCCATCAAACACGGTAGTTATCAGCCACCACCCAACCCTATTATCACCCTTAAATTCAAGTTATCTGTCCATATTAATTATAAATATACAAAAAGTATGTATTTTTGTATTTTGTATTCTGTTCTAGTTCAAGTCTCCCAGCTCAGTTAACCCATGGACTGCGAAGGTCCTCTCGGAAGCCATGGTATTTAAACATGTGTAAAAATAACACTTCAAAATCCATGCCAGTGCCAGGAAATGTCGAAAATTTGGGCGATACATAGAAAGTAGTGGCATCTTTCCATACCACATCCTCCACTCCTTCCCCCCTCTATACCCCATCCCTCCTCCCTTCCTCAACTTGGCCTTTTATTTTACACAGGTTCTAGCAGTTCATGGGTTGATGACTGAATGCTCATTTGGATAAGATACACGGCCTTGGGGACTTCTGGTTCCTCGTCGATATCTTAAAAATACTCAGCAGGATGTAATGTATTTCTGTTTTTTGTTTTTTCTATGTGATTGAGGGAGGCATCAGTATCAGCCTAAACTGGTGGCATCCAATGTGGCATTGCATGTCATTTATAGGAACTGTTATGGTGGTGACAAGCAGCCTGCCTGGTACCACATGTTACTTACATACTTCAGTGCCTACTAAGCATCGAATCGAACAGGTTACAAAGAACTTATGCCGGAAGGGTTGAAATATTTCTAAATATATTAATAACAAAGATCATAATAATATCTCTTTCTCAACAGCAACACATAACTTAGTGTACTCACCAACCATAGGATCATGCGAGGGCATGGGTGGTGGTGCTGGTGGTGCCCTCATCTGCTGGGTTGGGGGAGGCATACGGGGGGCCTGAGGTAGAGATGCCTGGCGGCGTTGATTTAGCTGTAACTGGGACTGCGGTAGGCCCGGCAGACCATTCATGTTCCCAAACATCCTTGTGCGGTTGCTCCTGAAGGTTTATGGTAATGCACAATTTTGATATAAAGTTAAGTTTAGTCATTGACTTACTGTACAGGTGTGCTAGCTAATGCATGAACCAGCTTTATTGACGTTGATCGTGGTGGATAAACCTCTGAAGTGCTTCAGCTATGATGAGACTTTACTTCCACTGTTTTCTCCTATTTGCCTCTTATATAAGGGATCCAGAGAATTTTGACACAGTGTATCAAAACCTTACTGAATCCCACTGGAGATGTCCAATGGTTTTATGTAGCAGCAAGTAACTCACACATCATATCTTTTGGTATCTCACACGCAAATGCATCTGAGTGTAGCTATCCCACCACTGCCACCATTGTTTTACATAAACGATATATAGAGCAGACTTCAGTCAAGTACATATATCACCACAGTTGAGACAAGGAATCGAATCTCATACACCTTGCTCAATAGGTCTGAGTGTTTTCCTTATTTGGCAATAAGGCTCAGCCAAGGCCGAAAGGAGGTAAGCTAATGTATGCAGTTAGTTGTGGATTTTGTGAAATCCTACCAAGACATTTTCTCGAACATTATTGGTATATCAAATTCTAGTAACAAAGGAATTGATTATGAATAATATTGCTTATAAAATGGATGACAGTGCACTTAAATCAAGTATATCACATCACATTTTGAAATTAGAATGAGTGTTTCCAGTTATGGCAAAAGGTCAGCAATTAACTTTTACCACATTCTGGTGCAGCATCAAGGAGCAAACAGTATTTTCTGTTCACTTGTTGATTGGCAAACAGAAACAAATAAAACTGAACAAAAGGCAAAAGCCTCTTGAAACTCTCTGCTTAGACCAATAAAAAACCTAACAAAAAATTCTGTTCACTCCTTTGTGTCATACTAAAATGTACTATACAGTACAGTATATCATCTCTAATGTACTATACAGTACAGTATATCATCTCTAATGTACTATACAGTACAGTATATCATCTCTAATGTACTATACAGTACAGTATATCATCTCTAATGTACTATACAGTACAGTATATCATCTCTAATGTACTATACAGTACAGTATATCATCTCTAATGTACTATACAGTACAGTATATCATCTCTAATGTACTATACAGTACAGTATATCATCTCTAATGTACTATACAGTACAGTATATCATCTCTAATGTACTATACAGTACAGTATATCATCTCTAAATGTACTATACAGTACAGTATATCATCTCTAATTATTGTACAGATTATGTTCCTATTTCTTTCACATGATAATAACACCTGTATAATATGGTATTAAACAAAGTTGACTTCATGGAACTCTTCAAATGTGACGCTTTATTTTAATATGTAATTGTATTTATAGTAATGATTGCTACTTGGAGAGGTTGCAGGAGGAGGAAGTCAGGGAGGAGTACAGGAGAGCAGTGGAAAGACGATTAGGTGGGTTCGACCTGGAAGTTATGGAGGAAGTGGAGATGAGCAAGGTGTTTAACCCGTAAACGGCGGCAAAGCTCATAAGAGGTTTTACTGGGCGACGGCAGCAAAGCTCTTAAGAGGGAGGTCTAAAAAAAACATTTAAACGGCCCCAGTAGCACTAAACAATTTTGTTTTTCCCTATACCTCATATCACTCCTCCACATCCCCTCCTTCCCCCTTTTCCCCTCCCCCTTCAATTATCACCTATTTTCCCTGTTATTCCCTAATTCGTTGGTATATTTTTGTGCTAACATTAGCAAAATGTGTGGAGGATGTGCTTACGTGCCTAGCGAGTGTGTTATACAACCGAGTGTGTGAATGAGTAGGCTCAGTGTGGCTTGAGGCCTCGTGGAGGGAGGGGTTGCCTCAATTTTCTCCATGATTCATGAATGGGCTGGTCCATCTATATTCGCGATTTTGACCAGAAAAATGATTTTTTCACTTGTTTTATTGTTGTTACAGGTTACTATCTTCATAGTGAAGGTAAAATAGGCTCATATGAATAAGTAATAACGATATTTATCGTAAAATTACGATTATAGGCCTGAATGGAGCCTATATGCTTGCCCATGGGGACCGGGTCCAATACCCCCCCCCCTCGCCGTTTATAGGTTAAGGATGAGATCTGTGCAACATGTGAGGAGGTGTGTGGAGTGAGGAGAAGAGGGAGGGGAGTGAAAGGTACAGCATGGTGGACAGAAGAGGTAAGAATAGCTGTGGAAGAAAAGAAGAAAGCATATAGAGAGTGGTTGGGTAGTAGATGGAATGAAGATTTCGAGAGACAGAAACGAGCGAGGTATGTGGAGAGTAAGAGGGTGGTGAAGAGAGTAGTGAAGGAAAGTAAGAGAAGAGTAGATGAGGAATTTGGAAGGAATCTGAGTGTAAAATGGAGGGAGAGTAAGAAACTCTTCTGGAAAGAAGTCAAGAAAGTTAGGGAAGGTAGCAAGGGAAACAGTAAGGGTGTGAAAGATAAGAATGGGAGAATGCTAGCTGAGAAGCAAGAGAGAGTCGGATGATGGAGGGAGTACTTCAATGAGTTGCTAAATGTAAGGAATGAAGAGCCAGCATATATAGCTGGATATGGTATGGGAGGGAGAAGAAGAGAAGTAGTGGAGGAGGAGGTGGGGATCAGGAGGTCAGAAGTGTGGGAAGCCATATAAAGAGTGAAGTTGGGGAAAGCACCAGGAACAGATGGAGTGTGTGGGGAAATGTTGAGGTATGGTGGTGAGATAGTGATCGAATGGGTATGGAAAATGTGCAAACTAGCATGGGAGAAGGGGAGTGCACCCGATGACTGGAAGACTGGCATAATAGTCCCCCTATATAAGAGCAAAGGGGAAAGAGGAGTGTGTGGTAACCATCAAGGAAACTGTCTTCTAAGCGTAGTAGGGAAGGTATACAGTAGGGTAGTGATGGAGAGTGAGAGTGAGAACGGAGATATGGATAGGCGACGAGCAGGGAGGTTTTAGGAAGGGAAGAGGATGTGTAGATCAGATTTTTACCCTGAATTGTGTTGTGGAGAAATATCTGGAAGAGAAACAAAAGGTGTATGTTGCCTTTATGGACTTGGAGAAGGCCTATGACAGAATGGATAGAGAATGTTTGTGGAAAGTACTTAGAATATACGGAGTAGATGGCAAGTTGCTGAAAGCAGTGAAGAGCATGTATGAGGGTGCAAAGGCGGCAGTACGTGTGGAGAGTGAGCAGAGCGAGTTCTTTGACCTGAACGTTGGTTTGAAACAGGGGTGTGTGATGTCCCCGTGGTTGTTTACTGTATATATGGATGGAGTCATGAAAGAAATACTATCAAGAGCAGTGGATGTTGGTGTATCGCTGAAAAGGGAGGGAATTGAGTGGAACTACCTATACTGCTGTTTGCAGATGATACAGTTCTGATGAGTGATAATGAATGGGAGGTGCAGGGTCTGGTAAATGAGTTAGGAACAGTGTGCGAAAAACGGAATTTGAAGATAAATGCGGGGAAGAGCAAGGTTATGGTCTTCGAAAGGGGTGAAGTCACAGAGTGTGAGGTGAAGCTGAACGGTCAGGCCATGGAGATCGTCAACTCTTTTAAGTATCTGGGCAGTGTGTTGAGTAAAGATGGGACTATGGATGAAGAAGTGTGGGAGAGGGTACAACAGGGGAAGAGAGTTGTAGGAATGCTGAAAGCAGTAACAAGAAATAGGGTGGTCAGCATGGAAGTGAAGAAGTCCTTGCATGACAGTGTGGTAATCCCAACACTGACTTACGGAAGCGAAGCATGGACGTTGGTTGAGAGACTCAGACCAAGAGTGAGAGCAGTGGAAATGAATTACCTAAGAAGCGTGTGCGGAGTTACATGGAGGGATAGACAGACTAATGAGGAAGTAAGAAGGAGGTGTGGTGTGGAGGTAGATGTGCTGGAAAGTGTGAAAAGGAACAAACTTGAGATGGTTCGGCCATATGGAACGTATGGAAAGCGAGAGAATGACTAAGAGGGTGTACGAGAGCGAGGTGGAGGGACAGAGAGGGAGAGGTAGACCGAAAGAGAGGTGGAAGGATGGAGTGAGGAAGTATATGAACGAAGGCGGTGCTGGTTGGGGGGAGGGGCGTCGACTGACAGGGAACAGAGGTGCATGGGGGGGTTCGTTCGTGGCCACTCCTTCGGGGATCACGGCGTCAGGCAATAGATAGAGATAGATAGATTGCTACCGGTACTTGTCAAGTGGCAATAATCATACTAACAAAATTTGTATTATTTTGTACTTTCAAACGCCCTTCTAGAAAAGCTAATGAGCTCAAATAACTTAAGTATTCAAAATGTCCTATATGAGGTATTGGAGCCATAATACCAATAAGAATTAATGTTAATTTAAAAATATTGAATTCAGAGTAACTAAAAGGTACGCATCACTTTCATTTCACTAATCTCATCTCAGAACTAAATATTATCCAGCCTCAGCCTGGTGATATACAGATAAAAAGGTAGCGGTGACGTCTCTTTAATGTTATTCTTCCTAGTATTAGACGATTTAACCCCTTCATTACCGGCGACGTCTCTTTAATGTTATTCTTCCTAGTATTAGACGATTTAACCCCTTCATTACCGGTGACGTCTCTTTAATGTTATTCTTCCTAGTATTAGACGATTTAACCCCTTCATTACCGGTGACGTCTCTTTAATGTTATTCTTCCTAGTATTAGACGATTTAACCCCTTCATTACCGGTGACGTCTCTTTAATGTTATTCTTCCTAGTATTAGACGATTTTATTCAGTTTAAGAGGGGCCTCCAGCAACTAGCAGGCTTCCATGCATCTCGTTGGGGATTCCATCCTACGAGGACAGGTCGAAGAGTTCTGCGACAGAGTCCCAATTCAACGAAAAAGATTTTGCATCCCAGGAGCTGGACTGGACGACATTGTGGAAGCCTTCGAAGATACCACAAAGGATGCAAATGAAAATACCCTTTTTGTCATCCATGCTGGTTCAAATGACGTCATGCGCACCAGATCCGAAGAGTTGATGGATAAATATCGCAAGATGATCCAGCACTACAAAAACAAGTCAAGGAATATCATCATCTCAGGCATTCTCCCCAAGATCGACGCACCTGACAAATTCTACGACAAGGCCTTCAGCACAAATAGCCGACTAAAACATTTGTGTCTGAGGGAAGAAGTTGAATTCATCAACCTCTGGGACAACTTCTACAACCAGCCTACTCTGTTCCGCAAGGATGGCACTCATCTAAACCCTGTGGGTTCAGCATGCATGGGTCGTCTCCTACACGAAGCAGTCCGCAGCCATGGATCAAAAAACGCCATCCGAGAAGAAGCAGCAGTGACATAAATCATCCAACGCCAAGAAAAAAACAGAGGCAACCGAGGACCACCAGCGATAAGGACCGGAGACAGCGAGGACCGAGGACAGCCATGAACATAAATGTAGATCCGACAAGAACCAAAAATATTATTGAAGCGCGTTCCGTGAGTTCTAAAATAACAAATTTAAAGGTTTTCTATGCAAACGCTCGTAGCATACGCAATAAATTTTCAGATTTAGAGGAGCTAGTGTTTACAGAAAATTATGATGTGATTGGCATAACAGAATCTTGGCTCAATACAGAAGATAGAGACTTTTTAGCAGAGTATTCACTTCCCGGTTATGTAATGTTTGAGAAAAGCCGAATAAATCGAAATGGAGGTGGCGTTTTACTTTATATCAAAGAAAGTCTTAACCCTACCCTCTTGTCAAAACCTCAAATTGTGAACGTCGACGCATCTTTTGTGCTAATAAAGAATAATAAAGGTACCAAAATAATACTTGCATTAATATACAGACCTCCAGCTCAATCAGTGCAAACTGACCGAGAAATTTACGAACAAATTGCAGATATAAGTAACTCGCAAGATACCGTAATTTTTGGTGACTTTAATTTACCTGTGACCAAGTGGGGCGATACTCTTACTTCACACTCCGGACATGACTTGTATACGAACTTGCAAGAGAGTTCGCTTTATCAATTTGTTGGAACGCCGACCCGTGGTAATAACGTTCTTGACATTGTACTTGCAACAAAAGAAGAATTAATAGAGAATTTGAATGTTGGTGATGAATTCAGTAACAGCGACCATCATACGATAACTTTCACTTTAAAGTTTACTAGTAACGAACCAAATAGTAGCATCGAAAAAGTCCCTAATTTCAAGAAAGCAAACTTCCATAAACTTAGAGCTATGTTTAAAGAAACTGACTGGAGCTTTTTAATTCACAATAACGACATAAATACATCTTGGAAGTTATTCGAAGCCACTTACCTAAAAGCAGTGCAAGACTGCATACCATCGAAAACTCGGCGTCCAGGCCATAATAATAAGCCCAAATGGTGGAATAAAGATATTTCAAACTGCCTGCTTGCTAAAAAATTTGCTAATGATAGATTAAAATCCTCACAAAATGACGAAGAACGGCTGAAATTTGTAGAGCTACGACGCAAAGCCAAAAAGTTAATTAAGCAAAGTAAAAAGACCTTAGAGTTACATATTGCGAATCAAAGTAAAACAAACCCGAAAGAATTCTATAGTTATATCAGAAAGAAAAAAGTAGTTACTTCAACTGTTGGACCGTTAGTCGATGAAAATGGAGAATACACCAAAGACGAAGAACAAATGAGTAATGCCCTCAATACCTTCTTTGCATCAGTTTTTACAACAGAAGACCTCAGTGATATCCCTACACCATCGCCGATTCAGATTGATAATTCAGATGTTTTAAGCAATATCACCATTACAGAGAGAGAAGTATTGAATTGTTTAGATAAACTCAAGGTAAATAAAACGCCTGGACCTGATACAATCTCGCCTAGAGTTCTAAAGGAAGCTAAGGATGAGCTCTCTAAACCACTGACATTACTATTCAATAAATCCTTGCAGTCTGGAACTATGCCCGATCAGTGGAAGCTAGCCAACGTAACACCGATATTCAAAAAAGGCAGCAAATCCCTATCCAGTAACTATCGTCCAATTAGCTTAACCTCAGTTGTATGTAAAATGCTAGAAACTGTCATACGAGACAGACTCGTAAATCACTTAGAGGAAAATAACATACTTAAAGATACTCAACACGGCTTTCGTAAAAAACGTTCCTGTTTAACAAACCTCTTAGACTTCTTCCACGATATCCTCAACCTCTACGATGAGAGTAAAGCTGTAGATATTATATACCTTGATTTTCAAAAGGCCTTTGACAAAGTTCCCCACAAACGTTTACTGCTAAAACTAAAAGCGCATGGAATACAAGACGGTGTGTTGAAATGGATAGAAAATTGGCTCAGCGACAGAAAGCAAAGAGTAGTCATAAACGGTAAGGCATCAAAATGGACCAATGTAAGTAGCGGGGTACCCCAGGGATCGGTACTAGGACCAATTCTCTTTCTAATTTACATCAACGACATAGATGAGGGTCTCACCTGTACAATCTCAAAATTTGCTGACGATACAAAAATTGCAAATAGCGTACTCTCGAAAGAACAAGTTGACGATATGCAACACAATCTAGATAAATTGTCATGTTGGGCCCAAATTTGGCAAATGAGTTTCAATGCGGATAAATGTAAAGTACTACATATCGGATACCTAAATGAGAAAGCAAACTATTCGATGAATGGCACTCAGCTTAAGAATGTAAACAGAGAAACCGATCTGGGAGTAACAATATCGAGTAACCTAAAACCGAGTCAACAATGTTCAGAAGTTGTTAAGAAGGCAAACAAAATAATTGGCTTTATAGGCAGGTCATTTGAGCATAAATCCAAAGAAGTTATCCTAACCCTTTACAATTCCTTAGTCCGCCCTCTTCTGGAATACTGCGTTCAATCCTGGTGCCCTTATTACCAAAAAGATATAAACAAGCTAGAACGAGTTCAACGTAGAGTTACCAAATGATACCTAGCCTAAAGAACAAACCATATGAAGAGCGTCTTAGAGAATTAAATCTATTTCCTTTAACCCAGCGCAGATTAAGAGGCGACTTAATTCAAGTGTTCAAAATCATCAAAGGCATCGACAATATGAACTGTAGTAAGTACTTCACTATCGACCAATCTAATTACACGCGGGGAAACGGTTGCAAAATTATTGGTAAATCTTTTAACTCGCACGAATCTAAGAATTTCTTCTTCAATCGAGTTGTCAACTTGTGGAATGGGCTTCCCCGAAACGTTATAGACTGCATCACCGTTGATTCATTTAAACTCCGCCTAGACAAATATCTCGCATCAAACCCGCGACTGACTGCGTTTGTAAATGAATAACTTTATTTTATCCCCCCCTCAGTTACTAACCCATCTGTCCCCTACTAACTTCCTAATCCTGCCACGGACATTAGTTCCAGGGCAGTAATTCCCTTTCCAATGTTCCCTTACCCACTCTAAACCACTGTTTGGACACTTGATCCTCAGTGTTTTGGAGGACAAGCAACCTAGAAGGGTCACTGGATCTGTTGTTGCTTGATTTCCTTTGTACTCCTTTGTACTTAACCCTTTTCCTTCTTAAGGGGGGTCACCGTTTTTTTTTTTTTATATTTCTCTCTTTCCCTGGCTTGTATCCATTCGGCCCCATTCAGCCAACTGTTTTGAGACGTTTATGCCCATCTACTATGGGTTTCAGAGGCCGTGTGGCATCGTTTTTCGGAAATAACTTATTAACAAACAATTGGATCAGTATGATATTTTGACACAGCTTTTTTCACATTGTCCCCTAATTTTTGTCAATATAGTGCATTACCAACAGTGTAGAAATAAACCACTTGTCCCTGTGTCATGAGGTTAAAGTCGCACATTAATGACTAAGAAACGGACATGGATACCGTGGCTTACCTGTGAGAACCACCAAACCATTATTGCTCCTCCATCAAACACGGTCGTTATCAGCCACCACCCAACCCTATTATCACCTTTAACTTCAAGTAATCTGTCAATATCAAGTATAAATATACAAAAATACATACTGTTTGTATATTTATACTTGATATTGACAGATAACTTGAATATAAAGGCGATAATAGGGTTGGGTGGTGGCTGATAACTACCGTGTTTGATGGAGGAGCAATAATGGTTTGGTGGTTCTCACAGGTAAGCCACGGTAGCCTTGTCCGTTTCTTAGTCATTAATGTACGACTTTGTCCTCATGACACAGGGACAAGTGGTTTATTTCTACAGTTTTGGTAATGCACTATATTGACAAAAATTAGGGGACAATGTGAAAAAAGCTGTGTCAAAAGATCCCACTGATCCAACTGTTGGTTAATAAGTTGTTCCCGAAAAACGATGCCACACAGCCTCTGAAACCCATAGCATGTGTCGATTTCTTCCTGGCGAGCGATAGCGAGCCAGCAATTTTTCTATTGAAAAATTTACACATTTAGCTTGCTGTCAAAACAAAAATATATATATATGCTGGCTCGCTACCGCTCGCCAGGAAAATATTGACACCTGGATGTGGGTAAACGTCTTAAAACAATAGGCTGAATGGGGCCGAATGGATACAAGCCAAAGAGAGAGGGAGAGAAAGATAACAAAAAGCGAGGTGGGGTCCCTTAAGCGGTACAAATCGTCTTAATATAGCAGGATCCAATACAAAAATGACGTCGCCGGTACAGAAGGGGTTAATTGGTGTGGATATTATGGTTGCTTGGATAAATTGGCTTTGGTGGACATTTGTTTACTAATATTTAACCCATGCAGTAAAGGTGACGTTCTTTGCATTATATTCTGGCAACTATTAGACGATTTTATTCGGCTTTAGAAGGACCTCCACCGATGAAAAGGCTACCAACTATCTCATATAATCCACGTAGCTACCATAATTATATCCTTCCTAAGCTTCACAAAAGGCTACCAACTATCTCATATAATCCACGTAGCTACCATAATTATATCCTTCCTAAGCTTCACAAAAGGCTACCAACTATCTCATATAATCCACGTAGCTACCATAATTATATCCTTCCTAAGCTTCACAAAGGCTACCAACTATCTCATATAATCCACGTAGCTACCATAATTATATCCTTCCTAAGCTTCACAAAAGGCTACCAACTATCTTGTATAATCCACGTAGCTACCATAATTATATCCTTCCTAAGCTTCACAAAAGGCTACCAACTATCTCGTATAATCCACGTAGCTACCATAATTATATCCTTCCTAAGCTTCACAAAAGGCTACCAACTATCTCGTATAATCCACGTAGCTACCATAATTATCTTCCTAAGCTTCACAAAAGGCTACCAACTATCTCATATAATCCACGTAGCTACCATAATTATATCCTTCCTAAGCTTCACAAAAGGCTACCAACTATCTCATATAATCCACATAGCTACCATAATTATATCCTTCCTAAGCTTCACAAAAGGCTACCAACTATCTCATATAATCCACGTAGCTACCATAATTATATCCTTCCTAAGCTTCACAAAAGGCTACCAACTATCTCATATAATCCACGTAGCTACCATAATTATATCCTAAGCTTCACAAAAGGCTACCAACTATCTCATATAATCCACGTAGCTACCATAATTATATCCTTCCTAAGCTTCACAAAAGGCTACCAACTATCTCATATAATCCACGTAGCTACCATAATTATATCCTTCCTAAGCTTCACAAAAGGCTACCAACTATCTCATATAATCCACGTAGCTACCATAATTATATCCTTCCTAAGCTTCACAAAAGGCTACCAACTATCTCATATAATCCACGTAGCTACCATAATTATATCCTTCCTAAGCTTCACAAAAGGCTACCAACTATCTCATATAATCCACGTAGCTACCATTATTATATCCTTCCTAAGCTTCACATAATCCCTTTAGTTACCATTATTATATCCTTCCTAAGCTTCACATAAGGCTACCAACTATCTCATATAATCCACGTAGCTACCATAATTATCCTTCCTAAGCTTCACAAAAGGCTACCAACTATCTCATATAATCCTTGTAGCTACCATAATATATCCTTCCTAAGTGCTTCACAAAAGGCTACCAACTATCTCATATAATCCACGTAGCTACCATAATTATTCCTTCCTAAGCTTCACAAAAGGCTACCAACTATCTCATATAATCCACGTAGCTACCATAATATATCCTTCCTAAGCTTCACAAAAGGCTACCAACTATCTCATATAATCCACGTAGCTACCATAATTATATCCTTCCTAAGGTTCACAAAAGGCTACCAACTATCTCATATAATCCACGTAGCTACCATAATTATATCCTTCCTAAGCTTCACAAAAGGCTACCAACTATCTCATATAATCCACATAGCTACCATAATTATATCCTTCCTAAGCTTCACAAAAGGCTACCAACTATCTCATATAATCCACGTAGCTACCATAATTATATCCTTCCTAAGCTTCACAAAAGGCTACCAACTATCTCATATAATCCAGTAGCTACCATAATTATATCCTTCCTAAGCTTCACAAAAGGCTACCAACTATCTCATATAATCCACGTAGCTACCATAATTATATCCTTCCTAAGCTTCACAAAAGGCTACCAACTATCTCATATAATCCACGTAGCTACCATAATTATATCCTTCCTAAGCTTCACAAAGGCTACCAACTATCTCATATAATCCACGTAGCTACCATAATTATATCCTTCTAAGCTTCACAAAAGGCTACCAACTATCTCATATAACCCCCATAGCTACCATAATTATGTCCTTTCAAACCATCACGAAAGGCTACGAACTATCCCATATAATCCACGTAGCTACCATAATTATATCCTTCCTAAGCTTCACAAAAGGCTACCAACTATCTCATATAATCCACGTAGCTACCATAATTATATCCTTCCTAAGCTTCACAAAAGGCTACCAACTATCTCATATAATCCACGTAGCTTACATTATTATATCCTTCCTAAGCTTCACAAAAGGCTACCAACTATCTCATATAATCCACGTAGCTACCATAATTATATCCTTCCTAAGCTTCACAAAAGGCTACCACTATCTCATATAATCCACGTAGCTACCATAATTATATCCTTCCTAAGCTTCACAAAAGGCTACCAACTATCTCATATAATCCACGTAGCTACCATAATTATATCCTTCCTAAGCTTCACAAAAGGCTACCAACTATCTCATATAATCCACGTAGCTACCATAATTATATCCTTCCTAAGCTTCACAAAAGGCTACCAACTATCTCATATAATCCACGTAGCTACCATAATTATATCCTTCCTAAGCTTCACAAAAGGCTACCAACTATCTCATATAATCGACATAGCTACCATAATTATATCCTTCCTAAGCTACAAAAGGCTACCAACTATCTCATATAATCCACGTAGCTACCATAATTATATCCTTCCTAAGCTTCACAAAAGGCTACCAACTATCTCATATAATCCACGTAGCTACCATAATTATATCCTTCCTAAGCTTCACAAAAGGCTACCAACTATCTCATATAATCCACGTAGCTACCATAATTATATCCTTCCTAAGCTTCACAAAAGGCTACCAACTATCTCATATAATCCACGTAGCTACCATAATTATATCCTTCCTAAGCTTCACAAAAGGCTACCAACTATCTCATATAATCCACGTAGCTACCATAATTATATCCTTCCTAAGCTTCACAAAAGGCTACCAACTATCTCATATAATCCACGTAGCTACCATAATTATATCCTTCCTAAGCTTCACAAAAGGCTACCAACTATCTCATATAATCCACGTAGCTACCATAATTATCCTTCCTAAGCTTCACAAAAGGCTACCAACTATCTCATATAATCCACGTAGCTACCATAATTATATCCTTCCTAAGCTTCACAAAAGGCTACCAACTATCTCATATAATCCACGTAGCTAATTATATCCTTCTAAGCTTCACAAAAGGCTACCAACTATCTCATATAATCCACGTAGCTACCATAATTATATCCTTCCTAAGCTTCACAAAGGCTACCAACTATCTCATATAATCCACGTAGCTACCATAATTATATCCTTCCTAAGCTTCACAAAAGGCTACCAACTATCTCATATAATCCACGTAGCTACCATAATATCCTTCCTAAGCTTCACAAAAGGCTACCAACTATCTCATATAATCCACGTAGCTACCATAATTATATCCTTCCTAAGCTTCACAAAAGGCTACCAACTATCTCATATAATCCACGTAGCTACCATAATTATATCCTTCCTAAGCTTCACAAAAGGCTACCAACTATCTCATATAATCCACGTAGCTACCATAATTATCTTCCTAAGCTTCACAAAAGGCTACCAACTATCTCATATAATCCACGTAGCTACCATAATATCCTTCCTAAGCTTCACAAAAGGCTACCAACTATCTCATATAATCCACGTAGCTACCATAATTATATCCTTCCTAAGCTTCACAAAAGGCTACCAACTATCTCATATAATCCACGTAGCTACCATAATTATATCCTTCCTAAGCTTCACAAAAGGCTACCAACTATCTCATATAATCCACGTAGCTACCATAATTATATCCTTCCTAAGCTTCACAAAAGGCTACCAACTATCTCATATAATCCACGTAGCTACCATAATATATCCTTCCTAAGCTTCACAAAAGGCTACCAACTATCTCATATAATCCACGTAGCTACCATAATTATATCCTTCCTAAGCTTCACAAAAGGCTACCAACTATCTCATATAATCCACGTAGCTACCATAATTATATCCTTCCTAAGCTTCACAAAAGGCTACCAACTATCTCATATAATCCACGTAGCTACCATAATTATATCCTTCCTAAGCTTCACAAAAGGCTACCAACTATCTCATATAATCCACGTAGCTACCATAATTATATCCTTCCTAAGCTTCACAAAAGGCTACCAACTATCTCATATAATCCACGTAGCTACCATAATTATATCCTTCCTAAGCTTCACAAAAGGCTACCAACTATCTCATATAATCCACGTAGCTACCATAATTATATCCTTCCTAAGCTTCACAAAAGGCTACCAACTATCTCATATAATCCACGTAGCTACCATAATTATATCCTTCCTAAGCTTCACAAAAGGCTACCAACTATCTCATATAATCCACGTAGCTACCATAATTATATCCTTCCTAAGCTTCACAAAATCGTCTAAAGGTAGCTAGAATATAGTATAACAGACGTCGCTGGTACTGAAAGGGTTAAAGACAAATCGAAATGGCTAAGCCCGTTATGGGTAAAGATTAGTTATATAAATAGAGGGAATTTTGGAATATAGTTAAATAACTGTCTAAAACTGTCGACGGCGGGTGCCCAACCCCGAAAAGGGTTGAAATAGGGGAGCTATCCCCCCGCCAAAGGCGGCTTTCTAGGGCCTTTCCTAGCTGATGCTGAGAGGATTGGGTTCTAGTCATGTGGTGATGGGCTGGTCTATTAGAGTGAGAACTGAGCAATCTCTGCCATACCCATAGCTTACTCTGACTGTTCCTTTTACTTATATATTTTCTAGATCTCAAGTGACGGCGTCTCTAACGTGGATTGATCTCCCAATCTACCAAGATTGGAAGCCAAAGCGTCACATTTTTCCCTTGCCCCTCAACTTTCTCTTCATAATTGCTGAGGGGCACAGGGCCCTGGGTGGGGCTTTGGTTTCCCGGGCGTTTCCGCACCCTCCTCAGCTCCCCGCCATGGAGTGGCTTCGGTCACCCAGGCTTTATTGTGGTCGGCGGGGAGGGTTCTGTGGGGGCGCTCGGTTATGGCCTTGGCCTTGCTCAGGGCCTTGGGGCTGTTCGGCCAGGCAGCTTGGGGAACAACAACAACAACAACAACTGTCTTCGTGGTGCAGTGCATAGTGTGTTGATTTTTCGGTGTGAGCATCCTGGGTTCGAATCCCCGGACTGCCACATGTGTCTGTTAATTTCATTAATCGATTTTAGGAGTAGAGTTGGTTGGTGGAGAGAACATAATAATCATCAGCTGTTAATATTTTGTTTTGTTTTATGCTTAATTAGGTCATTAAGGGGAGACAGACCATTTTTCTAGATTCACTTCTCCCTAATGTTTAGCCCCACTAGTTTTGAGATTTTGAGACGTTGGTTTCCATTAGTTTGGGAATTTTATGACCTTTCACCCTATTTCTTTGTCAATATTAGGACCCTTTGTGCCATTTAGGTGTCGATTTTGTCCTGGCGAGCGATAGTGAGCCTGTAATTTTAGGAGGAATTGGCCTTTGGCCGGGACATTTTTCTACCGAAAAATGTACCAATCTATCTTGAAGGGGGGTCTAGGGGTTGTTTTTCTAAGCTTGATGGAGGTCTAGGGAGGAAACTAAAAATATATATGAATAAATTAATGAATAGACCAAACAAACAGCCACTGTCCCCTTAACCCCTTCAGACTCATGACGCAGAGGTTGCCAGATTAGCAATAAGAAATAGAGTTCTCTCACTCTTATAATTACCTCTCCAAAATTAGTTTTCTGCCCACATCTAACTCAAAGACAACTGCAGAGGTTGAAGTAACTAACTAAAGGTTTCTAAATACCCCTGATGGTAACAAAGGCTTTAAAGTATCCCTAATCGGTTCAAAATCGCGTCATATGTCGGAGAGGGTTAAGTAGTTGAACACACTTGGGACAGCTTATGCAGCAACATGTTGGTTATTATCGTAAACAAGATATATAGAATTTTAAGATTAAGGGAGCCCACCTCGCTTTTTTTCTCTTTCTCTCCCTCTCTCTTTGGCTTGTATCCATATAGGCCACATTCAGCCTATTATTTTAAGACGCTTACCCCCATCCAGGTGTCAATATTTTCCTGGCGAGCAGAAGCGAGCCAGCATAAATATATTTTTGTTTTGGCTAAATTTGTACATTTTTCGATAGAAAAATGTTTCTGGCGAAGCATGATTTCTCCATACAATGCTGGCTCGCTATCGCTCGCCAGGAAGAAATTAACACCTGGATGGGGATAAACGTCTTAAAACAGTTGGCTGAATGGGTCCGAATGGATACAAGCCAGAGATAGAGAGAAAAGGCGAGAAAGATAAAACAAGCCGGTGACCCCCCTTAACCCTTAATTAGCGGCGAGCAACATAAGTCGAGTTAAAAAAAGCTGGACTATGTGGCGGCGCTCGACATAGGTCGAGTGGCAATTTCAGCACGTAATGTGGCTGAGAGAGAGAGACAAGTGGTGGCAGGAGACTAGCGAGCGTATGACTGCTCCAGACCACCGCGGCGAACCTACTGACACAAATCTCAGCTCCCTCCTCCCTCTCTCACTCGCTACATACTCAATTATGTACCGAAAGTACCGAATTACATGCTTTTTGCACTCGCGTTGCACGGTTATTGCAAGAAAACTATCCATCATACAAGGATCGTTATGGTGTCATTCGAAAGCTCTGTTTATGCCCTTTCAGGGATAGGTACTTGTTTTACGTTCTGGGTCTTATTTAGGCATGAAAATGATCACGTAAACAGCCCTATTTTGGCTAAAAACACCCCGCTGTGCGGTACATATAAATAAACCGCATAGGCCGCTCGTAAGGTGTTAAGGTGCGGATCATTCACTAGTCTACGTTCACTTCTGGGACATCACCAACATATACACCACATGGATAATATCAATAGGGAATTCCCATTTGCTCCTTTAATTTTATTTAATATATTCTAACAGAAAAGGCTTAAAGGGGGGGGGGGGGGTGCATGGGTTGAGGTAAACATGGAAAAATAATCGCCAACCTGCATATAATTATCTTGTAAAATGCAGTGTCACTGAAATAATTATTAACAATGGTATAAAGGATTTTGCGGATCGTCTATACCGGGCCTGTGACGTCATAGTGACGTCACACCACTATCCTCATCCTAGACTGGATGGTGGACTTACACTCCTGTGACGTCACAGGCCCAGTATAGGCGATCCACAAAATCCTTTATACCATTGTTAATAATTATTTCAGTGCCATTGCATTTTGCAAGATAATTATGTACAGCTTGGCGGTTATCATTCCATGTTTATCTCAACCCATGCGCCCCCACCTTTAAGGGGGGTCACCGGCTTTTATTTTTACCTTTCTCTCCTTTTCTCTCTTTTCTGGCTTGTATCCATTCGGCCCCATTCACCCAACTGTTTTAAGACGTTTATCCCCATCCAGGTGTCGATTTCTTCCTGGCGAGCGATAGCGAGCCAGCGTTGTATGGAGAAATCAGGCTTTGCCGGAAACATTATTCTATCGAAAATGTACAAATTTAGCTTGCTGTCAAAACAAAAATATATATATATGCTGGCTCGTTACCGCTCGCCATGACAATATTGACACCTTGATGGGGTAAACGTCTTAAAACAGCAGGCTGAATGGGGCCAAATGGATACAAGCCAAAGAGAGAAGGAGAGAAAGATAAAAAAAAAAAGCTAGGTGGGCCCCCTTAATAAATTTTAAAAATAAACTTCCTTGCGTACTGTAAAATTATTATCAGGTAATTTCTGGTGCTTGAGGCTAGGAATCCTCCTCCCCTTGTAAAAGTGTATAATATTATACTATAGTCTATTCGCTGTAAGTAGGCGAGACATCATTAACTATATCCTCTGTAACTCTAAAAAGCTAGAGCAAATTGGCTGTAAATTTCTACATCTATTCCTTGACCGACTCTTCCCAAATGGTAGAAATATTACCTCGATTACTCTAGTGGGTTTTTTGAGTTACAAAGGTTAGAGGTCATGATTTTTCGCCTACTTAGAGTGATTAGACTATAGACGAGACAGCAAAGGGCGAGGAAGCGTGAAAGCGGTCCTGGACCCCAAACATTGAAACTTTAAATGTTGTTTCTGTTCGGGATCTGTCTCGAGTCGGCCACCCCCAGCCATGGGGTGTGTGCCTGAGTACAGTATAGACATATATGTGAGAATGTACAGACAATACACTATCGTTTATGTTAAGGGGAGGTTGTTAGCTTGCTCCCTAGGCCTCTATCAAGCTTGAAATAGATAAATATATGTATATAAATTTGTGCATTTTTCCATTGAAAAATTTCCCGGACAAAGGCCAGTTCCTTCTGAATTGCATGCTCGCTTTAGTTTGCCAGGAAAAAAAATCGACACCTAAATGGCACGAAAGGTCTTAAAATCGCCAATCTAATAGAGCAAACGTCTTGAAATATCAACATTACTGGGGTTATTATGAGGGAGATGGGACCCATATAGATAAGAATTTGAAATGATTATGACTAAAATGGCTTACTAGTTACCGGTGTCCGTAACCTTGAACAAAGTGGGAATATCCCTATTGGTTTTATACACGGCTACACATACAGGACAAGTAGGCTACAGGGGACAGTACAACGTATTTTAAAGACTAAATCACATGAGCGTTTTTCTAGCTTTTTCTAGCAATTTTATTGAGTCGGTTTCAAATTATAAAGTTAACTAATTTCAGTACTATGACGCTTTTGATTCATTTGACTTTGGCTGACACTAGACGATTATTACTAAGCTCAGGAAGGTTCTCTAGTCTTTAACCCCTACTGTACCAAAGGGTACAGTAATAAAAGTCTCCCCCAGTCCCAAGCAATGTGGCCAAAATGGCAAGATATAACAACCTCCCACCTCATAAGATGGAGGAATACTGGATCCCCCAGCCTGTAGAGGCTTGGATATAAGCTGAGAAGTGTTGCCAACTCTAGAGCAGTGCTCAAACGGTCGTGGTACCAGATACTGTTTGATACTGGCAGTTACAAAGAAAATATATTACTGACGGATCTCTGCCGTCGCTGGGGAGTGATTTAACTACTGATAGCAGAGAGCCGTCGCTGGTACTGAACGGGTTAAAGGGGTAAAAGCACTCCCACGTATCCTTCCTAAGCTGAATAGATCGTCTAATGATAGCCAGAATAACAAGAAAGGTGACATCATATACTGAAAGGATTAATCAGATTACAGCCATCTATAATAGTGTACAACCGCCCAAAGATAAACGTGGTACAAATTTCCTTGAACAATTCTGATATGTTGACAAAATATTTGGAAACATTCCCTTTAAACACAGACCCTAGTCAGTGTATTCCCTCTATCAATATTCAATGTTTCATAATGTAAGTGTACCAGCTATTTGTGTCGGCGGTTGTAGTCTAGATGCAGATAGTGGGATAAAATTACTCAAAAACATTTCCAGAAAAAAAGGCTGATCATAAATGAGTGTAAATCCGCTCATGAGACCTGCCTTAAGACAACACCGCCATGCAGACAGTGGACACGACCAACACCAGATGGCCAAATAAGGACTCTATTAATGGTTTAAATAGTTATCTGACTGAGTGCTAAAAGAGTTATTATCAAAAGGTTACCATAACTGATAGAGCTTATAACTGTAGCATTTGTGGCTGTCGTAATAATAGTATCAAATTACTAACATTTTACTTTTATAGGATATTTATATTGGTCAATATCTTGAGTCACAGATTACTTAATAAACTGGTCAAAGCATTATCGTATGTTCGAAACAGTTCTTTGTGGAGCGGAGACTGGACACCGTGACTAAACTGAATATGCGAAACAATAAAATAACCACACATTTCTACATATGAATTTGGTAGGGGTACGAATCTTGAGTTAATTGACGAAAACGAGGTTATGAGAAAGACGGCGACATACAGTACGCTGATCTTTGCTTTGCCCTTTCGGGCTATGACGTCCCGTACACGTCCCATACACGTAGAGGCTTGGATATAAGCTGAGAAGTGTTGCCAACTCTAGAGCAGTGCTCAAACGGTCGTGGTACCAGCCACTGCCTGATACTGGCAGATACAAGGAAAGTATATTACTGACGGCTCCCTGCCGTCGCTGGGACTGAGGAGTGATTTATCTACTGACAGCAGAGAGCCGTCGCTGGTATTGAACGGGTTAAGGATGATATTATTGGGATTACGCAACACCTTACCCGAAGCATTTCGACATGCAATTAAAGTTGTTTTATTTTTTCCAATAGACGAGTATGTTATGATTTATTTCCATAATTATTAAATACCACGGGATTCCTACACCCATCCTATCCAGGTAATAGGATATATAGTGTGTGAATTTTTGTATTCACTACCACCATTTGTTCTGCAAATGAATTCAGAGCCTTGAAAGACCTGCTGTATAATATAGGGTTCTGAATGCCTTGTCTCGAGGTTGACGCACATGGAGCATTCTCGACTGTAACCAAAATCGGATAGAAATCAACATTTCTCAACTTAGTGTTGGTTTATGTTGAGAACCCTGTAAATTAGACCACGCATAAGAAGGCAAAACTCCTGCCAGAAGTTATGGAATTACGACATTACTGGAAGCCTTCCGTAATACCAGTGATGCAATAAGCCCCATATGCTACCAATGATGAAGAGAGCAAGGGAAGGCTTTCATTGATGTCGTAATTCCCTGACTTGGCCTTCCTACCCGTGGTAGGCACATTCCCTTCACAGAAAGAATAAGAGAAAACATTTTGTCAACACTAAATCACAACGAAGTTGTGACATGATAACGATTTTTTCAGTCAAGAATGGCCTTATTGGGAAACAAAAAACAAAAACAAATCTTCTACATACCGTGCAACCAGTCTACCAGATAACGGATGGATTAATCAAACTGAAAAATATTGCCATGGTTTCTTGCACTCAGTCAGAGAGTAATGATAGAGTTGTTGTTTTAATACTCATGGTTCCTTATTTAGGCCATACAACTTACGAAGTATTTTTCCCTTGCGGCATGTTGGCTCGTGTTGGTGATTCTGAAATTTGGGATCTGTTAAAGTAGCTACTTACATTACATTGGTACACCATCCGTAGTATACCACAGCTAGTGCATCAGTCATATAACACTAACTTTACAGTGTTACATAACTGTACAGTCGTGTATTAAATGCAAGGAGAGAGAGAGAGAGAGAGTGTATGTTAAATGAAAAGTGACATTGAGAGCTAGATGCTGAGGTACATGGATCTATAATTTAAATTAAAGGTATTAGATAAGGTATTTTGAATGCACAATAGAAAGAACACATTAAGAAACTATAAAGCTATCTAGAATGACCCATGCTTAATATACTGTACCATAATATACTGGTCAATCCATTGAATATTACATCCCCCTTCCCTAAAAAAAATATATATATATATATATAATTATATATATATATATATATAATTATATATATATATATATATATATAATATATATATATATATATATATATATATTATATATATATATATATATATATATACAGTATATATATATAAATTAAAGAAAAAATTATACAACGATTTACACAAACACTTTATTTTGTACACACATGGATGAATGGATGAACGAAGGAATGGATCGGATCGATGGATGGGAGAATGAATGGATGGATGGATGGATGGATGGATGGATGGATGGATGGATGGATGGATGGATGGATGGATGGATGGATGGATCGGATCGATGGATGGGAGAATGAATGGATGGATGGATGGATGGATGGATGGATGGATGGATGGATCGGATCGATGGATGGGAGAATGGATGGATGGATGGATGGATGGATGGATGGATGGATGGATGGATCGGATCGATGGATGGGAGAATGGATGGATGGATGGATGGATGGATGGATGGATGGATGGATCGGATCGATGGATGGGAGAATGAATGGATGGATGGATGGATGGATGGATGGATGGATGGATGGATGGATGGATGGATGGATCGGATCGATGGATGGGAGAATGAATGGATGGATGGATGGATTAATGAATGAGTATAGAACTGTGCTTCCGTGCATGCTGACTCCGTGCCTAGGCAAACTCTTCCGTCTCCGTCTCTCCTCTAACGTCTTCCCTTCTTGATGGAAGTTTGCTCTCATTCAACCTGTCTTAAAGAAGGGTTACCACTCTCAACTCTCCAACTATTGTCCAATCGCTTTCATTTCTTGCACTTCCAAAGTTTTTGAAACTCTTCTTACTGCAAAATTTCATAAGCATTTCTCTTCTCATAATCTACTCTCAGATCGCCAGTATGGCTTTCTTAGGGGTCGCGCTACTGGTGATCTTCTTTCTCATCTTACTAACTCTTGGTCATTCTCCTTTCGGGATTTCGGTGAGACTTTTTCTATTGTGCTAGACACATCGAAGGCATTCGATAGAGTCTGGCACAAATCTCTAATTTCTAAACTAACCTCCTTCGGTTTCCATCCCTCTATCTGTGCCTTTATCTCTAATTTCCTTTCTGGCCATTCCATTGCTGCGGTAATGGACGGCCATCACTCACTTCCTCAACCTATCAACTCCAGTGTTCCTCAGGGTTCTGTCCTGTCTCCAATTCTCTTTCCAATATTCCTTAATGATCTCCTCAACTGTACCTCTAGCCCCATCCACTCATGCTGATGACTCTACCTTACACTGTACAATTAGTTTTTCACACCAACCCAGCATGCAGTCACTCCGGAACTCACGTAACAGGGCCTTGGCACGCCTATTTCTGATCTTTCTACTATCTCTCAATGGGGCAGAGAAAACCTTGTTACTTTCAATGCTTCCAATGCTCAATTTCTCCATCTGTCTACTCGTTACAACCTTCCAGAAGATGATCACTTACTCTTCAAGAACATACACATTAAACCTTCATCTTCTCTTAATATTCTCGGTGTCTCTTTTTCTTATAATCTCTTTTGGAAAGACCATATTACCACTTTTGCTAAAACTGCTTCACAGAAGCTGGATGTGGTCAACCGCCTCCGGGGGCTCTTAACACATACATCTTCTTGCTCTGTACTGGAGCACAGTGCGTCCATGTATTGAGTATTGTTTGCATGTGTGGGGATGTTCCTCTCACACAGCACTTCTAGACAAAGTAGAAAAAGAAGCCGTTTCATCAACTCACGTCCAGTAACTGATTCTCTCTCTCTTCGCCGTTATGTTCAATCTCCCTCGTTATTCTACCGCTATTACAATAATCAGTGTTTCTCAAAGCTCTCTCAGTGTATACCACCTCCTCTACATAGGGTACATAGTACCTGTCTTGCAACACAATCCCACCCCTACTCTGTGCAATTCTCCAACCCAAGGGTAAAACGATATTCCCAATCTTTCTTCTATTCAATAGCTGAGCTCTGGAACACTCTCCCTGAATCCATCTTTCCCTCATCCTATGACTTAAATTGCTTCAAGTTCCGTGTGTCCAGGTATTTTGGCTCAAACATTCCTTGATTTTGGACAGTTTTGTCTTTTGTCTCCCTCCTCCACATAGAAAAAAGAAAAAAAACGTGAGGGAGGGAAAGACTAGACGAATATGTTAAGAGGGAAATATCAGCTTATACTATAAAAATCTAGGGTATGAATAAGGTATATAACATATTTGAGTATATTGATAGCGACTTACCTTTCTATCCTTATATCGGATGTTATTATAATCAACATACCTTTAAATGGCTAGATTATTATCGACACTTTAATTGACCTTTTCATAATCCTAATTTATGAGTGTAGCATATCAGAAGGCTATATAGGAGTATGTATGAACTTAAGGGGGTCACCGTTTATGAGAGTGTAGCATATCAGAAGGCTATATAGGAGTATGTATGAACTTAAGGGGGGTCACCGTTTATGAGAGTGTAGCATATCAGAAGGCTATATAGAGTGTAGCATATCAGAAGGCTATATAGGAGTATGTATGAACTTAAGGGGGGTCACCGTTTATGAGAGTGTAGCATATCAGAAGGCTATATAGAGTGTAGCATATCAGAAGGCTATATAGGAGTATGTATGAACTTAAGGGGGGTCACCGTTTATGAGAGTGTAGCATATCAGAAGGCTATATAGAGTGTAGCATATCAGAAGGCTATATAGGAGTATGTATGAACTTAAGGGGGGTCACCGTTTATGAGAGTGTAGCATATCAGAAGGCTATATAGAGTGTAGCATATCAGAAGGCTATATAGGAGTATGTATGAACTTAAGGGGGGTCACCGTTTATGAGAGTGTAGCATATCAGAAGGCTATATAGGAGTATGTATGAACTTAAGGGGGGTCACCGTTTATGAGAGTGTAGCATATCAGAAGGCTATATAGAGTGTAGCATATCAGAAGGCTATATAGGAGTATGTATGAACTTAAGGGGGGTCACCGTTTATGAGAGTGTAGCATATCAGGAAGGCTATATAGAGTGTAGCATATCAGAAGGCTATATAGGAGTATGTATGAACTTAAGGGGGGTCACCGTTTATGAGAGTGTAGCATATCAGGAAGGCTATATAGAGTGTAGCATATCAGAAGGCTATATAGAGTGTAGCATATCAGAAGGCTATATAGAGTGTAGCATATCAGAAGGCTATATAGGAGTATGTATGAACTTAAGGGGGGTCACCGTTTTTTTTTATATTTCTCTCTTTTTCTCTCTTTCCCTGGCTTGTATCCATTCGGCCCCATTCAGGCAACTGTTTTAAGACGTTTATCCCCATCCAGGTGTCGATTTCTTCCTGGCGAGCGATAGCGAGCCAGCATTGTATGGAGAAATCCGGCTTCGCCGAAGAAATTTTTCTATCGAAAAATTTACAAATTTAGCTTGCTGTCAAAATAAATATATATATATATATGCTGGCTCGCTACCGCTTGCCAGGAAAATATTGACACCTGGATGGGGGTAAACGTCTTGAAACAGTAGGCTGAATGGGGCCGAATGGATACAAGCCAAAGAAAGGGAGAGAAAGAGAAAAAAAGAGAGGTGGGCTCCCTTAATGATTGGTTGGTGTGAATATAGTGAATGGACGAGTAGGCCTATATGTTGACTTTACACACACACACACAGACACACACACACAAACAAATACATACACGACACACATTCAAGCGTACACACATAGAAATACATACACGACACACATTCAAGCGTACACACATGCCACACAGCACACATTCCAGCGTATACACATGACACATACATAAATTTATTAGTGGCCCCTTCATCATTGACGATGCGCCTTAACATTGTTTATGGCCAATCTTTGAACTTAAGCTTGCTTTTCAAACTTCCCGCCCAGGAGAGATCAAAATATGATTGCCACACATCGTGAGCGAAACGCTCTTAAAAGCCACTCACGGACTCGTCCTATATGATGTGGGTACCACTACTAGAAAACCACTCACGGACTCGTCCTATATGATGTGGGTACCACTACTAGAAAAGCCACTCACGGACTCGTCCTATATGATGTGGGTACCACTACTAGAAAACCACTCACGGACTCGTCCTATATGATGTGGGTACCACTACTAGAAAACCACTCACGGACTCGTCCTATATGATGTGGGTACCACTACTAGAAAACCACTCACGGACTCGTCCTATATGATGTGGGTACCACTACTAGAAAAGCCACTCACGGACTCGTCCTATATGATGTGGGTACCACTACTAGAAAACCACTCACGGACTCGTCCTATATGATGTGGGTACCACTACTAGAAAAAACTAGCAAAAAATAATATAATAAAAATATTATACTTGATGTTAGCATTGCGCTTCCCATGCGTCTGCTGTTCCGCACGCTTCGCCTCCCTCATCGAAGCGATCTCTCGTCCTTATTCCTCCCGGGCCCGCTCGAGTCGGACATGTCTTGAGGGCGCTCCAGCTCTCCTTTATTCTTCACCCCCCTCAGACATGGTGAGTCTTTTGCTCATATGTACATGAGCCTACTAGGAGTAGGCTGTGAACGTCCTTTCGCAGGCCCAGGAGACTGTTTTTCTGGGTACTGTTGTAAAGGCGAGTGTGTTAGGCGGAGTCCTCGTTGTGATAAGGCAAGGCTCCCATGTGCTTGTTTCATTATCCTAGCTCCTTGTTAGTTCACTGTTAGTCATGAGGCTTCTTGTTAGTGAACCAGGGCCTGTTATTCGGTCCGTTTTGGGTGTTCAACAGTATGCCACGTGGGCTAGTGCATCGGGGATTTTCTCACTTAGTTGAGGGGTCCTGCACGGAGCCATGCTGCTCTTCAACCTACGCTTTGTGATTACTACGTGTTATCTGGGTCTACGCTGGATTGCAGGTTTGTGCTATTATATATGATATCATCGACACCTGCCCCCATCTAGTTGGCCTCATGTAGGTTGTGTATAATTATATGGCTAGGGAGTGCTATTATTGATATTATATTATTCATGTATAACTATGCCATATGTGTGCATGTTGTATTGGGATCCGTTCTGGGGGGTTGGCCCTTCCGGCGTGATTTATAAAAGTGAGACTTAGTCAACGTGCCTCTAGTTGTTTCAAGCGGTTTTCCCACCGGGACACTTCCAGAAACATCTAGAGCTATGTATAAAATTCAGATATCCGGGTTTGGTGCGGGATAGTTTGGATTTTGTCTGTTTTGTTTACGGCGTCTAGCATAATTCCGGCTTGACCGGCATTTTACTAAATTTTTTTTCTTGGAGAGCTCGGCTACCCCGCTTCCATTATAAAGCAAAATTTCCGCCGCATAAACTTAACAGAGAAAACGTTCGTTGCTTGGTACTGTCCGAACGTTACCCCTGGTGGTGCATAGTGGGGAGCCACTTCCGCCGGGGAAATAACGGCTGAACCGAGAAACGAACTCACCCATTCCTATCTTTTAGCTTCTCAGTTATCTGTATAGCTTAAATTAAGGTGCTGGTCCGCCGCGGGGAAGATATTGTAACCATTGTAGCGTTGGTCGCCGGGTTTAGTTCTTTCATAACAAGACGGGATGAGGTCAGTGTTGGTCACTTAGGTAAGAAGTTATATACTCAGGTAGCACAAGGTAGGCTACTATCTACTCACTTACATTTCTGGGAATGTATTTAACGTAAGGGGAACTAAGATTGTCTAGTGTTATTCAACTTTTTTTTTTCTCTATATCGTTGGAGATATTTTAACGTTAGCTTCTCCAGCCTAGCATGTCCTTATGAGCATTGATTCTTGAAATGTTCTCACCCTCAGGTACGCAGTTGTGACACCTAGGAGGATCTGCATCTCCTTGGCGGGAGGGAGCAATGGATAAAAGTGCGTTTTCATTCTGCTCGGCTTTGGGTTGCAAAAATTTAGCAGTAATCGGGCATCTCCTATGTGTTAAATGCGTACCGTGTTTGGATCGATCTCGTGGTCGTTGGCTCTCTAAATTATGCCCCAAGTGTTCAGCCTTTCGCAATGCATGTTTAACCCACTCAGATGGTCAGTGTAAGGCAATTCTGCTCCATATTCAATCTTGTTATGTAACTTACTGTAAGACAGTGGCCCACAAATCTTTATAATTGGATGACCCATTATTAGAGGATTTTCTGAAAGTGCCGTCGGTTACTTCACCCTCAGCGGCTGAGACTCGTGAAGCTCCCTCCCGCCACACCAAGCGACCTAGGACCAAGAATTCGCCGGACGTACCATCCTCGTCTTCCTGGCGTGATCGGTCCCGCTCTCCCAGACATACTTCTAGGCCCAAGTCACCCACTGAGCAACACGCGTTTAAGAGGCCACATACTGATTTTGCCGCCGCACTCTCCTCTGGCGATGACAAAAACAGGAAGAAGCAGTCAAAAAGATCCTCCTCGTCAAAGACGGAAGCTTAGCCTCCACCTCAACCAGAACCAAAGTCTTTGCCGCACCAGGGGGCACCAGTAGACACATCCAGCAATGTCTCAGGCCACTCTCATCGGTTTACACCGTGTTCAGCCAGAACCTAAGGTCTCCCCGGTTTTGGGATTGGAGAGGGATAGCAGTGTGTTTTCTCGCCGGTAGGAGGACGAGTGCTCTTCTGACCAACCCGCCTCAGTGCAAGACCCTATGGATTATGAGATACCGGATCTGAATCTGTGGGACCTCTCTGAGTCCAACGTTCTCGACG
The DNA here is from genome assembly GCA_032716605.1 of Paralithodes platypus. Taxonomy (NCBI): domain Eukaryota; kingdom Metazoa; phylum Arthropoda; class Malacostraca; order Decapoda; family Lithodidae; genus Paralithodes; species Paralithodes platypus. Next base: position 15,749,286 of record CM064490.1, read on the forward strand.
ACTCACAAACAGAAACACACAATTCCGCTGCCCGGGTTGGCGAGTCTCAGTTGGAGGCTTTAACGGTCCCCCCGACCTGGCCACCGGGATCTAATTTACACCACATAGGGGTAAACGCCGAGGAGGAGGCGCCTGGCCAGCGACCTTCTTCCCGGCACTCGGGAACGCAGGACTCAGAGATGTCACAGTCCGCGTCCCAATCAGACCAAGCAAGTGGTGTGTATATTTCAAGTGAACTTTTACAGGAGTAGCTAGACTTTATGAAACAGGTTAAGGGTGAGTGGCAGGTAAAGGTTTCGGCACCTGTAGCCCCGGCGGTGCGACCTCTTGGGCAAGTGTTAGTTCAACCTCAGGTTAATGTAAACATACCTCATCCCACTGTCACTCCGGAGGCTTCCAATTCGGGAGCCGCGGCTCTTTTGCCATCCAATCTGAACTTATTTTCGGATTTGCTTCCTCCCCCACTTGACAAATCAATTCCTAGTAAGAAGGGCTCTATGGTCCTGATACATCTTGGTCTGTTATTCAGCCTAACCACCCTGAGGTCGCACAGCCCACAGTTACAGGCGAGTCTCCTGTTCTGGATCATTGGGCTATTGAGGTGAGTGAGGCGAAGAAATTAAGGGCCAAGAACCAATCTGGGGATGTACTTGATGTTGTTGTTAAGGCCATCCCCACAATCTATACTCCTGACTATTTTGTTTACGTGCCATTCCCTGCCTTGCCTCCCGCTTCCTCAGGAAAACTTTTTTCTGATTGGACAAAGTCAGATGGGTTCAATAATTTAAAACTTTTACAGGGGATGACCCCAGAGTTAAATTCAATACCCTTCAGGGACTATGCTGGTACATCAGCCGTGCACATTCAGGGAGGGGAGTCGGGGCCGTGGGCGGCATGGGGACAAGAGGCCCAGCTGTTTGCCAGCACTATCACTAATAAGAGCAGTCATCAGCTCCCGCAAGAGGACAATCATTGGTTCTCTATGCCGGGAGGCAAGGTGGACGGGATCCCACAGCACATTTTTTACTTTTTGGGGGCCCCGAATGAGGCAGAAAGTCTGGAGACTAGCGTCTCAGTACCTTCTCAGCCGCCAGCTTGCGGCCTCTCTGGCCAGCACGACTGAGTCGGTAATGGACGCTGGCACCCAGAAGGCTCTTTCTCTTACTAGGCGCCTCTTTCTTCAGAACTCCATTCAGTCCCTTGGGGACATCCGGACTGCTCTCTTTGGGGCGGTGAGGGTTCGTCAAAATCTGAGGGTGTATCTGGTGAAGAGACTCCCTATAGAGATCGGTAGGAGACTGATTTTATCAAATGTTTTCACCAAAACCCTAGCCTCTGAAGATGCCTGGTGCACTATTAATTTCTTATTAGACTGCCAACCTGCCACTACTTCTAAGCCAAAGAGTGAGCAGTCATTTAAATCTAAATTTTATGCTAAGAGCTCATTTCGTGGTCAGTCCCAGTCCTTTCAGTCATCCAAGACTCACACAACCCCTGGAAGTAGCGGGATGTCTCGAGGTCGAGGTCAGCCCATGGGTAGAGGGCGTTGGTTCAGGGGGCAGTCTAGGGGTAAACCCGGTAGTGATGGTAGCAAGGCCTCTCATCCCCCCACTCCAAAATCAGAATCACAACCCTCCAATCCAAAAAACAGACACCACAAGGCTCTCTCACTCCCAGTGCCAAGGCAAGGCGAGCCGGATCCGAGAGTAGTACTGCCGGACAATACCAGTCATGCGACTAGCAACTTCCCGGATTGTCATCGGGCATAGCCCCGGCGTACATGGGCAAGGACAGTGGTCCGAAAGAGTCTCTCATGGCGGTGGTCCCGGCGACCCCGTTTACGTATCCCCACAGAATTCAATCGCGTTTCATTAGAGGTGGGATCCGTCGTCAACGAGATGGCCCAAAAACAGATCATTATCCCTAGTCCTTTGTCACAACCCGTGTTCACATCCCGGTTGATCCTGGTGCCAAAAAGGGACAGTGTTCAGATGAGGCCGGTGATCGACCTCTCTTATCTCAACACCCATATTCATAATCAGTCGTTCAAGATGCTGACTGTGAATCAGATCAGATTAACACTCCCGCCGCAGAGTTGGATGTGTTCCATCGATCTAACAGAAGCCTATTGGCATGTCCCAATCAACAAACGTTTTCAGAAATATCTAGCTTTGCGCAACGGGGATCAAACGTTTGTCTTTCAAAGAATGCCCTTTGGTCTAAATCTGGCACCCCGAGTTTTCACAAAATTAGTCCGACAGGCTTTGCTACCATTGCTAAATCAGGGAATCATGGGGTTATGGTATCTCGATGACTGGTTGATGGTAGCACAATCCAAGATAATTTGCCTCCAACATGTACAACAGGTGTTAACTCATGTAGCTGCCTTGGGGTTCAAGGTGAACTTAGCAAAGTCTTCCTTGATCCCCACCAGGAAAATCCAATGGGTGGGCCTTATCTGGGATACAGAGTTACTCACTCTGAGTCAGAGCGAAAACAACCGTCAGAGATTTCGGAGGAAACTCTTTCGGTTTCTTCATTCTCTGACAACAAAGAGGAGGATCTGGGAATCTCTGGTAGGATCACTCAATTTGGATACAACTGACGGTCCCGTTAGGTTGTCTGAAGATCAAACAAATTATTTTGGAAGGAAACAGGTGCTTTCTGCTGTTGCCATGCGGAAACACTGCGGAAAATTCCAAAGTTAATCCACAACCTCCTGGTGGCTTGGGCGAAGCCGGAAGTAATACACTCCTCCTTGACATGGACAGCTCCTCCTCCGACGGTCTGGATAGATATGGAAGCGTCAGGTACCCTGGGATGGGGTTACCAGTCAAACTTAGGACATCAGGGTCAGGGTCTATGGTCCAGGTCAAATCACCTTCATATCAATGCCAAGGAGTTGTTAGTCCCCCTATTCTTTTTACAGAAGCACGGCATGAGCCAGGCGGGAAAGTCCCTCGCCTTCAGAATGGACAATCTGACTGCAGTGACATGCATTCAGAAGCAAGGGTCAGCGAGATCTCGAGTGTTACAAGGGTTGTCGGAAAAGATCTTTCAACCAGCTGCAAGGCTAGAGATTTATCTTCATGCAATATATCTGTCCGGCGTGGCGAGCGTGTGGGCAGACACTCTGTCTCGGAGACAGAGCACTCAAGTAAAATGGGCTCTCAAGCAAAACATCTTTCAAGAGATGATTGCAGAACCTTACAATCCACAAGTGGACTTGTTCGCATCAGAGGCAAACCACAGGCTGCCTCAGTACCTCACACGTTGGAGTCAGACTCCGGCGGGGGGTCCAGACGCATTTCTGGTACACTGGAACAAATGGAGCTCCATTTATCTATTTCTGCCTCCAGAGGCATCCCTAATGTTCAAAGTAGTTCACAAACTACGGGGTTATCGAGGCATGGTCTCGATGATCACGCCGTTATGGCCGGCTCAAGTTTGGTACAATCAATTGAAGACGTGGTGCGAGAACCCGGTGTCGCTCCCGATCTCGTACTTCCACTTAGACACAATTGGAAACCTCAAGACCTCGCTGACTTTTGCCTTGTGGATATTCAGAAGGCCAAGTGGCTAAGCCAGTTTGGGGAAGCCGTGACTCACAAGTTGATTAATCAATACGCTTTATCAACACAAAGACAGTATCAATCTCACTGGAAATCATTTACTACCTGGATCATAGAAACTGACCAACAGCAGTCCTCGGTGGCTCTGGTGTTTAATTATTTAAATTACCTTTTTTTACAATGCAAAAGTTGTCAGTTGTCACATTAAGGAATCACCTCACAGCAATTCGGACACCTTTTTTCGATTTAACTGGTCTGTCCGTGCCAGAGGCGGAGGAGTACAAAGGAGTACAAAGGAGTACAAAGGAGTACAAAGGAAATCAAGCAACAACAGATCCAGTGACCCTTCTAGGTTGCTTGTCCTCCAAAACACTGAGGATCAAGTGTCCAAACAGTGGTTTAGAGTGGGTAAGGGAACATTGGAAAGGGAATTACTGCCCTGGAACTAATGTCCGTGGCAGGATTAGGAAGTTAGTAGGGGACAGATTGGTTAGTAACTGAGGGGGGGATAAAATAAAGTTATTCATTTACAAACGCAGTCAGTCGCGGGTTTGATGCGAGATATTTGTCTAGGCGGAGTTTAAATGAATCAACGGTGATGCAGTCTATAACGTTTCGGGGAAGCCCATTCCACAAGTTGACAACTCGATTGAAGAAGAAATTCTTAGATTCGTGCGAGTTAAAAGATTTACCAATAATTTTGCAACCGTTTCCCCGCGTGTAATTAGATTGGTCGATAGTGAAGTACTTACTACAGTTCATATTGTCGATGCCTTTGATGATTTTGAACACTTGAATTAAGTCGCCTCTTAATCTGCGCTGGGTTAAAGGAAATAGATTTAATTCTCTAAGACGCTCTTCGTATGGTTTGTTCTTTAGGCTAGGTATCATTTTGGTAACTCTACGTTGAACTCGTTCTAGCTTGTTTATATCTTTTTGGTAATAAGGGCACCAGGATTGAACGCAGTATTCCAGAAGAGGGCGGACTAAGGAATTGTAAAGGGTTAGGATAACTTCTTTGGATTTATGCTCAAATGACCTGCCTATAAAGCCAATTATTTTGTTTGCCTTCTTAACAACTTCTGAACATTGTTGACTCGGTTTTAGGTTACTCGATATTGTTACTCCCAGATCGGTTTCTCTGTTTACATTCTTAAGCTGAGTGCCATTCATCGAATAGTTTGCTTTCTCATTTAGGTATCCGATATGTAGTACTTTACATTTATCCGCATTGAAACTCATTTGCCAAATTTGGGCCCAACATGACAATTTATCTAGATTGTGTTGCATATCGTCAACTTGTTCTTTCGAGAGTACGCTATTTGCAATTTTTGTATCGTCAGCAAATTTTGAGATTGTACAGGTGAGACCCTCATCTATGTCGTTGATGTAAATTAGAAAGAGAATTGGTCCTAGTACCGATCCCTGGGGTACCCCGCTACTTACATTGGTCCATTTTGATGCCTTACCGTTTATGACTACTCTTTGCTTTCTGTCGCTGAGCCAATTTTCTATCCATTTCAACACACCGTCTTGTATTCCATGCGCTTTTAGTTTTAGCAGTAAACGTTTGTGGGGAACTTTGTCAAAGGCCTTTTGAAAATCAAGGTATATAATATCTACAGCTTTACTCTCATCGTAGAGGTTGAGGATATCGTGGAAGAAGTCTAAGAGGTTTGTTAAACAGGAACGTTTTTTACGAAAGCCGTGTTGAGTATCTTTAAGTATGTTATTTTCCTCTAAGTGATTTACGAGTCTGTCTCGTATGACAGTTTCTAGCATTTTACATACAACTGAGGTTAAGCTAATTGGACGATAGTTACTGGATAGGGATTTGCTGCCATTTTTGAATATCGGTGTTACGTTGGCTAGCTTCCACTGATCGGGCATAGTTCCAGACTGCAAGGATTTATTGAATAGTAATGTCAGTGGTTTAGAGAGCTCATCCTTAGCTTCCTTTAGAACTCTAGGCGAGATTGTATCAGGTCCAGGCGTTTTATTTACCTTGAGTTTATCTAAACAATTCAATACTTCTCTCTCTGTAACGGTGATATTGCTTAAAACATCTGAATTATCAATCTGAATCGGCGATGGTGTAGGGATATCACTGAGGTCTTCTGTTGTAAAAACTGATGCAAAGAAGGTATTGAGGGCATTACTCATTTGTTCTTCGTCTTTGGTGTATTCTCCATTTTCATCGACTAACGGTCCAACAGTTGAAGTAACTACTTTTTTCTTTCTGATATAACTATAGAATTCTTTCGGGTTTGTTTTACTTTGATTCGCAATATGTAACTCTAAGGTCTTTTTACTTTGCTTAATTAACTTTTTGGCTTTGCGTCGTAGCTCTACAAATTTCAGCCGTTCTTCGTCATTTTGTGAGGATTTTAATCTATCATTAGCAAATTTTTTAGCAAGCAGGCAGTTTGAAATATCTTTATTCCACCATTTGGGCTTATTATTATGGCCTGGACGCCGAGTTTTCGATGGTATGCAGTCTTGCACTGCTTTTAGGTAAGTGGCTTCGAATAACTTCCAAGATGTATTTATGTCGTTATTGTGAATTAAAAAGCTCCAGTCAGTTTCTTTAAACATAGCTCTAAGTTTATGGAAGTTTGCTTTCTTGAAATTAGGGACTTTTTCGATGCTACTATTTGGTTCGTTACTAGTAAACTTTAAAGTGAAAGTTATCGTATGATGGTCGCTGTTACTGAATTCATCACCAACATTCAAATTCTCTATTAATTCTTCTTTTGTTGCAAGTACAATGTCAAGAACGTTATTACCACGGGTCGGCGTTCCAACAAATTGATAAAGCGAACTCTCTTGCAAGTTCGTATACAAGTCATGTCCGGAGTGTGAAGTAAGAGTATCGCCCCACTTGGTCACAGGTAAATTAAAGTCACCAAAAATTACGGTATCTTGCGAGTTACTTATATCTGCAATTTGTTCGTAAATTTCTCGGTCAGTTTGCACTGATTGAGCTGGAGGTCTGTATATTAATGCAAGTATTATTTTGGTACCTTTATTATTCTTTATTAGCACAAAAGATGCGTCGACGTTCACAATTTGAGGTTTTGACAAGAGGGTAGGGTTAAGACTTTCTTTGATATAAAGTAAAACGCCACCTCCATTTCGATTTATTCGGCTTTTCTCAAACATTACATAACCGGGAAGTGAATACTCTGCTAAAAAGTCTCTATCTTCTGTATTGAGCCAAGATTCTGTTATGCCAATCACATCATAATTTTCTGTAAACACTAGCTCCTCTAAATCTGAAAATTTATTGCGTATGCTACGAGCATTTGCATAGAAAACCTTTAAATTTGTTATTTTAGAACTCACGGAACGCGCTTCAATAATATTTTTGGTTCTTGTCGGATCTACATTTATGTTCATGGCTGTCCTCGGTCCTCGCTGTCTCCGGTCCTTATCGCTGGTGGTCCTCGGTTGCCTCTGTTTTTTTCTTGGCGTTGGATGATTTATGTCACTGCTGCTTCTTCTCGGATGGCGTTTTTTGATCCATGGCTGCGGACTGCTTCGTGTAGGAGACGACCCATGCGTGCTGAACCCACAGGGTTTAGATGAGTGCCATCCTTGCGGAACAGAGTAGGCTGGTTGTAGAAGTTGTCCCAGAGGTTGATGAATTCAACTTCTTCCCTCAGACACAAATGTTTTAGTCGGCTATTTGTGCTGAAGGCCTTGTCGTAGAATTTGTCAGGTGCGTCGATCTTGGGGAGAATGCCTGAGATGATGATATTCCTTGACTTGTTTTTGTAGTGCTGGATCATCTTGCGATATTTATCCATCAACTCTTCGGATCTGGTGCGCATGACGTCATTTGAACCAGCATGGATGACAAAAAGGGTATTTTCATTTGCATCCTTTGTGGTATCTTCGAAGGCTTCCACAATGTCGTCCAGTCCAGCTCCTGGGATGCAAAATCTTTTTCGTTGAATTGGGACTCTGTCGCAGAACTCTTCGACCTGTCCTCGTAGGATGGAATCCCCGAGGAGAAGGGGTTCATGCGGTCTTGCTTCTGGCTACGCCCTCCTCCACGTCAACTCACACCCACCTGGTCTCTTGATTTGACCCTTGAAATGCTTTATTCCCGTAAATATTGTCATAATCCTCCTTTCGAGTTAAGACTTAAGAAAGCCATTTTTCTAATGGCATTGGCCACGGGTGATAGGGTCTCTGAGTTGGCGGCGATGAGTTCGGAGCCATCTTGCTTAAGGTTTTCGAGGCGCAACATGAGTGTCCATATTGCTCCTGCTCCTAATTTCATTGCTAAAAATGAACACAGTAATCATGTTTTTACAGAGTTTGAAGTTCCTGCTCTGAAACAGGGCGATAAGCATCATTTACTTTGCCCGGTGCAGTCACTCATTTTATTTATGCGGGAATTCCGGCCAGCTCAGGCAGGGTCCCTCTGGGTTTCGCGGACAGGTAAACGTCTTCAAAAACGACAGCTGGCTGCGTTATTAGTAGAAATAATTAGAGAGAGTAATCCGGGCGTTCTTGCTAGATCACAAGATATCCGGAAGTGGGCTGCATCACTCAGGTTCCTACATAATTACTCACTCGATGATATTCAACAGACCAAGCTGTGGTCGTCCAATCACACTTTCTTAACACGTTACCTGTCCGTGAATCTCATGAAACCTCGTACATGTATAGCATTAAGGCAGAGAGTCTAGTATTAAGCTATTTTTTATATAAGAAAAGGGGGGGGGGGGGAGGTATCCTAGCTAGGGCCTCTAACCTGCCTCCGATGTGATACAAGATGACGAGAATGAAGGTCATGTAATAAACCCATTCCTTAGACTAAGTAAGTCTAGTCAGGAATATTTTTATGTTACTTTATGTATGGCAATAGAGCATCCATTATGCTCATTAATCTTAAGGTTAGGATTAAGGGCAAAAGTACAAATCAATTTGTAATAGAGTACCTGTAGGCCATATATATACAGTATATAGGCCACCATATTATCAGTATTTTCTAAGAGATTAGATATTGATTTATTTATTTTTCATAAACTAAAATGTATAGTTTATGTGTGTTGCACTAACTGTTCTGTCAAATGTAACGGTGCTACACAAACAGGCAACCTTTAAGAGACGCCGCCTGTAAAACCTTTTATTATTTTTATTAAACGATGATCTTTTTCGTACACGTTTCTCTTTTTAACCTTAGTAATCTATATTTTATTAATTTCACCACAACACCAAACACCCTCAATGAAATTAATTAAAGTATATATGATCCGCCAGGATTCGAACCCGGGTTATCACACACAGATTTTTGCCACCTTAACCATTACACCACCAGGACGGTTAAAGGTTTATGCACAAGCCTACGACTTATTATCCATTCTCGAATACTGGATATTAATCTATCATGATCATACTCCCAACTGCGCTATGGTAGCCTAATTTATTAGTGGTCATGATATTCCTGATTAATGTCCCCCTCCAGACTTGAGATATCAGGCGCATCATCAATGATGAAGGGGCCACTAATAAATTATAGGTTTGAGTCCCGAAGGGAAGAAGGAAAACCGAATATTTAGTAGTGGCCCCGGAATCATTGACGATTTTGGCCCTCCCTTCCATCCCCTTCCCATTCATCTGCTATATTTTGAAAGTCTTGATATATCAGTTTAAGGACGAGAGATCGCTTCGATGAGGGAGGCGAAGCGTGCGGAACAGCAGACGCATGGGAAGCGCAGTGCTAACATCAAATTTAATATTTATATTTTATTATTTTTTGCTAGTTTTTTCTAGTAGTGGTACCCACATCATATAGGACGAGTCCGTGAGTGGTTTTCTAGTAGTGGTACCCACATCAAATAGGACGAGTCCGTGAGTGGTTTTCTAGTAGTGGTACCCACATCATATAGGACGAGTCCGTGAGTGGTTTTCTAGTAGTGGTACCCACATCATATAGGACGAGTCCGTGAGTGGTTTTCTAGTAGTGGTACCCACATCAAATAGGACGAGTCCGTGAGTGGTTTTCTAGTAGTGGTACCCACATCATATAGGACGAGTCCGTGAGTGGTTTTCTAGTAGTGGTACCCACATCAAATAGGACGAGTCCGTGAGTGGTTTTCTAGTAGTGGTACCCACATCATATAGGACGAGTCCGTGAGTGGTTTTCTAGTAGTGGTACCCACATCATATAGGACGAGTCCGTGAGTGGTTTTCTAGTAGTGGTACCCACATCATTTAGGACGAGTCCGTGAGTGGTTTTCTAGTAGTGGTACCCACATCATATAGGACGAGTCCGTGAGTGGCTTTTCTAGTAGTGGTACCCACATCATATAGGATGAGTCCGTGAGTTTTTTAAGAGCGTTTCGCTCACGATGTGTGGCAATCCTATTTTGATCTCTCCTGGGCGGGAAGTTTGAAAAGCAAGCTTGAGTTCAAAGATTGGCCATAAACAATGTTAAGGCGCATCATCAATGATTCCGGGGCCACTACTAAATATTAGGTTTTCCTTCTTCCCTTCGGGACTCAAACCTATAATATATACACACACACACATCACAGTACTTGCTCTGCTAGCTTTAGGTCTGTTATACAATGATTAAGGGGGTCACATGTTATACAATGATTAAGGGGGTCACATGTTTTACAATGATTAAGGGGGTCACATGTTTTACAATGATTAAGGGGGTCACATGTTTTTTTTTTCTCCTTTTCTATTTTTCACTTTCTTTGACTTGTATCCATTCGGCCCCACTCAGCCTACTGTTTTAGGCATAGACCCCTTTACATAAGGACTGGAAACGAGCACTCTCGGAGTTTGAAACTTGGGTTCATTGCTTAAAAGCAGTATCATGAAAGCAGTGGTCTCTCCGACTTTCTTAAACACAAAAATATGTACACAAACACAACTTTACATATAAATGCATGTAATTTCACACGCAATCGTCCATATCCCCGCCATATTGGCGACATAATGTCTCGCCAGAAAACGAACAGCCCAGGACGATGCCAGACGGCAGTCACCCACGAGACACGTTAGAGGTAACACATTTTTGTTCTGTTGTTCGTTAGCTCTCTGCTTATTGTAAGTAATTTTCTTATAAATACTTACCAGTCACAAAAGGATCTGTGTTAACAACTTATTTAGCTGATAAATATTAGAATTGAGCTGATGTCAACGGGTTGCTTTGATATGTACTGATAACCATTTTACAACTATTCTTGTTTTTTTGCTTTACAGGAACAATGCCGAAAAGATGTGCTGCATTCAATTGTCGTGGAAACTACAGGGAAGAGCCATACAGTCCTATGGTGTGTTTCCCGAATGAAGAACAAGAACGACATGCATTGATTAGTGCTATGCCAAATAGCCCAGAAAGTTTGAGAGACAGGTCGAAACTATGGATTTGTGCATCACACTTCGACTGCGATTGGGACACAGTTCGGGGAGGAAAACGACCAGCTGGGCCTCCTACAGTTTTTAAAGGTGTACCCAAGTCTTGCCTCAAACAACTTACGTCAGCTCCTAGGTTAACTAAAACAGTGACAAGTGAAGCAAGACTTAAAAAACAAACTGAATTTGAAAATGAACAAGACAAAATGCATAGTTATGACAAATTTGCAGGAGAGATTGGAAACCACTTCCCTGAGTTTTATATAATGCAAAATGGTAGAGAACTGACAATGTTTAAGACAGATGGTAATGGTAGAGCAGTTGATAAGTTTCTTCATTTTAAAGAGGTACAGTCTCCTTTTGGTTTTCTGCAGCTGGTAGTAGCAGAGAAAAGTGGCTTGGAGATACCAAAAAGTAAACTGAATCTTCAAAAAATAGCTTGGTAAGTAAGTGGTCTCAAATTGAAGAAATAGTGAAAATTATGAACACTCCTGAAGCGACTAATACTGACCGCTTAACAAGAATAATTTCAGAACTTGACTCTATCACAGAATTTCATGAAATTGAAGGTTTTTAGTTAATTCAAGCACAGTTACAACTCCTTATTCCTCCTAAAAATCGCCGATATACAAAGCATATGTTAATTCTTGCAGCAGAACTGTTTTGTATATCACCCGCAGCATATAGAATGCTTAGAAACGCCAAAGCAATTAGTCTTCCTTGTGAGAAACAGATTCGCCAATTGTTATCTCGCACTTATGCTGACAAGTGTCTCCCAATCCTTTTTGATCAGTTGAAGCCACAACAGCGGTTAGTTAACATTTTGTTTGATGAAGTCAAGCTTAAGCAGGCCCTTAGATTTACAGGAGAGCATATAGTAGGCTATGCAACAAACGGACCAGAAAATCTAGCAACATCTGCTCTTGCTATTGAAGTTGTTTGTCACTATGGAGGACCACGGTACATCATACGAATTCATCCTGTATCAAAACTGAATGCTATTCAACTGAAGAAAATATTACTTGAGGCTGTATATGTTGTTAAAGCTAGTGGTGGCCATCCAGTATCGTTCGTCTGTGACAACTGTCCACTGAATCAAGCTGTTTACAGAATGCTTGGGGGTCCTGGAAAAGTAACACTAGCACCAGATGGCATAAATGTTTTCCTTGTCTATGATTATGTTCACATCCTCAAGAATATGAGAAACAACTGGATCACAGAGAAATGTCAAGAATTAAATTTTAGCAAGGACGGTACAGAATATTTGGCGTGTTGGAGTGATGTTAAAGCTCTTTACAATGAAGATCAGAAGACACCACTTTGTCTGACAAAACTCACACGCTCATCAGTATTTCCTAAACCATTGCAACGTCAGAGTGTGCCCTTAGTTTGCCAAGTGTTCAATGAGAAAACGATTGCTGCATTTGAAGGTCTTAAAGGAACTGCTAAATTTCAGGATGGAACAGTGATATACATAACACTGGTAACCAATTGGTTTAAAATGATGAATGTTAAAAGCAAGTACAGCACAGTTCATTTATGAGACCAATATCGTGAACCTTGGACATTAAACTGTACAAACTTCAAAGCTCTGCAGGAAATGTGTACAGTTGTATCCAGCTGTCGGTGGACTGGTGGGCATGGCAGAGAGAAGAAACTAACACAGTCAACAGCAGATGCCTTTGTCATCACAACAAGGTATAACATAGAAGCAGCACAATATCTTTTTGAAACCAATGATTTTGCTTACATCCTACCTGCTGTTTTTTCACAAGATCCCCTAGAAAAGTTTTTTGGTCAAGCAAGACAACATAGTGGAGGACATTTTTACATTGACATTGGGGATGTTCAAGCAGCATCCAAAGTACAGCAGTTGCATCAGCTGTTGAAACGTGACATCGTTCCTGACCGAGCCAAAGAAGTAAGCTGTGAATTTTGTACAGCAGCAATAGATGATGGTGATTTACAACTTCTGGAAGAGCTGACATTACAAGACACTCAACTACTTCTAGATTCAGATGATACTTTAAAACATAAAATTGTCTACATTGGGGGATTTTTAGCTCATAAACATGGACAACAGGAAGTAGATTCTGGGGAATGCTTGTCATCAGAGTTTTTGACTGCGCTCAATCGAGGTGGACTGAGTATGCCTACACTGGCTACTGTCTTCTTTGTACATAGTGGCATCACCCTTCAAATGTCTCTTCAAGACTCGAAAAAGTGTTGTCGCAATTAATTGAAACAATGCTTGTCTTATGTAGATGCTCCTTTAGCTAGCCATTCAGGAGCATGCCAGACATTGTGTAATGTGTTGTTTAAGGCCTTTGTATTTAATACAAGCGATCGGGAGTGTACACTAGGCTGATTAAGGCGACAAGAGAAACTTTCTAATGTTTAAGTTAATTATTGTGTTATGTGACTTTTGATATAATTATGTAAAATTATGTGTAAAGTAATATTTTGCAAAGGTTTTACTTTAATTTCTTCTAATATTTAATTAATGTAAGTCATGGTATGATGCTTTGCTTGTATAATACATGTTCTTATAAACTATCTCATTATAACTGTATATTTTCCTATTATGTTCAATCACGAAAGAGACTTATGAGTCAATCAACCAAAAACAAATGTTTTATTTTCCTTTACTTGGTTGCTCTAGTTAATAAGATGTTGTAGAGTAAAAACACAAAGTCCCATATCCAGTAAAACTAAAATAAGACCTCAGTTTGTGGGCCTGACAATGGACCCAAGTTCCGGGACCCGAGTATGGCCGACGCCAGTCCTTATGTAGAGTCTATGGTTTTAGGACATTTATCCCCATCCAGGTGTCGATTTTTTCCTAGTGAGCGATAGCGAGCCAGCATTTTATGGAGAAATCCTATCGAAAAATGTACAAAATTAGCCAGCCGTCTAACTCATTATCCAAAATATGATGGCTCACTATCGCTCGCCAGGTATACTTCGACACCTTGTTGGGGATAAACGTCTTAAAACAGTAGGCTGAACGGGGCCGAATGGATGCAACCAAGAGACAACAAAAAAGCAGGTCACCCCCCTTAACAGCATATGTGTACGTTGTTAACCCGGCAAGCAGGTCACCCCCCTTAACAGCATATGTGTACGTTGTTTTAACAGCATATGTGTACGTTGTTAACCCGGCAAGCAGGTCACCCCCCTTAACAGCATATGTGTACGTTGTTAAGGGACCCCACCTCGCTTTTTTTCTCTTTCTCTCCCTCTCTCTTTGGCTTGTAACCATTCGGCCACATTCAGCTTACTATTTTAAGACGTTTACCCCCATCCAGGTGTCAATATTTTCATGGCGAGCAGTAGCGAGCCAGCATATATATATTTTTGTTTTGACAGCAAGCTAAATTTTTTAATTTTTCGATAGAAAAATGTCTCCGGCGAAGCCGGATTTCTCCATACAATGCTGGCTCGCTATCGCTCGCCAGGAAGAAATCGACACCTGGATGGGGATAAACGTCTTAAAACAGTTGGCTGAATGGGGCCGAATGGATACAAGCCAGAGAAAGAGAGAAAAGGAGAGAAAGATATAAAAAGCCGGTGACCTCACTTAATTGTGTCTTACCGTACTAATTTAGTTTAAGGACACATTGTTAACTTTTGCCTGTATCACACACCCATATACACACACACACACACACACACACATACTCACCCACACATATGCATGCACACACATACACATTCATACATACACACATGTAAATACAAACACGCACTTATTATTATTATTATCACTTTACTTCCAAATAGCAAAATATAAAGACCTACACACGTACATTATATAATTTTTAAAACACACACACACACATCCATACGTACACACATGCCTTACACACTGAAACACACGTGTATATACAAACACACACACGCACCTTATAAGAAATGCATGACAGTGTTCTCCATGTAAGCGGTGGTGTATGTGTACCTGTGTGCGTGTGTGTGTGTGTATGTGATCGATGGTTGCTTAGTGTTGTGTCAGTAGGGTTGGTGAGTGTGTATATACAACAATGATCTACTTTACTGACTACCTATACCTATACACCTCTCTCTCTCTCTCTCTCTCTCTCTCTCTCTCTCTCTCTCTCTCTCTCTCTCTCTCTCTCTCTCTCTCTCGTCCTAAATAATCTTTGTTATGCCACGTTTTCAAAATTTTGTAACGTGAGACAATCTGATTGCGATTTCCAACTTAGGAATCAGCGTTTATCATCAACTTAGGTACCTCTCTACTGGGTAGGGATCAACTTTAATTATCTTAATCAACACTCTAGTAATAAGCAATGGACACACAACACATAGGTATAGGATATACAGCAATGGACACACAACACATAGGTATAGGATATACAGCAATGGACACACAACACATAGGTATAGGATATACAGCAATGGACACACAACACATAGGTATAGGATATACAGCAATGGACACACACAACACATAGGTATAGGATATACAGCAATGGACACACAACACATAGGTATAGGATATACAGCAATGGACACACAACACATAGGTATAGGATATACAGCAATGGACACACAACACATAGGTATAGGATATACAGCAATGGACACACAACACATAGGTATAGGATATACAGCAATGGACACACAACACATAGGTATAGGATATACAGCAATGGACACACAACACATAGGTATAGGATATACAGCAATGGACACACAACACATAGGTATAGGATATACAGCAATGGACACACAACACATAGGTATAGGATATACAGCAATGGACACACAACACATCGGTATAGGATATACAGCAATGGACACACACAACACATAGGTATAGGATATACAGCAATGGACACACAACACATCGGTATAGGATACAGCAATGGACACACAACACATAGGTATAGGATACAGCAATGGACACACAACACATCGGTATAGGATATACAGCAATGGACACAACACATAGGTATAGGATATACAGCAATGGACACACAACACATAGGTATAGGATATACAGCAATGGACACACAACACATAGGTATAGGATATACAGCAATGGACACACAACACATAGGTATAGGATATACAGCAATGGACACACAACACATAGGTATAGGATATACAGCAATGGACACACAACACATAGGTATAGGATATACAGCAATGGACACACAACATAGGTATAGGATATACAGCAATGGACACACAACACATAGGTATAGGATATACAGCAATGGACACACAACACATCGGTATAGGATATACAGCAATGGACACACAACACATAGGTATAGGATATACAGCAATGGACACACAACACATAGGTATAGGATATACAGCAATGGACACACAACACATAGGTATAGGATATACAGCAATGGACACACAACACATAGGTATAGGATATACAGCAATGGACACACAACACATAGGTATAGGATATACAGCAATGGACACACAACACATAGGTATAGGATATACAGCAATGGACACACAACACATAGGTATAGGATATACAGCAATGGACACACAACACATAGGTATAGGATATACAGCAATGGACACACAACACATAGGTATAGGATATACAGCAATGGACACACAACACATAGGTATAGGATATACAGGTTGTATTCCATAATAGCTAGGGTACAATCTCAATATGTCTCTGGAAAAGTAAACATAGAATTCATATACAAATGAACATATGAATAATAACACACAGAAAGGATAAGTCTCAAATCACAATAAATAGAGTCCTGAAATAAATATACAAAACTCTCAAATATGGCTCAAACGTAAGTAAATAATAATGACTGCAATGTTGGAAACGTAGTACTGATAAGTAGGACAATATTTGACTTCAAAACTAACAATAGGTTATGCAACTTGATTAAGTAATTAAACTGTAATAACTCAAAGAGTAATTAGTATGAAAGATAACTTCATAAAAGCATAATAATTATATTAGTCAACTATATGTGACTGGGGAAGCAATTTACTCAGCGACTGAACTTTCACTATTGGATCTGTACCCGGATGATAGGCAGTGCATAAACTCAGGTCTGACTAAGAGTTCAAGTTTTATGTGTAAGTGTATGTCTTTATAACCAGATAAATATATACTTAATAGTGGCCCCTCCATCATTGACGATATGCCTATTAGTATAATAGTCTCCCTTCAAACGCCGCGTCGCCAGCTTTGAATCTGCCGCACGGGAGGACAGGGAGTACAACTTCATAAGTGCAACGCGTATTCTCTTATGGAATCGTCTTTATGATTGGGTACTCTACGAAAAAACCTTGTAAAAAAAACAAAAAACACATTAACTTAATAATTGCTATACTTAAGCTTCCCAACTGCGTGGATTTCTTGCTAGTGGATTCCTGATGCTGGCCCTCTAGCGTCTAAACTTCCTTCCACCTCCCGCGTCCGGGTGGGTTACTCTGTGCTCCGGCTTCATTCTTCGTTCGATCAGTTCTAGTGAGTCCTTGCTCAATCGTATACATCTGAGTTGTATTGAACATGTTTTTAGATTAGCTAGCACAGACTACCCCATTGGTATGTCCGAAGGAGGTGTGTAAGATAGGGTACTATTGTAACAGGGGCCTATGTGTCCCCATGATCATTGCGCCATGTTTGTTAATGTATGTGTTTTGTTGCGCCTTTAGCTTTTGATAGTTATTTAGGAGGCTACCATTCCGCAAGTTTATGCTTCAGGCCATCATTATGAGGTAGTTGCATAGTTTATTCTAGCAGGTGCTCCAGTTCAAGGGTTGCCACACGTTGTGTGGAATCTTCTGGAGTCCGTATCTGCCCTTGGGCCCCTTTCGCGGAAATCTTCTCCACGTGCTGTTGCTGCTGGGTCATCGGAGCGTTGAGTTGCTGCCGCTTTGATGTTTCGTCGTTACCTCATGGTCAGCCTTATTAGGGGTCTCCAACATAGGCTAGGGGTTATTTATGAATTAATAAATTAAGCTCTATATGTGTAAGCCGAATATTATCCCCGATATATATTTGTGTTTGGCATGTGTGCTTTCATGCTTCAGGGATATTTGGGAGACGTCCCGCTTATGTGGTGGGGTTTTCGGAGGTTTGGACTTTCCCAGATAAGTCCTAACCTCTGAAAATTTTGGGGTCGTTTTTCCGGCGGCTTTCTCAGCAGAGCCGGCGTTTTCTCGTCTCAGACGATAAGAAACCAACCAAATGTCCCGGCGTGGTCCTTCCGGCGGAATTTGCAAGATTCTTAAGGGAGTCAACTCGGCCCGCTGAGTGAACTCGCACTGCCAAGTGAACTCGCCCTGACCGACAGCCTCATTCAGTAACTTCTATCGCCCGGCGTAACAGTTAAGTGAGCTTAACCATGACTCAAGTCATGAAGCGTATTAACGATCCATCTAGTGCTAATAGTCAAGGATAGTCCAACGCTTTAGGTCGTTTGGGCCCGTGACACTTAGTCACAGGTAACCAGTTCATTTTGTGGGATAAAAGGAGAGACCTGGGGTCTTTCTACCAGGTCTAGCAGAAGGTTAGCTTGGCAGTGGCTATAAATAACTTTCCGGCGGACTTGAGATAGGATGTATTAACACCTCTCAGGTTATCCTTATGAGCATTGATTCCTGGAAATGTTCATTTTCAGAGTCTCATCACTTCAGTAGTAGCAGTCCCGGCAGCAGAGGAGTAACCGCTTCCGGCAGGGGGGGGGAGTCCCTAGCTCCATCATGCCTCGCTTTGACCTTTGCTCTACTCCCACTTGCTCATTATTACCAGTTTTTGCCCACGATTTATGTATAAATTGTGTAAAGTGTCTTGATCGCTCAAGAGGACTATGGGTGTCTAAACGGTGTGCCGTGTGCTCTGAGTTACGAGCGGCGGTTTTTGATAAGAGAGATTTGTCTTGCTTAGCAGCCTTGAAAGAGATCAAGTCAACATTTAACGCTTATGCGAAAAACACTGCTCATAAAGCTCTCCATTGTGATGACGAGGAGCTCTGGGAACACCTAGTCATTAAATCTACATTAGTTACGCTAGCTCCGGCGAACTCAATCAAACCCAAAATTAAATCTAAAGCACTATCGAAGCAGGTAGTGACAAGTAGTGAAAGTGACACCGCCGAGCCGACCCCCCCCCCCCCCCCCCCCTCGACCTATCTAAGAGGAGACGGTCGCCTTCACCGAAGCGCAAATCTAGATCACGGTCTAGATCCCGTAGAAAGCAATCCCGACATTCTTCCGCCGAGTCCTCGAGGTCTACGAAACGCCAGAAGGATGGTTCTGCTTCCTCAACGCCGTCCACTTCCAGTCAATTAAGTGCACGAACGGTTATTTCACAACCGCGTCCCCAGCTATTACCGGGGTCGCGGCCACCTCCCTCCACTCCTACCTCTTTAACGTCTAACGTCTAATCACATGCAGACGACTCAACCTTACACTACTCCATTAGTTTTTCACCCAGCCAGCAATCCCTCAACGACAAACGTAATGAAGCCATAGAACTCTTAAATTCTAATCTAAATACTATCTCCAATTGGGGCAGAGAAAACCTTGTTACCTTTAATGCTTCCAAAACCCAATTTCTCTATCTATCTACCCGTAAGGAACTCCCAGCGGACTATCCCTTATTCTTCAACAACACAAAAATCAATCCTTCATCTTCTCTCAATATTCTTGGTGTCTCTTTTTCTTCTGCTCTCAGTTGGAAGGACCATATTACCAGCCTTGCTAAGGCAGCCTCCCAGAAGGTGGGCGTGCTCAACCGCCTTAGGGGGTTCTTTTCCCCTGCACAGCTTCTTGCTCTGTACAGGGGCATAGTGTGTCCTTGTATTGAGTATTGTTCACATGTGTGGGGAGGTTCCTCTCACACCGCTCTCCTAGACAAAGTTGAAAGGAAGGCCTTTCGTATCATTAACTCCCGTCCACTCACCAACTCTCTGCAATCTCTCTCTCTCCGCCGCAATGTTGCATCTCTCTCGCTATTCTATCGCTACTATAATAATCAGTGTTCCTGTGAGCTTTCCCAGTGTATACCACCTCCTTTACATAGGGCACGTGGTACCCGTCTTGCAACTCAATCCCACCCCTACTCTGTTCAACTCTCCAACCCGAGAGTGAAAAGTTACTCTCAAACTTTCTTCTATTCAACAGCTGACCTCTGGAACTCTCTCCCAGAATCAGTCTTTCCCTCTTCCTATGACTTAAATTGCTTCAAACTCTGTGTGTCCAGGCATTTTGGCTCGAACATCCCTTGATTTTGGCCCTGTCACTCTTTCAACTATGGGGGAGGAACTCGCTATAGGCAGTTCTGCCTTTTGCCTCCCTCAATCACATAGAAAACAAAAATCTGACGGCTCGGAGATAGGAGTGGAGGGGATGGAGTCTAGTCACACAGATGAACAATCATTGAGTGAGCCACAAGAGTTTACATTTGCCATTCCTAAGTTAAGTTATGTGCCACATAAAGGTCCCCCGGTTAACAGAGTGTTAGCGGATCAGTATAGGGGTTCTCCGTCTTGCTCATATCAAATTTTTGATAACTCTCAGGTGATACAGGACTCCCAGCCACCCGCGGCACTAAGCCGGGGCATCTGGAGACACTCAGAACCTTCATAAGTTAACCCCTTCAGACATATATGACGCAGAGGTTGCCAGATTAGCAATAAGAAATAGAGTTCTCTCACTCTTATAATTACCTCTCCAAAATTAGTTTTCTGCCCACATCTAACTCAAAGACAACTGCAGAGGTTGAAGTAACTAAAATAAAGGTTTGTAAAAAACCCTGATGGTAATAAAGGCTTTAAAGTATCCCTAATAGGCTCAAAATTGCGTCATATGTCGGAGAGGGTTAATGTTCAGGACAGGGAAATTGACCAAATAGACATTATACCCTTGTCAGTCCCAGATTTGGTGTGGCCACCGCCGGAACCATTTATTAACCCCCGGCCGCCAACACCAGAAGTGATAGAACTACCAGGGGAGCCGGAAAATATAAATTTGTCTTCAGCTCAACCTATTAATGTCGAAGTAGAGTCAGAAGGTGGGTCTCAGTCCTCTTGGGGTTCCCACGGTAAGTGTGTAACTACTGAGGAACTACATGATATTCTCCACAGAGTAATACAACAATATCAGATTCCTCTTCTTCTCAAGCTCCTTCCACTAGCACAGCGGTAGTTCCCCCACTTGAGTCTACGGTAAGGCCGTTACGGCCCTCAGGTGTTTCACATCCCCATTCCTCTTTGCCTTCAGTTAACGTTACTTCGGCGACTGCCACTACTAGTAGCACGACAGTGCCGACCTCCTTGACTACTACTAACGTCCGTGTCATTACAGACGTTATTCCTCCCCCTCTTCATAAATCTCCGCAGAGGAGAGGCCCTATGCCTCTTCTTACACCATTGCTCATGGGTTCAGTAAATTCCTCAGAAACCGCACCTGGCACAAGCTACCGTATTGGGGGAACTTCCGGTACCTAGTGATTGGACCATTGAGGTTAATAAGAGTAGAAAATTAAGAGCTAAGGATGCCCAAGGTAGGTTACTAGATGTCACCATTAAGGCCATCCCATCTGTTTATGACGCTGATTTCTTTGTGTATTCGGCCTCCCCAGCGATACCTCCGGCCTCATCTGCAAAACTGTTTGCCGACTGGTCCAAGAATGATGGCGTAAATGATATAAAAGCCCTACATGCACTGACGCCGGAACTGGATACAGTCCCGGCACTAGATCAGACGAACACACCAGTCTTGCAGGTGGGGCAGGTAGGTGTAGGTCCGTGGGTGGACTGGGAACTAGAGGCGCAGGTTTTTGCATCTACTATTACCACTAAATCCTCCCATTAAGTACCGCAGGAAGTTCATTCATGGTTCTCGTTACCTGTTAACAAAGCAGGCGGCGTGTCACCTGCTTTATTTGAATTCCTAGCAGCCCCCAAGCTATCACTTTACGACCTGCATGAACCTTTTGCCACACCCCCTCCGGCTCACTTAGACAGAGACTTTAAGCTACGCAATAAAGCGTATAGAATGTTCTCTCAATACCTCGTAAGTCGCCAGGTTGCCCAGTCACTCACGAGAACTATAACAGCCATATCAGACCAACATGTGAGGAAAGCCACGGATTTGTCACACAGGCTCCTCCTACAAAATTCTATTCAATCCTTAGGTGATATTAGAGTAGCTATCATGGAGGCGGTTAGAGCAAGACAGGATTTACGGGTGTACTTGGTAAAGAAGTTGCCGGAGGAAATAGCCCGCCGAGTAACTCTCTCACCGGTATTAACTGCACCACTTCTTCCACCGGAAACATGGAGTATTGTTTTCAATTTGGTAGACTTGTGGAAGCAGAGTACCTCCCAGTCAAAGAAAGAGGCCTTTAAGAAACCTTACTCGAAACCTAAGAGCGGCAGGAAGCCCCATCCTACTCAGACTAAACAGTCATTCCGAGAACCAAAGCCTCCTCAACAACAGGGAGGTACTCAGCACAGACACAAGCAGGGTAAACAGTCAGGCTATAGGGGTAAGTCATACCAGAAGCCTGCTCAAGGTCAGCCGCATGCCAAACCTAGCCAGCCGTCTAACCCCACTCCGCCGCCACCACCAAAAAACTAGTCAACTACACTCTCCCTCTCCCAGGGCCTGCCACAGGCGAGTTGGACCCGAGAGTTGTCCTACAGAACAGACCCAGTACAGAAACTGGGTCATTCCGAGCATGTCGCAGGGCTTGGCCCCGGCGGTCATGGGCCAGGACATTGATAAGCAAAGGCATATCTTGGAAGTGGCTCCGGCGACCTCGTTTACGTCAAGCTCTAGAAGTCAACAATGTGTCTTTAGAGGTGGAGTCGTTTGTTCAGGAAATGATCAACAAGCAAATCATTGTCCGAGTAGATCCAACAAGATAGGGGAGGTGTGGTGGAGTGGTCTTGCCACTGGCCTGGTAATCCAAAGGTCCCGGGTTCAAATCCCGATGTATCAATGGGAAGATATTATTGGGATGGAATTTGTGCTGTACCTGGTATCAGTGCATTACCACAAGCCCACCGAAACGTCAATAAAATACCCTCATTGTTCCCTGATTAAATAGCACTGTATGAATATTCCCATATTCAAAATATGCTATAGGGGTGCAATGCCTGGTGAGTTATCTGCTCAACAGGTGGCGTTGTGTGTGTGTAAGTGTGAGAGTCCGAGTGTAGGGGTTGAGACAGTGAAGCACGGGAACGAGGTGGCTTCAGAGATGGGGTCGTTTCGGGCCATGAGTGAGCACCGTGCCTCATGTGAAGGCAAGATGGCAGGTGCTCGTTGTACTCTACGTGCTTTACATGTCTCACTCCCTAGACTGGAACAAGACCTCACGGGCTTCACTGTTCATTGTAAAGCGGTGAATGTTAAGGCTCTCAGCCTATGCCCGAGAGGAAGTAAGTTGGAATATAGAAAAAAAAAAAAAAAAAAAAAAAAACTTGCCCTGTTTTCACCTCCAGACTATTTCTAGTGCCGAAAAGGGACAGTGTGCAGATGTGACCAGTAGTAGATCTCTCGCGTCTGAACACACATATTCACAATACACCCTTCAGGATGCTTACAGTGAATCATATCAGGCTCGCACTTCCGCCGCAAGGCTGGATGTGCTCATTAGACCTGAAAGATGCCTATTGGCATGTCCCCATAAACAAACGGTTCCAAAAATTCCTCGCCTTGAGGATCAAGCAAGAGACTTACGTCTTTCAGAGAATGCCTTTCAGTTTGAAACTGGCACCAAGAATCTTTACAAAATTAGTCTGGCAGTCACTCATGCCCTTGCTAGCCCAAGGTATCAAGGTGTGGTGGTATCTAGATGAATGGCTAGTAGTGGCGGAGTCAGAGGAGTTATGTCAATTTCATGTCAAACTAGTATTAAATCATGTACAAACTCTAGGGTTCAAGGTCAACTAGGCAAAGTCGCTCCTTGTTCCCACAAGAGAACTTCAGTGGATAGGACTGGTTTGGAACACTGCCGATCTGACTCTTACTCAGAGTGTGGACAATCACAACAAATTTCGCAGGAAACAGTTTCTTTTTCTCCACAATCTGAATACGACGAAGAAATCGTGGGAGTCCCTAGACGGTTCACTCAACTGGATCCAATTAACTGTGAAGTTGGGCCGGATGAAAGTCAAGAGATTAATCATGGAAGGCAACACATTTTTCCCACTATTGCCGGCGGGAAAACTATGGCCGATTCCTCGATTAATTCACAACTTACTAGCGGTCGGGGCAAAGACCGAAACATTGTACTCGATTATGACATGGGTTTCTCCTCCACCTACGGTATGGGTAGACAGGGGTAATAGGTTGGGGTTATCAGTCCAATCTAGGTCACCAAGCTCAGGGTCGCTGGTCACAAGACGTAACTTTTCACATCAACAAACAAGAGCTTCTAGTCCCATTATTTTTCCTTGAAGCTCACGGTGCCTCCCTACACGGGAAGTCAATTGCATTCAGAATGGACAACTTGACTGTAGTTCACTGCATTCAGAAGCAAGGGTCAACGAGGTCTCGAGAGTTGATGGAAGTATCAGAACAGATTTTTACTCTGGCCGAATCACTGAGCATTCATCTCCACGCATCTTACCTCCCGGGGATAGCGAACATCTGGGCGGACGCCTTGTCTCGTAGACAGAGCACCCTAGTAGAATGGGCTCTCAAGCAAAACGTCTTCAACAAGATGATTGCAGAGCCATACCGTCCACAAATGGATTTATTTGCGGCGGAAGGGAATCACAGACTTCCCCTCTATCTGACCTGCCGGGCAAGAACTCCAGCGGGGGGGTCCAGACGCCTTATTGGAGGACTGGAACAGGTGGAGTTCAATCTATCTTTTCCGCCTCCAGACGCTTCACTCATGTGTTGAGTAGTTCACAAACTACGGGGTTACCGGGACATAGTCTCGATGATCGCGCCAATGTGGCCGGCTCAAGTGTGGTATCATCAATTACTCATGTGATGCAGGAACCCGGTGTCACTCCCGGTCTCTGCATTCCACTTGGAGACAATTGGCAACCTTCAGACCTCGCTAACTTTTGCCTTATGGACATTTACAATGCAAAATGGCTAACTTGGTATGGGCAAAGTGTCACTAGTAAATTTCTCAATCAATATACTCTGTCAACCAGGAGACAGTACCAATCACATTGGAAAACTTTCACAACCTGGATAGTAGAAACAGCACAATCTGATGCCTCAGTGGCTCTAATTTTTAAATATTTAGATTATTTGTTTGAACAGAAGCGCTTCTCAGTTGCTACTTTAAAGAATCACTTATCTGCCATTAGAAATCCCTTTTTCGACCTAACTGGTCTCTCCATACCACTGGCGGAGGAGAAAGGGTTAATGAGAGCAAGTTTTAAACTACACCCACCACCATGCCAGCTCATACCTACCTGGTCGCTAGACAAAGATTTAGAATTAAATCAGTCGCGCAAGTTTAACCATGCGCCGGATTTTGAGTCAGTATTAAAAAAGGCCGTGTTCCTTATGGCTTTGGCGACAGGTAACAGAGTGTCAGAGATGGCGGCGATGAGCAACGAGCCAAATTGTCTCAGGTTTGGGAGACTGCACGAACATGTGCAGATCGCGCCGTCTCCTACTTTTATTGCCAAAAGCGAACATTGTGATCACGTTTTCTCAGAATTCTCAGTCCCGGCGCTTAAACGTGGACATACGCATCACATTTTATGCCCGGTACAAGCTTTAGTTAAGTTTATGAGGATTGCACAACCTCTACAACCAGACTTTTTCTATTGCACTAGACATATCGAAAGCCTTCGATAGAGTCTGGCATAAATCTTTAATTTCTAAACTACCCTCCTTCGGTTTCTATCCCTCCATCTGTACCTTTGTCTCTAATTTCCTTTCCGGCCGTTCCATAGCCGCGGTTGTGGACGGCCATTGTTCACTTCCTCACCCTATAAACTCCGGTGTTCCTCAGGGCTCTGTCCTATCTCCTATTCTCTTTCTAATTTTTATAAATTATCTCCTTAACTGTACCTTAATTCCCATCCATTCATACGCAGACGACTCAACCTTACACTACTCCATTAGTTTTTCAGAACGCCCCAGCCAGCAATTCCTCAACGACAAACGTAATGAAGCCATAGAACTCTTAAATTCTGATCTAAATACTATTTCCAATTGGGGCAGAGAAAACCTTGTTAACTTTAATGCTTCCAAAACCCAATTTCTCCATCTATCTACCCGTCAGGATCTCCCAGCGGACTATCCCTTATTCTTCAACAATACAAAAATCAACCCTTCATCTTCTCTCAATATTCTTGGTGTCTCTTTTTCTTCTGCTCTCATTTGGAAGGACCATATTACCAGTCTTGCTAAGGCAGCCTCCCAGAAGCTGGGTGTGCTCAACCGCCTTAGGGGGTTCTTTTCCCCTGCACAGCTTCTTGCTCTGTACAGGGGCATAGTGCGCCCTTGTATTGAGTATTGTTCACATGTGTGGGGAGGTTCCTCTCACACCGCTCTCCTAGACAAAGTTGAAAGGAAGGCCTTTCGTATCATTAACTCCCGTCCACTCACCAACTCTCTGCAATATCTCTCTCTCCGCCGCAATGTTGCATCTCTCTCGCTATTCTATCGCTACTATAATAATCAGTGTTCCTCAGAGGTATCCCAGTGCATACCACCTCCTTTACGTAGGGCACGTGGTACCCGTCTTGCAACTCAATCCCACCCCTACTCTGTGCAATCTCCAACCCAAGAGTGAAACGTTACTCTCAAACTTTCTTCTACTCAACAGCTGAGCTCTGGAACTCTCTCCCAGAATCAGTCTTTCCCTCTTCCTATGACTTAAATTGCTTCAAACTCTGTGTGTCCAGGCATTTTGGCTCGAACGTCCCTTGATTTTGGCCCTGTCACTCTTTCAACTATGGGGGAGGCACTCGCTATAGGCAGTAATGCCTTTTCCCTCCCTCAATCACATAGAAAAAAAAAAAAAAAAAAAAAAAGGCTTCCTATGGGTTAACCGGACAGGTAAGCGCGTCACGAGAAGGAAATTGGCTTCTTTACTCGTAGATGTAATTAAGGAAAGTAATCCCGGCGTAATAGGTAGAGCCCACGACATTAGAAAGTGGGCTGTCTCCCTCCGGTTAATGCAAATTTTGTCCATTAACGACTTAGCCGACACTCAGTTGTGGGCGTCTAATCACACACTCCTTACGCGATACCTGTCGGTCACCCTGGACAAGCCAAAGCGGACCTGTGTTGCATTACGGCAGCGGGTCTAGCAGTCCAAGTGTTATTTGTTTTTATGTTATTCTCTGGTTGAAAAAGGGGGGGGGGGGGTGTTGTTACGACCGGCACTACGAAATAAACAAGGGCACTTAATAATGGACTAGATGATAGGCTATATCTGCAACAACGGCCATTTGTTATATCTATTACAACGGTACGCTAATTCCAAACCCTCGAACTATTACGCCGGTGAACAAAAACACTTAAAACCCTCCGGAGTTAATCTACTGGATAACGGGGTATCAATTAACTGGGTTTTAGTGCACTTCTACAAAGGCTTTCCGGTGACGGCAAAGCCAACTCTCAACAGGAGTACTTACGTTACGAAAATGCTCTTAACCTGACAAGTGCGATATAGACATAGGGGCTAGGGTAGTTATTTGTGCATTTCTAGCCTTGGATTCTGACAGAATTCGTTATATTTACAATATAGAGCATTATTTGTTTTCGGTATGCTTTTATTTTACATATATGATGTATATATGAACCTTCAAGAGTGCTAAAATAAGTTGGAAAAGCATTTGGGTGGTGGGGTGGTGAAAAACGAAGATATTGGCCACCCGGTCATAATCTCAGGCGAGAGAGAGCCACAGGCAACCCTCCCCTCTCGCTGTCTGTGAGGTAACTGAGACGAGCGGGGCGGTGTGGGCCGGTGTCTGGGTGTTACATAACGATCTTTTATGCAACCCACTTGTGCTACATTATCGCGGGAGAGAAAAATAACCGATAAATGATGATAATAAGAGGAAAAATAAGTGATAATTGAGGAGGGGAGGGAGGGGGGAATAAGGTGGGGAAGGAGGGGAGGGGGTGGATGAGAAACACATGGATGAGTACTGGAGGGGAATTATCTCACCTAGAGACAAATTCCTTTGTTTTGATAGGCCTTTTTTTTTTTTTTGGAAGGCTTTTTTTATGGTCTTGCTTCCGTGAGGCCTATCGCGTTCCCTATAGGAAGCCTTCCATGAGGCCCATCGCGCTTAAGGGGTTAAGTAATAACAATGCTTGAATAAACTATATAAGATTTAATAAAGGAATATATGCTTACGTTAACTTTAGTGTGAGTCTGTACTCAACACTAAACTCTTCAATGCTCTATGAAAACACTGGAAGTCTAGTCCTACAGCAATCAGATAAAGAATCTTCTGAAAAGGTCTGATGCTCTAAGATGCTCGTTAATATAGAACAGAAATAATACAGGGGCAGGACACCAAAGCGTGTATCTTAAATACACCAATAAGTAGGATACATATATATAACAAGGGAGTGCAACAACTCTGTGACAGCACTAATAATAACCACTCAGAAACAGTACTTCCTTAGCCAATGTAACAGCCAAACTGGGTTGTGCACTATGCATCGACCAAGGCTAAAATAAGGCGTGAATAATTCCTAAAGCATACACAATGAAAGTTAATAAACACAATGCTGTCTTTCTCACTAATAAATTCTAGCAATGGCATAAAAGGTACTAGGAAACTAGGCAGAGCGCAAGCATGCTCGTAGCCTACTGTCTCCCCTTGAACAGATTTCCCTTATGTTACGTTAAGTGACTTGGAGGCTCTCTTGGTAAGTCCAGATCCCTAGTATCTGGTCTTGCCCTGGCGCTCCACAAAGGTCAACAAAATGAGGTAGCAAGCATACAGGTAAGAGTAGGCAAAAGCCCTTTACCTGTATACTGCTACACTCACAAAGGAAAATATGCACAAGGGTTACAGGCTAGCTAGCTTCCTCGATGGTGTACAGGCTCTGACTGGCCACATACATTACTCAGACAACAACCAAAGATACCTTCCACTGTCTAGCATCAAATAATGGGAAAAAACAGCTCAATAATTAGAAGCATCCCAACACTAGGCTACCATATAACTATGACTCTAATAATCCCTAAAACTAGTGCAAACATATATGGAGAGCTGGTGCTGGTAATACGACTGGCCGACTATGGAAGTCGTATGCAGAACCAGAAGGGATAAGTAATGAATAAAGATGAGAAGTATGAAAAAGAAAAAGTTCAGAGAGATAGTAGTATAGAGGGTTATATGGGGGGACAGATTGCAAGGGACATGTAGGACCAAGCACGCTATGCCAAGCTCTGAAGGAGACACGCGGGCAGGAGCCCGCACCACCGTCCCAGGACAGCGGCCTCCAATCACAGACCACTACGTCATGAAGAGCAAGCGTCCTATGACGTAGCCAGGCCCGCCGGCTAATCAAGAGCGTGGAAAAACTCCTCCGAGCGAGGGAGGCACACGTACATACACACGCACATATTACCACCACGCTGCCTACCTCGCTCTTTCTCCTTAGCTTCACACAATGCATCTTATATTCTATCAATGGTATAAAATACTTCCAAGTGTCACAGACAAGAATAAAGACCACCACTGATCTGTCTGTGACAACATGAACTCTATGAAAGAAAGAACATCGTTCTACGATTATTGTAGCCCATTTCACTGCCCTGGCGAGCGCTAGCGAGTTACGAGTGCATTCTGGCAAGCTGGCCAGCATAACAGTGTGTGTGTGTGCAAAATAGCCCTAAGACCCACTAGAACCCTCCGCCGGAGATTGTGATAAATCACGAGCTGTGATATGAATAAAACTGGTTATACAGTTAATAAAACTGGTTATACAGTTAATAAAACTGGTTATACAGTTAATAAAACTGGTTATACAGTTAATCATATTTTAAGAAATCTATCATAGTTGTATCTAGATAGTATTAACAAAAATATACAAACAGATTTGATTGTACAAATAATCTTAAGGTCAGAACATGATCCTAAGGATTAGAGTTCTAGAGTACAAGAATGTTCCCACTTAACATGCAATAGATCTCAAGTGAAGGTCCAGTCATGTACAATAGTCCATGGGAATTAGATGAAAATAGGGTGTTTAATCAAACAAATTGCAATAGTTTGTTTTATTGCATGAACATGTTAGTTGGACTCCTAGTAACACCATATCCAAAATCGGACAAATTCGGACATATGGTATTTACGTAATTCACATTTTAACCCTTTCAGTAGGGATTTTTTGTTCACATTTTCAAGTTTTTCTCGAAAATGGTGCATCACACAGATAAGAGGTATAGATACTAAAAAAATAGGAAAAAGTATTGTACTCAAGTTCCCTAAAACCTAGTCTTTATGCAAATAAGCCCAGAATTGGAATACGTGATTATGAAAAACTTGGAAAAAACAACTTTGCACTCACATTTCATTAAATATCTCATAACCTACTTATTTCACCGCAAATTGTTATAGAATAAATCTTTTAGAGGAAATTCTTTTTGTTATTTTGGCATACTTTTTATTCTTCTAAATGCCAATTTATTTGACAAAAATGTAAAGTATAGAATACACCCAATGTGAACATGTGTGAAAAATAAACACAAATTTGGAGTTTTGGCATATTAACAAGCAGCTCTTCTTCAAAGTAACGCACTGCTTACCTTCTTTTATATTTTTATATTATTGTATGAAAGCAATAAAAATACTTAAATTGTTATACGGATTCTTTGTTACCTATGGTATTTGGATTGGTGGTTTTGATATTGGTCACGAATGTCCCCCTCCAGTCTTATATATCAGGCATATCGTCAATGATGGAGGGGCCACTATTAAATTATAGGTTTGATTCCCGGAGGGAAGTAAGGAAAACCTAATATTTAGTAGGGCCCCGTAATCATTGACAATGTTAGTGCCCTCCCTGCCATCCCCTTCCCATTCGCTGGATTTTAGAGTTGAATCTTGACATGTCAGTGAAGGAAGTTTAGACGCTAGAGGGCCAGCGTCAGGAATCCACTCGCAAGAAATCCACGCAGTTGGGAAGCTTGAGTATAGCAATTATTAAGTTAATTTTTCTTTTTTCTTTTTTACAAGTTTTTTTCGTAGAGTACCCAATCATAAAGACGATTCCATAAGAGAATACGCGTTGCACTTATGAAGTTATACTCCCTGTCCTCCCGCGCGGTAGATTCAAAACTGGCGAAGCGGCATTTGAAGGGAGACTATTATACTAATAGGCATATCGTCAATGATTACGGGGCCCTACTAAATAATAAGTCTTCTTTACTTCCCTCCGGGAATTAAACCTATAATATGTTTCCAAGCCAAAGAATACAGGAACCTGAATTAGAGGAAGTATGTAAATATTTTCCGCACGATAGAATGTGTACTGTTCTCCCGAATCAGAGCAACGGATAATAAATAAAGAAGGGAAGAATGGAAAATATTCTAAGTTATTTAGGCTTAAGTTGGTTTGACAGGCTTGCACTAGTCGCACTTAGTTCTTCCACTACGAACCTTTCTTGGAATGTTAGCGAGGCTAATGACTCTATCTCCTCTCCACTTTTGCTGGTGCAGTCAGAGACAGTACCTTGTGTTCGATTAGGCGGCTCGATCTTAATCCCACATTTGGTGCGGATACGGATTGATCTATTCCTTGACCTACTTTTGTTGGTACAGCCAAAGAATAAAGAATTCCCTTCTTCGCAATTATCGATACTATTCCTACTCTCTTCTAACCTGGGAGCTTCGAGAACAGAACTCAAAAGATTGTTTTAAGCCAGCAGGCTGATTGCTTGATTCTACTTTGTTCAGTGCGCATAGTGACTCCGTTTTTGTCAGCATTTTAGTTGCTCGGTTTCGGGGCAAGA
The DNA here is from genome assembly GCA_032716605.1 of Paralithodes platypus. Classification (NCBI taxonomy): domain Eukaryota; kingdom Metazoa; phylum Arthropoda; class Malacostraca; order Decapoda; family Lithodidae; genus Paralithodes; species Paralithodes platypus. Next base: position 15,781,186 of record CM064490.1, read on the forward strand.
GACACTCTGGCTTTGTGTTCTTTCAGGGAGCCAGTCGCACTTGGGAATTGTGTGGGGATGATGCTTGCATAGGTTTCACTTTGGTATTTGGCTTGTGCTGGATCTGAGGGATATTTGCATATGTCATGTGAGTCTGTTCTGTTATTTCTGGCATGTTCATTTCTTCATTATGTGCACTATGGTGGTAGGTTAACACTGGTTTTAGATATTCACTTTGCATCTCTGTGTACACTTCACTATGTGTGTGATAGTCTATAGGTGCACATTGTTGCGGTTGATGGTTAATTTGAATAGAGTTGCTGGAGTCATGAGTGTAGAGTGCGGCAACGTGTTGATTGGGAAGGCTATCATAGTTTCCCCTTTTGATCGTGTTTTCTCTGGTGTCTTCTCCATTGTTGTTTTCGTTGGATTGGCTTCTGTTGTTGTTGTCGTTGCACGTTCTTATGCTAGCAATGCGGGGGGGTTGGTCTTGCAAGCTAGTTATCAGTGCTAATGGGTTGATGTCTGGTTCTGGAAAAACTTTATCCTCCGGTATCTCAATCTTAATACTATACTATACGTTCAGAGTTTACTTCCAGACATTTGTATTCAACTTAGGAAGGAATTGGACCTCTTGGAGTTAAATTGGTAAAAGCTTGCTTAACCCTATCTTTACCCGGGGTGGTTTCTTTTGACCATCCATACTTCACCCCATTTGTTTGACAATTTTAAGATGTTTCACCCCATTACTTTCGTGATTATAAGACGATTCACTACATTGAGGTATCGATTTAATCTGAGTCACCGAAAGCGAGCCTACAGATTAAGGGGGGTGTGCTGGTTAGTTTTTTGTTTATTTATTTATTCATTCATATATATTTTTAGTTTCCTCGCTATGCCTCCATCAAGCTTAAAAAAACACTCCCTAGACCTCCCTTCAAGATAAGTTTGTAAATTTTTCGGTAAAAAATGTCCCGGCCGAAACCGCTTCTTAAAAATACAGGCTCACTATCGCTCGCCAGGAAAAAATCGACACCTAAATGAAACAAAAGGTCTTAAAATTGACAAGGAAATGGGGCGAAAGGTGGTAAAATCGCCAAACTAATGAGCCGAACGTCTTAAAGTCTCAAAACTAATGGGGCTAAACATGAGGGAGAAGGAGAGCCAGAAAAACCCTCTGCCTCCCCTTCAGTGGGAAATTTTCCTACCGAATACAATGGATTGTCTTTTTTTTCTGAAAGGGCGGTCGGGGTTGGGGTGATTTTAGTTTAGGGTGCAAACTATAAATGCATTTCTTGAATATGGTTACACAGACTGTCCTAAAACACCCAAACGTCGGATGGTTTAAGGGGAGGCAGTTGGTTTTTCGAGTCCTCCTCCTCCCTCATGTTTAGCCCTATTAGTTATGAGATTACAGGACATTCGCCCCATTAATTTGGCGATATTCAGACCTTTTCCCCAATTTCTTTGCCAATATTAAGAATATTAACCCCTTATTAGCAGGGCCCGACTTAAGTCCGTATAGAGAACACCTGCCCAAAGAGCGGGGCCCGACTTTAGTCTGTGTGCAATTTTGGAGCAATAATGCCTCTGAGAGAGAGACGAGCGGTGGGCGGAACGTAGGTCGGGCTCTGACCGTTCGGCACGGTTCCCGGGGGCCTACTGACGTTTACTCCACACACATCCACCCTCCCTCTCTCACTACACAGGGTATTATGTCAAGAAATTACCGTATTTTAGGGATTTTTCCTTAGTCTTGCACGATCGTTGCAAGAGAATGAGTGGTTGTAGCAGGATGGTCATTGGAAAGCTGAATTAATGCCCTTTCAGGGATACATAATTGTATTACGCTCTGGCTCTTGTTTATGCATGAAAAAGAGCACGAAACAAGGCCATTTAGGGTAAAACCACCCGCTTGGTGGGTAGTAGAAATTCCTTACGGGCCCGCTCGTAAGGCGTTAAGACCTTTCGTGCCATCTAGGGGTCTATTTTTTTCTGGAGAGCGATAGCGAGCCTGTATTTGAAGAGGAATCGGCCTTCGGCTAGGACATTTTTCTACCGATTTTTTTTACAAATTTATATCTTGTGGGTGTTTTTTTAAGTTTGATGAAAGTTTAGAGAGCAAACCAAAACCCTTCGTTAAACCATTGAGCCGAACCAGTAAATTATGCTGCACAATACCGTCTGAGCTCCGTTAATGTGAACTGTGAGCGTGTGTATACTCCATGTGTGTATACTGTGCGTGTGTGCACTGCACGTGTGTGCGTCTATATTTACTGCGTGTGTGTGCGTGTCAGTGAAAAAAATTCTTAACCCAGGAAGTGCGATAGGCCTCACGGAAGGCACGGTACATAAACATGGTTAACCCCTTCTGTACCGGCGAGGACGTCTTAATTATATTCTTGCTATATGTAGACGCTTTTCTGCAGTTTAAGGAGGATCTGTGGTAGTAAGAAGGGTTACATGAGATGGTTCGATGCCTGTTAATTGCTAGAGTCCCTTTTTAAACTGCATAATGTCACCTAATAGTAGCCAGAATAAAGTTAAAAGGACGGCACCGGTGATGAACGGGTTAAAAAGAATCCTTCAAATTCCATGTCAGTGCTGGGAAATGTCTCAAAATTGTATGACACATAGAAAGTAGTAGTGTCTCCCTATACCACATCCTCCACTCCCCCCCCCCTTCATACCCCCCCCCACCCCCTCCCTCCCTCAACTTGGCCTTCTATTTTGCCCATGTTCTAGCAGTTCATGGGTTAATAAGGCCCAACATTAACCGGAAAGGAGGCGAAGTTACCCAAGACACAAATAAATAGTATTTAATCTCAACACCTAAAGAAATTCTGGCAAATTATACAAACGATTTAACATAAATAATCATGTAGGATATACAGCTAGGTCCAATGGCAACAAGTTTCCTGTTACCGCTTATCACCGCTCGACAACTGATAATGCGACTTGACCAAGCTTGCTTGTCTCGTAGGCTCGCAGAAATACACACTTACAGTAAGTAACAATTATACGATATAACAAAAATTATAATACTGCCTCACTTCCTACCATCAAATCTTATATACTGTATTTTTATTAATTTCACCACAACACCAAACATCTCCATTGAAATTAATGAAAGCATATATGTGATCCACCGGGATTCGAACCTGTGTTATCACACAAATTTTTAAACACAGAGATCACCGAGTAAAATATACAATATTAATTTACAAGATATAACGTGAGATTCCGAGGACATGCAACATGGTTATATAACAAGCAACAGGCGAGTGGGTAAAGTGGCAACAATAAACCACAGTGCAAGGCACCAGGCACGAGCCTGTAACGCTATATTTATTAGTGGCCCCTCCATCATTGACGATTATGCCTATTACATAAGGCACCCTCTTCAAACACTCATCCGCCGTAGTTTGAATCTACCGCGCAGAGCATAACAAATTTGAGGAGCCTTCATCATGAGCGCACGCAACCTCACTCATGGTTCAGTCATTATGAAATTGGGTTCTCACTACGAAAAAACTTTGTAAAAAATAAAAACAAAAACAAAATAAGAATAACTATTCAATAAGCTTTCCATAATATCGTGGATGTACTTGTGTGGATCTTTGACCAGACGCTGACTCAGACGTCATTCTTCCTTCTCTGCTCTGCGCTCAACCGACCCGGACGTGCCTCCCCACGCTCTGCTGGTTCCGCATTTGCTGCGTCCCTAGTGAGTTTTTTCTCATTTGTTTACTCCGGGATGTATCGAGTAAGGTTAGGATATGCGTAGCAGGAGTGTCCTGGGCGGGTTGCCCGCAGTGCAGTGTATTTTGGGTCGTGTTTTTGGGGCATCTATTTCGGGTGTACCCACGTGGTCCTGTTGTGGACATGTGAACTTTTTCACAGTTAGCTAGCTTTGTGATGCAGGCGGCTTTCATTACACGTTTTTATTGCTTCCTTTTATCTTTCTAATGAGGTAGCTTGTTTTTGCTGACGTTCCTAGCGTATTTCTCTTCACTTAGTGAAGTTTTTTCTGGGTCCCGAGTCAGTTCTTCCCTTTGCCGGAAGTGTGTGCTACAGTGGTGTGTTGACGGTGGTTCCTGTTGTGATATAATTCAGTGCTTTTTGTTTATATTACGACATGTTTTCTTTTATGTCCGTCTGCCTAGGCCTAGCCAGCCTCTCGTAGCTTTGCCACATGTACAAGTGTTATTGATTTATGTTATAAATATGTACGACTGTGTCATGTGTGTCCTGGTTTAGTTGTGTATTGGCTAATTCCACGGACTATTTATGTGTCCTGGTTTAGTTGTGTATTGGCTAATTCCACGGACTATTTTATGGGCCCGGGGTTAGTTGTGCTTTGGCTAACTCCACGGTCTATTGGTGCGTTCAGATGGTATCTGGACAGGGTGGGTTGCCTTTTTCGGCGGGTTTTTTCTCGGTTACACCGTGAAAAACCCTGCTGGTTGCCGAGTTTTTGCCACGCGTGGTTTTAAAACAGGCTTGTTTTCCCCGGCGAGTGGTTGTTTGAGGCTCTCCAGAACTGCTTCTCTGTGGTGGAGCCTGTGTCAGGCTCCCTATGAATCCCGGCGGGATGGCTGTACCCATCGAACAGTGTTCATGCAGACACATGTGTGTAGTTTTTTACCGGTTTTGCAAAGCCAGTAAAAGCTAGGCTGTTGTTGTTGTTTGGTTTTCCTCCCCGGCGATCTTTTGCAAAGAAGTGGGGATAGGAACAATTGGGGTTAATGTTATAAATCACACCCGGCGGGTGCACCTTGGAAGGGTGGGATTAACGAATTTACAAAATTCAGTTTAGTTGACCAGACAATTGAGGGATGCATTTTGTATCGCCGCCTTCAACATACGGCGATTTAGGGCACAATTGGGGTTAACGTTTTTTAACTTAAATTCACACCCGGCGGGTGCTCCTTGGAAAGGTTTGAATAACGAATTTGCAATTCAGTGTAGTTGACCAGACAATTGAGGGATACGTTTTGTATCGCCGCCTTCAACATACGGCGATCTAAGAAACACTTCGGGAGAAGTCAGATCTCGTATTTTTGTCAGGCTTCCCAGTTTTTTATCTGCAAGATAATACGGGGCCCGGCGTCTTTTTAGGTTTTTTTTTCTAATAAAATCTTGAAACAAACACCACCGGGAAGACTAAGTCAGTTATAAACGCCATGCTGGTCTTTATATCATGTCAGAGGGTATTCATAAATCTTTTGGACAGGTTAAGATCTTCTGAAATCTTTACTAAGGAACCCCACCGCGTAGCGAGCTGTAGTCGTTGAGTATTGCGTCTCGTTACCCGGCGGGTTATTTAACACTTGTGTGCGAACATGTTGGGTTAACCTTATGAGCATTAATTCCTGGAAATTTTCTTTTTTTCCAGAGCTGGGTCCCGGCGGGTCTATAGAGAACCTGGAGTAAGTTTCCCACCAGTCTCTGTCATGGCTACCTTTGCCCCTGTTTTTGCTTTGTGCATTACGCCCTCCTGTTCAGGTATCCCTATCTTTGCACACACCCTTTGCATTAAATGTGTTAAATGTCTCGACCGCTCAAGGGGTCTGTGGGTTATGCGGAACTGTACCTTTTGCTCTCAATTAAGCCATAAAGTTTTGCAAGACGATGATAAGACCGCAGCGGTCGCTTTACGGGAGGTTGGCAGCAGATGACAATTTATACTACCACAGTAGCTCATAAGTCACTTCAATGCGATAATGTAACTCTTTGGGATAAGTTACCAATTGAGCACCCCCCTACTAAACGTCTCTCTAGAGTAACTGTACGAAAGTCGGCAGAGACTGGACAGGGTATTACACTTTCTCCAGCCCCAGGCACATCTAAGAGACGGCGAGAACCTACGCCCCCGGTGGCAGCCTCCTCGTCACGGGCGCATTCCAGGTCCAGGTCACCTCTTAGACAGCAGCCGCCTAGTCTCTCTTCTTCACCGGCGAGTAAGAAGAGCAAGGCAGAGGGGTCCACAAGTAGTTATAGTGAGAAGTCTACAAAGTCCAAAGGCAGTTCTAGATCGCACCGTAGCCACAAATCTTCTAGGAAAGATTTGCATGAACGAAAGGCCTCCCGGCATTCACCGGAGTCTAGTGCCTCTCTTCATGCCTCTACTCACGACAGATCTAGTATCCAATCTAATGGGGCAAGTGTGGTGTCAGCAACAAAAGACAGTTTACCAATTAGTAGTCTAACCTTGGAATTGGAGAGTTCGGTGGACAGCGATCGTCCTCTAGCGGAGTCAAGTGGGGGCTCCATGAATGAGGGAGTATCGGACTCCCAAGGGAGTGCAGGCCAAGGCCTGGGGGTATGGCGGTATTCTCGACCAGGGACTGAAAGCCCACGTCTGGCTCAAGATATACAAGCAGTGGCTGATGTCCACCGGGACGCGGCGATCCCATCATCCATTCCAGACTTGACTTGGCAACATGACGGGATTCCGGCTTCGGCGGAATCCTCTCACGGTGAGCCAGATGACAAAGACGAGGTGTCTATAATCTCTGACATGGAGGTGCAGGAGTCGGGTTCAGTTTTAGACGACGCACAGGATCGGAATGTTTCACCTCTGAGTTCGTCATCAACTAAATTTGTCACGGCAGAAGAAATAGATGGGTTTTGGTTAATGCTCTAAAAAAACAAATTGGCCAACAGCCGGAGACTCCTACAGTGGACCTGGGAGCTTCCATGACAAGTTCCAATGTTCGGCCTCTGATTACTTCCATTGCCTTAACTAAGATTCCTCACCCTCCCTCTATATCACCATCTGTGGTCGCTAGGCCAGCTTCGGCGGCACTGACTACTTCTAGTGTAAGGGTTGTAACGGATGTGAATCCACCCCCTTTAGATAAAGCACCGTTAAGAAAGGTAGCGATGCCCCTTTTATATGGTCCAGACGAGTCATGGGTACAATTGATCCCCACTAAACCAGAGGTCGCGCAGCCCACCTTGTCAGGGGAACTTCCAGTGCCACGAGAGTGGGTAATCCAAGGCAATAAATCTAAAAAGTTATGAGCCTTGGATAATTTGGGTAATGTACTAGATGTTAATGTTAAGGCCATTCCTAACTATTATCACCAGGACTATTTTGTATATACTGCTACACCTGCCCTGCCCCCTGCCTCAGCTTCAAAACTGTTTTCTGACTGGTCCAAGCATGATGGTTTTAATGATATCAAAACACTGTCAGCTCTCACTCCAGAATTAGATTTGCAAACTGTCACAGACACAGCCACTAATCCAGTGTTGAAGGTGGGGCAGTTGGGCCCGGGACCTTGGGTGGAATGGGAGACGGAGGCTCAGAACTTTGCGACCACCTTCACCTCGAAATCCTCCCACCAAATTCCTCAGGACAGTCATTCTTGGTTCTCTATGCCAGTGTGTTCTGCTGGCGGAGTCCCATCTGCTTTGTTTGCTTTCTTAGCTGCCCCCAAAATCAATCTATGTGAACTCAAGGACCCTTTCACTACACCTTCCCCAACTCACCTAGACCGGGAATTTAGGCTACGGGGTAAAGCATATAGACTTTTCTCCCAATACATTGTGACGCACCAGGTGGCGAAATCGATACTAAGATCTACTCAGGCAATCGCGGATGCGGATGCCAGAAGATCGGTTGAACTATCTCGGTGATTGCTCCTTCAGACGTCGATTCAGTCATTGGGTGATATCCGCATAGCCTTGCTTGAGGCGATACGAGTGAGACAAGATCTCCGGATGTCCCTGGTAAGGAAACTTCCTGATCGAATTGCGAATCAGGTGGTCATGTCACCGGTCCTAACTCCCTCTTTAATGTCCCCAGATGTGTGGAGAACTGTTTTTAATATGGCTCAGGCCTTTAAACATAGTCCCACCCCTTCTAGAAACCTGCCTTTAACTTTCCCAAACCCAAGCCAGTCGCAAAAGCGCAGCCGGGGGGATCTAAGCCCTTTCACCTACCTAAGTCCTCTTCCCCCCAAGGTCAGTACAGGTATAAACAGGGTAAGTTTACAGGTCAGAAAGGACGAGGCTATAACAAACCAGGTCATGGCCCGTCTTCTGCCAACGCCGGCCAGTCGGCTAAGCGTCCACCACCACCACCTCCACCACCATCAAAAAACTAAAGTCTCTCTCACTCCCGGGGCCGGTCTCAAGGCGGGTGGATCCGAGGGTAGTACAGCCGGCGAACCCTTGTCTGCTAACTGGGTCGTTCCGAACGTGTCACCAAGCATGGCCGTTAAATACTTGGGCAAGGATGGTGGCACGCAAAGGCATCACCTGGCAGTGGCTCCGGCGACCTCGTTTACGTCAGCCGACAACGGCGAATCTAGTTTCATTAGAGGTGGAGTCACTGATCAAGGAAATGATCGCCAAGAATGTCATCATCCCGGTCCCTCAAAATTACCCAGTCTTCACATCCAAGCTATTTCTGGTACCCAAAAGGGACAGTGTTCAGATGAGACCCGTCGTAGACCTGTCTTATCTGAACCTTCACATTCACAACGTGTCTTTCAGGATGTTGACAGTGCATCAAATCAGGCTAACACTTCCGCCGGGAGGATGGATGTGTTCTTTAGACCTGACAGACGCGTATTGGCACGTCTCGGTAAACAAAAGATTTCAACGTTTTCTGGCCTTACGGATCAGGCAGCAAAATTATGTTTTTCAGAGGATGCCGTTTGGATTGAACCTGGCACCTCGCTTATTCACGAAATTAGTCCGGCAAGCCCTGATGCCATTGTTAAAACAAGGGATCAGGATTTTGTGGTACCTAGACGACTGGCTAGTGGTGGCAGAGACGGAGCAAGTATGCATAAATCATGTCAACATAACATTAAATCATGTCAAAACTCTAGGGTTCAAGGTAAATCTGGTAAAGTCAAACCTTCTTCCCTCATGAGTAGTTCAGTGGATAGGGCTGGTTTGGGACACAGCTGCTCTCACTCTGAGTCAGAGTGTGGACAATCGAAACAGATTTTGCAGGAAATTGTTCCTGTTCCTTCACAGTCTGTCTACGACACGGAGAATCTGGGAGTCTCTGGTCGGCTCTCTCAACTGGATTCAACTAACTGTAATGTTGGGCCGGTTGAAAGTAAAGCGTTTAATATTGGAGGGCAACAAATATTTTCCGCTATTACCGGCGGAAAAATTATGGCCCATACCAAAATTAATCCACAACTTACTAGCGGTCTGGGCGAAGAGGGAAATGTTGCACTCAGTAATGTCATGGACCTCTCCTCCGCCGACGGTATGGGTAGACACGGATGCGTCAGGAACGATAGGTTGGGGTTTTCAGTCAAACCAAGGGCACCAGGGTCAAGGGCTTTGGTCCCATTTAGAAATCTCCCACATCAATGTCAGAGAATTACTAGTCCCCTTATTTTTCCTTCAGGCTCACGGCTCTACTTTGCGGGGCAAGTCGGTGGCCTTCAGAATGGACAATCTGAATGCGGTTCACTGTATTCAGAAACAAGGGTCGACGAGATCTCGAAAGTTGCTAAACGTGTCAGAAGATATTTTTATTCTAGCCAACAGGATGGACATTCATCTTCACGCATCTTATCTTCCAGGCGTAGCAAACGTCTGGGCAGACGCTCTGTCTCGGAGACAGAGCACAACAGTAGAATGGGCGCTCAAGCAAACCATTTTCGACCAAATGATTGCGGAGCCTTACCATCCACAGGTGGATCTGTTTGCATCAGAGGAGACTCACAAACTCCCAATGTACCTCACCCGCTGGACGATAACGCCGGCAGGTGGGCCAGACGCCCTGGAGACAGACTAGAACAGGTGGAGTTCCATTTATCTGTGTCCGCCGCCAGACGCGTCTCTAATGTGCCAAGTAGTAAACAAACTACGAGATTATCGGGGCGTAGTCTCGCTAATCGCGCCCCTGTGGCCGGCGCAGTTGTGGTACCAGCAATTGAAAACATGGTGCCTGCACCCGGTGTCGCTCCCGGTCGGGTTTTTCCACTTAGACACGATTGGCAACCTAGCGACCTCGCTGACTTTTGCATTATGGACATTCAGGAGGCCAAGTGGCTAGCACCGTATGGTAGAGACGTGACCAATAAATTCATGAATCAATATACCCAGTCTACAAAACGACAGTATCAATCGCATTGGCAAGCCTTTACTTCTTGGATCCTTAGGACAGAGTAAACTGTGCCCTCGGTGGCTTTGGTTTTTAATTATTTAAATTATCTGTTCGAGCAGAAACGTTTATCTGTGGTAACGTTAAAAAATCACTTCACAGCGATTAGGATGCCATTTTGGGACCTTACCGGTCTCACCATACCAGTCGCGGAGGAAACAGGTTTTATGAGGGCATGTTTTAAACTCCGTCCACCTCCCCATCAGCTCATGCCTACTTGGTCTTTGGACAAAGCATTGTCGTTACTTCATTCCCGTCTGTACCAAAATACTGCAGATTTTACATTACTTTTAAAAAGGGCAGTATTCCTTATGGCTTTGGCCACCGGGAACAGAGTATCTGAGCTGGTGGCGATGAGCAACACACCTAATTGCCTCAAGTTTGGTAGGCTTAATGAGTGTATTCACATTGCACCTTCCCTAGGGTTCATAGCCAAGAATGAGCACAGTGAACACGTGTTTTCAGAGTTCACGGTGCCGGCATTGAAAAGGGGAAAGGTGCACCATAATTTATGTCCAGTGCAGGCTCTAACCAAATATTTGAGAGTAGCTCCTTTCAATCCCCAGGGTGCTTTATGGGTAGCAAGTACGGGTAAGCGCTTGTTGAAACGTAGATTGGCTTCTCTCTTGGTCGAGGTCATTAAAGAGAGTAATTCCGGCGTTGTGGGTAGGGCCCACGATTTACGCAAGTGGGCAGCCTCTTTGCGTTTCCTTAAGAATTTTTCTGTGGAAGATATTACGTCCACACATTTGTGGGCCTCTAATCATACGTTTTTGACTCGATACCTGTCAGTAGCTCTAGACAAGCCTTCCTTGCCATGTATAGCTTTAAGGCAGAGGGTCTAGGTGGCCCCTAAGTCACTTTTTGTTTAATTTCAAGGAAGAAGGGGGGGGGGGGGGTGCAGTCAGTGTAACATAGGAGACCCTAGACCCCGCCGGAGTATGGGAGCTGTGATACTAGTTATGGGTATTGTGATATAAAATATTTCTCTGTACTATTCAGTGCAGGAAATTGTGCTAGTACAATGGTAGTACAAACAACAGTGTTGTTGTAAGTAGTTTTAGCTGTGAAAGCAATCTAATTTTAAGCATTGGATATATTTTGCAAGATATATCCACTAGTATTATGGGGTTATATGTGCACATGTAAACTTATAAGTTTGTTATTTTTCACCACTTATGTTGAGATGTTGAGTGGGGTGCCTTATTAACTTACAGATCTGTTCGCAGAGTCTCAAGAGTTAACCCTTTTTATCAAGCAGGCTTCTTTGAAGCACGCTCCTGCTTGTACCCCTTTTTGTATATATGTGCTGCGCCAATAAATATATATATCTTTTTGAAGTAAGAATACTATGTGGTTGTTTGATTATCTGCTTTTACTAGAGTTATTATATGATTACGAATGTCCCCCTCCAGTCTTAGATATCAGGCATAATCGTCAATGATGGAGGGGCCACTAATAAATTATAGGTTTGACTCCTGTAAGGAGATAAAGAAAACCTAATATTTAGTAGTGGCCCCGTAATCATTGATGACTGGGGCCCTCCCGACCATCCCCTTCCCATTCGTTGATGTATTAAGGATTTTGGTTTACTTGATATGTCAGTGAAGGAAGAATGACGCCTGAGTCAGCGTCTGGTCAAAGATCCACACAAGTACATCCACGATATTATGGAAAGCTTATTGAATAGTTATTCTTATTTTCTTTTTGTTTTTATTTTTTTACAAAGTTTTTTCGTAGTGAAAACCCAATTTCATAATGACTGAACCATGAGTGAGGTTGCGTGCGCTCATGATGAAGGCTCCTCAAATTTGTTATGCTCTGCGCGGTAGATTCAAACTACGGCGGATGAGTGTTTGAAGAGGGTGCCTTATGTAATAGGCATAATCGTCAATGATTACGGGGCCACTACTAAATATTAGGTTTTCTTTATCTCCTTACAGGAGTCAAACCTATAATAATATTTCTGGAAAATTAACCCAAGAAAGATGATGTTACTTCCGATGGTTCACTTTTTGGGCAATTTTTGCATGTATTCATTATTTTCTAGTTTCCTCCTTAGACCTCCATCAAATTTAAACAAAAACATCCATTAGATCCCCCTTCTAGATTAATTTGTACATTTTTCGGTAGAAAAATGGCTGGTTCTTCTAACATTACAGGCTCACTATCGTTCGCCAGGGAAAAAATAGACACCTAAATTGCACGAAAGGTCTAAATATATTAAAATCCACTAACTAATGGGGCAAACATCTTAACATCAGAAAACTAATGGGACTAAAGACGAGGGAGAAAGTGGTCCAGAAAACCGGCCCATCCCCCCTTAACTGGGCGAATGCGACGTTCTTTCCGGAATCGGACACTAAACAACAATAACAAAAATGCACCGGTGCCGGGGATATGGATGCAATATATGATTACATGGGGTTTATCCTTACCAGCACCTCCTCTCTTCCCTTAACCCATACTGTACCGGCGACGTCTTTTTAATATTATGTTATCTATTTTTAAACAATTCTGTGCAGTTTAAGAAGGATCTGTGATAGTAAAAAGGGTAAATTGAGATAGTTTGAAGCCGGTTAATTGCTGGAGGCCTATATAAACTGAATAAAATTGTCTAGTAGTACCCAGTATAAAATGATAAGGACGTCGGTTGTACTCTAAGGGTTAACATGTGTCGCAACCCCCTCACCCTATACTTTTTCCCTCTCCCACTCCCTATATTTTGCTTCCCTCAAATATGTTCAGTCACTCTCCTTTACACTTCCCCTACCTCCCCTCTCCCTCATACATGTGCGAGAGAGCAGTGAGATCGAGTCAATGTGGCTAGAGCCTCAAGAGAGGGAGGACCTGTGCCACTCCGACGCCCATGCATTCGATATGCTCTCGTCACAGTAATGCGTTTTTGTACTAGATATTTGCTTTTTACACCTATTTTCTGGTTCTTCAAATTTCACACGTTCATTATACAAGTAAATTATGCACTTTTGGTGCAGTATTATTGCTTTATATTGTAAATATAATTTTTTTTTTGTCAGAATTGACGCTAAATCTTTCGCACTGGTGGCACGAATTTACCAGCCTCATGCAGTCCTCAGGTTTTAACAGTAAAAGACCGTAAATTAAGAAGTCGAAATTGTACGGAAAATATTAGTTACTTATCTGCATTAACAGCTGCTCAGGGATTCAATTTACCGTAAGAAGCTGGACAAAAACAATTATAGTCACGTAACTACAAGATACCCTTTATAAAATTTATACAATTGTCCAATGTCAATCAAAATATAATGTAAACTCTTAGATCATTGACTGATACAGTTAATTTTCTCTCTCCCTCTCTCTTTGGCTTGTATCCATTTTGCCTACTGTTTTAAGACGTTTACCCCCATCAAGTTGTCAATATTTTTCCTGGCGAGCGGTAGCGAGCCAGCATATATATATTTTTGTTTTGACAGCAAGCTAAATTTGTACATTCTTCGATAGAAAAATTTCTCCGGCGAAGCCGGATTTCTCCATACAATGCTGGCTCGCTGTCGCTTGCCAGGAAGAAATCGACACCTGGATGGGGATAAACTTCTTAAAACAGTTGGCTGAATGGGGCCGAATGGATACAAGCCAGAGAAAGAGAGAAAAGGAGTGAACAATAATAAAAGCCGGTGACCCCCCATAAACCTTTGTGGGGCGGAGTGTTTTTGGAGATATGAGCGCGTTCAAATTTTGTCGATGCCTCGCATGATCGAATTTGGTCACTTGCCCTATAAAAGGTTAAGGGGGTCACCGTTTTTTTGTTTTTATCTTTCTCTCCTTTTCTCTCTTTCCCTGGCTTGTATCCATTCGGCCCCATTCAGCCAACTGTTTTAAGACGTTTATCCCCATCCAGGTGTTTATTTCTTCCTGGCGAGCGATAGCGAGCCAGCATTGTATGGAGAATCCGGCTTCGCCAGAAACATTTGTCTATCAAAAAATGTACAAATTTAGCTTGCTGTCAAAACAAAAATATATATATGCTGGCTCGCTACCGCTCGCCAGGAAAATATTGACACCTGGATAGGGGTAAACGTCTTAAAACAGTAGGCTGAATGGGGCCGAATGGATACAAGGCAAAGAGAAAGGGAGAGAAAGAGAAAAAAAGCGAGGTGGGCTCCCTTTACACTAGCTCATCTGACGACGTGGTAGGTTATTGTGGTATATTGATTAAAAAAAAAAAAAAAAAAATTGTTTTGCCATTTTTGGGCCATTTTCGAATAAAAAAAAAATCAACTTGCCACCTTGACTAAATTAATGCTTCCTCAGGCCCACTTTGATCTTTTAAAAAAAAAAAAAAAAAAAAAAAAAAAAAAAAAAAAAAACGACTCCCTTAGAATCTATATTTGTACATTGTTCGGTAGAAAATGTCCCGGGCCAAGGCTGGTTTCTCCTGAATTGCAGGCTCGCTATTGCTCACTTAGATAAAATCGACATGTGAATGGGGCGAAGCGTATTATAATTGACAAAGTAATGGGGTGATAAGTCTTATAAACTCGTTAAATAAATGAGGCCATATAGTGTGCGAGGCCACAAAAGAGAAGCCAAGGGTTAGGTAGAGTTAAAGGGGAGGCAGACCGTTTTTCTGGACCACATTCTCCCTAATGTTTAGCCCCACTAGTTTTGAGATTATAAGACGTTCGGCCCATTAGTTTGGCGATTTTAACACCTTTCGCCCCATTTCGTTGTTAATTTCAAGACCTTTCGTGCCATTTAGGTGTCGATTTATTCCTGGCGAGCGAAAGCGAGCCTGCAATTTTAAGAGGAATCGGCCTTTGGCCAGAACATTTTTCTACCGAAAAATGTACAAATTTATCTTGAAGGGGGTCTAAGTTTTGTTTTCTCGAAGCTTGAAGGAGGTCTAGGGAGGAAACTAAAAAAATATATGAATAAATGAATTATTAGACCAAACAAACTGCCAGTCTCCCCTTAAGACATAGCTAGAACCGTTGATGCCCAAACATCTAGGTCAGTAGGTCACACGTGTGTGTGTGTGTGTGTGTGTGTGGAAGGCCGTAATAATGACATTCTAGTTCAAATAATAGATTGCAATAGGTATACTACCCAGGCAGGGGACATCCTGACGACGTATACAGACAAAACGCACATAACAAAGCCACTCCAACACCTTCCTCTCTCTCCAACACCCCTTCTCCCCTCTCAACACTCTTCTCTGAGCTATTGCCAATAAAAATGGCATGTTCAGTCCTGTAAAGAATCGTAAGATTCAGAGTCGTAAAGATTCCAGGACGAGCTCATTAGCGGCGGATCCCCAGATCGACCGTGGTAATTGTCACCTAAACATCTACAAAACAAACAAACAAACAAACATCTCTACATCGAAATCGTGATAGGTATAGGTAACGCCAACGAACTTGACATTAATCTAAATCCCTGACCTCTCTGTAACTCAAAAAGGCCTAGAGCAAACTGGCTGTACATATCAACACCTCTCTCTGTAACTCAAAAAGGCCTAGAGCAAACTGGCTGTACATATCAACACCTCTCTCTGTAACTCAAAAAGGCCTAGAGCAAACTGGCTGTACATATCAACACCTCTCTCTGTAACTCAAAAAGGCCTAGAACAAACTGGCTGTACATATCAACACCTCTCTCTGTAACTCAAAAAGGCCTAGAGCAAACTGGCTGTACATATCAACACCTCTCTCTGTAACTCAAAAAGGCCTAGAGCAAACTGGCTGTACATATCAACACCTCTCTCTGTAACTCAAAAAGGCCTAGAGCAAACTGGCTGTACATATCAACATCTCTGTAACTCAAAAAGGCCTAGAGCAAACTGGCTGTACATATCAACACCTCTCTCTGTAACTCAAAAAGGCCTAGAGCAAACTGGCTGTACATATCAACACCTCTCTCTGTAACTCAAAAAGGCCTAGAGCAAACTGGCTGTACATATCAACACCTCTCTCTGTAACTCAAAAAGGCCTAGAGCAAATGGCTGTACATATCAACACTCTCTCTGTAACTCAAAAAGGCCTAGAGCAAACTGGCTGTACATATCAACACCTCTCTCTGTAACTCAAAAAGGCCTAGAGCAAACTGGCTGTACATATCAACGCCTATTTCTTGGTGGACTCTTCCCAAATGATAGAAACGTCAGCCTGATTGCTTTCATTCATTTTGAGTTATAAGAAGTTAAGGGGTCAAGATTATTGTCAAGTTCGCTGGCGCTACCTATAGTATCCCTTCGAAGATCTACAATAGTTATACGATCAGGTAACATATAATCTAACAATTGACCACTTGCGAGTTTCAGGCTATAAGGAAGTTGGAGCCGTGAACATCGATATTAAAGATAGATGCAATAATAATGTGAGTTTCTGATGGATGAAAGTGTGATGCATTTGGTTTTGTGTATTTATAAATGAATTATGACCGTAATTTAACTGACAATTCTGCTAAATATTGATGGCCACAGCTCCAACTTCCTTATATTGATGGCCACAGCTCCAACTTCCTTATATTGATGGCCACAGCTCCAACTTCCTTATAGGCCAAAACTCGCAAGTGGTCAGTTGTGGATAGCCTCGGTGAGCCCAGCAAGTATGGTATGTTGTGCTATCAATCTTACATTAAGACATTATTGCATACTATAATTATATATTACCCAAAGCCAATGTATTCTATTACATATATACCTTATTTGATCCTTTAGTTAAGAGGAGTCACTGTTTTTTGTTTTTTTATCTTTCTCTCCTTTTCTCCTTTTCTCTGGCTTGTATCTATTCGGCCCCATTCAGCCAACTGTTTTAAAAAGTTTATCCCCATCCAGGTGTCTATTTCTTCCTGGCGAGCGACAGCGAGCCAGCATTGTATGGAGAAATCCGGCTTCGCCAGAGACATTTTTCTATCGAAAAATGTACAAATTTAGCTTGCTGTCAAAAACAAAAATATATATAGGCCTATGCTGGCTCGCTACCGCTCGCCAGGAAAATATTGACAGCTGGATGGGGATAAACGTCTTAAAGCAGCAGGCTGAATGGGGCCGAATGGATACAAGCCAAAGAGAGAGGGAGAGAAAGAAAAAAAGGCGAGGCGGGCCCCCTTAATCTGATAAAGTCATTGATGAGACTCTATTTAAATCTATTTGTTTCAGGATCTCGACCTGGTATTTTATATGGTCTTCCGCGTGCACGCTCGCACACACACACACACACACACCTCCCCGTGGCGTAACTGATAGCGCGTCTGGCTAACAACCAGAAGGTCCCGGGTTCGAGACCCAGGCTGGGAAGAGACATTTGGGCAAGTCTCCTAACAGTGTAGACGCTGTTCACCTAGCAGTATAAATAGGAACCTGGTATAAGTGGACGAAGTTATGACGTCCCATCTGGGGTTGGTGATCGGTTACAAGGTGAGATGGGTATCGTACTGGTCAACCTAAGCTACTGGTCAACCTAATGGTGGGGGCCACACATTCACGTATATTGCTCCCGTCAGCTCCCGTCTTTTGTAAATGAAGGTATATTGGTAGTTGGCAACATATTACGTAAAACGTAAGGGCATAATACGCAAAACGTAAATTAAATTGCGGCCAGTCGGGGGGGGGGGGGGGTGGTACTCACGCATGGCGAGAGTAGAAACGAGTAGTCCACGTGGGTCGGGAATGTTGTGGGTGCGGCCAAGGCCGCGCGGTTGTTGATTCGAGTGGAATCAAATACGTGGCTCGCCCTCACGTACGTCAAAAGACGGGAAAACTTACGACCGACCTGGCCACCACGGCCGTCTGACTGGAGCAGCCTCGTCAGACGTAGCAGCTACCCCGTCAGATGAGAGCTGCTCTCGTCCATCGTGGAAAGTTCCAGTCGAACGTGGAAGTTTACATTAGTTTGGCAACGCCGCCGCACTGCGTGTTGCCGGGAAGACGCGGCAATGTCGTACGGGGGGGTATATAGGGACAGCGGGAGTTACTGCCGTCATACCTCTCACCACACCACGACGACCACCACCATCCCTGCTACTCTGCCACGCTCTGCACGCTGCCCTGCCCTGCCCTGTCACCATGGCTACCAAGGCTACCAAGAGAAGCATGAAGAAGACGTCTGCAACCTCACCGCCTGTCCCCTTGACGCCTGCAACCTCATCACCGCCTGTCCCCTTGATGCCTGCAACCTCGCCTGTCTCCTCGAACTCTGCAACCTCACCGCCAGGCCCCTCGAACTCTGCAACCTCACCGGCTGTCCCCTCGTCGTCTGGAACCTCGCCGATTAACCCCTCTGACGGTGAAGTGTTAATGAATATACCCGACGATGATGGAGAGGTGTTGGACGTGGATGAAAGTGAGGAAAACCCCGACGAAGTTGAACAGGGACAGGGACAGGAACAGCCAACAGTACCAATAAAACGGCGCCGGAAGAGCACCAACATTATCCTGACGGAGGCGCAGGAGCGTATGTTGGGAGACTGGCTGGAGAATGATGTGCCTTATCTGTATGATAAGGGTGATAACCGCCACAAAGACAAGGAGCACATCGACCATGTTTGGGCGGAGAAGGCAGCCAGTCTGGACCCCCCCATCACCGGCTTGGAATTGTTGACGTGGTTCACCTCTCTCCGCTCCAAGTTTGGTAGGCTCACCAAGGACAAGAGTGGTGAGGGGGCCAAGAGGTTGACTGAGAGGGAGAAGTGGATACTGACCATGTTCCAGTTCCTCAAGCCCCATATCGTGCGACAGAAGAATCCCCGGAATCTGGGTATGCCTCAGGTACGTTTATATTAGTTTGTTTCCCAACCTTTTCACTATTAACCCTCTCCGACATATGACGCAATTTTGAGCCTATTAGGGATACTTTAAAGCCTTTATTACCATCAGGGTTTTTTACAAACCTTTATTTTAGTTACTTCAACCTCTGCAGTTGTCTTTGAGTTAGATGTGGGCAGAAAACTAATTTTGGAGAGGTAATTATAAGAGTGAGAGAACTCTATTTCTTATTGCTAATCTGGCAACCTCTGCGTCATATATGTCTGAAGGGGTTAATTCGTCAACAACATCAATATTTTCCTGGCGAGCGATAGCAAGCCAAGAGTTTTGGCGTCCTCAGGACAGTAACAGGATTTGTCTTTTTCTGAAATATTTTGCTTATAATGGTGCCATTATTTTTGTAAAATTATCTTGTTCACTTAATTTTATAATTACCTAACATTTTTGTTAATGAAACACATAATAACACAAAGCAGTTTATTCATTTTATTTAAAGGTTACAAAGATGAATGGTTATGTTGATTGGTATTTAACAGTTCATAAATAATTTACATGTTACTAATTATACATTCATATCTCAACAGTCTGCTGCCCAAGCTGCCGAACCTTCTCCTGTGCATGCTCCTGTGCCTCCTGTGTGTGGTCCTCTGCCTGATGACCCCGCCCCAGCAGACGCCGATGAGGAAGACCAAGCAGCCGGCAGTCAGGAGAACACCACCCCAGCCATCTCCATGCCTCCGCGGAGGGCGAAGCAGGGGAAGCCTCCTGGTGCTGTTCCTGCAACCCACGGAACCGGAACCCTGGAGCAAGTGAGTAGAGGAAATATTAGTTTCATAATAGCAACAATAACTTTGAACATATTGGCTTCCCAGAATACCACATCATTTTATTTGTTAACATTCATAATTGGTTAATTATTGAAATATGTTATGTTTCGTGTGTTGTGCAACGTGTTAATCTTCTCTTTTTCCATAATGGTAACAACAACTTTGAACATATTAGGCTTCACAGAATACCACATCATTTTATTTGTTAACATTCATAATGGATCCAATATTAAAATATATTATGTTTCGTGTGTTTAATGTTCTCTTGTTCCTTGTTCCCTTTCCAGGTCCTTGCCACTGCGGAGCAGGTTCGGCAGAACCTGGCTGGGGTGGCTGATTTGGTGGAGGACCCCGAACTCCAGTATTGGCACGCCTCCATGGATGTCATGGCAAAGGACTGTGTGGGGTTGCCGGCCAATTTTATAACTCCATTCAAGAGTGAGCTCCTGGCAGCCCTCCACAGGTTCAAGACTGCCTTTGAGAAGGGAGTCACCAGTGTTTGTCCGGACCTCATGCTGCATGCCATAAGAAATTATGGCATTCCGGCGCCACAACCACAACCTCAACCACAACCACCTCAACCTCAACCTCAACCAACCGCTGCTGTGATGTACCAGGGCACTCCGACAATCACCCTGCCTCAACCAGTGTTGCCCAAGCTTGCTCCTACCTACGTGCTACCTGCACACCAGGTTGCAGCACTGCAGACGTTGATGATGCGGCCGCCCAGTTTGGGCTTGTGAACACAAGCTTCAACTTAGAACACTATCTGCCTGCATCCTCACCTGCACCTTTGAACCCAGCTACGCCGGCACCAAACATTGATCCCGAACAGACCCTGGAGACCCCCAAGAAGCAACCCTAATCTGAGCCTGGAGACCCCAAAGATGTAATAATGTTAGGATATATTTTGTAGATAATGAAAGATGTATTAAAAATAAAAATAAATTTTGTAATGACGTGTGTGTTTCTAATTCCAATTTTGTAGCTAAAGTATTTATTAATAAGATGACAAATCAAATGTATACTGAAAGTAATAAAAAAGAAATGACTAATTGAAAAGAAATACTGATAATATGGTTAATAATAAATATGAAAAATCATGAAAAATTAAATAAAACATACAGTACAAAACAAATGAAACATTGAAACAATTAACAACGTGATTGAAATATAAAACTAAAAGATGAAAAATAAAGTAAGCAGGGAACAATTAAAGTAATTAAAGGAAATTTAAAAATATACAATAACAAATATATGGAAGAACCTACAAACTTACTGAACATCAAAAGTAACTGATAAAAGTACAATACAAAGCAAACTGGCAAAGACTCTATAACAAAAATTTAAGATGAAACTGATATATACAGCAAAATACAAATTAAACAGGGGAAAACCTCACTCACCTAAATACGGTCATCCTGCCAACCCACAGATCCTTGAGGGGAAGAGAAGTAGGTCTTGAGGTAGTCCCGTTGCTCCTTGGCAAGCCTGGTTGCAGTGTTGCAGGCCATGGTTGGTAGGTTCTTTCCTACAGGTGGGTCAGTCCTCCAGGGGCCAGGTATGAGTTCGTGGGTGTGTGGGTCCTCTTGATCTACCTCTGCTCGGGGTGGGTTTCGTCCTCGTAGGATGTTGTGCAGAATGCATGAGGCCAACACAACAACCTCTGCACGCTCAGGTTTCATAGATATTGGAGTGTACAAAACCCGGAAGCGGTTGGCAAGAATGCCAAAGGCGTTCTCTACCACCCGGCGGCCCCTGCTGAGTCTGTAGTTGTAGATCCGTTCAGGTTTCGAGAGGAATCGTTGGAGGTAGGGCTTCATCATGTAGGGGCACAGAGGGAATGCATCATCCCCTACTAACAAGTAGTCCGTGGGTGGTCCAGTGGGATCGGTAGAGATGACATGGGGGGGGGGGGGGGGGGCAGTTTGGCGGTCTGTCTTTCAAGCAACTTAGACAGAGGGGTGTGTGCAAAGCCACCACCATCAGACTCTGATCCTATGGCCCCAACGTCGACGTAGATGAACTTGTAGTTGGAGTCAACAATTGCCAACAGGACAATGGAAAAAAACTTCTTGTAGTTGAAGTAATATGTGCCACCAAAGGAGGGGTTGCGGATCCGTATGTGTTTGCCATCAATGGCTCCTACACAATGCGGCAGGTTCCATCGTTCCTCAAAGCCGCTGGCAACCTCCTTCCATTCATCAGGCGATTGTGGCGTTTTGAGCTCCTGATCTCCGTAGACAGAGATGATGGCCTGGCATGTGTCTGGAACAATTTGGCTGATGGTGTTGTGGGCAACACGAAAGTTGTATTGCAGGATCTTATAGGAATCACCCGTAGCGAGGAAACTTAGGGTGATGGCCACCCGCAGACCAGGAGGAATGGGTTTTCGCCAGAACGTAGGTTTCCTCTGAATGATGGGGGTGACACGTTCCACAATCTCATCAAATAGTTGTTTGTCTACCCGGGTGAAGTTCTTGTACAGTAGTGGACATTCTCTGGCCAACTCTTGCATGAGGTTCTCATAATGGCCATGTTCAGGCCTCCGTTGTAGATATGGCCACACCCACACTGTCCTCTTGGTCCTTTCCTTCTTCTTCTCTTGTTCCTCTTGATGGATGGAGTTTGCTATTGCAAGTAGTTTTAAGACTTCTATGTAGGCAAGGATGCATTGTATGAGCTGCGTGTTATGCCTAATCTCCGGTTTGATTAAGGAGTTCACAAATTTGAACTCCTCCAGGATGAATTCCGTGATGTTCTGCATGGTGCAGAGGAATGAGTGGGAATGGGAAAGATGTGGCCATTCCTGCCCTTTTGTACTTCCCAGATTGCAACCCCGACAGACGTGGTTGACAAAGACTGTCTTTGTCTGTGTTTGGTCAGACGGGGTGTGCCTATGATTGGCTGGAACCGGTCCAGGTACGACCTAACAAATCCCAAGACGTGCGGCCTCAGCTACGCCGGTCTTGTGGGGGTGTGGCATGGGCGTGGCCTGTGTTCCCGCAAATCGGGCAGCCCATGCAGTCGAACGGGGCTATGCTTACGCACGTCGCAAACACGTACGTAGTTCAATAAGACTCCATTACGTCTGACGTAACACTGGCCCCGTTACGGTACGTCTGTCGGGAACTGCAATAGTCGTGGTAGAACGGGCGTTCACGGCAGGAACTACTCGCGTCTTTACATAAATTGGCGATTACGCCGGACGGGAGCTGACGGGAGCAATATACGTGAATGTGTGACCCCACCAGAAGCCTTCGGGTGAGACTGGTACCGTACAGATTAACCCTAAGCCTTCGTTTCCAGATGTCGCCAATGGGGGAAAATAAAAAATTTGTCTGCTATTTTTCCCGCCTTAGGTTCGCACCAAACCCAAATCTGTTGCCATCGAGTGAATTAAATTTTTAAAATCGCAGTCATCAAAATATCACTGGATTTCTAGTCATGAATTTGACAGACATATTACTCTAACATTCTATTCAGTACATTGTCCAATATACAAAGTATTTATGATTAATAAAACATATTTGATTAGGCCCACAAAAACACATGGCAGTCATTCAAAAAAGTAGTCCTGTTAATATTTTAATAGATAGGTATCCATGTCCTAAAATTTAAATGATATGTATAAAAACTCGAGATGAACTTATAAAATAATCGTCATTAGCCACTTTACTGGATATTAGATTATACAATTATAAACTAGTTTCAGATCTGGCAAGCGCATAATAAATTAATGCCAGTGTTCGCTACCCATAATAGTCATTAAACGAAACTTCTCGGACAGTAAACATCTCTTCCCCACTTAACTTGCTTTGTTAAATTTGACATTAGTTGTGCATCTATATGCACATTAGCAGTAATGGTGGTAGATATTTGGTTCTCACAGATGGAAATCTTAATATAATGTGGATTATAGTCTTAATAAAGGTAAAATGTTCAGTTATAGATTGTGTCGTGCGTGCGTGTGTGTATTCCAAGGTTGCCAGCACACATCACATCTCCAAACTCGCCCAAAAGTAGCCCAATCACTTAATACCGCACAACAGACAATTTCAGCTATTTTAATCCTACCACACACATTTTCTGATATGTTTATCTTTAACAGCCATGCATGCATGATACTATGAGTTCCCCAAATATAACTAGGCCTAGTCCCATATAGCCTACTGTATGAGTAGTGGCCTACGTGTCATATCATTTAAATATTAATGAAATACCACATACATTATTATCACAATCATGCACTCATCAAATCTGCATCAATGTCCCAATCCCCCCTCACAAACAATCACTTAATTAGGCTATTCAGTCACCACCACATAGGCTACCATACATGTATAGTACAGTCACCACCACATAGGCTACCATACATGTATAGTACAGTCACCACCACATAGGCTACCATACATGTATAGTACAGTCACCACCACATAGGCTACCATACATGTATAGTACAGTCACCACCACATAGGCTACCATACATGTATAGTACAGTCACCACCACATAGGCTACCATACATG
This sequence comes from Paralithodes platypus, assembly GCA_032716605.1. Classification (NCBI taxonomy): domain Eukaryota; kingdom Metazoa; phylum Arthropoda; class Malacostraca; order Decapoda; family Lithodidae; genus Paralithodes; species Paralithodes platypus. Next base: position 15,805,412 of record CM064490.1, read on the forward strand.
TATAGTACAGTCACCACCACATAGGCTACCATACATGTATAGTACAACCAACAGAAAGCCATGATGAACGTTTGTATGAAATGTAGCCTAGCTATAGGCTACTCAACACTCGACACCTCTACAACTTTAATAGTATATAGAACCAGCCCAATTCCGCTTTCCTCAATGTTAGTTAGTTAGGATAATACTTCAGAGGCTATCCACCCCATCACACTGTAAATCAAGAATATAATATCGTTTGAAATGGAAACTCGCAAATCTACGCTTCTGAACGAATCCTAACTAGCCCAATGGTGCGAACAAAAGAAGACCTTGGCAACACTGTTACAGTACGTATATCCCGCCGCGGTCAGCTGACGACCGAAACAGTCGCCCGTGTTGTAAAAAAAAAAAATATATTATTTTTTTCGAATTTCCTGCATCTCCACGTATGTAATTTGATGCCTCTGTGTTCTATGACATTCTGATTCACATTGATTGATTTCCTGTCACTGGTCTAATAAGAAAAATAGCCGGTAACATATTTAGCTGCCCGATTTGATAGTGGATTATAAATTGGTAACTTTAAAGCGCACGATAGCTTGTTTTGTAGGAAAGAAACTATAGTGCGCATGCGCAGACATTCAACCTGCCAAATTCTACAGCTACAGAATATAATACCGTATGTTCAGCCAATTTCTACTGAAACACGTATTTGTTAGTAACTAAAAAGGAAGTAAATACAATACTTCAATGAGTATTAAAATTTCGCCCAGCCTATTACACCACATTAGATGAAACTAAATTTCTTGTTCAGGAAGCTGATATTTATGTATTAAATTATGTTAATAATTATATATTAACTGCATTAACGAGTATATAACCATCATATAATGAATCTAGTAAAAATATACTACACAACTATGTGTCATAGATAGTTGAGAACTGTATTAAATCTCTTAAATCACGAAAACCCTCAAAACACCTCAATGGTGCATCACACACGATGGTCATTTGAATAAGACCCCCAGCGCCATCTGGATTTTTAGTACAGTTTTACCTCATTGGCTAAAATACAGACTACGCAAACATCCACAGCCATTCCAACGATACATAACCACTTAACATGCATTTCACGCAATACATTACCAGTTAAGAAGGCGCGATAATGAGCTTAGCTCGCATTGCTGCGTGGATTCCCCTTGGCGAACAAGCAAGTGAATACACACACACACAGTCACACACACCATGAAGTTGACTGATCTACAGTATATATAATTGGCATTAGTTTGTATTACGGTAGACTGAAAGGGAGATAGGCCATTTTTCTGGACCCCTTTCTCCCTCGTGTTTAGCCCCATTAGTTTTTAAATTTTATGAAGTTTGGCCCATTAGTTTGGCGATTTTAAGACCTTTCGCCCATTTTCTTTGTCAATATTAAGACTGTTCGTGTCATTTAGGTGTCATTTTTATCCTGGCGAGCGATACGGAGCCTGTAATTTAGGAAAAACCGGCCTTCGAGCGAAAAATGTAAAAATATATCTTGAAGGGGGATCCTAGGGTTGTTATTTTAAGTGTGATGGAAGTCTAGGGAGGAAACTGGAAAAATATTAAATAAATGACAAAAATCCACCAAAAAGTGAACCATATTAATGCCTCCATAGTAACACGTTGCTACAACTATTACTTCTACACACACAGGCACAACAGGCTACCCATTGTAACTCTCTCTATACAGATACCAGGACGTCCTTTTATTCATATTCTGGCAACTATTGACGATTTCGTTAAGCTTAGGAAGGACCTCTAGCAATAATAAGGCTGCCATATATCTCGACCAACCCTTTTAACTACTGCAGATCCTTCCCAAGCTGCATAATATCGTCAAAAATATACCTAGAAGAAAATATACCTAGAAGAAAATATACCTAGAAGAAATTATACCTAGAAGAAAATATACCTAGAAGAAAATATACCTAGAAGAAAATATACCTAGAAGAAAATATACCTAGAAGAAAATATACCTAGAAAATATACCTAGAAGAAAATATACCTAGAAGAAAATATACCTAGAAGAAAATATACCTAGAAGAAATTATACCTAGAAGAAAATATACCTAGAAGGAAATATACCTTGAAGGAAATATACCTAGAAGGAAATATACCTAGAAAATATACCTAGAAGAAATATACCTAGAAGAAAATATACCTAGAAGAAAATATACCTAGAAGAAAATATACCTAGAAGAAAATATACCTAGAAAATATACCTAGAAGAAAATATACCTAGAAGGAAATATACCTAGAAGGAAATATACCTAGAAGAAAATATACCTAGAAAATATACCTAGAAAATATACCTAGAAGAAAATATACCTAGAAGAAAATATACCTAGAAGAAAATATACCTAGAAGAAAATATACCTAGAAGAAAATATACCTAGAAGAAAATATACCTAGAAGAAAATATACCTAGAAAATATACCTAGAAGAAAATATACCTAGAAGGAAATATACCTAGAAGGAAATATACCTAGAAGAAAATATACCTAGAAAATATACCTAGAAAATATACCTAGAAGAAAATATACCTAGAAGAAAATATACCTAGAAGAAAATATACCTAGAAGAAAATATACCAAGAAGAAAATATACCTAGAAGAAAATATACCTAGAAGAAATTATACCTAGAAGAAAATATACCTAGAAGGAAATATACCTTGAAGGAAATATACCTAGAAGGAAATATACCTAGAAAATATACCTAGAAGAAATATACCTAGAAGAAAATATACCTAGAAGAAAATATACCTAGAAGAAAATATACCTAGAAAATATACCTAGAAGAAAATATACCTAGAAGAAAATATACCTAGAAGAAAATATACCTAGAAGAAAATATACCTAGAAGAAAATATACCTAAAAGAAAATATACCTAGAAAATATACCTAGAAAATATACCTAGAAGAAAATATACCTAGAAGAAAATATACCTAGAAGAAAATATACCTAGAAGAAAATATACCTAGAAGAAAATATACCTAGAAGAAAATATACCTAGAAGAAAATATACCTAGAAGAAAATATACCTAGAAGAAAATATACCTAGAAGAAAATATACCTAGAAGAAAATATAGCTCACGTCGCTGGTACTCAAAGGGTTAACTCTCTACAGATACCAGTCTTCCTCTTATTATGGCTGCTTGTTGACGTTATTTTCAGATCAGGAAGGAATTATGGGAGTTAGAGAGTTAAGGGGGGTCACCTGCTCTTTTTCTCTTTCTCTCCTTTTCTCTGGCTTGTATCCATTCGGCCCCATTCAGCCAACTGTTTAAGACGTTTATCCACATCTAGGTGTTGATTTATTCCTGGAGAGCGATAGCGAGCCAGCATTGTATGGAGAAATCCGGCTTCGGCGGAGACATTTTTCTATCGAAAAATTTACAAATTTAGCTTGCTGTCAAAACAAAGATATATACAGTATATGCTGGCTCGCTACCGATCGCCAGGAAAATATTGACAGCTGGATGGGGATAAACGTCTGAAAACAGTAGGCTGAATGGAGCCGAATGGATACAAGCCAAAGAGAGAGGGAGAGAAAGAGAACAAAAGCGAGGTGGGGTTGGTTAAGAAAGTGTTCTGGAGTGTTGAAAGGGTTGACAGTCCAGGGTGTCAAACCAAAGCAGAGTCCATTATTTATATATATATATATTTTTTTTTTATTGTACATGTCAAGATAAAATTAGGGTTTCTAGTTACAATTATGTCTATAGAAGTGATCAAATGTCTAAACAATGCTATGTCATGTTAATTTTCGTGTAGCCCTTAATAGCGTAATGCATAAGTGCGCGGAATTTCGATGTGAGTATCCTAGGTTCGAGTCCTTGGAGTGCCACATGTATTTGTTGATTTCATTAATTGAGTTTAGAGGTGAAGTTGGTTGGTGGAAAAAACAATAATTAATTCCAGTCATCTAACAAAATTGCTCCGGCTTGACACACATACCTTACAAATATGTGTATAACAATAACAGATAAATTAGTTGTACAGTACACACATGTTTCGGAGTAAAGCTGAATTTTATTTTGTATATTTTAACTACCCAAAATCCAAGCTTGGAGGTATAAAGTAACACAATATGTTATCAACAATGAGTGTTCAATTCCCCCAAATAAAACGTTAATAATGTGTGCAAACTTACATGATGGCGACAGAAACTACACAGATATATGAAAATAGTCTAAAACCACCGGGAGCGACTACACAACACAACCTCCCTCCTCGATGTCTAGAGTGACACTGGCAGTGACACGCCACAATCCAAATCCAATGGAACTATTTCGACACACCGTCACACGAACGAAGTCGCTGAAGTCTCTGGAATTTGGGTTACCCTACAAAAGTTTTCAAGATTATATTGAGGGACCCCACCTCGCTTTTTTTCTCTTTTTCTCCCTCTCTCTTTGGCTTGTATCCATTCGGCCCCATTCAGCCTACTGTTTTAAGACGTTTACCCCCATCCTGGTGTCAATATCTTCCTGGCGAGCGGTAGCGAGCCAGCATAAATATATTTCTTTTGGACAAGCTAAATTTGTACATTTTCGATAGAAAAGTCTCTCTCTGAAGCCGGATTTCTCCATACAATGCTTGCTCGCTATCGCTCGCCAGGAAGAAATCGACACCTGGATGGGGATAACCGTCTTAAAACAGTTGGCTGAATGGAGCCGAATGGATATAAGCCAGGGAAAGAGAGAAAAGGAGAGGAAGATAAAAAAGCCGGTGACCCCCCTTAACCACTAAAATATGCGAATAACCCCTTCTGTACCGATGACGTCTTTTGAAGTTTATTATAGCTATATGTCGACGATTTATTATAGCTATATGTCGACGATTTATTATAGCTATATGTAGACGATTTATTATAGCTATATGTAGACGATTTATTATAGCTATATGTAGACGATTTATTATAGCTATATGTAGACGATTTATTATAGCTATATGTAGACGATTTATTATAGCTATATGTAGACGATTTGAAGTTTATTATAGCTATATGTAGACGATTTATTATAGCTATATGTAGACGATTTATTATAGCTATATGTAGACGATTTATTATAGCTATATGTCGACGATTTATTATAGCTATATGTCGACGATTTATTATAGCTATATGTAGACGATTTATTATAGCTATATGTAGACGATTTATTATAGCTATATGTAGACGATTTATTATAGCTATATGTAGACGATTTATTATAGCTATATGTAGACGATTTATTATAGCTATATGTCGACGATTTATTATAGCTATATGTAGACGATTTATTATAGCTATATGTCGACGATTTATTATAGCTATATGTAGACGATTTATTATAGCTATATGTAGACGATTTGAAGTTTATTATAGCTATATGTAGACGATTTATTATAGCTATATGTCGACGATTTATTATAGCTATATGTAGACGATTTATTATAGCTATATGTAGACGATTTAAAGTTTATTATAGCTATATGTAGACGATTTATTATAGCTATATGTCGACGATTTATTATAGCTATATGTAGACGATTTATTATAGCTATATGTAGACGATTTATTATAGCTATATGTAGACGATTTATTATAGCTATATGTAGACGATTTATTATAGCTATATGTAGACGATTTATTATAGCTATATGTCGACGATTTATTATAGCTATATGTAGACGATTTATTATAGCTATATGTCGACGATTTATTATAGCTATATGTAGACGATTTATTATAGCTATATGTAGACGATTTGAAGTTTATTATAGCTATATGTAGACGATTTATTATAGCTATATGTCGACGATTTATTATAGCTATATGTAGACGATTTATTATAGCTATATGTAGACGATTTGAAGTTTATTATAGCTATATGTAGACGATTTATTATAGCTATATGTCGACGATTTATTATAGCTATATGTAGACGATTTATTATAGATATAGACGATTTATTATAGCTATATGTAGACGATTTATTATAGCTATATGTAGACGATTTGAAGTTTATTATAGCTATATGTAGACGATTTATTATAGCTATATGTCGACGATTTATTATAGCTATATGTAGACGATTTATTATAGCTATATGTAGACGATTTATTATAGCTATATGTAGACGATTTATTATAGCTATATGTAGACGATTTATTATAGCTATATGTAGACGATTTATTATAGCTATATGTCGACGATTTATTATAGCTATATGTAGACGATTTATTATAGCTATATGTAGACGATTTATTATAGCTATATGTAGACGATTTGAAGTTTATTATAGCTATATGTAGACGATTTATTATAGCTATATGTAGACGATTTATTATAGCTATATGTAGACGATTTATTATAGCTATATGTAGACGATTTATTATAGCTATATGTAGACGATTTGAAGTTTATTATAGCTATATGTAGACGATTTATTATAGCTATATGTAGACGATTTATTATAGCTATATTTTTTTTTTTTTTTTTTTTTTAAGAGACAATGAACGGAGGAAGGAAAAACACAGATAAAACAAAAAGGTCCATGTGCCTAAAGGCATCCTCCATTCATAAAATGTTTGTAACAACTGGATTTAAACATTTGTTGATTGTAAGTTTGTGGAAAGCAATTCGAGGGAAGTGAATTCCAAAGAGTAGTAGCTCTGGGGATAAATGAATTCTGATAAGCAGAAGTTCTGCATTGTGGAGGAGAAAGTGTAAATTCATGGGCGCTCTCAGCTGCCCTAGTTCTACGGGGAAAGATGTGGAGAGGCGGCACAATTGAAGCAAGTTCCTCGGAACAATTGCTGTGAAAATATCTGTAGAATAATGCAAGGGATGCAACGTTTCTTCGTATGGCTAATGTAGGAAGGTCCTGTGTGATTGCAGGGTTATTGATTAATCTAATAGCTTTATTTTGAATTTTGTCCAACTGCCTCAATGCAACCACTCCACTTCCACCCCACAGAGGTGAACAGTAATCCATCTGAGAGCGCACATGACTTTTATATATTACGGCCAACTGCTCGTCAGTGAAGAATTCTCGAACTCTGTACAGGAGTCCCAGTTTTTTAGAGGCATTCTTAGCAATGCTCCTAACATAATGTGTCCAGCTCAAGTTAGTAGTTAATGTTACACCGAGAATGTCAATACTAGGGGAAGTGGGAATATTTACATCATTAAAAAATATATGGGAGTCAGTGAGATTCTGTCGGTTAGAAAATTGAATGTACTTGGTTTTCTGTGCATTAAAGGAAACTAGATTCTCTTGTCCCCATTCATTAATTCTAGAAAGGTCCTGGTTCAGAGAAATTGCAGTGTTTAATTTTGAATTTATAAGATCGGGTTGGGTGAAAGAATTGGTAAATGTGAAGGAACTGTGGAGTGTTGAGTCATCTGCGTAGGAATGTATTGGATTATGAGTGGTAGATATGAGATCATTGATATGAATGAGGAACAGAGTTGGGGCCAAAACTGATCCCTGGGGAACACCAGCATTTATTGAGTGAAATTGAGAATAAAGGCCATCTACCATTACACATATTTTTCTGTTATGAAGATAAGAAGAAATTAGTGGAACTAATGATGCAAGGCCGTAGTGTGACATCTTCGACAATAAGGATTGATGCCAGACTCTATCAAATGCCTTTGATATATCCAGTGCTATTGTATGTGTTTCACCATGTTGGTCTGTAGCTTGGTTGATTTGATGCGTAAGAAGGCAAAGAATGTCTGCAGTTGATCGACATCGTCTAAACCCATATTGCCTATCACTGATTAATTTATTATTCTCCAGATGCTTAATTATGTGATTATTTAATATAATTTCAAAAACTTTGCCAAGAGTGGAAGTTATAGCTATTGGTCTGTAGTTTGATGGATCTGAAGAGGCACCTTTTTTAGGAACTGGATGGATGTTTGCTTCTTTCCAGGGTACTGGGAAGCATGAGGTATGAGTACACAGACGGAAAATTTTTGCCAATACAGGAGCGAGCACCAAGGAGCAATTCTTAAGTACTATTGGAGGAATTTCATCTGGACCAGGAGCCTTATCTACTGAGAGATTCTGCAAAATAGTTTTGACATGTCTGGTGTGGATCTTAAGTGAGGGAATTTCAGGTGAATTAAAATTAAGTACAGGGACATCTTGATTTATGTCATCTAAGGTTGAGTTGGTGGAGAAAATATCTGCAAGAAGGTTAGCTTTATATGTAGCTTTATATGTAGACGATTTGAAGTTTATTATAGCTATATGTAGACGATTTATTATAGCTATATGTAGACGATTTATTATAGCTATATGTAGACGATTTATTATAGCTATATGTAGACGATTTATTATAGCTATATGTAGACGATTTATTATAGCTATATGTAGACGATTTATTATAGCTATATGTCGACGATTTATTATAGCTATATGTAGACGATTTATTATAGCTATATGTAGACGATTTATTATAGCTATATGTAGACGATTTATTATAGCTATATGTAGACGATTTATTATAGCTATATGTAGAAGATTTATTATAGCTATATGTAGACGATTTGAAGTTTATTATAGCTATATGTAGACGATTTATTATAGATATATGTAGACGATTTATTATAGCTATATGTAGACGATTTGAAGTTTATTATAGCTATATGTAGACGATTTATTATAGCTATATGTAGACGATTTATTATAGCTATATGTAGACGATTTATTATAGCTATATGTAGACGATTTGAAGTTTATTATAGCTATATGTAGACGATTTATTATAGCTATATGTAGACGATTTATTATAGCTATATGTAGACGATTTGAAGTTTATTATAGCTATATGTAGACGATTTATTATAGCTATATGTAGACGATTTATTATAGCTATATGTCGACGATTGTATGCAGTTTATGAAGGATCTGTCGTAGTAACAAATTACTACCGGGAACAATGGTCAAGTGGGATAGTTCGAAGCCTGTTATAATTGTTGGAGGCTCTTTTTAAACTGAATACAAGCGTCTAATAGTAGCCAGAATAAAGCTTAAAAGACGTTGCCGGTACGGAAGGGGTTAAGGGGGCTCACCTGCCTTTTTTTTCTCCTTTTTTCTCTTTCTCTGGCTTGTATCCATTCGGCCCCATTTAAGAAGTTTATCCTTATCCAGGTGTCGATTTTTTCCTGGCGAGCGGTAGCGAGCCAGCATACTATTCAAAATGTTTTTGACAGCAGGCTAAATTTGTAAATTTTTCGATAGAAAAATGTCTTCGGCGAAGCCGCAATTCTCCATATATTGCTGGCGAGCGATATATCAACACCTCGATGGGGATAAACGTCTTAAAACTCCTAATTTCTTTGTCAATATTAAGACCTTACGTGCTATTTAGGTGTCGATTTCTTTCCTGGCGAACGATAGTTAGGCTGTAACTTATGAAAAACCGGCCTTTGGCCGGGATTTTTTTCTACCGAAAAATGTACAAATTAATCTAAAATGGGGATCTAATGGATGATTATTTAAGTTTGATGAAGGTCTAGGGAGGAAACTAGAAAAATAATATAAATATATAATTAAATGAGCAAATAAATAAGCCCCTCCCCCTTAAGTTAAATAATATAATTTAACCCCTTCTATACCGGCGTTGTCTGTTTAGCTTTATCTGACTACCATTAAACGATTTTATTCAGTTTAAAAAGAGCCTCCAGCAATTAAAAAGCTTCGAACTATCTCATATAACCCTTCTTACTACCTCAGATCCTTCTTAACCCTTTCACGTTTTTATGACACAGAGGTTGCCAGATTAGCAATAATAAATAGAGTTCTCTCATTCTTATAATTACCTCTCCGAAATTAGTTTTCTGTCCACAGCTAACTCAAAGACAACTGCAGAGGTTGAAGTAACTAAACTAAAGGTTTCTAAATACCCCTGATGGTAACAAAGGCTTTAAAGTATCCCTAATAGGCTCAACATTGCGTCAAAAACGTGAGAGGGTTAAACTGCCCATAACTGTCTAAATATTGCAAGATTATAAACAATTGTATTCAGTTTAAAAAGGGCCTCCAGCACTTAAAAAGCTTCGAACTATCTCATATGACCCTTCTTACTATCTCAGATCCTTCTTAAGGGGAGATGGGCCGGTTTTCTGGACCACTTTCTCCCTCATTTTTAGCCCCATTAGTTTTCAGATGTTAAGATGTTTGCCGTATTAGTTAGTCGATTTTAAGACCTTTCGCCCCATTTCTTCGTCAATATTTAGACCTTTCGTGCTATTTAGGTGTCATTTTTTTTTCCTGGCGAACGATAGTGAGCCTGTAATGTTGGAAAAACCGGCCTTCGGTCGGGAAATTTTTCTACCGAAAAATATACAAATTAATCTAGAAGGGGGATCTAATGGATGTTTATTTTTATTTAATTTGATGGAGGTCTAGGGAGGAAACTAGAAAAATAATGAATACATGCAAAAATCACCCAAAAAGTGAACCATTCCCCCCCTTAAACTGCCCATAACTGTCTAAATATTGCCAGATTAAATGTAAAAGACGTCGCCGGCACAGAAGTGGTTAATCATAGCCAGTAAACGGTCATAGAATATTGCCAGATTAAATGTAAAAGACGTAGCCGGCACAGAAGTGGTTAATCATAGCCAGTAAACGGTCATAGAATATTGCCAGATTAAATGTAAAAGACGTCGCCGGCACAGAAGTGGTTAATCATAGCCAGTAAACGGTCACAGAATATTGCCAGATTAAATGTAAAAGACGTCGCCGGCACAGAAGTGGTTAATCATAGCCAGTAAACGGTCATAGAATATTGATCAGATTAAATGTAAAAGACGTCGCCGGCACAGAAGTGGTTAATCATAGCCAGTAAACGGTCATAGAATATTGCCAGATTAAATGTAAAAGACGTCGCCGGCACAGAAGTGGTTAATCATAGCCAGTAAACGGTCATAGAATATTGCCAGATTAAATGTAAAAGACGTCGCCGGCACAGAAGTGGTTAATCATAGCCAGTAAACGGTCATAGAATATTGCCAGATTAAATGTAAAAGACGTCGCCGGCACAGAAGTGGTTAATCATAGCCAGTAAACGGTCATAGAATATTGCCAGATTAAATGTAAAAGACGTCGCCGGCACAGAAGTGGTTAATCATAGCCAGTAAACGGTCATAGAATATTGCCAGATTAAATGTAAAAGACGTCGCCGGCACAGAAGTGGTTAATCATAGCCAGTAAACGGTCATAGAATATTGCCAGATTAAATGTAAAAGACGTTGCCGGCACAGAAGTGGTTAATCATAGCCAGTAAACGGTCATAGAATATTGCCAGATTAAATGTAAAAGACGTAGCCGGCACAGAAGTGGTTAATCATAGCCAGTAAACGGTCATAGAATATTGCCAGATTAAATGTAAAAGACGTCGCCGGCACAGAAGTGGTTAATCATAGCCAGTAAACGGTCATAGAATATTGCCAGATTAAATGTAAAAGACGTAGCCGGCAGAGAAGTGGTTAATCATAGCCAGTAAACGGTCATAGAATATTGCCAGATTAAATGTAAAAGACGTCGCCGGCACAGAAGTGGTTAATCATAGCCAGTAAACGGTCATATAATATTGCCAGATTAAATGTAAAAGACGTAGCCGGCACAGAAGTGGTTAATCATAGCCAGTAAACGGTCATAGAATATTGCCAGATTAAATGTAAAAGACGTCGCCGGCACAGAAGTGGTTAATCATAGCCAGTAAACGGTCATAGAATATTGCCAGATTAAATGTAAAAGACGTAGCCGGCACAGAAGTGGTTAATCATAGCCAGTAAACGGTCATATAATATTGCCAGATTAAATGTAAAAGACGTCGCCGGCACAGAAGTGGTTAATCATAGCCAGTAAACGGTCATAGAATATTGCCAGATTAAATGTAAAAGACGTCGCCGGCACAGAAGTGGTTAATCATAGCCAGTAAACGGTCATAGAATATTGCCAGATTAAATGTAAAAGACGTAGCCGGCACAGAAGTGGTTAATCATAGCCAGTAAACGGTCATAGAATATTGCCAGATTAAATGTAAAAGACGTCGCCGGCACAGAAGTGGTTAATCATAGCCAGTAAACGGTCATAGAATATTGCCAGATTAAATGTAAAAGACGTCGCCGGCACAGAAGTGGTTAATCATAGCCAGTAAACGGTCATAGAATATTGCCAGATTAAATGTAAAAGACGTCGCCGGCACAGAAGTGGTTAATCATAGCCAGTAAACGGTCATAGAATATTGCCAGATTAAATGTAAAAGACGTCGCCGGCACAGAAGTGGTAAATCATAGCCAGTAAACGGTCATAGAATATTGCCAGATTAAATGTAAAAGACGTCGCCGGCACAGAAGTGGTTAATCATAGCCAGTAAACGGTCATAGAATATTGCCAGATTAAATGTAAAAGACGTCGCCGGCACAGAAGTGGTTAATCATAGCCAGTAAACGGTCATAGAATATTGCCAGATTAAATGTAAAAGACGTCGCCGGCACAGAAGTGGTTAATCATAGCCAGTAAACGGTCATAGAATATTGCCAGATTAAATGTAAAAGACGTCGCCGGCACAGAAGTAGTTAATCATAGCCAGTAAACGGTCATAGAATATTGTCAGATTAAATGTAAAAGACGTCGCCGGCACAGAAGTGGTTAATCATAGCCAGTAAACGGTCATAGAATATTGCCAGATTAAATGTAAAAGACGTCACCGGCACAGAAGTGGTTAATCATAGCCAGTAAACGGTCATAGAATATTGCCAGATTAAATGTAAAAGACGTCGCCGGCACAGAAGTGGTTAATCATAGCCAGTAAACGGTCATAGAATATTGCCAGATTAAATGTAAAAGACGTAGCCGGCACAGAAGTGGTTAATCATAGCCAGTAAACGGTCATAGAATATTGCCAGATTAAATGTAAAAGACGTCGCCGGCACAGAAGTGGTTAATCATAGCCAGTAAACGGTCATAGAATATTGCCAGATTAAATGTAAAAGACGTAGCCGGCACAGAAGTGGTTAATCATAGCCAGTAAACGGTCATAGAACATTGCCAGATTAAATGTAAAAGACGTAGCCGGCACAGAAGTGGTTAATCATAGCCAGTAAACGGTCATAGAATATTGCCAGATTAAATGTAAAAGACGTCGCCGGCACAGAAGTGGTTAATCATAGCCAGTAAACGGTCATAGAATATTGCCAGATTAAATGTAAAAGACGTCGCCGGCACAGAAGTGGTTAATCATAGCCAGTAAACGGTCATAGAATATTGCCAGATTAAATGTAAAAGACGTCGCCGGCACAGAAGTGGTTAATCATAGCCAGTAAACGGTCATAGAATATTGCCAGATTAAATGTAAAAGACGTCGCCGGCACAGAAGTGGTTAATCATAGCCAGTAAACGGTCATAGAATATTGCCAGATTAAATGTAAAAGACGTCGCCGGCACAGAAGTGGTTAATCATAGCCAGTAAACGGTCATAGAATATTGCCAGATTAAATGTAAAAGACGTCGCCGGCACAGAAGTGGTTAATCATAGCCAGTAAACGGTCATAGAATATTGCCAGATTAAATGTAAAAGACGTCGCCGGCACAGAAGTGGTTAATCATAGCCAGTAAACGGTCATAGAATATTGCCAGATTAAATGTAAAAGACGTAGCCGGCACAGAAGTGGTTAATCATAGCCAGTAAACGGTCATAGAATATTGCCAGATTAAATGTAAAAGACGTCGCCGGCACAGAAGTGGTTAATCATAGCCAGTAAACGGTCATAGAATATTGCCAGATTAAATGTAAAAGACGTAGCCGGCACAGAAGTGGTTAATCATAGCCAGTAAACGGTCATAGAATATTGCCAGATTAAATGTAAAAGATGTCGCCGGCACAGAAGTGGTTAATCATAGCCAGTAAACGGTCATAGAATATTGCCAGATTAAATGTAAAAGACATAGCCGGCACAGAAGTGGTTAATCATAGCCAGTAAACGGTCATAGAATATTGCCAGATTAAATGTAAAAGACGTCGCCGGCACAGAAGTGGTTAATCATAGCCAGTAAACGGTCATAGAATATTGCCAGATTAAATGTAAAAGACGTCGCCGGCACAGAAGTGGTTAATCATAGCCAGTAAACGGTCATAGAATATTGCCAGATTAAATGTAAAAGACGTCGCCGGCACAGAAGTGGTTAATCATAGCCAGTAAACGGTCATAGAATATTGCCAGATTAAATGTAAAAGACGTCACCGGCACAGAAGTGGTTAATCATAGCTAGTAAACGGTCATAGAATATTGCCAGATTAAATGTAAAAGACGTCGCCGGCACAGAAGTGGTTAATCATAGCCAGTAAACGGTCATAGAATATTGCCAGATTAAATGTAAAAGACGTCGCCGGCACAGAAGTGGTTAATCATAGCCAGTAAACGGTCATAGAATATTGCCATATTAAATGTAAAAGACGTCGCCGGCACAGAAGTGGTTAATCATAGCTAGTAAACGGTCATAGAATATTGCCAGATTAAATGTAAAAGACGTCGCCGGCACAGAAGTGGTTAATCATAGCCAGTAAACGGTCATAGAATATTGCCAGATTAAATGTAAAAGACGTCGCCGGCACAGAAGTGGTTAATCATAGCCAGTAAACGGTCATAGAATATTGCCAGATTAAATGTAAAAGATGTCGCCGGCACAGAAGTGGTTAATCATAGCCAGTAAACGGTCATAGAATATTGCCAGATTAAATGTAAAAGACGTCGCCGGCACAGAAGTGGTTAATCATAGCCAGTAAACGGTCATAGAATATTGCCAGATTAAATGTAAAAGACGTCGCCGGCACAGAAGTGGTTAATCATAGCCAGTAAACGGTCATAGAATATTGCCAGATTAAATGTAAAAGACGTCGCCGGCACAGAAGTGGTTAATCATAGCCAGTAAACGGTCATAGAATATTGCCAGATTAAATGTAAAAGACGTCGCCGGCACAGAAGTGGTTAATCATAGCCAGTAAACGGTCATAGAATATTGCCAGATTAAATGTAAAAGACGTAGCCGGCACAGAAGTGGTTAATCATAGCCAGTAAACGGTCATAGAATATTGCCAGATTAAATGTAAAAGACGTCGCCGGCACAGAAGTGGTTAATCATAGCCAGTAAACGGTCATAGAATATTGCCAGATTAAATGTAAAAGACGTCGCCGGCACAGAAGTGGTTAATCATAGCCAGTAAACGGTCATAGAATATTGCCAGATTAAATGTAAAAGACGTAGCCGGCACAGAAGTGGTTAATCATAGCCAGTAAACGGTCATAGAATATTGCCAGATTAAATGTAAAAGACGTCGCCGGCACAGAAGTGGTTAATCATAGCCAGTAAACGGTCATAGAATATTGCCAGATTAAATGTAAAAGACGTCGCCGGCACAGAAGTGGTTAATCATAGCCAGGAAACGGTCATAGAATAGTGCCAGATTAAATGTAAAAGACGTAGCCGGCACAGAAGTGGTTAATCATAGCCAGTAAACGGTCATAGAATATTGCCAGATTAAATGTAAAAGACGTCGCCGGCACAGAAGTGGTTAATCATAGCCAGTAAACGGTCATAGAATATTGCCAGATTAAATGTAAAAGACGTCGCCGGCACAGAAGTGGTTAATCATAGCCAGTAAACGGTCATAGAATATTGCCAGATTAAATGTAAAAGACGTCGCCGGCACAGAAGTGGTTAATCATAGCCAGTAAACGGTCATAGAATATTGCCAGATAAAATGTAAAAGATGTCGCCGGCACAGAAGTGGTTAATCATAGCCAGTAAACGGTCATAGAATATTGCCAGATTAAATGTAAAAGACGTCGCCGGCACAGAAGTGGTTAATCATAGCCAGTAAACGGTCATAGAATATTGCCAGATTAAATGTAAAAGACGTCGCCGGCACAGAAGTGGTTAATCATAGCCAGTAAACGGTCATAGAATATTGCCAGATTAAATGTAAAAGACGTAGCCGGCACAGAAGTGGTTAATCATAGCCAGTAAACGGTCATAAAATATTGCCAGATTAAATGTAAAAGACGTCGCCGGCACAGAAGTGGTTAATCATAGCCAGTAAACGGTCATAGAATATTGCCAGATTAACTGTAAAAGACGTCGCCGGCACAGAAGTGGTTAATCATAGCCAGTAAACGGTCATAGAATATTGCCAGATTAAATGTAAAAGACGTCGCCGGCACAGAAGTGGTTAATCATAGCCAGTAAACGGTCATAGAATATTGCCAGATTAAATGTAAAAGACGTCGCCGGCACAGAAGTGGTTAATCATAGCCAGTAAACGGTCATAGAATATTGCCAGATTAAATGTAAAAGACGTCGCCGGCACAGAAGTGGTTAATCATAGCCAGTAAACGGTCATAGAATATTGCCAGATTAAATGTAAAAGACGTCGCCGGCACAGAAGTGGTTAATCATAGCCAGTAAACGGTTATAGAATATTGCCAGATTAAATGTAAAAGACGTCGCCGGCACAGAAGTGGTTAATCATAGCCAGTAAACGGTCATAGAATATTGCCAGATTAAATGTAAAAGACGTCGCCGGCACAGAAGTGGTTAATCATAGCCAGTAAACGGTCATAGAATATTGCCAGATTAAATGTAAAAGACGTCGCCGGCACAGAAGTGGTTAATCATAGCCAGTAAACGGTCATAGAATATTGCCAGATTAAATGTAAAAGACGTAGCCGGCACAGAAGTGGTTAATCATAGCCAGTAAACGGTCATAGAATATTGCCAGATTAAATGTAAAAGACGTCGCCGGCACAGAAGTGGTTAATCATAGCCAGTAAACGGTCATAGAATATTGCCAGATTAAATGTAAAAGACGTAGCCGGCACAGAAGTGGTTAATCATAGCCAGTAAACGGTCATAGAATATTGCCAGATTAAATGTAAAAGACGTCGCCGGCACAGAAGTGGTTAATCATAGCCAGTAAACGGTCATAGAATATTGCCAGATTAAATGTAAAAGACGTCGCCGGCACAGAAGTGGTTAATCATAGCCAGTAAACGGTCATAGAATATTGCCAGATTAAATGTAAAAGACGTCGCCGGCACAGAAGTGGTTAATCATAGCCAGTAAACGGTCATAGAATATTGCCAGATTAAATGTAAAAGACGTCGCCGGCACAGAAGTGGTTAATCATATCCAGTAAACGGTCATAGAATATTGCCAGATTAAATGTAAAAGACTTAGCCGGCACAGAAGTGGTTAATCATAGCCAGTAAACGGTCATAGAATATTGCCAGATTAAATGTAAAAGACGTCGCCGGCACAGAAGTGGTTAATCATAGCCAGTAAACGGTCATAGAATATTGCCAGATTAAATGTAAAAGACGTCGCCGGCACAGAAGTGGTTAATCATAGCCAGTAAACGGTCATAGAATATTGCCAGATTAAATGTAAAAGACGTCGCCGGCACAGAAGTGGTTAATCATAGCCAGTAAACGGTCATAGAATATTGCCAGATTAAATGTAAAAGACGTCGCCGGCACAGAAGTGGTTAATCATAGCCAGTAAACGGTCATAGAATATTGCCAGATTAAATGTAAAAGACGTCGCCGGCACAGAAGTGGTTAATCATAGCCAGTAAACGGTCATAGAATATTGCCAGATTAAATGTAAAAGATGTCGGCGGCACAGAAGTGGTTAATCATAGCCAGTAAACGGTCATAGAATATTGCCAGATTAAATGTAAAAGACGTCGCCGGCACAGAAGTGGTTAATCATAGCCAGTAAACGGTCATAGAATATTGCCAGATTAAATGTAAAAGACGTAGCCGGCACAGAAGTGGTTAATCATAGCCAGTAACGGTCATAGAATATTGCCAGATTAAATGTAAAAGACGTCGCCGGCACAGAAGTGGTTAATCATAGCCAGTAAACGGTCATAGAATATTGCCAGATTAAATGTAAAAGACGTAGCCGGCACAGAAGTGGTTAATCATAGCCAGTAAACGGTCATAGAATATTGCCAGATTAAATGTAAAAGACGTCGCCGGCACAGAAGTGGTTAATCATAGCCAGTAAACGGTCATAGAATATTGCCAGATTAAATGTAAAAGACGTCGCCGGCACAGAAGTGGTTAATCATAGCCAGTAAACGGTCATAGAATATTGCCAGATTAAATGTAAAAGACGTCGCCGGCACAGAAGTGGTTAATCATAGCCAGTAAACGGTCATAGAATATTGCCAGATTAAATGTAAAAGACGTCGCCGGCACAGAAGTGGTTAATCATATCCAGTAAACGGTCATAGAATATTGCCAGATTAAATGTAAAAGACTTAGCCGGCACAGAAGTGGTTAATCATAGCCAGTAAACGGTCATAGAATATTGCCAGATTAAATGTAAAAGACGTCGCCGGCACAGAAGTGGTTAATCATAGCCAGTAAACGGTCATAGAATATTGCCAGATTAAATGTAAAAGACGTCGCCGGCACAGAAGTGGTTAATCATAGCCAGTAAACGGTCATAGAATATTGCCAGATTAAATGTAAAAGACGTCGCCGGCACAGAAGTGGTTAATCATAGCCAGTAAACGGTCATAGAATATTGCCAGATTAAATGTAAAAGACGTCGCCGGCACAGAAGT
This sequence comes from Paralithodes platypus, assembly GCA_032716605.1. Taxonomy (NCBI): domain Eukaryota; kingdom Metazoa; phylum Arthropoda; class Malacostraca; order Decapoda; family Lithodidae; genus Paralithodes; species Paralithodes platypus. The sequence continues at coordinate 15,824,085 of CM064490.1, forward strand.
GGTTAATCATAGCCAGTAAACGGTCATAGAATATTGCCAGATTAAATGTAAAAGACGTCGCCGGCACAGAAGTGGTTAATCATAGCCAGTAAACGGTCATAGAATATTGCCAGATTAAATGTAAAAGACGTCGCCGGCACAGAAGTGGTTAATCATAGCCAGTAAACGGTCATAGAATATTGCCAGATTAAATGTAAAAGACGTCGCCGGCACAGAAGTGGTTAATCATAGCCAGTAAACGGTCATAGAATATTGCCAGATTAAATGTAAAAGACGTCGCCGGCACAGAAGTGGTTAATCATAGCCAGTAAACGGTCATAGAATATTGCCAGATTAAATGTAAAAGACGTCGCCGGCACAGAAGTGGTTAATCATAGCCAGTAAACGGTCATAGAATATTGCCAGATTAAATGTAAAAGACGTCGCCGGCACAGAAGTGGTTAATCATAGCCAGTAAACGGTCATAGAATATTGCCAGATTAAATGTAAAAGACGTCGCCGGCACAGAAGTGGTTAATCATAGCCAGTAAACGGTCATAGAATATTGCCAGATTAAATGTAAAAGACGTAGCCGGCACAGAAGTGGTTAATCATAGCCAGTAAACGGTCATAGAATATTGCCAGATTAAATGTAAAGACGTCGCCGGCACAGAAGTGGTTAATCATAGCCAGTAAACGGTCATAGAATATTGCCAGATTAAATGTAAAAGACGTCGCCGGCACAGAAGTGGTTAATCATAGCCAGTAAACGGTCATAGAATATTGCCAGATTAAATGTAAAAGACGTCGCCGGCACAGAAGTGGTTAATCATAGCCAGTAAACGGTCATAGAATATTGCCAGATTAAATGTAAAAGACGTCGCCGGCACAGAAGTGGTTAATCATAGCCAGTAAACGGTCATAGAATATTGCCAGATTAAATGTAAAAGACGTAGCCGGCACAGAAGTGGTTAATCATAGCCAGTAAACGGTCATAGAATATTGCCAGATTAAATGTAAAAGACGTCGCCGGCACAGAAGTGGTTAATCATAGCCAGTAAACGGTCATAGAATATTGCCAGATTAAATGTAAAAGACGTCGCCGGCACAGAAGTGGTTAATCATAGCCAGTAAACGGTCATAGAATATTGCCAGATTAAATGTAAAAGACGTAGCCGGCACAGAAGTGGTTAATCATAGCCAGTAAACGGTCATAGAATATTGCCAGATTAAATGTAAAAGACGTCGCCGGCACAGAAGTGGTTAATCATAGCCAGTAAACGGTCATAGAATATTGCCAGATTAAATGTAAAAGACGTCGCCGGCACAGAAGTGGTTAATCATAGCCAGTAAACGGTCATAGAATATTGCCAGATTAAATGTAAAAGACGTCGCCGGCACAGAAGTGGTTAATCATAGCCAGTAAACGGTCATAGAATATTGCCAGATTAAATGTAAAAGACGTCGCCGGCACAGAAGTGGTTAATCATAGCCAGTAAACGGTCATAGAATATTGCCAGATTAAATGTAAAAGACGTCGCCGGCACAGAAGTGGTTAATCATAGCCAGTAAACGGTCATAGAATATTGCCAGATTAAATGTAAAAGACGTCGCCGGCACAGAAGTGGTTAATCATAGCCAGTAAACGGTCATAGAATATTGCCAGATTAAATGTAAAAGACGTCGCCGGCACAGAAGTGGTTAATCATAGCCAGTAAACGGTCATAGAATATTGCCAGATTAAATGTAAAAGACGTCGCCGGCACAGAAGTGGTTAATCATAGCCAGTAAACGGTCATAGAATATTGCCAGATTAAATGTAAAAGACGTCGCCGGCACAGAAGTGGTTAATCATAGCCAGTAAACGGTCATAGAATATTGCCAGATTAAATGTAAAAGACGTCGCCGGCACAGAAGTGGTTAATCATAGCCAGTAAACGGTCATAGAATATTGCCAGATTAAATGTAAAAGACGTCGCCGGCACAGAAGTGGTTAATCATAGCCAGTAAACGGTCATAGAATATTGCCAGATTAAATGTAAAAGACGTCGCCGGCACAGAAGTGGTTAATCATAGCCAGTAAACGGTCATAGAATATTGCCAGATTAAATGTAAAAGACGTCGCCGGCACAGAAGTGGTTAATCATAGCCAGTAAACGGTCATAGAATATTGCCAGATTAAATGTAAAAGACGTCGCCGGCACAGAAGTGGTTAATCATAGCCAGTAAACGGTCATAGAATATTGCCAGATTAAATGTAAAAGACGCCGGCACAGAAGTGGTTAATCATAGCCAGTAAACGGTCATAGAATATTGCCAGATTAAATGTAAAAGACGTCGCCGGCACAGAAGTGGTTAATCATAGCCAGTAAACGGTCATAGAATATTGCCAGATTAAATGTAAAAGACGTCGCCGGCACAGAAGTGGTTAATCATAGCCAGTAAACGGTCATAGAATATTGCCAGATTAAATGTAAAAGACGTCGCCGGCACAGAAGTGGTTAATCATAGCCAGTAAACGGTCATAGAATATTGCCAGATTAAATGTAAAAGACGTCGCCGGCACAGAAGTGGTTAATCATAGCCAGTAAACGGTCATAGAATATTGCCAGATTAAATGTAAAAGACGTCGCCGGCACAGAAGTGGTTAATCATAGCCAGTAAACGGTCATAGAATATTGCCAGATTAAATGTAAAAGACGTCGCCGGCACAGAAGTGGTTAATCATAGCCAGTAAACGGTCATAGAATATTGCCAGATTAAATGTAAAAGACGTCGCCGGCACAGAAGTGGTTAATCATAGCCAGTAAACGGTCATAGAATATTGCCAGATTAAATGTAAAAGACGTCGCCGGCACAGAAGTGGTTAATCATAGCCAGTAAACGGTCATAGAATATTGCCAGATTAAATGTAAAAGACGTCGCCGGCACAGAAGTGGTTAATCATAGCCAGTAAACGGTCATAGAATATTGCCAGATTAAATGTAAAAGACGTCGCCGGCACAGAAGTGGTTAATCATAGCCAGTAAACGGTCATAGAATATTGCCAGATTAAATGTAAAAGACGTCGCCGGCACAGAAGTGGTTAATCATAGCCAGTAAACGGTCATAGAATATTGCCAGATTAAATGTAAAAGACGTCGCCGGCACAGAAGTGGTTAATCATAGCCAGTAAACGGTCATAGAATATTGCCAGATTAAATGTAAAAGACGTCGCCGGCACAGAAGTGGTTAATCATAGCCAGTAAACGGTCATAGAATATTGCCAGATTAAATGTAAAAGACGTCGCCGGCACAGAAGTGGTTAATCATAGCCAGTAAACGGTCATAGAATATTGCCAGATTAAATGTAAAAGACGTCGCCGGCACAGAAGTGGTTAATCATAGCCAGTAAACGGTCATAGAATATTGCCAGATTAAATGTAAAAGACGTCGCCGGCACAGAAGTGGTTAATCATAGCCAGTAAACGGTCATAGAATATTGCCAGATTAAATGTAAAAGACGTCGCCGGCACAGAAGTGGTTAATCATAGCCAGTAAACGGTCATAGAATATTGCCAGATTAAATGTAAAAGACGTCGCCGGCACAGAAGTGGTTAATCATAGCCAGTAAACGGTCATAGAATATTGCCAGATTAAATGTAAAAGACGTCGCCGGCACAGAAGTGGTTAATCATAGCCAGTAAACGGTCATAGAATATTGCCAGATTAAATGTAAAAGACGTCGCCGGCACAGAAGTGGTTAATCATAGCCAGTAAACGGTCATAGAATATTGCCAGATTAAATGTAAAAGACGTCGCCGGCACAGAAGTGGTTAATCATAGCCAGTAAACGGTCATAGAATATTGCCAGATTAAATGTAAAAGACGTCGCCGGCACAGAAGTGGTTAATCATAGCCAGTAAACGGTCATAGAATATTGCCAGATTAAATGTAAAAGACGTCGCCGGCACAGAAGTGGTTAATCATAGCCAGTAAACGGTCATAGAATATTGCCAGATTAAATGTAAAAGACGTCGCCGGCACAGAAGTGGTTAATCATAGCCAGTAAACGGTCATAGAATATTGCCAGATTAAATGTAAAAGACGTCGCCGGCACAGAAGTGGTTAATCATAGCCAGTAAACGGTCATAGAATATTGCCAGATTAAATGTAAAAGACGTCGCCGGCACAGAAGTGGTTAATCATAGCCAGTAAACGGTCATAGAATATTGCCAGATTAAATGTAAAAGACGTCGCCGGCACAGAAGTGGTTAATCATAGCCAGTAAACGGTCATAGAATATTGCCAGATTAAATGTAAAAGACGTCGCCGGCACAGAAGTGGTTAATCATAGCCAGTAAACGGTCATAGAATATTGCCAGATTAAATGTAAAAGACGTCGCCGGCACAGAAGTGGTTAATCATAGCCAGTAAACGGTCATAGAATATTGCCAGATTAAATGTAAAAGACGTCGCCGGCACAGAAGTGGTTAATCATAGCCAGTAAACGGTCATAGAATATTGCCAGATTAAATGTAAAAGACGTCGCCGGCACAGAAGTGGTTAATCATAGCCAGTAAACGGTCATAGAATATTGCCAGATTAAATGTAAAAGACGTCGCCGGCACAGAAGTGGTTAATCATAGCCAGTAAACGGTCATAGAATATTGCCAGATTAAATGTAAAAGACGTCGCCGGCACAGAAGTGGTTAATCATAGCCAGTAAACGGTCATAGAATATTGCCAGATTAAATGTAAAAGACGTCGCCGGCACAGAAGTGGTTAATCATAGCCAGTAAACGGTCATAGAATATTGCCAGATTAAATGTAAAAGACGTCGCCGGCACAGAAGTGGTTAATCATAGCCAGTAAACGGTCATAGAATATTGCCAGATTAAATGTAAAAGACGTCGCCGGCACAGAAGTGGTTAATCATAGCCAGTAAACGGTCATAGAATATTGCCAGATTAAATGTAAAAGACGTAGCCGGCACAGAAGTGGTTAATCATAGCCAGTAAACGGTCATAGAATATTGCCAGATTAAATGTAAAAGACGTCGCCGGCACAGAAGTGGTTAATCATAGCCAGTAAACGGTCATAGAATATTGCCAGATTAAATGTAAAAGACGTCGCCGGCACAGAAGTGGTTAATCATAGCCAGTAAACGGTCATAGAATATTGCCAGATTAAATGTAAAAGACGTCGCCGGCACAGAAGTGGTTAATCATAGCCAGTAAACGGTCATAGAATATTGCCAGATTAAATGTAAAAGACGTCGCCGGCACAGAAGTGGTTAATCATAGCCAGTAAACGGTCATAGAATATTGCCAGATTAAATGTAAAAGACGTCGCCGGCACAGAAGTGGTTAATCATAGCCAGTAAACGGTCATAGAATATTGCCAGATTAAATGTAAAAGACGTCGCCGGCACAGAAGTGGTTAATCATAGCCAGTAAACGGTCATAGAATATTGCCAGATTAAATGTAAAAGACGTCGCCGGCACAGAAGTGGTTAATCATAGCCAGTAAACGGTCATAGAATATTGCCAGATTAAATGTAAAAGACGTCGCCGGCACAGAAGTGGTTAATCATAGCCAGTAAACGGTCATAGAATATTGCCAGATTAAATGTAAAAGACGTCGCCGGCACAGAAGTGGTTAATCATAGCCAGTAAACGGTCATAGAATATTGCCAGATTAAATGTAAAAGACGTCGCCGGCACAGAAGTGGTTAATCATAGCCAGTAAACGGTCATAGAATATTGCCAGATTAAATGTAAAAGACGTCGCCGGCACAGAAGTGGTTAATCATAGCCAGTAAACGGTCATAGAATATTGCCAGATTAAATGTAAAAGACGTCGCCGGCACAGAAGTGGTTAATCATAGCCAGTAAACGGTCATAGAATATTGCCAGATTAAATGTAAAAGACGTCGCCGGCACAGAAGTGGTTAATCATAGCCAGTAAACGGTCATAGAATATTGCCAGATTAAATGTAAAAGACGTCGCCGGCACAGAAGTGGTTAATCATAGCCAGTAAACGGTCATAGAATATTGCCAGATTAAATGTAAAAGACGTCGCCGGCACAGAAGTGGTTAATCATAGCCAGTAAACGGTCATAGAATATTGCCAGATTAAATGTAAAAGACGTCGCCGGCACAGAAGTGGTTAATCATAGCCAGTAAACGGTCATAGAATATTGCCAGATTAAATGTAAAAGACGTCGCCGGCACAGAAGTGGTTAATCATAGCCAGTAAACGGTCATAGAATATTGCCAGATTAAATGTAAAAGACGTCGCCGGCACAGAAGTGGTTAATCATAGCCAGTAAACGGTCATAGAATATTGCCAGATTAAATGTAAAAGACGTCGCCGGCACAGAAGTGGTTAATCATAGCCAGTAAACGGTCATAGAATATTGCCAGATTAAATGTAAAAGACGTCGCCGGCACAGAAGTGGTTAATCATAGCCAGTAAACGGTCATAGAATATTGCCAGATTAAATGTAAAAGACGTAGCCGGCACAGAAGTGGTTAATCATAGCCAGTAAACGGTCATAGAATATTGCCAGATTAAATGTAAAAGACGTCGCCGGCACAGAAGTGGTTAATCATAGCCAGTAAACGGTCATAGAATATTGCCAGATTAAATGTAAAAGACGTCGCCGGCACAGAAGTGGTTAATCATAGCCAGTAAACGGTCATAGAATATTGCCAGATTAAATGTAAAAGACGTCGCCGGCACAGAAGTGGTTAATCATAGCCAGTAAACGGTCATAGAATATTGCCAGATTAAATGTAAAAGACGTCGCCGGCACAGAAGTGGTTAATCATAGCCAGTAAACGGTCATAGAATATTGCCAGATTAAATGTAAAAGACGTCGCCGGCACAGAAGTGGTTAATCATAGCCAGTAAACGGTCATAGAATATTGCCAGATTAAATGTAAAAGACGTCGCCGGCACAGAAGTGGTTAATCATAGCCAGTAAACGGTCATAGAATATTGCCAGATTAAATGTAAAAGACGTCGCCGGCACAGAAGTGGTTAATCATAGCCAGTAAACGGTCATAGAATATTGCCAGATTAAATGTAAAAGACGTCGCCGGCACAGAAGTGGTTAATCATAGCCAGTAAACGGTCATAGAATATTGCCAGATTAAATGTAAAAGACGTCGCCGGCACAGAAGTGGTTAATCATAGCCAGTAAACGGTCATAGAATATTGCCAGATTAAATGTAAAAGACGTAGCCGGCACAGAAGTGGTTAATCATAGCCAGTAAACGGTCATAGAATATTGCCAGATTAAATGTAAAAGACGTCGCCGGCACAGAAGTGGTTAATCATAGCCAGTAAACGGTCATAGAATATTGCCAGATTAAATGTAAAAGACGTCGCCGGCACAGAAGTGGTTAATCATAGCCAGTAAACGGTCATAGAATATTGCCAGATTAAATGTAAAAGACGTCGCCGGCACAGAAGTGGTTAATCATAGCCAGTAAACGGTCATAGAATATTGCCAGATTAAATGTAAAAGACGTCGCCGGCACAGAAGTGGTTAATCATAGCCAGTAAACGGTCATAGAATATTGCCAGATTAAATGTAAAAGACGTCGCCGGCACAGAAGTGGTTAATCATAGCCAGTAAACGGTCATAGAATATTGCCAGATTAAATGTAAAAGACGTCGCCGGCACAGAAGTGGTTAATCATAGCCAGTAAACGGTCATAGAATATTGCCAGATTAAATGTAAAAGACGTCGCCGGCACAGAAGTGGTTAATCATAGCCAGTAAACGGTCATAGAATATTGCCAGATTAAATGTAAAAGACGTCGCCGGCACAGAAGTGGTTAATCATAGCCAGTAAACGGTCATAGAATATTGCCAGATTAAATGTAAAAGACGTCGCCGGCACAGAAGTGGTTAATCATAGCCAGTAAACGGTCATAGAATATTGCCAGATTAAATGTAAAAGACGTCGCCGGCACAGAAGTGGTTAATCATAGCCAGTAAACGGTCATAGAATTGCCAGATTAAATGTAAAAGACGTCGCCGGCACAGAAGTGGTTAATCATAGCCAGTAAACGGTCATAGAATATTGCCAGATTAAATGTAAAAGACGTCGCCGGCACAGAAGTGGTTAATCATAGCCAGTAAACGGTCATAGAATATTGCCAGATTAAATGTAAAAGACGTCGCCGGCACAGAAGTGGTTAATCATAGCCAGTAAACGGTCATAGAATATTGCCAGATTAAATGTAAAAGACGTCGCCGGCACAGAAGTGGTTAATCATAGCCAGTAAACGGTCATAGAATATTGCCAGATTAAATGTAAAAGACGTCGCCGGCACAGAAGTGGTTAATCATAGCCAGTAAACGGTCATAGAATATTGCCAGATTAAATGTAAAAGACGTAGCCGGCACAGAAGTGGTTAATCATAGCCAGTAAACGGTCATAGAATATTGCCAGATTAAATGTAAAAGACGTCGCCGGCACAGAAGTGGTTAATCATAGCCAGTAAACGGTCATAGAATATTGCCAGATTAAATGTAAAAGACGTAGCCGGCACAGAAGTGGTTAATCATAGCCAGTAAACGGTCATAGAATATTGCCAGATTAAATGTAAAAGACGTCGCCGGCACAGAAGTGGTTAATCATAGCCAGTAAACGGTCATAGAATATTGCCAGATTAAATGTAAAAGACGTCGCCGGCACAGAAGTGGTTAATCATAGCCAGTAAACGGTCATAGAATATTGCCAGATTAAATGTAAAAGACGTAGCCGGCACAGAAGTGGTTAATCATAGCCAGTAAACGGTCATAGAATATTGCCAGATTAAATGTAAAAGACGTCGCCGGCACAGAAGTGGTTAATCATAGCCAGTAAACGGTCATAGAATATTGCCAGATTAAATGTAAAAGATGTCGCCGGCACAGAAGTGGTTAATCATAGCCAGTAAACGGTCATAGAATATTGCCAGATTAAATGTAAAAGACGTAGCCGGCACAGAAGTGGTTAATCATAGCCAGTAAACGGTCATAGAATATTGCCAGATTAAATGTAAAAGACGTCGCCGGCACAGAAGTGGTTAATCATAGCCAGTAAACGGTCATAGAATATTGCCAGATTAAATGTAAAAGACGTCGCCGGCACAGAAGTGGTTAATCATAGCCAGTAAACGGTCATAGAATTGCAAGTAGTAAAAAGTAGGGTAACTTACAGTTAATCTTAAGCTTTTGTTTTATCTTTCTCTCCTTTTCTCTCTTTCCCTGGCTTGTATCCATTTGGCCCCATTCAGCCAACTATTTTAAGACGTTTATCCCCATCCAGGTGTCGATTTCTTCCTGACGAGCGATAGCGAGCCAGCATTGTATGGAGAAATCCGGTTTCGGAGACATTTTTCTAGCCTATCGAAAAATTTACAAATTTAGCTTGCTGTCAAAATATATATATATATTTTTTTTTTTTTTTTTTTTTTTTTTTTATATATTCCAACTTACTTCCTCTCGGGCATAGGCTGAGAGCCTTAACATTCACCGCTTTACAATGAACAGTGAAGCCCGTGAGGTCTTGTTCCAGTCTAGGGAGTGAGACATGTGAAGCACGTAGAGTACAACGAGCACCTGCCATCTTGCCTTCACATGAGGCACGGTGCTCACTCATGGCCCGAAACGACCCCATCTCTGAAGCCACCTCGTTCCCGTGCTTCACTGTCTCACCCCCTACACTCGGACTCTCACACTTACACACACACAACGCCACCTGTTGAGCAGATAACTCACCAGGCATTGAACCCCTATAGCATATTTTGAATATGGGAATATTCATACAGTGCTATTTAATCAGGGAACAATGCTAGCTCACTACCGCTCGCCAGGAAAATATTGACACCTGGATGGGGGTAAACGTCTTAAAACAGTTGGCTGAATGGGGCCGAATGGATACAAGCCAAAGAGAGAGGGAGACAAAGAGAAAAAAGCGAGGTGGGCTCCCTTAATCCATAAATCAGACTATATCACTTGTGATAAAATCCCACACACACCACCTGGGATTAAACTCCGGGGTGATCATTATGATGTTTTGAGTAATTTACTCTTCACTGTTTGGGAGTTGTTATAGGTAGCGCCAACGAACTTTACAATTATCTCGATCCCTGACCTCTTCGTAACTCAAAAAGGACCTTGAGCAAATTGGCGGTAAATTTCCACACCTATTTCCTGATGGACTCTTCCCAAATGATAGAAATGTCAGCCCGATTGCTTTCATTCATTTTGAGTTTTTAGAAGTTAAGGGGTACATATTATTGTTAAGTTCGTTGGCGCTACCTATACAAAACTCACTGTAGTCAATTCACTATTATTAGACCAATTATTAGTTTGAGTCCCGGAGGGAAGAATGATAACCTAATATTTAGTAGTGGCCCCGAAATCATTGACGATATGCCTATTAGTATAATTATAGGTTTGACTCCTGCAAGGAGATAAAGAAAACCTAATATTTAGTAGTGGCCCCGTAATCATTGACGATTATGCCTATTACATAAGGCACCCTCTTCAAACACTCATCCGCCGTAGTTTGAATCTACCGCGCAGAGCATAAAAAATTGAGGAGCCTTCATCATGAGCGCACGCAACCTCACTCATGGTTCAGTCATTATGAAATTGGGTTCTCACTACGAAAAAACTTTGTAACAAATAAAAAACAAAAACAAAATAAGAATAACTATTCATAAGCTTTCCATATAATTGTGGATGTACTTGTGTGGATCTTTGACCAGACGCTGACTCAGGCATCATTCTTCCTTCACTGACATATCAAGTAAACCAAAATCCTTAATACATCAACGAATGGGAAGGGGATGGTCGGGAGGGCCCCAGTCGTCAATGATTACGGGGCCACTACTAAATATTAGGTTTTCTTTATCTCCTTGCAGGAGTCAAACCTATAATTTATTAGTGGCCCCTCCATCATTGACGATTATGCCTGATATCGGGAGGGGGACATTCGTTATCATATCATAACTCTAGCAAAGGCAGATAATCAAACAACCACATAGTATTCTTACTTTGTAAAAAATATATATTTGGCGCATAAACTTTATACAACACATATATACAAAAGGGGTACAAGCAGGAGCGTGCTTCAAAGAAGCCTGCTTGATAAAAAGGGGTTAACTCTGAGATTCTGAGAACAGATCCGCCAGTTAACAAGGCACCCCACTTAAATTAAGTGGTGAAAAAATAAAACTTATAAGTTTACATGTGCACATATAAACCCCATAAAATTAGTGGATATATCTTGCAAAATATAACCAATGCAATTAGATTGCTTCTCAGCCCAAAAACGACTTACAACAACACTGTTGTTTGTACTATAATTGTACTAGCACAATTTCCTGTAATGAATAGTACAGAGAAATTTACATATCACAACACCCATAAACAGTATCACGGCTCTCATACTCCGGCGGGGTCTAGGGTGTCCTATGTTACACTGACTGCACCCCCCCCCCCCCTTTTCTTGAAATTAAACAATAAGTGACTTAGGGGCCACCTAGACCCTTTGCCTTAAAGCTATACATGGCAAGGAAGGTTTGTCTAGAGCTACTGAAAGGTATCGAGTCAAAAACGTATGATTAGAGGCCCACAACTGTGTGGACGTAATAATTATCTTCAACAGAAATTTTTTTAAGGAACCGTAAAGAAGCTGCCCACTTGCGTAAATCGTGGGCCCTACCCACAACGCCGGGATTACTCTCTTTAATGACCTCGACCAAGAGAGAAGACAGTCTACGTTTCATCAAGCATTTACCTGTACTTGCTACCCATAAAGCACCCTGGTGATTTAGAGGTGCCACTCTCAAATATTTGGTTAGAGCTTGCACTGGACATAAATTATGGTGCACCTTTCCCCTTTTCAATGCCAGCACCGTGAACTCTGAAAACATGTGTTCACTGTGCTCATTCTTGGCTATGAACCCTGGGGAAGGGGCAATGTGAATACACTCATTAAGCCTACCAAACCTGAGGCAATTAGGTGTGTTGCTCATCGCCGCCAGCTCAGATACTCTGTTCCCGGTAGCCAAAGCCATAAGGAATGCTGCCCTTTTTAAAAGTAATGTAAAGTCTGCAGTATTTTGGTACAGACGGGAATGAAGTAATGACAATGCTTTGTCCAGAGACCAGGTAGGCATGAGCTGAAAGGGAGGTGGGCGGAGTTTAAAACATGCCCTCATAAAACCTGTTTCCTCCGCGACTGGTATGGAGAGACCGGTAAGGTCCAAAAGCGGCATCCTAATCGCTGTTAAGTGATTTTTTAACGTTACTACAGATAAACGTTTCTGCTCGAACAGATAATTTAAATAATTAAAAACCAAAGCCACCGAGGGCACAGTTTGTTCTGTTCTAAGAATCCAAGAAGTAAAGGCTTGCCAATGCGATTGATACTGTCGCTTAGTAGACTGGGTATATTGATTCATGAATTTATTGGTCATGTCTCTACCATATGGTGCTAGCCATTTGGCCTCCTGAATGTCCGCAATGCAAAAGTCAGCGAGGTCTTTAGGTTGCCAATTGTGTCTAAGTGGAAAAACCCGACCGGGAGTGACACCGGGTGCGGGCACCACGTCTTCAATTGCTGGTACCACAACTGCGCCGGCCACAGGGGCGCGATTAGCGAGACTACGCCCCAATAATCCTGTAGTTTGTTTACTACGTGGCACATTAGAGACGCATCTGGCGGCGGAAACAGATAAATGGAACTCCACCTGTTCCAGTCTGTCACCAGTGCGTCTGTCCCGCCCGCCGGCGTTATCGTCCGGCGGGTGAGGTACAGTGGGAGTTTGTGAGTCTCCTCTGACGCAAATAAATCCACTTGTGGATGGTAAGGCTCCGCAATCATTTGGTTGAAAATGGTTTGCTTGAGCGCCCATTCTACTGTTGTGCTCTGTCTCCGAGACAGAGCGTCTGCCCAGACGTTTGCTATGCCTGGGAGATAAGATGCGTGAAGATGAATGTCCAGCCTGTTGGCTAGAATAAAAATCTTTTCTGACATGTTTAGCAACTTCCGAGATCTCGTTGACCCTTGTTTCTGAATACAGTGAACTGCATTCAGATTGTCCATTCTGAAGGCCACCGACTTGCCCCGCAAAGTAGAGCCGTGAGCCTGAAGGAAATATAAGGGGACTAGTAATTCTTTGACATTGATGTGGGAGATTTCTAAATGGGACCAAAGCCCTTGACCCTGGTGCCCTTGGTTTGACTGAAAGCCCCAACCTATCGTTCCTGACGCATCCGTGTCTACCCTTACCGTCGGCGGAGGAGAGGTCCATGACATGACTGAGTGTAACGTTTCCCTCTTCGCCCAGACCGCTAGTAAGTTGTGGATTAATTTTGGTATGGGCCATAATTTTTTCGCCGGCAATAGCGGAAAATATTTGTTGCCCTCCAATATTAAACGTTTGACTCTCAACCGGCCCAACCTTACAGTTAGTTGAATCCAGTTGAGAGAGCCGACCAGGGACTCCCAGATTCTCCGTGTCGTAGTCAGACTGTGAAGGAACAGAAACAATTTCCTGCGAAATCTGTTGCGATTGTCCACACTCTGACTCAGAGTGAGAGTAGCTGTGTCCCAGACCAGCCCTATCCACTGAACTACTCGTGAGGGAACAAGGTTTGACTTTACCAGGTTGACCTTGAACCCTAGAGTTTTGACATGATTTAATGTTATGTTGACATGATTTATGCATACTTGTTCCGTCTCTGCCACCACTAGCCAGTCGTCTAGATACCACAAAATCCTGATCCCTTGCTCTAACAAGGGCATCAGGGCTTGCCGGACTAATTTCGTGAATAAGCGAGGTGCTAGGTTCAATCCAAACGGCATCCTCTGAAAGACATAAGTCTGATGCTTTATTCTTAAGGCCAGAAACCGTTGAAATCTTTTGTTTACCGAGACGTGCCAATACGCGTCTGTCAGGTCTAAAGAACACATCCATCCTCCCGGCGGAAGTGTTAGCCTGATCTGGTTTACTGTCAGCATCCTGAATGACACGTTGTGAATATGGAGGTTCAGATAAGACAGGTCTATGACTGGCCTCATCTGAACACTGTCCCTTTTGGGCACTAGAAATAGTTTGGATGTAAAGACTGGGTAATTTTGAGGAACCGGGATGATGACATTCTTGGTGATCATTTCCTGGATCAGTGACTCCACCTCTAAAGAAACTAAATTTTCCTTTGTCGGCTGACGTAAACGAGGTCGCCGGAGCCACTGCCAGGTGATGCCCTTGCGTGCCACCATCCTCGCCCAAGTATTTACTGGCCATGCGCGGTGACACGTCCGGAACGACCCAGTTAGCAGACAAGGGTTCGCCGGCTGTACTACCCTCTGATCCGCCCGCCATGAGACCGGCCCTGGGAGTGAGAGAGACTTTAGTTTTTTTATGGTGGTGGTGGTGGTGGTGGTGGATGCTTAGCCGACTGGCCGGCGTTGGCAGAAGATGGGCCCTGGCCCGGTCTGTTATAGTTTCGTCCTTTATGACCTGCAAACTTACCTTGTTTATACCTGTACTGACCTTGGGGGGAAGAGGACTTAGGTATATGAAAGGGCTTTGACCCACCCGGCTGAGCTTTTGCGACTGGTTTGGGTTTGGGAAAGTTAAAAGCAGGTTTCTTAGAAGGGGCGGGACTGTGCTTAAAGGCCTGAGCCATGTTGAAAACAGTTCTCCACACATCAGGGGACATTAAAGAGGGGGTTAGCACCGGCGACATGACCACCTGGTTCGCAATTCTATCAGGAAGTTTCCTCACCATGGACATCCTAAGATCTTGTCTCGCCCGCACCGCCTCGAGCAAGGCTGTACGGATATCCCCCAACGACTGAATAGAAGTCTGAAAGAGTAACCGCCGAGCTAGTTCAATCGATCTTCTGACATCCGCGTCCACGATTGCCTGAGTAGATCTGAGCATAGATTTCGCCACCTGGTGCGTAACAATGTATTGGAAAAAAAGTCTATACGCCTTCCCCCGTAGCCTAAACTCCCGGTCTAGGTGAGCTGGGGAAGGTGTAATGAAAGGATCTTTAAGTTCGCATAGATTGATTTTGGGGGCAGCTAAAAAAGCAAACAAAGCAGATGGCACTCCGCCGGCCGAAACGACTGGCAGAGAGAACCAAGAATGGCTGTCCTGAGGAATCTGGTGCGAAGATTTTGAGGTGAAGGTGGTCGCAAAGTTCTGAGCCTCTACCTCCCATTCCACCCAAGGTCCTGGACCCAACTGCCCCACCTTCAACACTGGGTTAGCAGCTGTGTCTGTGACCGTTTGTAAATCTAATTCTGGAGTGAGAGCTGACAGTGCTTTTATATCATTAAAACCGTCATGCTTGGTCCAGTCAGAAAACAGTTTTGAAGCTGAGGCAGGGGGCAGTGCAGGTGTAGCTGTATACACAAAATAGTCATGGTGATAATGGTTCGGAATGGCCTTAATATTAACATCAAGAACATTACCCACAATATCCAAAGCTCTTAACTTTCTCGATTTATTCCCTTGGATTACCCACTCACGTGGCATTGGAAGTTCCCCTGACAAAGTGGGCTGCGCCGCCTCTGACTTAGTTGGGATGATTTGTACCCATGAATCATCTGGACCGTATAAAAGGGGCATAGCTACCTTTCTTAACGGTGCTTTATCTAAAGGGGGAGGATTCACATCCGCTACCACCCTTACACTAGAAGTAGTCAGGGCCGCCGAGGCAGGCCTAGTGACCATAGTAGGTGATATAGAGGGAGGATGCGGAATCTTAGTTAAAGCAATGGAAGCGATCAGAGGCCGAACACTTGAATTTGTCATGGAAGCTCCCAGGTCCACTGTAGGAGTCTCCGGCTGTTGGCCAAATTTTTTCGTTAGAGCAGTAGCTAATAACCCATCTATTTCCTCCGCCGTGACAAATTTAGCAGATGAAGAACTAAGAGGTAAGTCATTCCTATCCTGTGAGTCGTCTAGAACTGAACCCGACTCTTGCATCTCCATGTCAGAGATTATAGACACCTCATCCTTGTCATCTGGCCCATCATGAGAGGATTCCGCCGAAGCCTGAATCCCATCGTGGTGCCATGTTAAGTCTGGAATGGATGATGGGAATCACAGCGTCCCGGTGTACGTCCGCCAGTACGTGTGGCTCCTGAACCAGACGTGGGCCTTCATGCCCTGGTTGGGAATACTGCCACACACCCAGGCCTTGGCCCGAACTCCCTTGAGAGTCAGATACACCATCAACCACTGAGCCCCCACTAGACTCTTCTAAAGGGCGATCACTGCCCACAGAACTCTCTAATTCTAAATTTACAATATCCATTGGTAACCTGTCCGCCGGTAAGACCCCCACCACAGTCTCTGACACCACTCCCACCCGATCAGATTGGACACTAGATAAGTCGGGAGTAGAGGCAGAAAGTGAGGCATGAGGCTCCGGCGAACGCCGGGAGGCCTTTCGTTCCTGAGAATCTTTCCTGTAAGATTTGTGGCTGCGGTGTGACTTAGATCTTCCACTAGAACTGCTCTTGGACTTCTCAGATTTATCACTAGAACTGCCCTTGGACTTTTCCTCTTTGCTCTTCTTTCTCGCAGGTGAAGAAGAGTGACTAGGCGGCTGTTGTCTGAGGGGCGACCTGGACCTGGACCGCGCCCGTGACGTGGAGGCTGTCACCGGGGGCGTGGGTTCACGAGGTCTCTTAGATGTGCTAGGGGCCAGAGTAAGTACTGTACCCTGCCCAGTCTCTGCCGACTTTCATACAATTACTCTAGAGGTACGTTTAATAGGCTCAATCAGTAATTTATCCCAAAGAATTACATTGTCACATTGAAGTGCTTTATGAGCCACTGAGGTAGCATAAGTGGACAACAGCTGCCTGACCTTCCGTCGCGGGTCTATCATTGTCTCGCAATACTTTAACACTCAATTGAGTACAGAAGGTACAGTTCCCCGTCACCCACAAACCCCTTGAGCGATCTAAACATTTAACACATCTAATGCAAAGAGTGTGTGCAAAGATAGGTATACCTGAACAGGAGGGTGTAACACACAAAGCAAAAACAGGGTCTATGGTAGCCATGGCAGAGACTGGTGGAAAACGAACCCACCCCCGGGTTTACTCCAGGTTCTCTATAGACCCGCCGGAACTCAGCCCTGGAAAAAAAGAAAATTTCCAGGAATTAATGCTCATAAGGCTACACCAACATGATCGAACACAAGTGTTGAATAACCCGCCGGGTAACGAGACGTAATACACAACTATCACGGCTCGCTACGCGGGAGGTTCATAGTTAAAGATTTCAGAATATCTTAACTTGTCCAAAAGATTTATGAATATCCTCTGACATGATATAAAGACCAGCATGGCTTTTTATAAATGACGCAGTCTTCCCAGTGGTGTTTGTTAAGTTTACTGGAAAACCCATAAAAAGACGCCGGCCCCCGTATTATCTCGCAGATAAAAAACTGGGAAGCCTGTCTAAAATGCTAGATCTGGCTTCTCCCGAAGCGTCCTAGATCGCCGTATGTTGAATGGCGGCGATACTTATCGTATCCCTCAATTGTCTGGTCAACTACACTGAATTGCGAATCAGTTAATCCCACCCTCCCCAGGTGCAACCGCCGGGTGTGAATTTAAGTATAACGTTAACCCAATTATTCCTATCCCCACTTCTTTGCAAAAGATCGCCGGGGAGGAAAGACCAATCAACAAACAGCCTAGTTTTACTGGCTTTGCAAAACCGGGAAAAACTAAACTCAACAAGTGTCCGCATGAACACTTAGTTAAATGGGTAAAGCCATCCCGCCGGGAAACACAGTAAGCCTGAACACTGGCACCACCACAGAGACGCAGTCCTGGAGAGCCTAAAGCCACCACTCGCCGTGGGAAACAAGCCTTTTTTAACCACGCGTGATTAAAACTCGGCAACCAGCCGGGTTTTCATGGTGTAACCGAGAAAACCCGCCGGAAAAGGCAACCCACCCCATTCAGATTCAATCTGAACGCACCAAATAGACCATGGAATTAGCCAAAGCACAACTAACCCAGGACACATAATTAGTTCGTGGAAATAGCCAATACACAACTAATCCAGAACACACAAATAGTCCGTGGAAATAGCCAATACACAACTAAACCAGGACACACATGACACAGTAGTACATATTTATAACATAAATCAAAAACACTTGTACATGTGGCAAAGCTACGAGAGGCTGGCTAGGCCTAGGCAGACGGAATAAAAAGTAAACATGTCGTAATATAACAAAAAGCACTGAATTATAATACAACAGGAACCACCGTCAACACACCACTGTAGCAAAAACTTCTCGGCAAAGGGAAGAACTGACTCGGGACCCAGAAAAAACTTCACTAAGTGAAGACAAATACGCTGGGAACATCAGAGAAGAAAAAGCTACCTCATCAGAAAGATAAAAGGAAGCATAATAACGCGTAGTGATAGCCGCCTACATCACAAAGCTAGTGTGACGCCTCCCGGCGTTAGCAGAATGGTTGCGTGGGGCATTGCAGCTCGCTAGCGCTCGCCAGGATGGAGGGATAGGCTACAGTTGTCCTAGAATGATCTGCTTTATTTCATTAGTGTCATGTTGCCACAGACAGTCTAGAAGTGGTCTTTGTTTTGGTCTGTGGCCGCGCCTTATATTTTATATTCGCTATAATATAAATGTTGCTTGTGTGGGAGGCGAGCGAGAGTGTGTGAAGGAGTACACCCAGCAGCGTGGTGAGCTATGACACGGCTCGCTTGAGCGCTGACGGCGTTGGCGGCCGGGTGGTCAACTAGTCCCTTCCCGTCGCTGCCTCGTGTTTTTTACCAGCTCAGAGCTTGCCTGACACGCGTATCACCTACATCCTTTGCAATTCTGTCCCCCCATACTCGATACTTTGCATAATATCTCTCTCTCTCGACTTCTCCTTTCTCATTCTCTAATCTTTATTAAACTCAACATCCCTTCTGGTTTCAGCATAGACGTTCACCGTCGACCAGTCGTATTGTACGCGAAGCTCTCAGATATTTCCATGTATTAGGTTAAGGAGGTATTATGCTTTATTGAGGTTTAGAGAGACGGACTTTTCCTGATGTGTCCTCTCTCGGGAAGGTTGTAGACCGGTATATGTCTCCCTTGCAAGGTGTTGAGTGATTCTGCTTGGTTATCTAAAGCTAGACTAGGGGTAAGGTTACTGTGTCGTTGTCTCCGATGTGTGCAGTGTTAGCTAAGCTCTGCACGACATCGACAGGTACTGTGGGAGCCTAAGTTGTCTTCGGGTTGGTTTACTTTGCGAGCACAGCGCTGTGGTGTGAGAGGGCCATAGCCTATCCCTCACAACATAGTGCTGCCTCTTTGTGTTGACTTCTGAGGGATCGCCAGGATAGAGCTAGGTACTAGAGACCTAGATTTATCAAGAGAGCATCCCCGTCATATAACGTAATCTTCATTATACCACCCTTGGACAACGTTAGGCTACGAGCCGCATGCTCGCCCATTGTTGCCCTGCCTTGATACCCCAGCTAGACTTTATTAACTGAGCAGACACTGGTTAGAGATAAGCCCCATTATTATATGTATGCAGCATTATTATTCACTGCACTTTTGAGCCGAGGTTGTTGTTGAGTTGCACAACCCGAGTAGGCTGTTGCGTTGTGTCACAAAGCATTTCTTTAGTTGTCGAGCATTACTACCTCTGCGCAGTCTTTATTATTCGCCTGCCTATTATTACTATATGTCCTAGCATTTATTGTGACCCGTATTCTGCATTATAATTGTTCAAGATTCTTTACGAACATCTTCCCAGCATCAGACTTATTTCAGAAGTTTCCAGTTGATGTTGCAGGACTAGCATTGCACTTTCTTTAATACAGGAGTGCCAGTTATTTGAGTATCTACCGTAACGTTAATTAATCACGTTAACTATCTTTTCTTTGTGTAACATAATCGAGTAATCTTTTACTGTTTGAGAATAGGCTGTTTCATTGAGCGTCAGCCTAGTGTGTGTGCACCAGTTACCGAGTCATAGGATACCTCGTTGTCCAGGCACGACTCAGGGCGGTAATGGTGTTTTGTTTTCCAGTGTTTAAGGCAGGGGTTGGATCTAGTGTTACCGTTGTTGCTTTTTGCCATTATCTAGTCCAATGTTGAAGAGCCTTGTGTCTTTGAGAACCTGGATCGTAACAAATGGCGACCTAGCTCAGGATCTTGTGAACTAAGAGATAATTGCAGGATTGTTGTGGTCATTTGTTTTATTGAGGAATATAGTGGGCAAGTTAGATTTTTTTTGGCAAAGTAGTATAGCACTTGAGAGTCTTCAGACATTTTTGGCAAGTGAATAGTGCTACATAGGAGCTTGGGTACTTCTTCTATTTTTTATAAACGTGAGAATTTTTGGTGGATACCATGGGAGACGAATCAGATCATACTGAGGGTTCAGGGAATGATGCAGGCTCTGATGGGCAGATGCCAAGGGGGTTAGTAACTAGTGAGGAGGCCGCAAAGAAGTTTTTGGAGGTGCCTATAACAGCTGATCGACTAGAGGGAATTAGCAAGTATGGTCTACAGTGTTTGGCTCACCTCATGGGGCTTAAGGTGGCTCATGGCATCAAGAAGAACGATTTGAGGGCTTGCGTACTGGGGGCGGCTAGTGAGATCCAGGGTGGAGAGGGTGCTCGGGGACTTCTGCTCGAGCCCCCCCTCCACTCTACTCCCATCAGGACCTCTAGGATGCCGGAGTTTAGTACGTTCCCGCAGGCCGATAGCCGCTGGCAGCGTGGTTTAGGATCGCTGGGTGGGCCTCCAATAGTTGCACCTCCTCCTCAAGGTTTCACTACAGAAATGCTCTTCCAGCTTGAGATGGCTAAGATGCAGGCTGAGCGTGAGGAACGTCTCGAACTCGCTAAGATAGAGGCTAAGCGACAGGCTGATCTCAAACTCGCTAAGGCTAAACAACAGACTGATCTCGAACTCGCGAGAATAAAAGCCCAATCGGAGGCTGAGTCTACCAGGTACCGTGCAGATATCGATCTTGAGAAGACTCGGGTGGAAACGACAGGGCAACGTTTCGGTGGTGGGAATCGTGGGCATGAGCAGTCTTTGTCGCACCTGTTGAAGCTAGTCCCTGTATTTGATGAGTCGGGTGTCACCGAATTTTTCATGAGATTCGAGAAGAAGTGCCAGGAACACCAGTGGCCTGGGGAGAAGTGGGCAGCCCTTGTTTCCTCTAGACTTGTGGGCAAGGGACTCAGGGCTTATGATGCATTGCCTATAGAGTCGTGTATTATCTATGATGAACTAAAGGAGGCTGTCCTGAGAGCATACGAACTACAACCAGAGACGTACAGGTTGAAGTTCCGGGGTGTTACCAAGGGTCGAGAGAGCACCTTTTTGGAACATGCCCGGGAGCTGTCCGATGCTTTTGGGAATTGGCTGAGGTCGGAGAAAACTACTACGTTTGACGACATTAAACAGTTGGTGCTTTTAGAGCAGTTTTTCAAATGCACGGGCGGCGACCTGACGTTAAACCTGAAAGAAAAGCAACCAAAAACTCTACAGGAGGCAGCTGAGATGGCTGACCTCCAGCTATCACTAATTCGTGGGTGCGGGTCTGCCCAGCGTAGTGAGGCAGGTAACAAGGGGCATGACGCCCCACCCCCCCGAGTTAGTGATATACCTTATGCAAACAAGTACAAGAGCCATGATACCAAGACTGACCACAAGACTAGCACCGTCCCGTTTAAGAAGGGGCCGGGCCCTTCCCAGTAGCAAGGGAAGCCCAAAGGGGAGTTGGAGTGTTATCATCGTCATAAAAAGGGGCACTTTGCAAGAGTCTGTCCTAGCAAACCACCTACAGCAGCTGTGTCTTTGGCCTGCAACATTGGTGTGTCTCCGAAGTCGTCTGAGTTTGCCCGGGGCAGTTCGTCAGAGGCTGAGGCACAGCCAATGCAGAAGCACCTGGGAGGCTCGAACCCTGCTCGGGATGTTTTTTGCGACCATATAGGGCGGGGTTGCGTGATGTGGGCGGGGCGCAAGCATGGAGTAGAGGTCTTGCGTGATACAGGTGCTTCCCAGACTCTGATGAAAAACTTGACTGGCTACCCTATAAACGCGGCTCGGGTGGTAGTGGTGCAGGGTATTAATGCAACTCGGTCATACCCGCTGGTGTGGTTGGAGTTGGAGGTGGATGGTGTGGCACGTGAATTGGATGTCGGGATTGTGGAGAAACTGCCAGTGGAGGGCGTCGACCTTCTTCTCGGCAACGACTTTGCAATGCCCGCTTCTGAGGTTCTACCCTTAGTCGTTGCCGAGAGGCCGGCCGACGTGAGTAGGGAAGAGCAAGAGTGGGTCGAGCGGTGCCAGACACAACCCATGGCGTGTGTTGTCACCCGAGCTCGGGCAGCTAAAGTGTCACAGCCTAGTCCTCCGTCTTCAGACCAGCGGAGGAACGATCAACAGGAGGAGGCTAAAGCTGGAGTTGGTTTAAGAGTTTTGACTCGGCGGCTCTCCTGGGTGATTCAGTATTAGCACCATTACTTAATTCTGGAGTAGCCCCTGGGCCTGTCATCGAGAGTGACGAGGCTGGGCATGACGAGTCTCCACGACAGCAACGTTATGTACATCGAGAGAGACAGAGGGAGCAGCCCAGTATCGGGGAAGGTCATGCATTGCTCCGGGAGCAGTTAGATCACTTGGCACCCTCAGATATACGTCGGTTGCAACTAGAGGACCCTGAGCTCCAAACGTGTGCTAATGGAGCTGTAGAGCTCGACGAGGACGGCGATGCACAGCCAGGAGATTTTTTTTATTTAGAAGGCATCCTCTATAGGCGTTTTCAAGACCCTAAACGTAGTTGGCAAGAGGGGTCCGGAGTAGTGGAACAGTTGGTGGTGCCACGGGAGTGCAGGGATAGCCTACTGAGGTTGGCGCATGACATACCACTGGCAGGCATCTAGGGTTGAGAAAAACGGTGGCGGCTTTAGAAAAATTGTTTTGGTGGCCGGGGTTGAAGGGGCAGGTAGTAACCTGGATAGCAATGTGTCATACGTGCCAGAGGGTTGGAAAACCTAACCAAACAATTCCGAGAGCCCCGTTGCACCCCATTCCTGTCAGTGGACCGCCCTTCAGTAAGGTCATCATTGATATGGTCGGACCCCTACCCCCTACTAGTGCCGGTAATAAATTTCTATTAACTATCATGGATGTGGCCACTCGTTATCCTGATGCATATCCAATGAGAAATGGCATGGCGAAAACTGTTGTCCGGAACCTGCTCTTGTATTGCTCGCGGTATGGTTACCCGCAAGAGGTGCAATCGGACCAAGGTTCTAATTTTACATCTAATCTGTTCAAACAAACTATGATTCAGCATGGCATCAGCACTGTCATCTCTTCTGCATATCACCCAGAGAGTCAAGGGGTGTTGGAGAGGTGGCACGCCACGCTGAAAAGCATGCTTCGATGTTACTGCGCAGAGAACGGAAAGGATTGGGACCTTGGTCTGCCGTATGTTTTGTTCGCTGCAAGAGAAGTACCTGGAGAGAGTCTCGGTTTCAGTCCGAATGAGCTTGTTTTCGGGCATCAGGTGAGGGGCCCTCTCCACATGGTGAAGGAGATTTGGGAGGGTACCGCTAAGCCATGTTCTATGTTGAGATACGTCCTCGAGAGCAGGGAGAGAATGCTTAGAAGTCTGGAGCTGGCCGGGCGTAATTTGGTGAGTTCGCAGGCCCGTATGAAGGACAGGTACGATACTAAGGCGAAACTCCGGGAGTTTCAGGTAGGTCAAGAGGTGTTGGTCCTGTTGCCTTTGTCAGGTCATCCTCTGGCTGCCAAGAACGCTGGGCCTTATCGGGTGGTGTCAAAGATCTCCGATCTAGATTACCTAGTTGCCACTCCAGACCGGAAGAAGCGTAACCAACTATGCCACATTAATTTGTTGAAGGAGTATGTGAGGCGCCCACCTGAGTCACTAGCTGTCCCTGTGTTGACCTGCCGCGGTCATGGTGGAGAAGGAGAGGGGGGCAGCAATGATCAGGTGGATGATAACTGGGATTGTCATGTCTCGGCTGATCAGTGGGCGGGGAATTCGAGCCAATGTGCGCACGATGCTCTGGCGCACCTGCCGGAGGAACAGCAGGTGGCAGTGCAGCGCCTGTTCGATTCATACCCCACTGTATTTGCCGAGCACCCAGGCCTCACTACTCAAGCGGTGCATGATGTCGACGTAGGAGAGCACCCCCCCTTCAAGTCGATACCTTATCGGGTGCCACCTATTAAACTCCCAGCGCTCAGGGATGAGCTGGAGTATATGCTGGCGAGAGGCTTGATCGAGAAGGAGGCAGTACGGTGGACTTCTCCTGTCACTCTGCAGCCCAAACCTGATGGAAAAGTTCGGTTCTGCATTGACTTTAGGCAGTTGAACGGGTTGACCCCCACCAATGCATATCCTCTTCCCCGGGTGGATGACAGTGTGGATAAGATCGGGAAAGCAAGGTACTTGACCAAGGTAGACCTCGTCAAAGGCTACTGGCAAGTACCACTGTCTGAGCGTGCTAAAGAGGTGTGCGGGTTTGTGGTGGATGGCAGTACTTACCGTTGCAACGTGATGCCATATGGTCTGAAAAATGCACCGGCCACTTTCCAGAGCTTAATGAACGACATCGTAGCAGACATCCCAAACTGTACTGTCTACCTTGATGACGTGATCATTTATAACAACGATTTCCAAAGTCACTGTGAGCACATAGAAGCCTTATTTAGTCAACTTAGTAAAGCAGGCTTGGTGGTTAATCTGGGCAAGTGTGACTTTGTGCAAGCCACGGTGCAGTATCTGGGGTTTGTGGTTGGGTTAGGTGAGCCCGCCCCAACAGAAGATACAGGCTATCGACTTGTTCCCCAGGCCGACCACCAAGCGGCAGATCATGAGATTTTTGGGCATGATTGGGTATTACCGCTACTTTATAAGAGGCTATTCTACTGTGTTAGCTCCTTTGACAGATCTACTAGCTAAAGATAAAAAGTTCCGCTGGGCACCTGAGTGTGAGCAGGCGTTTCGAGTAGTTAAACACCTTTTATGCACTCACCCTATCCTCAGGGTCCCGGACTTTGAACGACCATTTCAGTTGGCGACTAATGCCAGCGGAGTAGGGGCTGGTGCCGTACTTTTGCAGACAGACGAGGAAGGTCTTGAGCATCCAGTCAGTTTCTTTTCAAAGAAATTTAATTCAGCACAGAAAACTATTCGGTTGTTGAAAAGGAACTGCTGGCAATCGTGTTAGCGCTCAGACACTTTGAGGTCTATGTTCCTGCATATGGGCCAGTCGTGGTAGTGTATACCGACCACCACCCGCTTAAATTCCTCAATCAATTCCACAACCGGAATATGAGGCTGACCCGATGGTCGCTCATGTTGCAAGAGTACAACTTAGACATTCGCCATATTGCCGGTTGTGAGATTTGCGGACTGTCTGTCGCCAGGTAGGCTACCACAGTATGTTGATATAGCCCTGTCTTGGCTCGCGGTGTATTTTTGCGCTGGTGCTTGTTGGCTCGCGTGTGTAGCATCAGCGTAGGGTCGCAGGGCAGGAGTTGTTGGCTTTAATTAGAAGAAAATTAGGCTACATCTATAGTAGCCGCCAAAAAAACAACATTAAAATAAAATATGAAAAATTAAATAAAAACTCTTTCTTTTTAATAATTAACCCTTATTTAGCGGCGAGCAACATATGAGCTGACTATGCGGCGTCGACATAACATAGAGTGGCAATTTCAGCACGTAATGTGGCTGAGAGAGAGAGACAAGTGGTGGCAGGGACTAGCGGGTGACTGCTCCAGACCACCGCGGCGAACGTACTGACACAAATCTCAGCTCCCTCCTCCTTCTCTCACTCGCTACATACTCAATTATGTACTGAAAGTACCGAATTACCTGCTTTTTGCACTCGCGTTGCACGGTTATTGCAAGAAAACTATCCATCATACAAGGATCGTTATGGTGTCATTCGAAAGCTCTGTTTATGCCCTTTCAGGGATAGGTACTTGTTTTACGTTCTGGGTCTTATTTAGGCATGAAAATGATCACGTAAACAGCCCTATTGTGCTAAACACTAAATAAAAACGCATAGGCCGCTCGTAAGGTGTTAATTTTAAGATAATATTGTAGCTGAGTACTGAGTGCAGATGATTTTCCCTCAGTAGGCTGTGCTTCTTAAAGCTCGCTCTGGGAGCACAATGTTATGAATTAATGTATTATATTTGGGAAAGGTGATAAGATTTTTGTATATAAAAATTTTGTTGTATTTTTTTTTGAGGAGACTGAGCTTGCATTCCATGAGTGGCAGAGTGGTTAGGAGTGGCAGATTTTAGCGACATTCTGCCTGTTCAGATATGGGCTCATGGTTGAGTGTCCCATATCTTGGGGGGGGTGTGACGCCTCCCGGCGTTAGCAGAATGGTTGCGTGGGGCATTGCAGCTCGCTAGCGCTCGCCAGGATGGGGGGATAGGCTACAGTTGTCCTAGAATGATCTGCTTTATTTCAATAGTGTCGTGTTGCCACAGACAGTCTAGAAGTGGTCTTTTTTTTGGTCTGTGGCCGCGCCTTATATTTTATATTCGCTATAATATAAATGTTGCTTGTGTGGGAGGCGAGCGAGAGAGTGTGAAGGAGTACACCCAGCAGCGTGGTGAGCTATGACACGGCTCGCTTGTGTCCATACTTAGTGTACTCAAACTAGTATGAACAGTCTCGATGTTTCGTAATCTGGGTTGATGTAGCGTTACGTATCATTCCGTAGTCTTAAGTTGAACGCTTCCATAACCTTGGTCGAACGTTCCATGATTGGGTAGAATATATTATTCTATAGTTGTATATGGGAAAGTATTGTAGGATTATAATTCCATATATATATATTTGTATATTTAAGATTGTTTATAAGTATCTCATTGTAAAGAAGATGGGATACATTTTCCATATGTTATGCGCGTGCGCGGTATGTCATGACAGAGACGAACATAACGCGCTCGCCACTCTCCAACCAACCTCCGTCCCAGCTACACACGCTAAGCCTTCTTTCTCCTAGTTATTTCACCAGGTGTTTTCGCTTCACTTTTCATCTCATACTCCATAGTCACTACATCATCATCTTTGTTACTTAGCACAACTTAACGTAAATATCTAGCCTATCCTGGCCTATTGTAGCCTCTTTTCATACTCTGTTTACTATACTAACCACTTCCAGTCATCTAGCCTATTTTCCGCCATCCTCCAATCACCAGCTGAGTTCATCAAAGGGTAATTATATTTCTATATAGTTAATGTTTCTTCAATATCAATAATATACAGTCCACTTATCTAAATTAACCATATAATTGGTCCTTAAACCTTTCACTAGTTAGCCCCCCCCCCCATTTTTTTGGGTGTTATTCGGCGGTCGGTAGTTGCCTTGCTTGGAGTGGGACGGGCCTTTCGCTGTTTTTCTCATGTGTCCTACGTCCTCCAGGCCCCGGTCTTTTGGCCCCGTGGGGCTGTCGTTTTTTTTTCGTCCGCTCTTTGCTCAGGCCGCCCCAGGTGCCTGACCAGTGGGACAGGATGTGGAAACTAGTGGATAGGTCAGGGCTGCGACGGGAGTTTTACCCAGAATGAAAGTTACAAATATGATCCAGTACAGTACTCAAAACAATAATTAGCCTACTTTAAATGCTTTTTTGGGCTCATTACATTATATTAAAACTACTTTAGCCCTAGAAAATCTTGCACAATTGGCACGGCATTAAGATTAAATCCATCCATATTGTACTGTATGTTAAATTAAATCTAGATTTAATTTAAATCTAGATCAAAATTAGGCCTATACTGAAAAATAACTTCTTTAACACCTTAAGAGCGGCCTATGCGGTTTATTTATATGTACCGCCCAGCGGGGTGTTTTTAGCCAAAATAGGGCTGTTTACGTGATCATTTTCATGCCTAAATAAGACCCAGAACGTAAAACAAGTATCTATCCCTGAAAGGGCATAAACAGAGCTTTCGAATGACACCATAACGATCCTTTTATGATGGCTAGTTTTCTTGCAATAACCGTGCAACGCGAGTGCAAAAAGCATGTAATTAGGCACTTTCCCCATACAATTCCTTATATAGCGAGTGAGAGAGGTAGGAGGGAGGTGAGATTCGTGTCAGTAGGTTCGCCGCGGTGGTCTGGAGCAGTCATACGCTCGCTACTCTCCTGCCACCACTTGTCTCTCTCTCTCAGCAACATTACGTGCTGAAATTGCCACTCGAGTTATGTCGAGCGCCGCCACATAGTCCAGCTTTATTTAACTCGACTTATGTGGTGAGCCGCTAATTAAGGGTTAAAATTTAAAGGTTATTCATTCACATATCTTTCTAAATTCTACTCTCGTCGTGTGCCCTGAAGGCGTGGTAATATGATAGCTGATAGGCTAAGTGTGTGTTAATCCAACTCAAAACTTTTTTCCTTGTGACTTCTTGAGATGAACTTTTCTTGTGTACAATTTTCACATTTATTAAATTTAATAATATAGAATTAGCGGTACCCATTGAGTTTAGCCTGTTTAAATTACCCTATAGGCTCTCTCTCTCTTAAAATTCTTGAATTTATTATAACTTTAAACGGTACCTCTCTTTTTGACATCTGGAGACTTTTGGCCTATACCGTATTGTACTAAATTTCCCTCCCAGCTTTTCTTAACTTATGGTGTAATGATTCTATAATTTCATAACTATTATGTAAGGAGTTAAATTGAAAAGCTCCAGATTGCTAGTCTACATTGCGCACAATTCTTATTCCGCATTTCGTGAGGGTGTTTTATTTTCGGCTCGCGATTTATTTGATTTCTCGGAGTACTGTATTGTTGTCCGCAACTTATTCGGTCTGGCATTGATAGTTTGATTTAACGTCATTAGATTCCTTCCCGTATAATCATGGCTAAAAGTGTACAAAAGCGTCGGGCTGGACTTAAGGGCTCTTTGACGGTCTTAACCTCTGATATTGACGGATTCCTTGATTCGGCGTCTAGAGTGGAGGTGGAGGCCAGGTTGCTCAGTATTCAAAAGCAACTTGACAAGTATGAGGTCACACAGGAGGACCTGGCCGACACATACGAGGACGCCGAGTATATCGAGGTGATCAGAGAGGATACCCTATATATGGAGGGCATACAAGTAATCGTTGCCACACTGAAGGGGATCTTGATTACAGAGGTCAAGAAGGAGGTCAAGAAAGCATTATGAGCATTACTTGGCTCATCATGGTGTAATCAAGGAGAGCAAAACTACGCCAGTGCGTATTGTCTTCGACTGTTCCGCCAAGATGAGTGAACGTCATCCTAGTCTTAATGACTGCCTGTACACTGGACCCTCACTGGTGCCCGATTTAGCGCAGGATTTGCTTCGGTTTCGACTCGGTAAGTATGCCTGGGTGTCTGATATTGAGAAGGCATTTCTAATGTTAAGACTCCATGAAGACGACCAGGACTATACGCGATTTATGTGGCCCAAGTATCCGAGGCAACTGGATTCCCCCCTAATTTGTTACCGGTTCCGGGCAGTTTTATTTGGAGCGACTTGTTCCCAATTCCTTTTAAACGCCACCATTTTGAAACGTTTGTCTTATGTCAGTGCAGATCCGCAGATTATTCATCAGATTCGGTCAGGGTTGTATATAGACAATTTACTGGGTACAGGAAATGAAGAAAATTTCCTGGTTGATACCTACGCTGTAGTCCGAGAGATTATGAATGACGCCCATCTACATTTGCGTGAATGGGCGACTAATAATTCTGTTTTGCGGACTGTACTGCAACGGGATGGTGTGGCGGCTGTACAGCAGGAACATGTTAGAGTGCTAGGGTTGTTTTGGAAAACGGACACCGATACCCTCTCATTCGGCGTTCAGTACGCGCAATATTCGCAGATTACAAAACGAATTTGCTTGAGTATGACAGCTAAACTTTTTGACCCCTTGGGGATGGTTCTACCGGTGTCGATCAAATCGAGATTATTCCTTCAGCAATTATGGAGGATAAAATTAGGATGGGATGAGGTTTTGACTGGCGATCTGGTTCAGGAGTGGGATGACATTATTTCGGATCTTCGTCTCTGTAAGGGTTTTAATTTTCCTCGGAGAGTTGTCATGGACCATCCTGTTTCCATTCATGCCTTCTCAGACGCTAGCAAGGTCGCGTACGACACCGCCATATACTTTGTTGACACAAGTGGCAGCCGTCTAGTCATGGCGAAGGCGAAAGTCGCCCCGATCAAATCCCTTTCCATCCCAAAATTAGAGCTGACTGCAGTTCTGTTGTCTGCTAGACTCGTTCACTTTGTAGAGGAAACTTTTAAAAATTTGCTAAATATCTCGGAGACAGTTGTATGGAGTGACAACCAAATTACGCTCTACTGGTTACATTGCCGTAAGAAGCTACCAGTGTACGTCACCAACCGTGTCGACGAAATTCGTTCCCTGCTCCCAACCGCACAGTTCCGGTATGTGTCTACCAAAGAGAATCCAAGTGATTGCATTACTCGTGGTGTCTCTGCTAAATTTCTCAAATCTTCTGCGTTGTGGTGGAATGGCCCATGCTGGCTTAATGATCCCAATGAATGGCCAGAGAATATAGATTTGAGCGAGCAACACACTGTTATTGTGGCACCGGTAATTGACTCGGTGCCTGACGAAGACACACGGTTATGGGACTGGGATAGATTCAGCAGCTATGAAAAGTTACAACGTGTTACAGCATGGGTGTTACGATTTGTAGAAAATGTAAAAGCAAAAATTAAAGGCACACCGCCCACAGGTAGTGCTTACCTCAATGTGAAGGAGATCAGAATTGCAGATCAATTATTACATAAGCTCTGTCAACAAGAAATATATATGCAGGAATATAAATTACTGGTTAAGGGAACAAAGTCTAGGAATAACCTGATCAACCAGCTGGGCTTACACTTGAAGGGGGACTTGATACATTGCGGAGGCAGATTACGATTGGCAGCCCTCTCTGAGGCAAGTAAGTATCCAATACTACTGCCCCCCAATCATCCCCTCACCCATCTTATCATCGATAGGTGTCACCGACTCTCTTGTCATTATGGGGTTGGTCATATAGTCACCTATGTAAGACAACGATGGTGGGTGCCTAGAATCAGGCAGGTGGTCAAGAAAGTCCTTCGCAAATGCTTAAAGTGTAGAAGAGTACAGGGAACACCTTATGATCCCATCGGAATTCCTCCCTTACCAAACCTGCGAACTACCCCAGGTGACCCTTACAAAGTTACCGGGGTTGACTACAGTGGAGCAATCCCTGTGAAAGATTCACCCAATCTTAAGGTGTATATGATACTTTTCACTTGTGCTGTTACCAGGGCAATTCACCTGGAACTGGTCACCAACCTCACTTGTGATAGCTTCCTACATGCCTTCCGAAGATTCTGCAGTAGACAGGGATATCCGCGTATCATGCTGAGTGACAATGCAAAGACTTTCATAGGGGCATCTACATATCTCAAAGAAGTGAGCAACAATCCTAAGATTCAGACCTGCCTAGCGGATGTAAAATGCGAATGGCGTTTCATTCCCGCCAGAGCGCCTTGGTTTGGCACCATATGGGAGAGAGCCATAGGCATCGTGAAGGCGGGTCTGAAGAAGGTGTTGGGTAGAGCTCTCATCTCGATTGAGGAACTCAACACCATACTCTTGGAGATTGAAGCCACCGTAAATGATCGCCCTCTATACTATGCTTCTGGTGATTTGGAAGACCTTACCCCAATCACACCCTCAGTACTGGTACATGGATACAGACTGCGGGATCTTCCTGAAGAGCATGACGAGGATACTATGGAAGATCCAGACTACATAAGTAAGGAAGTGATATCGGCCCGCTACAAATACATTCGTAAATTATCGCGAGATATTTGCCATCGCTGGTCAACAGAATATCTGGTGACTTTAAGGGAAGCGCAAAGGAATAAACTAACACCACTAAAAGGTCATTGGCCTAGGGTAGGGGACGTGGTAACCATCCATGAGGAGGGCTCGCGCGCATTTTGGAAATTGGGTCGGATAGAGGAGTTATTACCAGGTCGTGATGGTGAGGTTCGGGTAGCAAAGGTTCGCACCAGGACTGGAGTAATCACACGGCCAACAGTCCGACTATATCCTCTTGAGGGTGACCTCAATCGCAAGGACACCCCCTCGGATCAGTTATCCATTGAAGTCCCCTCTCTGGCTTCTACTTCGGCGCAGCCTGTTGACGCGTCTGGCGAACGCCCATGTCGACAGGCAGCCCAGATATCCTCCCAAGCTTGGCGGGATAAGATTGCCTCCGGGCAAATCTAATCGTGTAAATTTTGTATATTTTCTGTTGGTGGGAATATGTCCATACTTAGTGTACTCAAACTAGTATGAACAGTCTCGATGTTACGTAATCTGGGTTGATGTAGCGTTACGTATCATTCCGTAGTCTTAAGTTGAACGTTTCCATAACCTTGGTCGAACGTTCCATGATTGGGTAGAATATATTATTCTATAGTAGTATATGGGAAAGTATTGTAGGATTATAATTCCCATATATATATATATTTGTATTATTTAAGATTGTTTATAAGTATCTTATTGTAAAGAAGATGGGATACATTTTCCATATGTTATGCGCGTGCGCGGTATGTCACGACAGAGACGAACATAACGCGCTCGCCACTCTCCAACCAACCTCCGTCCCAGCTACACACGCTAAGCCTTCTTTCTCCTAGTTATTTCACCAGGTGTTTTCGCTTCACTTTTCATCTCATACTCCATAGTCACTACATCATCATCTTTGTTACTTAGCACAACTTAACGTAAATATCTAGCCTATCCTAGCCTATTGTAGCCTCTTTTCATACTCTGTTTACTATACTAACCACTTCCAGTCATCTAGCCTATTTTCCGCCATCCTCCAATCACCAGCTGAGTTCATCAAAGGGTAATTATATTTCTATATGGTTAATGTTTCTTCAATATCAATAATATACAGTCCACTTATCTAAATTAGCCATAGCTTGAGCGCTGACGGCGTTGGCGGCCGGGTGGTCAACTAGTCCCTTCCCGTCGCTGCCTCATGTTTTTTACCAGCTCAGAGCTTGCCTGACACGCGTATCACCTACATCCTTTGCAATTCTGTCCCCCCATACTCGCTACTTTGCATACTATCTCTCTCTCTCGACTTCTCCTTTCTCATTCTCTAATCTTTATTAAACTCAACATCCCTTCTGGTTTCAGCATAGACGTTCACCGTCGACCAGTCGTATTGTACGCGAAGCTCTCAGATATTTCCATGTATTAGGTTAAGGAGGTATTATGCTTTATTGAGGTTTAGAGAGACAGACTTTTCCGTATGTGTCCTCTCTCGGGAAGGTTGTAGACCGGTATATGTCTCCCTTGCAAGGTGTTGAGTGATTCTGCTTGGTTATCTAAAGCTAGACTAGGGGTAAGGTTACTGTGTCGTTGTCTCCGATGTGTGCAGTGTTAGCTAAGCTCTGCACGACATCGACAGGTACTGTGGGAGCCTAAGTTGTCTTCGGGTTGGTTTACTTTGCGAGCACAGCGCTGTGGTGTGAGAGGGCCATAGCCTATCCCTCACAACATAGTGCTGCCTCTTTGTGTTGACTTCTGAGGGATCGCCAGGATAGAGCTAGGTACTAGAGACCTAGATTTATCAAGAGAGCATCCCCGTCATATAACGTAATCTTCATTATACCACCCTTGGACAACGTTAGGCTACGAGCCGCATGCTCGCCCATTGTTGCCCTGCCTTGATACCCCAGCTAGACTTTATTAACTGAGCAGACACTGGTTAGAGATAAGCCCCATTATTATATGTATGCAGCATTATTATTCACTGCACTTTTGAGCCGAGGTTGTTGTTGAGTTGCACAACCCGAGTAGGCTGTTGCGTTGTGTCACAAAGCATTTCTTTAGTTGTCGAGCATTACTACCTCTACGCAGTCTTTATTATTCACCTGCCTATTATTACTATATGTCCTAGCATTTATTGTGACCCGTATTCTGCATTATAATTATTCAAGATTCTTTACGAACATCTTCCCAGCATCAGACTTATTTCAGAAGTTTCCAGTTGATGTTGCAGGACTAGCATTGCACTTTCTTTAGTACAGGAGTGCCAGTTATTTGAGTATCTACCGTAACGTTAATTAATCACGTTAACTATCTTTTCTTTGTGTAACATAATCGAGTAATCTTTTACTGTTTGAGAATAGGCTGTTTCATTGAGCGTCAACCTAGTGTGTGTGCACCAGTTACCGAGTCATAGGATACCTCGTTGTCCAGGCACGACTCAGGGCGGTAATGGTGTTTTGTTTTCCAGTGTTTAAGGCAGGGGTTGGATCTAGTGTTACCGTTGTTGCTTTTTGCCATTATCTAGTCCAATGTTGAAGAGCCCTGTGTCTTTGAGAACCTGGATCGTAACACTAGCTAACCGCGAAAAAGTTCACGCGTCCACCACGGGACCACGAGGGTACACCCGAAATAGATGCCCCAAACACACGACCCAAAATACACTGCACTGCGGGCAACCCGCCCAGGACACCCCTGCTACGCATATCCTAACCTTACTCGATACATCCCGGAGTAAACAAATGAGAAAAACTCACTAGGGACGCAACAAATGCGGAACTAGTGGAGCGTGGGGAGGCACGTCCGGGTAGGGTGAGCGCAGAGCAGAGAAGGAAGAATGACGCCTGAGTCAGCGTCTGGTCAAAGATCCACACAAGTACATCCACGATTATATGGAAAGCTTATGAATAGTTATTCTTATTTTCTTTTTGTTTTTTTATTTGTTACGAAGTTTTTTCGTAGTGAGAACCCAATTTCATAATGACTGAACCATCAGTGAGGTTGTGTGCGCTCATGATGAAGGCTCCTCAATTTTTTATGCTCTGTGCGGTAGATTCAAACTACGGCGGATGAGTGTTTGAAGAGGGTGCCTTATGTAATAGGCATAATCGTCAATGATGGAGGGGCCACTAATAAATAGTCCCCTTTCAAGTGCCCGCGGGTAGCCCGTTTGAAACGACCGCCGCGGGGAGAAAGAGTCCTACATCATGCAACGCTAATT
Source organism: Paralithodes platypus (assembly GCA_032716605.1). Classification (NCBI taxonomy): domain Eukaryota; kingdom Metazoa; phylum Arthropoda; class Malacostraca; order Decapoda; family Lithodidae; genus Paralithodes; species Paralithodes platypus. Next base: position 15,859,214 of record CM064490.1, read on the forward strand.
CTCTTATGGAATCGTCTTATGATTGGGGTACTCATTACGAAAAAACTTAGTAAAAAATAAAAAAGAAAAATTAGCTTAAAACTTGTTATATTAGTGCTTTCCATCTCTGTGGATTTCTTGCGTGGATTTTATCCCTGACGTTGCTCTTAGAAACGCCATTCCTCCTTCAATGACATATTAAGACTAAACTGAAGACATCAAACGAATGGGAAAGGGATGGAAAGGAGGGCCCTACATCGTCAATGATTTCGGGGCCACTATTAAATATTAGGTTTTCATTCTTCCCTCCGGGACTCAAACCTATAATTTACTAGTGGCCCCTCCATCATTGACGATATGACTGATATCTCAAGACTGGAGGGGGACATTCGTGACAATATCAAACCATAACAAATACCATAGGTAGAGACAAAGAATCATATAACAGTATTTATTGCTTACATACAATAAAAGTAAAAAATTGGAAAGAAAGCAGTGCGTTACTTCGAAGAAGATCTGCTTATACTTGACCGACTAGGTACAATGATACGATCTCACATTGAGATTCATGAAATGTGTTGTCTAGAAACATACTTGTATTCCTGTTCAACTACTACAGACACATACAGTATATCCTTGGATTATATCTTCTGTCCTTAAAACTATTTGTACATTCCATATAATTTGTACACTTTATTCTATACTATATAGTTGTAACTATGATAGATATCTTCAAAAATAGAAACAAATATTTTAGAGCTGTAGAACCAGCTCGACTTATTAAGTATCACAGCTTGTGATCTTATCACAATATCCAGCGGAGGGGCTCTAGGGGTCTTTGGGTTTTTTTTTTTTTTTCCATATTCCAACTACTCCCTCTAGGGAGCCTTTACACTCTACCGCTGAACACGGTGAGGCCCGTGAGGTCTTGCTCCAGTCTACAGTAGGGAGTGAGACATGCGAAGCACCCCGGCTCGAAGCAATCCCATCTCTGAAGCCGCCTCGCCTCTGCACCTCACAGTCTCGCTCCCCACACTCGGATCCTCACTCTCAGAACACCACCTATTGAGCAATTAACTCACTAGGCATATTTTATATATACTGTAGCATATTTTTGAATATGGGAATATTCATACAATGCTATTTTAATCAGGGAACAATAAGGGTATTTTTTTGGCATTTCGGTGTGCTGTGGTACTGTGCACTGATACTAGGTACAGCACAAATTCCATCCCAATAATATCTTCCCATTGACATATTGGGATTCGAACCCGGGTCCATTGGATTACCAGTCCAGTGGCAAGACCACTCCACCACACCTCCCCCCTCCTTTTTCTCCTTTTAAGATTAAACTTAATTAGTAATAGCACATGGACTAACTAGACCCGCTGCCATAACGCCACACAGGTTAGTTTTGGCTTATCCAGAGCCACAGACAGGTATCGCGTCAAGAAAGTGTGATTGGAAGCCCACAATTTAGGGTTAGCTATGTCATCAATTGAATAGTTTTGTAAATATCTGAGAGAGACGGCCCACTTTCTGATATCATGGGCTCTGCCCACTACACCGGGATTACTTTCCCGAATTACGTCTACGAGTAAAGAAGCTAATTTCCTTCTTGTGACGCGAGTACCTGTGCTGTTGACCCATAAGAATCCTGGTTGTTGAGGTTGTGCCACCCTCATAAACTTGATTAAAGCTTGCACCGGGCACAAAATGTGATGCGTCTGTCCGCGTTTGAGTGCCGGGACTGTAAATTCTGAAAACACATGATCACAATGTTCATTCTTTGCTATGAATGTGGGAGACGGAGCGATTTGTAAGTGTTCATTCAGTCTCCCAAACCTGAGGCAATTAGGTTCGTTGCTCATCGCCGCCAGCTCAGATACTCTGTTTCCTGTTGCCAAAGCCATAAGGAACACAGCCTTCTTTAATAATGAATCAAAATCCGGCGCATGATTATATTTGCGTGAATGAAGTAAAGATAAAGCTTTGTCCAGTGATCAGGTAGGCACGAGCTGACGTGGTGGTGGGCGCAGTTTGAAACATGTCCTCATTAACCCTTTCTCCTCCGCCTGTGGTATGGATAGACTGGTAAGGTCGTCAAAGGGTTTTCTAATGGCAGACAAGTGGTTCTTTAGCGTGACTACAGAAAAGCGTTTTTGTTCAAACAAATAGTCTAAGTACTTAAAGACCAAAGCTACTGATGAGTCTGTTTGCGCCGTTTCTACTATCCAGGTTGTGAACGTTTTCCAATGAGATTGATATTGTCTCCTGGTAGACATTCTGTAGTATACTGATTCAGAAATTTACTTGTAACACTCTCTCCATACTGAGTTAACCATTTGGCATTTTGAATGTCCAGAAGGCAAAAGTCAGCGAGGTCTCTAAGTTGCCAATTGTCTCCAAGTGGAAGTACGAGACCGGGAGTGACATCGGGTTCTCGCACCACGTTTTCAATTGGTGGTACTACACCTGAGCCGGTCAAAGTGGCGCGATCATCGAGACTAAGCCCCGATAACCCCGTAGTTTGTGAACTACTTGACACATGAGTGAGGCATCTGGAGGCGGAAAAATATAGGTGGAATTCCATTTGTTCCAGTCCTCTAACAATGCGTTTGGACCCCCCGCCGAAGTCACTTCCCGGCGGGTTAGGAAGAGAGGGAGTCTGTGGTTTCCCTCGGACGCAAATAGATCCACTTGTGGACGGTATGGCTCTGCAATCATCTCGTTGAAGAGGTTTTGCTTGAGTGCCCATTCCATTCTGGTGCTCTGTCTCCGGGACAGAGCGTTTGCCCAGACGTTCGCTACGCCCGGGAGGTAAGATGCATGAAGATGAATGCTCAGCGTTTCGGCCAGAGCAAAGATCTGTTCCGACAATTCTAGTAACTTCCGAGACCTCGTTGACCCTTGCTTTTGAATGCAGTGTACCGCACTCAAATTGTCCATTCGAAAGGCTATTGATTTCCCCTGTAAAGAAGAGCCGTGAGTTTGAAGGAAAATCAAAGGGATAGAAGTTCTTGTTTGTTGACATGAAAGTTCTCGTCTTGGGACCAAAGACCTTGACCCTGGTGGCCTAGGTTCGACTGATATCCCCAGCCTATTGTCCGTGAAGCATCTGTGTCTACCCATACCGTAGGTGGGGGAGAAACCCACGTCATTATTGAGCGCAATGTTTCCTTCCTTGCCCAGACCGACAGTAAGTTGTGAATTAATGGAGGAATGGCCCATAATTTTCCCTCCGGCAAGAGTGGGAAGAATTTGTTGCCTTCCAAGATTAATCTCTTTACTTTCAACCGGCCCAACTTCACAGTTAGTTGAATCCAGTTGAGAGAACCAACCAGGGATTCCCACGTCCTTCTCGTCGTGTTCAGACTGTGGAGAAATCAAAACAATTTCCTGCGAAATCTGTTGCGGTTGTCCACATTCTGACTGAGAGTAAGATTGGCTGTGTCCCAGACCAGCCCTATCCACTGAATTACCCGTGTGGGAACAAGGTGCGACTCTGCCAAGTTGACCTTGAACCCTAGGGTTTGTACATGATTTATAACTTGGTTGACATGGATATGACATAAACTCTCTGACTCCGCCACTACTAGCCAGCCGTCTAGGTACCACAACACATTGATCCCCTGTGCTAACATTGGCATAAGAGCCTGCCGGACTAATTTTGTGAATATTCTTGGTGCCAGGTTCAAACCGAATGGCAATCTCTGAAAGACATAAGTCTCTTGCCTGATCCTCAAGGCGAGGAATTTGGGGAACTTTTTGTTTATGGGGACATGCCAATAGGTGCCTTTCAGGTCTAGTGAGCACATATCCAGCCTTGCGGCGGGAGGGTGAGCCTGATTTGATTCACTGTGAGCATCCTAAAGGGTAAATTGTGAATGTGTGTGTTCAGACACGAGAGATCTACTACTGGTCGCATCTGCACACTGTCCCTCTTTGGCACTAGAAAGTCTGAAAGTGAAAACCTGGCAAGTTGGATCGCCCGGGACAATGACATTCTTGGTGATCATTTTTTGGACTAGTGACTCCACCTCTAAAGAAACATGATTGACTTCTCGAGTTTGACGTAAACGAGGTCGCCGGAGCCACGTCCAAGTGATACCCTTGCTTACCACTGTCCGTGCCCAAGTCCGCCGGGGCCAGGCTCGGCGACATGCCTTGAATGACCCAGTCGCTTGACTGGGCTTGTCCGGCAGAACTACTCTCAAATTCAACTCGCCTTCGGTAGGCCCCAGGAGAGTGAGAGTTTGACTGACTAGTTTTTTGGTGGTGGTGGGGCAGAGGTAGATGGCTGACTAGTTTTGACAGACGTCGTTCCCTGATGTGGCTTCTGTTGTGGCTTATTGTTATTATTCCACTTGCCTGATGGTTTACCCTGTTTCTGCTTGTGCTGAGTACCTCCCTGCTGTTGGGGAGACCTGGGGTCCTGAAATTACTGCTTAGCACCGGTAGATTGAGACTTAAGCAAGTGTCACACTATGCCGATTTAAGTGCCGACACTCCACGACTTAAGGGTCGGGAGCAGGTCTTTGCCTACATCGCCGCACGACGTGGGTGGGTGCCAACTCAAGAGAGCCGTCCGGAGAGGTCGTCAGGGGCCTCTGGAAAAGTTCGACACGCACAACTCTCATGAGCTGAGTCGGCGGCTAGTAAATTGGCGGGACGGTGACGGTAGGCGGGTGGCGTCGGGCGGCATCCAGTAGGCGTCAGACAGGTACAAGGGTGTCGACCTGTCTGCATCAGACGCTGCTTATAAGGTAGATCGCCTTCAGGCGACCCGGTAACGCCCAGGCGCCGTCATAGGGGGAGGGCATACCGTGAGTCCGCGACCTGGCAACGTCGCACGGGACATCGTTGATAGATGGTGTTGGGGGTGTTTTTGTTTTAACCTTGATGGAAGTCTAGCGAGGAAACTAAAAAATAAATTAATATATAAATAAATAGACCCCAAAAATCACCACTGTCCCCTTAATCCGATCCCATCAACGAGTGACTATCTATAAACCCTTTCAATAGCGGTGGCGTCTGTTTTGCCATAGTTCTGCCATACTTAGACGATTTTATGCAGCTTAAGAATGGTCTGTGGGAGTTAAGAGATATATATTGAGAGGAATGGAGGTCTTGTGATTGCTACAGGCTCTTTGTAAGCATAATACAATAACCTAATAGTTTCCAGACTATAACGAGAAAGACGTCACCGGTACTGAAAGGGTTAACTATAGATGGCCTTGTTTTACCAATTACTTAAAAAAAATAACACTTAATTAAGGGAAGATGGGCGCATTTGTTTGCTCATTTATGGATCTTTTTATTATGTTTTTAGTTTCCTCCCTAGATCTCAAGCTTAACACCCCCCCCCCCCCACACACACACAGACACAAACGTCACTTCCGACGGACCGGTTTGCCTCGGTCGGGATCAAGTGTGACGGAGTAGGGGTCCAGTGTGACAGGGTGGCTGTCCATCGCCGCCGTAGTATCTATCGGCGCCACCCTATCTCTTGTAGGCGCCGCTCGTCAGGAGCATTGTCGCCAACCAGTTTGCGTTCTACGGCGCATGACGCCGCCCCAGCGGCGTCATTTATCTTCCTTAGGTCTTGCATGGTTGCCTCTCGACCCCTTCCAGTTGTCGTTAGGCGGCATGCCCGTCCATACTGCCCACCGTGGGCGTCCCGCCCCTCTATCACCCACCATACTCGGCAGTGGTCTCCCCCTTGTATCGCCACTCCTTAAGTCGTGGAGAGTCGGCACTAAAATCGGCATAGTGTGACACTTGCTTTACCACCTCCACCTTTTGGTTTGAAGTTTCTTGAACGACTCCTTCTTAGGCTGGGAGGTACTCGGCTTCAAGCTATCCACCATATTATATACTGCCCTCCATGTATCTAAGTTTAGTAATGAGGCAGTTAAGACAGGGGAAAGACTTACCCGGCGACCAATGTCTTCTGGCGACTTCTTTACCATGTACACCCGTAAGTCCTGGCGTGCACGAACAGCCTCCATTAAGGCTATTCTGATATCACCTAGGGACTGTATAGAATGTTGCAATAGAAGCCACTGGGACAAATCCATGGCCTTCCTTACATTCTGATCAGAAATGGCTGTTATAGTCCTCGTGAGTGACTGGGTTATCTGGCGACTTAAAAGGAATTGTGAGAAAAGTCTATATGCTTTGCTTCGCAATTTGAAGTCTCTGTCTAAGTGGGCTGGAGGGGGAGTAGAAAAGGGGTCCTGTAAATCATAAATGGACAGTTTGGGAGCCGAAAGGAATTCAAACAGAGCAGGGGACACCCCTCCAGCCTTATTGATGGGCAAAGAGAACCACGAATGGGTTTCCTGAGGAATTTGGTGGGAGGATTTTGAGGTAATGGTAGCTGAAAATTGTTGCGCCTCAGCTTCCCAGTCCACCCACGGGCCCACACGTACCTGGCCCACCTGCAGGACTGAATTGTGAATCTGATCTAGCACTGGGATTGTATCCAATTCCGGCGTTAGCGAGTTTTGAGTGATTTTCTATCATTCACGCCGTCAGACCGTGTCCAATCCGCAAAGAGTCGTGCAGACGAGGCAGGAGGTAATGCCGGAGTAGCGGAGTATACAAAGAAAGTCAGAAGAATATACATTAGGTATAGCCTTAATCGTAACATCCAATAATTGCCCCTATACATCTTTGGCTCTAAGTTTCTTGCTCTTATTCACCTCTATGGTCCCGAAGCTCCCCTGATACAGTCGTTTGTGCCTTGTGTGGGTTCTTCGCAATAGCTGGGACCCATGAACAATCTGGCCCGTACAAGAGAGGCATACGGCCTCTCCTATGTGGGAGTTTATCAAGAGGAGGAGGAGTAATGTCCGTGATAACCCGAACATTAGTGGTTGTCAAAGAGGCGGGCACTGTCGTGCCACTTGCCGTGATGTTCGCCGGATTGACGTTAAGAGGGGGAAATAAATTATTGGGAGGCCTAACTCCGGTTGGTTCTAATGACCGCACTGTTGACTCGATCGGGGAAGCTACCGGAGTAGTAGTGGAAGGAACCTGAGACGTAGGGATATGGTACTGGCGCATGACCTTGTGTAATATATCATTAAGGTCATCCGTTGTTAAACATTTACTATGAGACCCTCTGGAAGACTCAGAGCCCTCTTCCGACCCTTCCTCATTAGGTCTTGGTTGTACTGAGGACAGTTCAACGTCCTCTGGCTCTTCCGGTAGTTCCACAATTTCCGGCGTTCGTTGCCGTGGTTCAGACACTTGATCGTTTAATGGCCAAACTAAATCTGGGACCGAAGAGGGGATTGTTTCTACATTATCACGTTCCCTAGTCGTGTCCTGATTATGAATTATAGGTTGTACCTGTGAGGGCTCTGACTGTCTCCAGACAGCCCGACCCTGACTAGCGGGTGGTTGGGAGTTCGGTACCACTTCACTCACCTGAGAATTGTCATAATTTTGGTGTGCACAGGTCGAAAAGCCCCGGTACTGTTCTGCCAGTACCCTCTGTGACACTATCGGGGGACCCCTTCGTGGTACAGCAAAGTTTAATTTGGGTATGGCAAACTTAAATTCTTGAGGTTCACTTAAAGATTCCCTAGGTACATCCCTGGGATTCGGCTCAGTCCCCTCCGTCCCTACCTCCGAGCTGCCAGATTGGACGTTAGGCCCTATGCAGGCAGAGGTGGAGGGAAGTGGCCGTGACCCCGGCGATGGCCGGTGCCGTGACTGCGCCTCATCCGTGCGGGCACTCTTATGTACTGTCACTGATTTGGGGGTCGAAGTTACTGAGTCCTCTTTCCGTCGTTTGCAGACCTAGAAGATGTCTCGACGGAAGACTGACGGGACTGTCTGTCAGGAGACCTCGACCTGGACCGAGACTGGGTCCTAGGTGAAGGTGAACGTCCTCGTTTCGGCCAGCTGGGGGGGGGGGGGGTCGCCTCAGTACTGATGCTACTCTCACTACTACTTACTAGCTTTTTAGATAATACTTTAGATTTAGCTTTCGGTTTAGGAGTTGACTTAGCCGGCGTTAATTTTAAAATTGGAGATTTGATGACAAGATGATCCCAAAGGGCTTCGTCATCGCAGTGCAAGACCTTATGGGCATCGTCTTTTGCGTAAACATTATACAAGTTCTTAATCTCCTTCAGTGCCACAAGGCATGAATGATCTCTCTTCTCGAACAGCGCCGCTCGTAGTTCCGAACACACGGTGCATTTCTTCGACACCCAGAGGCCCCGTGATCTATCTAGGCACTTCACACATTTCACGCATAGTTTATGTGCGAACACTGGTAAAAAAGAGCAGGTTGGAGTAGCGCATAGAGTAAACAGAGGCATGATGGAGCTCAACAAAACCCCCCCCCCCGCCGTGATCGGCCCCTCACCTGCTGCCTGTGCTGCTACCGATGTGTCGTGATCTGGAAATAGAAAATTTCCAGGAATCAATGCTCATAAGGATAATCCGAGAGGTTTTACACATCCTACCTCAAGTCCGCCGTAAAATTAGCTATAGCCACTGCTACTCTAACCTTCCGCTGGACCTGAAAGTGAAAAATTTAGGTTTTTCGATTCTTGAACCGCTTACCTGTGACAAAGTGTCACTGGCCCACTAATACCTTAGCCCTTTACTATCCCATTGACTATTTGGACTAGATAGATAGTATTGTCACACTTGACTGATGCACCAGGCGTTAGAAGTCATGCCGCGTGAGGCTATCGGTCTGGGCGAGTTCAATCGGCGGGCCGAGAAACTCCCTTAGGAATTCGCATTTCTGCCGGGAGGTTTGTGGTACAGCATACCACGGCGGGATATTTGGTTCATTCCTTTCTCACCTGCGAGGCGAAAAAATGGCAACGATACACAGAAAGCACGTCGGAAAGAACAAACCAAAATGTTCAGAGGTGTGGACTTATATGTGAAAGTCAGACACCCCCAAAAACCCACATCACCATCAGGACGTCTCCTGACTCCCTGTTTACATGTAAAATATCACTACATGCAAAAAACGAGGGATACATCTTAGGGCTATAATAGTATCATAATTTTATTAATAAAATATTACCCCTAGCCCACTAAGGAGACCCCTACTGAGGCTGGCCACGAGGCTCGAAGTAATCATCATCTTGGCTGGTTACCTTACCTCCTGATGACACATCAGCAGCACATGGCGAGGGCCCCACGAGAGAGGGGAAGCGCAGACTCGAACTCTAGAAGGTTCCACACCACGTGTGACAACCCTTGAACTAGGGCACCTGATAATCAAAGATAATGCAACTGCCTCATAGAGACGGCCTGAAGCATATTCCTACTGGTATAGTAGCCTCCTAACTAGTAGGTAAAAGCAAGACTAAGGCGCAGAGAAACAAAAATAAACATACATGAAGCGCTGATCCTGGGGGACTTGGAGGCATCTGTACAATAGTACCCTATTTTAACACTCCCTGTGGGCATACCAATGGGGCAGCCTGTGTTAGCTAATCTAAAACCTGTTCAAATACAACTCAGATACATACAAATGAGCAAGGACTCACTAGAAGAGAGCGAACGAAGAATGTGGCGGAGCACAGGCCGCGCACATCCACACAGTATGAATGCGGGGAGAGGAAGGAGGAATGGCGTCTCTAAGAGCAGCGTCAGGGATAGAATCCATGCAAGAAATCCACCGAGATGGAAAGCACTAATATAACAAGTTTCAAGTTAATTTTTCTTTTTTCTTTTTTACAAAGTGTTTTCGTAGTGAGTACCCCAATCATAAGACGATTCCATAAGAGAATTAGCGTTGCACTTATGATGTAGGACTCTTTCTCCCTGCGGCGGTCGTTTCAAATGGGCTACCCGCGGGCGCTTGAAAGGGAACTATTATACTAATAGGCATATCGTCAATGATGGAGGGACCACTAATAAATTCATAACCTATAACCTCTTATAACTCAAAACGAGTTAGAGCAAATGAGCTGTAAGTTTCCATATCTACTTCCTGGATGGCCATACGTTTTTTCTAGCAATGCTACTGCGGTGACATAGCTACCGGCTACTAAACTGAACCCCTCTAATAGTTTCTGGGCTTCCCCTTCCAGCTTCAGCTACCCACGCAAATAAGTAAATTTCTGTATTACTGACAACTCCGAGTTGGTCGTGGATGGTGCAGCAGAAGAGGTCCCAGAACCCCGTCCATAGAGCCGGGTCACCCCCAAATTTCGGGAGGTGAATGGTTGGTAATGTAAGGGAAGATATCCACCTGAGATATTCTTTTCTGGACCCCTTTCTCCCTCATGTTTAGCCCCATTGATTTTGAGATTTTAAGACTTTCGACCCATTAGTTTGGCGATTTTAAGAAATTTCGTCTCATTTCTGTCAATTGTAAGACCTTTCGTGCCATTTTAGGTGTCGATTTTTTCCTGGCGAGCGATAGTGAGCCTGTAATTTAAGATGAACCGGCCTTCGGCCTCTAAATTTTTCTACCGAAAAATTTATAGGCTACATATATCTTGAAAGGAGGTCCAGGGGGTGTAATTTTAAGCTTGTTGGAGGTCTAGAGAACAAACTAAAAACCTCCTCATAAGGGAAGCGTCCGCCATGTTTTTCAAAATGGTCCGATCATTTTCATTTTTATACAGGTGATAGATACCACTTCTAGGAACAACATATCCAAAAATGAATAAAATCGAATCAATAGTTTTTCTTCTCTACCTCGGATTTTCGCATTTTTTGGCAAATTTTCAAACCGCTAAAACTTCTTTACACTTTTGGTCCAATTTTAATAAGTATGATATCATTGGAAAGAGGAGAAAAAATGCAACAATTATTATTGACAGATTTTTGATACACCCTATAGTTGTGCCACTAATAAAAAAAAAAAAAAAAAATTTAAAGTTTTGAAAGGTTGCATGCCTCCTGTCAAATATTGTATTAGTGTATCAAAAATCTGTCACAACTATATATTGCATTTTTTATCCTCTTTCAAATGATATATTACTTAATAAAATTGGACCAAAAATAAAATAGTTTTAGGGAAAAGTGTTTGAGTAACTATAGTTTTGAGAAAAAGGCGAACAACTAAATTTATCCATTACCCAACGATTCCTCTCTCAAATGACAATTTATTGCAACTGTTTGCTCTTGATTGATTTGATACATGCTCTGGCACTAAAATCCTGTGCAATTTACTAAGTCTAAGTGAATAATATGCCACCTGGACCCCCAAAAGGTATTTTATTCATTCAGCGCCAATGGCGTCATGAACCGCGCACCTCATTTATGCTTAAGTTAAGCCATTTTCGATTACTCTAAGTTGTGTTAGGGTTGGTTTGGATGGGTTAGATCTGTTTAGTGTTGAATATATAATATGTTTGTGCATGTCTTGGCATCTGGATGATGATGATGGCTTGGATGATGAGGATGGCTTAGATGATGAGGTCTAGGGACTCACCCTCACTCTCCCAGGTTCAGTTGAGGTGCCAGATACCTATGTTGACTGTAATTTGTCTATAGCCTATTTGTGCCTAATAACGCGATTGTATTGGTTACTATCGTTCATACCATACCACATATACGTCGTGAGTGTGAGTGGGGGGGGGGGGGGGGGGGGGACGTAAGGGGGGGACCTTGTATTTAGGGTATTTTTTATTTTACGAGTCTAAAACTTTGCCAGATCACTCCTAGGCCTACAGTGTTCCCATCACTGCTGCAATAAAAATCTCAATTTCAGATTTTCCAATCCACACCAGTTTGGGACATGGCAGACGCTCCCCTAAACCCCGGCTGGTTTGGAAGAGGTTTAGAGGAAGGACGGGATGCAGATATAATTATTTCCTCCAATTTAGCTACCAGAGTCTCCATTGATTCAGAGTACTCATCGTTGTCCCCCGCAATTTGTTTGATGTCAACCGACTCATCATACAGTTCATACATACAGATGGTACTACAGCTCATTGAGTCGCTTACGGATTAAAGTAATTTTTGCCTTAGCTTCCGACGCATCACCCCGTTCCAGAACTGCATGGATATCCTTTGTGAGCCTAGTTAGACACCCCCTAGCGATCCCCCTTTTCTTATTTAATTCAGGAAGGGTGGCACTCATGATGGAATATTGCTAGGTTAAGTAAAATGCCCCAGGAACGAAAGGACCGGCGTCACAAGCCAGGATAGCTATAAGGATCACCACACCAACTTCGTTTGTCTCCCTTCCACATAACTCCACATATGTATACGTCTCTTCAATCACAGCCTTCTAGTATACAAACCACATTCCTTTAACAATTAACATTCTTGATGTACCGACTAAGTATGTATTTAATTAAGGTACCAACCATGCATGCAGACTATATTACTTTCATTGTGTAGGTACGACGGCGATCTAAAGACACCTTAGTCTCCATTCACAAAAAATCAGATCGTGATTTGGTCAGTCATGTATTTAATTATGTAGCAACCCTGCCCCCCTATTTAGAAGACGTAAACTATAATACCCACGTCGTGTGTGTGTCCACAGACTGTGGTGATTAGGTAAGCCCCAGACCAGCCCCCATTTCGTATGCAGGCCTGCGCTTAGGTAATGGTCATGCCGGGCAATATCGGCGTATTGATTTCGCGTGAGTTTGGCTACGGGTCAAACTCGGTACAACCGCCTCCAAATTGTTACCCCATGAAATCCCGTTTTCTATGTATGCCACAGATCTGCAGAAGACTAACATTTTCCGCCCACACTATTCTACTAACAGATACTGATATTGTTAGAATGTAAATAGGCCCCAGCTATGAATAATCAGACCTCAATAAGCATACCGAGATCAAATCCCTTAGGACTATAAATCACCCTTCTTCCCCCTAACCTGACCTCTAATCGTAATGCTAACCCTATCCCCTGTGCTTGTACTAATCCATATCTGTTGATTTATATAATTAATTAATAATAACCAATTTGCATACGATCATCTCCAGAGAAGTGCAGGAAAGCTACCTAGTCTCTCTCTCTCCATTACGAGATAGATCGATGTCACTCATGCATGTACCCATTCCTAAGTTAAAGAAAAAGCTTTTATCCACAATACTCTGCTTAGTGACCGCGTGCCCAGTCGTGACCTTTTGAGCAACCCTGTCCTTTCCTCTTCCCGTACCAACCCAAATTCACAACCCCCCTCGCATGACATCCATCAGGATGTTTATTCCGTGCCGAGTCAGTTCCGACTCGAACCCCAGTATACAGAGAGTACAAACCGATTCTTGTATCTCTTTTAACTATCCTCTAACCTCAGTAAACCACACTCACCACCTGAACCGTAGGGAAAACCGCGCGAGGCTATGTCTCCCTCCCACTTTCCTTGAAAGAGGGTAGGCCTAAAAATGTCCCCTCACCGACCCCAGGCTCAGCTGTTCCGTTTAGTGCCTTATAATATAATATGAACCGGAATTTGCCCGATCTATATCGATACGACACAGAGGCACTGCCCATGTCGAATCGTATTACGTGCATCCCAACCTGCAAGTTCCATTCGCCTTATTTTGACGACGACTAATACCGTCATTCATGCATGCATTCGTTTTCGTAAGTTAAGTATTTTTCCATTCACCATTATGTTCCTCCTTTCCGTCTTTTTCCACACCTATTATACGTCTAATCAGTCACCCCTTCTAGTCCACAGTCCACACTACTCTGTTTTCGTATTTCTGTTGTTTTATATAAATTAATTAAACAAATCTGCATACAATCCTCTTCAGAGAGAGTTATATAATTGAACTTGAGTTATTCAACCAGGTTCCATACTTTTATATTGACGACGGCTAAAATACCGCCATTCATACATGTCAACATTTCCTAAGTAAACTCTTTTTATCTACCAATGCTTTGCGTAGCAACAGCGTGCCAGTTGTAACCTTTTGAGTCGCCCTGTTTTTCTTCTCTTCCGTACCAACCCAAAATTCACAACCTCCCCTAATCAGACGCCAACAGGATATTTATTTCGTGCCGAGTAAGTCCGTTCTCAAGCTTCCGTAAACAGAGAGTACAAACCTATTCTGGGACCTCTTTTAACTATCCTCTAACCTCACTAACCACCACTAAAACCTGGGACAGCAAAATAAAGCGCGCGAGGCTATGCCCCCCCCCTCACTCCCATTGCAGAGGGGAAGTCCCCCCCTCGCGGAGCTCTACAGGCATCACTGATGCCCACAAAATTCTTGCCAAGAAATTTCGGGCACCTCTAACCTATGCCAAACTCCAAATTCTAATTCCAACCTCAAAACCCCTATCCTATCCCGTTCCAAACTAACCCTCAAAATTCCCCTTAACCCGTCTCAGATTCCTAATAGCATTTCAGCTAGATCAGAGAAGGATACTTGAGCGAGATATTAATGTATACCGCGTTACCGCCTAGACCAAAAGGCGCCACGCAAACTAGAATTCCCCTTGCTAAAATCCTCCTCTATTCCCCTCTAAATAATTTGTCTTAGAGTACCGGTAAGATGTCAGAAAAGGTGAATCATATTGTAGCCTACCAACTAACCGTATACTAGACCTTTAATGCTACCCTCTTCAATCAAGAGATTAAATTAACTTGTGTTCCCCTCCGACATCCAAAACTTAGGACAAAGGAACCCCCCCCCCCCTATATATAAACCCCGCGCCAAAAATGCGCCAGTTGAACAGTCGACAGTCCACGTAACGTATGCGACGCTCTGGTGGACGTTTACAAGTTGCTCCACCCTCAGGATACAGTGATACTCGGTGCTTGTGATCAAAGTTCATCTGTGAGGAAGTGAATCAATCCTTTACGCATATTTTCTTGCAACTGGGAAACCAAGGGCAAGATTATATCTGTGAACAACCGATTTACAACTTGGTGATTTGTCTCATAAACTTATTGCAAGCCGGCCTCGCCACTACTTTGGGTTTACGAGCAATCATAACTCATAATCGGTCTAGGGTAGAAAGATCTGGTTATGTGAGAAGGGATTACGCGAGTTAGGAGAAAGCTCGCGAGAATAATTCCTGGGCAACAATTGTCTGTTGACCGAAAGGTGTCAAAACCGCCCGCACGCCCCGAACCTCCCATAAGGCCAGAATAGTTGAGCAAAGTCGCTTCTCCCGACTGTCTTACGTTAATTCGATCCACTGTTTTTCCGGCTGCGCTGAGGACAGAGGCATTTAAGGCTTTCAGTAGGAGTACCATAACGGCGTGTCAACAACGGCTAGACAAATTAGCCCAACTGTACACTTCTCTACACTCCCGGACAACTTGGACGGCAAAAGAGTCGCTGTTAGCCCTCAACACACCAGCTCAAGATAACGAGATACCTAGCCTTGTGATTTAAGTAATCTACGTATCGTTGAGTAATGTGATCAGAAGAATAATTCCTGAATGTTGGAAGTGGGAAGCGAAAGAACTCTTATTCAAATCCGCGAGCAGTGCTAAGAGACTATACAAAGGCCACTAACGTACCCCCGTGCTCCAACAACTATTGTTAGTGCGAATTCTATTACGGACCATATACCCGAGTGTGTTAATAAAATAAAGCTGTATTACAAACCATTTATCCGAGCTTTTCTATGTCCTCTGTTGATTCCCTTTATGTAATTTGCAATAAATCCAATAACCCAGTCTTGCAGAACTCACCTATAGGCCTACCAAGTTAAACCTGTATAAAATCAGGGTATAACATTAAGGCTACACAAAAAAAGTACAGTACTCCCGGTGTCACCACTTTCCCCACCAACTTGCATGTTAGGCCTCAAATATTATCCCAACATGGCAAAATTTTATTCAAAACCGGCAGAGTAATCCCTGAACATTTCCCCAAATATCCCTCCCCATTTCTGCATCTCCTGTATGTGGAACCCCATTGCCCCTGTTACTGTAAAATTATACTTACAGTTGTAAAAGAAAATACAAGGCTGATCAACGTATATTAGGCCTATGCACAAAGAATTATGGAACTCTCGTCGACCGGAATTCTCGTCGAAGCGCGAACCTAGACCTCTCGTCAACGATGGAACACTCGTCGACGACATAGAACACTCGTCGACAGGTCCACTTACAAAAAAATTGTTGAAAAGAAAGAATAAAGTTTTAAAATATATATATATATATAAACTATAATTAGAAGTTATGGTGAAGCTTAAGAAAAGTGGTTGTGTAGGTAAGTGGTTCGTTGTGTAGTGGTAACTGATGCGATAAAAGGATTGCGAGTGAATGCCGATTTGAACGAATGCCTTTGCAAAAGCACCTCCCTTATATTGTTTGTAGTTTTATTCATCTGGATTGTTTTGTTTTTTTATTTTATTTCTTCTTAGTTTCCACTAAGGTATAAAGGTATAATACATATATATATATATATATATATATATATATATATATATATATATATATATGAAATAACAGAAAAACATATTCACCACCACAGCCAACATACCGAGATCCCCACCCCTACCTCCACCATCATCACCACCACCACAGCCAACATACCAAGACTTATAGCTGCTCACCACCACCACCACCACCACCGGTCTCTACCAATAACAGAGAAACAGTTACCCAAGCATTCACCACCACAAGTCGTTTTCTCTCTCTACCACACCTCTCCCGCATCAGAGAAAACGTCGACTCAAAGACTCAAGGATAACAATTATATACCTGTGCAGGGCAGAAGATAACATGTGATCAGTTCTCGCCGATATTACACTTCTCCTGCAACACCCCAAACCTACAAACTGCAACCACTGTCCACTCCATCTACCTTCAGCCTGTAAAACACATAACAGCCCCAGACCAAATCAGAAGACAATATCATATTATATCACCTCACCCCAGAGTTAAAAAGGACACAACCGTCCCCAGACAACACGAGTTATTACCATCGAGATGACACGCCCTCTAACACCAGGACAAAACTTATCCATCAACATAACCAATTCCAAAGTCCAACAGAAGAAGAAAAGCGAAGAAGAGAAATTAATCAAGAAATGGCACTATAAGTAAATAAGTATATCACCCCTCTCCAAGCCACAAGGAACTAACCACCCTACAACATCCTACCCCTAGGTGCCTTTCTGATGCTCAACCACATGACCCCCGAGGCCCTGAGAAACGGTATGACTATGACGGAAGATTTTAGGATCGACATCTCAATCTAGAGCTGTTCTTGACACCCCGGGTAAAAGGACAGATTCGAAAGTTGAGGACACAGTTGAAGAGTTGGTTCAGTTGATCGCAAGGTGTAGACACAATTACGAGACTGTAGTCACCCATTATACTAATTCTTTTTAGTGGGTATCAACAAGCTGGTTTATTAGAGCCTTCTGGGTGAAGTAATCTAATATTCTCGGCCTACCTCAACCCCGGCGCTATTGTGGATATAAGCAGACAGTCAGGTACTAATTAGCTTTATCCAGGATAGACCAAACCACAAGAAATTCATCAAAGTACTTATAAAGACCAGAGTAGACAGGAGTTCACTCCTGCGTTCGCTCGATGCTATTTTGTCACGGCTTGGGCTAGGCAATTTAGTTATTTAAGGTCCCAAACCAAAGTGCTTGAGTTACACTGTGGGAACCCAGTGGCGTCAGGACAACCCCACGGCCAGCGGATCTACCCCAGATTGGATTACTAATTCTACACCCATTGGATTAATTATTCTACACATCAAAAGTGAAGTTATTATACCGTAAAAGTTATAGAAGATCTAACTGTGAAAAGAAATTATACTTGGCGTGTTGTCAGAGAGAAAGTATATAAAGATCGAAAGTGAAAGTAATTAAAATATATCTACTGCGTATATGATAAAAGGTATTCTGGAAACATCAGATACTACGCACGTATATAAAAGCGAGAGAAAGAAAGCTCTAGTGAAACTCAAAGAAATTAGGGAAGTACTGATAATAATTCTGCTAAAATTAATAACAAATAAATTCAAGTTAACTTATGCGTAAGCACCACAGTGATTTAACCTCAGGAAAATAATTACGTTTAGCTCCCAAATTCCAGAACAACTCTACGCAGGTAAATACCTCAAGTTCACATATAATTACTATATAACCTTTCTAAGCACAAGTGTAAATCCTCGATTGAAAGGAGTGCTACTCGATCTTAACTCTGAAATAAATACAGGACAAGTGTAATCTTTCAGTTAGAAAGCGGTCCCTAATACTTACTTAGATATAGCATAGAATAATCCAGTCTTGCGAGTCAGACGTAGTGGAGCCTCGTTCGTTCACTTTAATTGTTTTGTTGTTGTTGTTGTTGTTGTTCCCTAAGCTGCCTGGCCGAACAGCCCCGAGTCCCTGAGAAAGGCCATGGCCACGATCGGGCTTTCCCACAGAGCTCTCATTGAGTGTAGATTGTGTTGTTGGCGTAAGTGGTTGTGTGAAATGCAGTCTTCTATGATGTGTTTAATGGTATGGGGTGCTGTGTTACATCCCGGGCAGGCGTCGACAACGGAGTCATCCAGTCTCTTCTGATAGCTCAGGAGAGCTGGATGGTGTCCGCATCTCAGCCTGGCCAGGTGGACTCTGTCCTCGCGAGGAAGGGAGGATTCGGAAGGATGGATTTCGGGAGGTCGTGCATGCAGCTGCGTGTTGTCTGTGAGTGAGTGGATGGATCGGTGAGAGATATGAGTATGGATGTGCTTCTGGAAGTTGGTTCGGGGTGGGCAGGGAGGGAGAGAGGACAATAATTGTGTGTGATACCGTGTGCTGGGTGTTGTTTTGATATTTCTTGGTGTCTGTGGGTGTGTTGCCATGTAGTTTAGTGGGTGGTCTTGGTTCATGGAGGCTGCTGCCAGGAATTGAGTGCCTCTCATGTCCAGATGGTCTTTGACTTTGAGGATTTTGGTTTCTTGATGTAGGTGATCTGTGGGTGCAGTAGCTGTGCAGCCTGTAATGATCTTCAGGGCTTTGTTTTGAATAGTCTGTAAGGTCTTATGATGTGTTTCAGCTAGGTTAGAAGCCCAGGCTGGGCTTGCGTATTCCATCACTGATCTTATGTATTGTTTATATACTGTGGTGGTAGTTTCTTTGTTGTGTCCAAATTTTGTGTGAGCAAGTGACCTGAGGGCGTTAAGTCTGGGTGTCAGTTTCTTTTTAATGTTTGTGGTGTGCTGTTTGAATGTCATATGAGTATCATATGTTACTCCTAGGATTTTGGGTGTGTGTGTATGTGTTAGGGGTGTGTTGTTTATGGTGAGTTGAGGGATGTATTCGTGTTCTCCTGTCCAACTTGTGAGCAGGGTTGCGGTGTATTTGGCTGGGGCTAGATTAAGTCTGTTTGTAGTGCACCAGCCATGTAGTGTGTTGAGATAGGGTTGAAGGAGATCTGTTGCTCTTTTTGGGTCATGGTGTGTGCATGTGAGTGTTATGTCATCTGCATAGGAGGCTAAGTTTATTTGGGGCGTATTGGGTGTAGTTATATCGTGCATGTACAGATTGAAGAGTGCGGGCGATAGGACGGATCCTTGTGGGACTCCGTTTGGAAAGTTTCTGATTTTAGAGGACTGACCGGCAAAAGATACGTGTGCACATCTGCCTGCTAGGAAGTTGGCCAGCCACCGTTTTGTGTTGTTGTGCATGTTTGTGTTGTAGATTTTGTTTGTTAGGTTGTGGCGGGGGATGGCATCGAAGGCTTTACTAATGTCGAGTGTGGCTAATAGTGATCTGTGTGGTGGTCTAGCTGAATTGATGCCGTCGAAAGCTCTTTGTGTAAGGTCTGTGAGAAGAGTGTTTGTGGAGTGCAGTGGCCTAAAGCCATGTTGTGTTGGAGCTAGGGGTAGGTCAGGTGTAATTAGTTGTAATACTAGGCGTTCCATGACTTTGGAGGGGGAGCAAAGGAGTGTGATGGGGCGGTGCGAGGAGGGTAGCGTGGGGTCTTTGTTGGGTTTGGGGAATGTGATGATGATACCATGCTTCCAAATGTCTGGTATTGTGTTGTGTGAATAGCTGTAGTTTGATATGTTAGTGAGTGCTTGTATGCCTTGTGGTCCCAGGTGTCTGAGGTGTATGTTGCTTATGTTGTCTAGGCCACAGGCGGGTGAGTGCTTGAGATTGTTGATGATATGCTTTGTCTGGTGATTGGTGAAGGGTGTATAGTCAGGGTCTGTGGGGAATTGTCTCTTACGTCGGATGACACGTCGGTCGTCTTTGTGAGGTTTTAGGTGGCTGACATGTGAGAAGTGATTGATGAGAGTGTTTGCTTGTTGTTTACATGAAGGAGTAGAGTCTGTTGTTGTGATTGCAGCATGTGATTGTGTTGTGTTGCTGTTGGAAAGTGTGATGCTGTTTAGTGTTTTGTATAGTTTTTTGGGGTTTGTTTTGTGATCAAGTGTTTGTAGGAAGTTATTCCAATTTAGTTTTTGTTGTTCTTGTATTTTGTTGTTAGTTTGGGTGTTGAGTGCTTGAATTTGTTGTGTGATGTCTTGTGTGTGGGGTGCTGGGGAGTGTTTCAGTATGTCGCGTTGTCTGATGAGGTTTTGAATTTCTGGTGTGAAGTTGGGGTTGTGTCTTTTTCTGTTACCTCTTGGAATGTGTTTCTTGTCAGCGTTTTGGATAGTTTTATTGAGTATGTGTACAGCATTGTTGATGTTAGTGATGGGTGTACTGTTTAGAGTTGTGAAGTGTTGTTCTGTCTCATTTGTGAATGCTTCCCAGTTAGCTCTTTTATAATTGGTGTATGTGTGTTTGTGGCTAGCTGGGGTGAGTCTGGTTTTGGTGGTGATAATGATCGGGAGGTGGTCAGAGCCTAAGGTTCTGACCACCCTCCAGGATGTTGTGGGGGCGAGTTCTGGGGAGCAAAAGGTGATGTCTGGAGATGATGGGTTATAGAGGGCTTGGTGAGGAATATGGGTATGTTGATGGATGTCGTTAAGGATGATGAGGTTATCGGTTTGGTTTTGTAGTACCAGCCCTCTGTCTGTGTCGGGGTTGTCGACAAACCAGGCCGACGTCTTGGCGTTGAAGTCACCACCCAGGATGATGTGTGGGGTGTGTGGGGTGTTTGTGATGTGTTGTAAGTGTGGTCTGTATTCATTTGGTACTGTAGGGGATGTTTGGGGAGGGATGTATGTGTTTATGATGGTTATGTTGGAGTTGTTACCAGTGCGTATTTTAATTGACTGTATTTCTGTTGTGTTATCATTTGGGGGGAGGAGTGATTTGGTTTGTACACTGGTTACTATGTATGATATTTCTTTGTGTACCAGGGTGATGAGTCCACCGCCCCCGCCGACAGCCCGGTCTTGTCTGATGGTGGTGAAATTATGAAATGTGGGTGTTTTTTGTGTTGTGCGGAGTTTTGTTTCTTGTAAGATGGCAATGTGTATGTTGTGTTGTTTGATGAAGTGTGAGAGTTCGTGTTTCTTTGTGTTGATGCCATCTATGTTCAGTTGAAGAATGTTAATGTTATGTGCACGATGTATGTTGGGTGCTGCTGCACGAGGATGGGGTGGGGGTGGGGGTGATGGTGGGGGTGGGGGTGAGGGAGGGACTGGGGGTTGGGATGGGTGAGGTGGGGGTGGGGATTGGGGGATTGGTTCTTGACCATTATTGTTCTAGCTTTTACGTATGCGATATTCTTGTGCAAATAAACGGAATATGAATACACGTCTTGTGATAATTATCCTCTATTGTCTTTCTGTGTCTGTGGTAAAACAATATAACTTCTCCAGTTAGGAAGAGCCCACTTGATCAAAACCAATTAAACCCCAGTAAAAACCTGGCATAACAATATATATATATATAATAATGGTATTATATGTAGAAGTTTTGGTGAAGCTTTAAGAAAAAGGAATGCAAGCTTAAATGACGATTCGAACCATTTTTTTCATTTTTTTTTTCATTATTTGTTTTTGTCATCATCCATAGTTCCCTTCAAATACCGAACTGTAATAACAAGTTGTGTGAAAGACCCGGGGCGAGCTGCAATGTGTATGAACTAATTGAGGTTCTGCACAAGTGCTCATTTGTTCAAGTGCAGCATCAACTTGTGGCCCAAGAGAAGATGGAGAGGCACCAGAAGGCAAGCCATTCCCTGTTCCAAGCCACTGTTCTGCGGGCGTGGGATGTAGGCTACCGGTAATGATTTTTTTTTTTTTTTTTTTTTTATGTATGAAAAAACTACGACTAAATATATAATAATACAAATAGCCTACATATATTTTATATAATTTCTATAATTTATGAATTATGTCTCAAAATAAAACAAAAACAATTAAACTGATAATAAATACGATTAAGGTTAATTCCAATAAGGAATTAACGTATATAAATAGAAAATACGGAAAAACTCCATTTATTGGTCACCAATTTTCCCATGGATTTTTTTATTTTTCCCTGTTAGTTTTCATCAATATATAGTGTTTAGAAATAATTAGAACCCTCGGCGAAACCGTTTTCCCCATTATACAACGATCTTAAGACACGCCGCCCGATAGTGGGGAGGGCTATGAAGTACAGGGAAAATGAGGGGTTAAATGCGTAAAACGGCGATACATACGTATTCAAGCAAAACTTGGCTCGGGTTTGAAGGTATTTCAAAGGCCTAAAACCCAATATTTCGAAAACCCGAGCCAAGTTTTGGCCAAAGCTGGCTCGGATTTTGCGAGTTTGTAGACAACAAAATGACAGTAACCTCATTTAGAAATTTGGCTCAGGTTTCCCAAAATTGCAAAGCCATAAAACCCGAATTTTGGAAAACCCGAGCCAGGTTTTGGCCAAAGCTGGCTCGGATTTTGCGAGTTTGTAGACAAAGAAATGACAGTAACCTCATTTAGAAATTTGGCTCAGGTTTCCCGAAATTGCAAAGCCATAAAACCCGAATTTTGGAAAACCCGAGCCAAGTTTTGGGAAAAGTTGGCTCTGATTTTGCGAGTTTTAAGAGTAAACAAATTACACTAACCTAATTTCGATTTTTGGCTCATGTTAAGCTATCACAGTGTTTACAAGCCTATACCCCTTTGAAAGGACATTAGCCTAACCTAACAACCTTACCTAACCTATCCTAGTATTATGGGTGGGGGCTGCCGCCCCCACACCCCCGCTATTTGCATCTTGGACCGATTGTTTGTGTATTTGTCTGTGAAAAGGGGGTAATTGTTTAGTGTATGGCCTGCTAAAGAAAATGGATTTTTGAGCACAGACTAAACCAAATGTTCACTACTGTATTTACATAGCTGGTCATTAACCTAACCTAAGCTAACCTGGGCATCCTGGGGGCTGCTGCCCCCAGACCCCCGCTGGTCTTGGGATGAAAAGTGATAAAAAACACATATCTCTTATCTCATTATTCAAAGTTTTGTATTTGGTTTAATATACACTTCCCAGGTCATTTGAACAGTTCTATTGCTTCTATATATCATATAATACACCATAGAATACGTTTTTAATAACTAGAATAAAAAGAGGACTTCAATTAAACAATTACGGAAATACCTTAAAACACGAACCAAGTTTTGCTTAAATAATTTTGTTTTCGCCGTTTTTAAACCCGCGAAAATATGAAAGCGTAATTGCATATCTTATTGAGATGTGGAGGGAGTAGGTGGGGAAGAGATGCGTCCACGTTTTCGACGAGGAGTTACGACGAGTAGTGGTTTTATTTAAAAACCAATAATGACCGCATCGCCACTGGTCTGCCGGTTCATAATAGTAACATTCGTTTGAGCAGAGTTTGCAGGAAACAGAGGGAGGCAAACAACCATGGTCAGTAAAAACCTTATTTTACCATGTTTACCTCAACCCATGAGCCCCCACCTTTAAGGGCTGCACTATTGTTCCTTGTAGTGTCAATAATCACTGAATGTGGGAGGGGTGAACAACCATTACAAGAGGCGTCCATGACTAAAGTGAGGAGAGACTTAAATGAAGGTGTGTATCTGTGATTGGTTCAGTGCAATGACGTAATCAAGGTCAATAAACTCACCTGATAGGTTGCTGGTTGTATGCGTGACGGAATCTATGAGTTTAATGACGTGGTCAGAAAAAAAACTCCAATAAGAATCCAGAAGTGTCTCGTGACGTATTGCGCAGGAGTTAGGAAATGAAACTCAGTATTTCCAATGAGGATTGGCAGATGGCGTGATAGTATTACAAAAGTTGAAGGATAGAGCTCTCCAGTTCACGAAAAAATGGCGTCGCTGAAAGCCGCGCCGTCTATAAGAGAGTATTGACAACCGTTTTACGGTAGGTAGACATGTTGTTACCGTTTTTTTTAATAGGTTTTGCCGAGGGTTGAAACTAATTTTAATATGATACTTAGAGCATATAGATTCCATATCGGTCTTCAAATATGTCAAAATAATTGGTAACCAATAAATGGAGTTATACTGAAAATACATATATATATAATTATATATATATATATATATATATATATTATATATATATTATATACTGTATATATAAAACAAAGACAATAGAAGAGACATTCGATAAGGATGTCTCCCCGAAAAAAACACCACTTAATTGGAACACTCGTCGACGACATAGAACACTCGTCGACGGCAAAAATTGGAACACTCGTCGACGTCGACGAGAATTCCGGTCGACGAGAGTTCCAGGTACCTGCACAAATATGCCCTAGTACGGCAACACTCCCGGCCACGAGAAATAAACACAGGCGAAAACGAACAGTGGGGGAAAATTTATAAGGACAGGAAAGTGAATAAGGAAAAGGGAAATCGAACAAAATTGAGGAAAAGTGAAACAGGAACAACCTTCAGGAGTGAGAACGAAAGCGAAAAATTATATATGTTACCAATTATAGAAGAACCATTATATGGTAGGTTGGAAGGACCATTAATTATTGGGACTGTTACAACAATCTATTGAAAATAATATAAATATAGTGCAGAATGAATAACTGGAAATTACCTTATCATTCGATGTTAATTTCATGGTATATTAGATCTTACATAAATAATATGGACCCAGTGATTATACTACCTAAGAATCTTAGCTGTTAGGTAGAGGAGAGATTCGGAGAATCTTATAGAAGGCTGGATGGCGGTGATAATAGATGATTGATTTGATCTATTGACGGACGGACTTCTTTCCCGTTTGTTTACTTGTAAGGGAATGACCGCGGGGTTGCTCATATTCGAAAAATTACCTTGATTGATAATTATTAATTTCTCAGTCATAGTATGGCATTGATATATGTTGATCAGATGTATTATAACTAAGAAAAATAGAGTATAGGCTATCATTTAAACACATACTTCTATTATACATATATGTATAATTGAATATAACTGGATGGTTACAATAGAAAATGGAGTAACCTGGTGTAATAGAAAACGTAAATTAAATGGGTAACTAAATTGTAAGAATTGTATCTTAATACTGTCGAGTTTCGACAGTTGTGTAGTGTTGTATTGTATATTTTGTTAATGAGGGGGATGGTGGCAATTGACCACTTGCGAGTTTCGGTCTATAAGGAAGTTGGAGCTGTAGACATTGATATTTAGCAGAATTTCCAGTTAAAATACAGTCTTCGTACATTTATATATACATAAAACCCATTTCAACATTCTCTTTAGCCATCAGAAACCTACATTATCATTGCATTTTTTTTTACTATCGCCGCCTACAGCTCCAACTTCCTTATAGCCTGAAACTGCAAGCGGTCGATTGCTTTGCTGATATCTATTGAAATGATCGATGTTCTTTGGTGGGGTTTTCATGTCTTGAAACCATCTAGAGTGTTTGTTGTGTTAGGCCGGTTCCTCTTACAATTACAGGCTCGCTATCGCTCGCCAGGAAAAAATTGACACCTAAATGGCACGATAGATCTTAAAATGTATAACGAAATGGGACGAAAGGTCACAAAATTGCCAAACAAATGGGCCGAACATCTAAAAATCTCAAAACTAATAGGAGTAAACACTATGAATCGGACCAGAAAAACGACCGTCTCCCCTTAAATAGGTGAGAGTGGAATGTGTGGTGTAGTGACTCTAGTATGAGGAGCTCTGTAAAAGCCGGTATCACACAAGAACTTTTATAGTCAACATTCGATGATTAAAAAATTTCTGGCAACATTTCTGGAATATTTTGCACTGGTATCGGAAACTAAACTGTTGATAGATAAATTTAAGTAACCGAAATATGTTATATGTTGACATCATAAGCTGCCAGACCAGTGTTGAGGATAAATGTTGAGTACATTATAGCGCTCGTGTGATACCGGCTTTACTTTAGAAGGCTGGCAGAGAAGAGTTACAGATCCGAATTGTTGGGTTTGAGCAGTGGGATATAATTGTTGGGTTTGAGCAGTGGGATATAATTGTTGGGTTTGAGCAGTGGGATATAATTGTTGGGTTTGAGCAGTGGGATATAATTGTTGGGTTTGAGCAGTGGGATATAATTGTTGGGTTTGAGCAGTGGGATATAATTGTTGGGTTTGAGCAGTGGGATATAATTGTTGGGTTTGAGCAGTGGGATATAATTGTTGGGTTTGAGCAGTGGGATATAATTGTTGGGTTTGAGCAGTGGGATATAATTGTTGGGTTTGAGCAGTGGGATATAATTGTTGGGTTTGAGCAGTGGGATATAATTGTTGGGTTTGAGCAGTGGGATATAATATAATTGTTGGTTTGAGCAGTGGGATATAATTGTTGGGTTTGAGCAGTGGGATATAATTGTTGGGTTTGAGCAGTGGGATATAATTGTTGGGTTTGAGCAGTGGGATATAATTGTTGGGTTTGAGCAGTGGGATATAATTGTTGGGTTTGAGCAGTGGGATATAATTGTTGGGTTTGAGCAGTGGGATATAATTGTTGGGTTTGAGCAGTGGGATATAATTGTTGGGTTTGAGCAGTGGGATATAATTGTTGGGTTTGAGCAGTGGGATATAATTGTTGGGTTTGAGCAGTGGGATATAATTGTTGGGTTTGAGCAGTGGGATATAATTGTTGGGTTTGAGCAGTGGGATATAATTGTTGGGTTTGAGCAGTGGGATATAATTGTTGGGTTTGAGCAGTGGGATATAATTGTTGGGTTTGAGCAGTGGGATATAATTGTTGGGTTTGAGCAGTGGGATATAATTTTTCCAACTTTCCAGATTTTGGGTATTATGCAGTGTTGGTATGAGTGTATTAGATGTGTGTGAATTTTTGTTTTGTGTGTTCATTGTTTTGTGTTGTCCCTGTTCTTCCTCTGTCTTGAGTCGGCCACCACCCGAAAAAAGGAAAAAGGGGAAGAGAAAACAAAAACAAAAAGAAAATAGGAAAAGTGGGGACTGGGCCTGGGTATATGGATGGATGGATGGATGCTATGAGTGGTTAGCAATGTTATAGTCTATTCGCTGTAAAGGGTACTTCACACAGTCAGGAATGCGAGCTAGAATCACTAGGAGTAGCTGAAAATTCGGATTCCTGGGGCTATTCACGGTGAAAATTTATGACTCCTAGTGACTCCTGTTAGACTCCCAGTGACTCCAAACTAGTCCCGGGCGATTGGACCTGTCCGACTAAATGTTCACCGTATTTAAAGCTCTCGCCACGAGTCGGACCACTCCCAGTGACTCCCAGTGACTCCCAGTGATTCCCCAGTGAGTCCTGGTGATTCTCGGTGATTCGTATCTGATTCACGGACAGGTTTCGGTTTCAGTTTCAGTTCTCAGTTTCACCGGGAGTCACTGGGATAAAGCTAGGTAATACATGCGAGCCACTGAGGGTCACTGGGAATCGACGGGAGTCACCAGGAACCACCAGGAGCCACTGGGAGTCACCGAGCATACTCTCCAAGCGGCAGGGGCGCCCACAGAGATACCTGTAGTGGGCGCACATGTAATAAAGGGCCTGCTAGTCATGGGTGTGGGTGGTGAGCAAAGTGAGCCTACTCACCTGGGGATCCCCCCCCTCCCCCCCAAACAATTGTGCAGTATTTATTAATTGTAGGTGCATTCGAAAGGTAATTAATTTATTCATTTATATCTTAGTTTCTTCGCTAGACCTCCATCAAGCTTAGAAAAACATCCCTTAGACCCCCCTTCAAGATAAATTTGTACATATTTTGGTAGAAAAATGTCCCGGCCGAAGGCCAATTCATCTTAAAATTTCAGGCTCGCTACCGCTCGCCAGGAAATAATCGACACCTAAATT
Organism: Paralithodes platypus; assembly: GCA_032716605.1. Classification (NCBI taxonomy): domain Eukaryota; kingdom Metazoa; phylum Arthropoda; class Malacostraca; order Decapoda; family Lithodidae; genus Paralithodes; species Paralithodes platypus. The sequence continues at coordinate 15,887,279 of CM064490.1, forward strand.
GCACGAAAGGTCTTAAAATTGACAAAAAAATGGGGCGAAAGGTCTTAAAATCGACACACTAATGGGCCGAATGTCATATAATCTCAACACAAATGGGGCTTAACACGAGGGAGAAAGGGGACCAGAAAAACGACCCATCTCCCCTTAATTAACCTCAACAGTCCATCAGCCTCACCTTAAGTCGGCTTTCTGATCATAACAATACAAGGTTAAAAAAAATAATACACAGGAGGATTATATAATAAATTCCCATCAGTTTATTTATAACAGTCATTGGATATAAATTTGCTACATAATTATACTATATATATATAATATATACAGTATATATATATATATATATATATATATATATATATATATATATATATGTATACTGTATATACAGTTTATATATATATATATATATATACTGTATAGCTATTGTAAAAAGTTTGGCACTTTATTGTATTCTAAGTTGTCACTAACTTTACTTCGTAAGCAATACATTATATTGTGCAAACTAGGATATTCATGTTACAACAGAGTATTAATTTCAAACAATGATCTAATAAATATTTAGAAACAATTGGATAAACTGCCTGTATAATTGAAATACTGGCTATAAAGAATATAAAACATCAACAATGACAACAATGGAGAAAATGGATGATCAGAATTGGGTAAATAATTGCCGGACTATGAACGCCGGGTGAACTGCACGTAGGAGTAGACTTAGAGAGACGTGGGATCAGGTACTTCGGTCCCATCTCTACATAAAGTATCTGACACCAGAGGCAGCCCAAAACAAGGTCGCCTGGTATGGCGCCATTTAGGACGTAAGACTGAAACCACACACCCATTGGATGAAGCGTTTTTCAAACTTGCATGTAGGCTACACTCGATCAAAAAACAATGTTTACACTGGTGAGCTGTAATTAATCTTGTGTGAACGGAATGAATCGGGTGACACATACGTCTGTGAGGTATTATCATAAGATTTCGACCCACTTCCAGAATGTTTAGAGGATTAGTGTAAAGATTGTTTTTTGGTCGAGTGTACAGTATGTATAATGATGATTTTATATGGCAGTACTTCTGGGGTGAAGCTGGAACCAATTATTATAAAAATTAAAGGTTCTCCTCCACTACACCAATAAACTAAGGCATGGAGAGTTAACCCCTTTTGTACCGACGAAGATTTCTTAACTTTCTACTGGCTACTATTAGACGATTGTATTCAGTTTACAAAGTACCTACAGCAATTAACAGGCTTCAAACTATCTCACTTTAACCCTTTTTACTACCATAAATACTTCTTATACTGCACAAAATCGTCTACATATACCTAAATAAAGTTTATAAGACATCACTGGTACAGAAGTATTGGGAAATTTCACAGAATGTAGGCCTAATACATAGATTTTTATCTTTCTTTCTGTACAAGTATCGTAGCCCACCGACACCGTGGCAAGGTGGCTACTTTAGTTAGTCTGCTGGCGGTTCACCATCTACAGTAAGTGGCCAGTATTATTTTTTTTTTTAAATCTGCTCGAATGGAAGCTCAAACCCACATGCTGCTATAGTGTATTTGTTGTAAGTAGGCGACAAGTCGTGACCTCTATCCTCTGTAACTCAAAAAGCAAATCTATTTGTTTTATTTGTTGCCATAGTTTACTTAATTCAGTATATCAAGTTTAAAATTGCCTTTATGTACAGTCGCGCTAATAAGTGATGTCTCGGCACCATGTATGTTTTGATCAATAATTGGTATCAGCAATATCTAAGCTTCATTTCTTCATATCCAGTGAAATATACACACATGTTCCTACATGTGCCTACCCTATTCACCATCTGACAGACATTAATACAATACAGAGCAAGCCAAACGAAATAACAGCTGGGACATGACTTATTAGCGCGACCGTACTGTATAATGAAAAACTGCTAATGTTGCATTGCTTGTCTATCAATATGCATAGTATATGGTACAGTGCTTTAAGGGGGGTCACCTGCTTTTTTTATCTCCTTTTCTCTCTATCTCTGGCTTGTATCTATTTGGCCCTATTCAGCCTACTGTTTTAAGACGTTTATCCCCATCCAGGTGTCAATTTTTTACTGGTGAGCGGTAGCGAGCCAGCATATTTTAAAAATGTTTTTGACAGCAGGCTAAATTTGTACATTTTTCGATAGAAAAATGTCTCCGGTGAAACCGTATTTCTTCATACATTATAATGCCGGTACGCTGTCGCTTGCCAGGAAGAAATCGAAACCTAGATGGGGATAAACGTCTTAAAATAGTTGGCTGAATGGGGCCGAATGGATACAAGCCAGGGAAAGACAGAAAAGGAGAGAAATAACAAAAAAGCAGGTCACCCCCCTTAAATGCTTGTGACAGCTTGACCCTTTGGCTGAAAGGTGCCATTACAATTAATGTACTGTTATTAACATTATGTTCTAAAAGTAATTAATGTACTGTATATAACATTATGTACTAAAAGTAATTAATGTACTGTATATAACATTATGTACTAAAAGTAATTAATGTACTGTATATAACATTATGTACTAAAAGTAATTAATGTACTGTATATAACATTATGTACTAAAAGTAATTAATGTACTGTATATAACATTATGTACTAAAAGTAATTAATGTACTGTATATAACATTATGTTCTAAAAGTAATTAATGTACTGTATATAACATTATGTACTAAAAGTAATTAATGTACTGTATATAACATTATGTACTAAAAGTAATTAATGTACTGTATATAACATTATGTACTAAAAGTAATTAATGTACTGTATATAACATTATGTACTAAAAGTAATTAATGTACTGTATATAACATTATGTACTAAAAGTAATTAATGTACTGTATATAACATTATGTACTAAAAGTAATTAATGTACTGTATATAACATTATGTACTAAAAGTAATTAATGTACTGTATATAACATTATGTTCTAAAAGTAATTAATGTACTGTATATAACATTATGTTCTAAAAGTAATTAATGTACTGTATATAACATTATGTACTAACAGTAATTAATGTACTGTATATAACATTATGTACTAAAAGTAATTACGGGTATAGTTGTAAGTTCAAGAGTAGCCTTCAGTATATTGTTACTCTAGCCTCTATTAAGTACAGTATTACTATAGCTTAAGGGGAGGTATTTAGTGTGTTCCCTAGACCTCCATCAAGCTTAAAATTACACCCCCTTGAGTCCCTTTCAAGATAAATTTGTACATTTTTCGGTAGAAAAATGTCCCGGCCGAAGGCCGGTTCCTCTTAAATTACAGGCTCGCTGTCGCTCGCCAGGATAAAATCGACACCTGAATGGCACGAAAGGTCTTAATATAGGGTGAAAGTTCTTAAAATCGCTAAACTAATGGGGCAAACATTTTATAAAATCAAAAGCAATGGGGTTAACATGAGGGAGAAAGGGGTCAAGAAAAAAATCCCTCAAGTGGAGATCTCTTAAGGGAGCCCAGACGGTATTGTGCAGCATAATTTACTGGTTCGGCTCAATGGTTTAAGGAGGGGGTTTAGTTTGCTCTCTAAACCTCTATCAAACTTAAAAAGACACCCCAATGCAGGGCTGGGGTCAATTCATTTTTGTCAATTCAATTCAATTCCAATTCAGAATAAAATTTGAATCTATCAATTCCAATTCTATTCAATTCATTCGTAAAACAGAAATCTTCAATTCCAATTCAATTCAATTCAATTCAATTCACAAGCTTTTCAATTCCAATTCAATTCAATTCATTATGCCAATCACACACCAACAGGGCAGGGCAGGCAGGGTTACCAAATGAAGACACAAAATACCACTAGATTCCTTCTCAAAAGTCGCTAGAAGGCCTATATAGATAGTAAATACATGCCGAACCACTATATAGTCGCTAGAAGGCCTATAGATAGTAAATACATGCCGAACCACTATATAGTCGCTAGAAGGCTTATAGATAGTAAATACATGCCGAACCACTATATAGTCGCTAGAAGGCCTATAGATAGTAAATACATGCCGAACCACTATATAGTCGCTAGAAGGCCTATAGATAGTAAATACATGCCGAACCACTATATAGTCGCTAGAAGGCCTATAGATAGTAAATACATGCCGAACCACTATATAGTCGCTAGAAGGCCTATAGATAGTAAATACATGCCGAACCACTATATAGTCGCTAGAAGGCCTATAGATAGTAAATACATGCCGAACCACTATAGTCGCTAGAAGGCCTATAGATAGTAAATACATGCCGAACCACTATATAGTCGCTAGAAGGCCTATAGATAGTAAATACATGCCGAACCACTATATAGTCGCTAGAAGGCCTATAGATAGTAAATACATGCCGAACCACTATATAGTCGCTAGAAGGCCTATAGATAGTAAATACATGCCGAACCACTATATAGTCGCTAGAAGGCCTATAGATAGTAAATACATGCCGAACCACTATATAGTCGCTAGAAGGCCTATAGATAGTAAATACATGCCGAACCACTATATAGTCGCTAGAAGGCCTATAGATAGTAAATACATGCCGAACCACTATATAGTCGCTAGAAGGCCTATAGATAGTAAATACATGCCGAACCACTATATAGTCGCTAGAAGGCCTATAGATAGTAAATACATGCCGAACCACTATATAGTCGCTAGAAGGCCTATAGATAGTAAATACATGCCGAACCACTATATAGTCGCTAGAAGGCCTATAGATAGTAAATACATGCCGAACCACTATATAGTCGCTAGAAGGCCTATAGATAGTAAATACATGCCGAACCACTATATAGTCGCTAGAAGGCCTATAGATAGTAAATACATGCCGAACCACTATATAGTCGCTAGAAGGCCTATAGATAGTAAATACATGCCGAACCACTATATAGTCGCTAGAAGGCCTATAGATAGTAAATACATGCCGAACCACTATATAGTCGCTAGAAGGCCTATAGATAGTAAATACATGCCGAAAACCACTATATTTTATTGTGTATTAGAAAATAGCGTAACTTAATTATTGTACAATAATGAATTCGCATATTACAGTATAAAATAGTATTTCATCAATTCATATCAATTAATTGATAGCAATTCCAATTTAATTCAATTAATTTTGTTTTTATATTTTCTCAATTCCAATTCAATTCCAATTCACAGTTTTTTTTAATCAATTCCAATTCAATTCATAATTGACCCCGGCCCTGCCCCCAAGACCCCCTTCGATATAAATTTGTACATTTTTCGGTAGAAAAATGTTCCGGCCAAAGGCCGATTCCTCTTCAAATACAGGCTCGCTATCGCTCGCCAGGAAAAAAAATGACACCTAAATGGCACGAAAGGTCTTAATATTGGCAAAAAATGGGGCAAAAAGTCTGAAAATTGCCAAACTAATTGGGCGAATGTCTTGAAATCTCATAACTAATAGGGCTAAACATGAGGGAGGAGGAGGACTCGAAAAACCAACTGCCTCCCCTTAAGTACTATAGTATATTTCCTTCATTGCACAACAGAAACTCCCTCTAATCCTATCAATACAATAATAATAGAACACATAATGTACAGCTACTATACTATAGTCTAATACAATAATAATAGAACACATAATGTACAGCTACTATACTATAGTCTAATACAATAATAATAGAACACATAATGTACAGCTACTATACTATAGTGTAATACAATAATAATAGAACACATAATGTACAGCTACTATACTATAGTGTAATACAATAATAATAGAACACATAATGTACAGCTACTATACTATAGTCTAATACAATAATAATAGAACACATAATGTACAGCTACTATACTATAGTGTAATACAATAATAATAGAACACATAATGTACAGCTACTATACTATAGTGTAATACAATAATAATAGAACACATAATGTACAGCTACTATACTATAGTCTAATTTGTTGTTCATTGCACAAAGTTATTATAAAGTAAATGTTAACGTCTTAAATTCACTTATGGTAAGGATAAGGATTGAGATAAAAAGAAAACACAGTTTCCAACATTGCCAATTACCCTCTCTTCATAATTTAATTTATTATGAGTATTATGTATATTACGGTGTAACCCAATTTATTATGAGTATTATGTATATTACGGTGTAACCCAATTATTATGAGTATTATGTATATTACGGTGTAACCCAATTATTATGAGTATTATGTATATTACGGTGTAACCCAATTTGCCATATTTCGATTACATATTTGGTGGATGGGACTCGTCAGCCTTGGTCGGCAACCTGTCTAGGGGAGTAAACCTGATACAAATCCGTACTGCTTATATAAATGAAAGGCTGGTTAGTGGATGGACTAGCCGAACACCACTGTAGAAAAATAGTGCTAACAAGCTATAGTACATAGAGGGCCTCGGAGTCGGACGGATCCTAAATTGAGTGGTCAATCCTGTAAGTCCTTCAGTAAACTGGCTCGAGTTATCCCTCTTACAGGGCATAGGTTCGCTTGGGGGTCTTCTGTGTATGGCCACCCTCATTAAGGGGAGTAAGGCATCCGGCAATAGATAGATAGATACATTAATAGATCCGTAAAATTATTCTTGGAAATGTACATGCTTGTGGAGGTATAAAATAAGGCAAAATTATAATCCTGTCGAAATCAGCCTGCTTTTTTTTTTTTTTTTTTTCTTTGATAAGTTGTTGGAAAAAGACTAATTAGTAGAGCTTGCCACTGTGGATCAAAAGACCAGGGATCAGATCTATACTGAAAACAATAATTTTTAAGAGATTATTTCCATGTCTCGCACTTCTGTAGTGTTTCAACTACAGTAACATGTTAAGAATGTAAGTCTTCTGTCACTAACAACTCAAAACATAGAAGATGTTTAGCCATTGTCAAAACCTGTAACAGCAGCATGGGCATCCCTTTATCAAGCAATACAAAATATGCCCTTTATCTAGCAATACAAAAAAATATGAAGTGTAAAGATGAATGTGGTCCCATGTAACAGCAAATGAAGCTACTATAATCTCCAAACTTACTGCTACTAAACCATAAAGCTGGCAACACTGCCTTTGTTCCTATTGGAATAATAGTAATAACATTGGACATGGACATGGACAGACAAACTGAGTAGCCTTGGTAGGCCTACACTATATACATTGGTAAGATCATGCTGTCTGTCATGAAGGACTAATTATATAACATGCTGCATGTAGCCTGATGCAGTCCTGAGAGTGTTTGAAAGTATGGATGGTAGAGAGGGTTTCAAAGGTCCTTCCTTAGGTCCCTTATCTAAGTACTATCATTACATCTACCACAAGACACTCTATAACATAAGTCACAGTTTGTTATTTTGTATTACACAAATACACAAATGTACGAAGACTGCAGTATTATTTCGCTCAGATCTATAATTAGTAGTTCTATTTCATTTAACTATTTAACAATTTTACATCTAACATTGTGTAATCTACATCTATTTCCAAAAGAAGTTTACAATTTATATGTCTAGTAATAAATCATCATCATCAGCCATTTCCTGGAGTAATCAATTTATGAGGAATTATTTAAGCCAATGTACAGTCGGCCTAATAAGTGATGTCTCGGCACCAAGTATATTTTGATCCATAATCGGTTTCAGCAATATCTAAGCTTGATGTATTCATTTCGAGGGGGATATGCAAACCTATTCCTACACTTACCCACCCTATTCAACATCTGGCTGACATTATTACAGCATTGAGCGAGCCAAACATAATGACAGCTGAGACATGACTTATTAGCGCGATCGATAGTACAATAGCCTGCAGTGGAAGGTGGCACAATACTTCATTGAACCATTCTGACAAGGTGTCATCACCATGTCAGAATTTCCTTTAAGGGAGCCCACCTCGCTTTTTTTCTCTTTCTCTCCCTCTCTCTTTGGCTTGTATCCATTCAGACCCATTCAGCCTACTGTTTTAAGAAGTTTACCCCATCCAGGTGTCAATATTGTTCTAGCGAGCGGTAGCGAGCCAGCATATATATATATATTTTTGTTTACAGCAAGCAAAATTTGTAGCCTACATTTTTCGATAGAAAAATGTCTCCGGCGAAGCTGGATTTCTCCATACAATGCTGGCTTGCTATCGCTCGCCAGGAAGAAATCGACACCTGGATGGGGATAAACGTCCTAAAACAGTTCACTGAATGGGGCCGAATGGATATAAGCCAGGGAAAGAGAGAAAAGGAGAGAAAGATAAAAAAAAAACGGTGACCCCCCTTAAGGTGACATACCAAGGCCCCACTACCAAAGATATTTGGCCAGGTCAGAATCCAGATGGTCCTTTGATTCATCGCCCCTGTTGGCTACGCTAGTTAGAGCCAACAGGAGGGCGTGGAGTCTCTTGTTCTGGGACTGCAAACCCTCCACCTTCGTTACCAGCTGGCTCAGGTCACGACGCATAAGCTCCTGCTCGTTCATCTGTGGCGGGGCAATGAGAGATGATGATAATAATAATAATAATAATAATAATAATAATAATAATAATGGGTTATGCTTCTGCGGTAATTGTATCATATTCAGTAATTTACCACTTGCGAGTTTCAGGCTATAAGGAAGTTGGAGCCATAAACATCAATAATAAACAGAAATGCAATAATAATGTAGGCCTACGTGTCTGATGGATAAATAGTATTTTGAATTTGGTTTTATGTATTTATATATGTACTAAGACCGTATTTATATATGTACTAAGACCGTATTTATATATGTACTAAGACCGTATTTATATATGTACTAAGACCGTATTTATATATGTACTAAGACCGTATTTTAGCTGTAAATTCTGTTAAATATCGATGTCTACACCTTCAACTTCCTTATAGAACGAAACTCGTAAGTCGGCAATTTAATCTATGCAGTAAAGTTTCTAGTATTAGTTTGCCAAAAAATTACTTTCTCAAACACAGTGTAAGGTTATGTTAGTATAACTTTTTTGACAGTCCTCACACGTTTCTAATAGCCCTTGACTAGCACTTTGTTTCATGTCATTGAAGAGTTAAGTTAATATCCATCTTTCAAGACTCCATACAAATTATTATGTAGGTTTACAGCAAACTATTGATTTTAAACGTACAGTATCTATATAGAATACAGCAAATTGAACAATATGTGAAGAATATTTATTGATTTAATTATAACTATAAATACTAGCTTTACTTGTTCTCTTAGTGATAAGTATGGCTACATTCAAATAGGTTATACAGTAAACCCTCGTTACCTCGGAGCAATTGGGGGAAGATCAGGTCCGTCATGTCCGAAAATCCGTCATGTCCGAATACCGTTTTGTGTCCGTCATTTAAGACGGGTGACTCCGGGTCATGGGAATCAAAATCACGAATCCCCGTGTTGACGGAATCAAACCGATGGATCCTCGTTTTGACGGACATTCACCCTTATTTACCGGGGACGGGAGCACGTCATCCGACACTTTCGAGACTGACGGACACATCTCGGGAACATACGAGACATCAGACGACGTACATTGGACGGTTATGACGGACATTTGCCCCTATTTATCCAAAAACTGATAGCATTATCCGACACTGTTAGAGACTGTCGGAACAATGACGGAAATGTCCGTCAACTGGAAGGACGGACCCAACGGGCCGACGCCGATCCGGGAAGTACGGGTTTCCGTCATTTAGAGGTCCGACGTAGAGAGGGTTTACTGTAATTTCCATATCAATTTGTCACCAGCTACATGCTCATTCCGAACAAAAATTATAATTAGAAAATAAACGTCCATTAAAACATATAAGGCAGGCAATTACTTAAGCAGTCACATGGATATCATAAGAATCTAAGAAAGGTTGGCCACATACAAGGATATGCAACAATAATAATATATGAATGAAAAGGTTTAAATTATAATTAGGAAAATACACACTCGATCTCTACCTAGTACTATATTAGTGTCAAGCTAATTATTTACCCCTTCATTACCGAGGTCGTCTTTTCATTATTTTCTGGCAATTATTAGACAATTTTATTTAGCTTAGGAAGGCATACACTAATTAAAAGACTTCCAAGTATCCCAATTCATTATTTTCACTAACACACGTCATTCCTTAGTTGTATAAAATTGTCTAAATATAGCTGAAAGAAGAGAAACAGACATCCCCGGTAGTGAAGGGGTTAAGCACTATATAACCAATGTATAGAGAAATGATAACAATATAACGAAAGACAGCACAACATATTAACCCATAAACGGAAACCGTCCTCAAAATAGAGGTTTTTGTGGTGCACTGCGACCGTCCTCAAGTGAGCATAAACCAGCCTTTGTATATCCTATACCAGAAGTGGAAAAAAGTCACTACTCTGAAGGGCGGAATCAGCACACTGGTCACCTAGCTAGACTTTCCATCAGGCTTAAAAGGCACACTCACAGATGCAGACATTGTGTTCAAGTCATGATTAATGGCTTGAAATGAGGCACTGGTGTTTATCAACTTCATTTCAATGCTGACATTTATTCAACAAGAACATCCAAGATTAACAGGCAGAAATAACAATATGGATTGTAAATGACACTGATGAGCCTTGGTAAGATTTTTGTATTATCATTCTGACTCATATATAGCCACTAATCAAACAAAATGGACAACAAATGTGTGTCTTTTGTCAGCATGAAATGGGTGAATATATTTTTGGGCCAGGGCATATAACTTTGCACTCTGTTCTTGAGCAGAGCAGAAGTCCCCTATCAGTATTACTCAGGTGGTTCAAGGACTAAACCCCCAACTATCACAAATTGGTACCATGCAAGGGAAATTTTAAAAATCTTCATGAATAAACAAATGTATGACACTACGCTATCTCAAAAAGCTCCCCAAAAGTAATGGCTCACAAACCAAACTACTGTATCACTAAGGCAGCTAAGTTCAGAACTTTACTCACCGGTACCACTTGTTCCTTTATATACTCCTTTATGTTTTCATCCCACTTTAAGCAGGAAAATAGTAGAGACATACTTTACACTCATGACAGAGCAGATTAAGTGTATCTGCAAGTCTTTGTACAGTTGCAGAATCTAAAGCATAAGAATTCCTTCCCAATCATGATTTTAGAGCACAAATATCTATACATAAATTCTGGCGATTATTCTAAAGATATCTATCTTAGTTGAATTTTTAAAGGTGAAATACAGGAATGAACGAAAAATCGAAGATTAATGCAGGGCCATAACTTGGCATGAATATACTGTAATATGTATATGGGCAATATCGATATAATTCCATTAAACTCCAGAAACGAATACTAATAAATAACGTCGTTGGCATTCTCGTCGATCAGCTGGACGAGTTCAGCTGATAGGGAGTGACAACATTGTATGGAGAGGCAGTTTGTAAACAACACATGCGGTCCTGGACTGTCAGGTCTGTTTTTCGTAATGAATACCTTTCAATTCAATACTCAAGCTCTGCAAAAGATTGAACAACGTCCTGAAGATGTGGTGCACATCAAGAAATAATCCCATCTTGCCAACAATTAACATACAGCCAGTGTTTTACAGCCAGTGTTTGTGAGTGTTTATCCTGATCCAGAGTTAAGGGAGGTCGCTTGTAAGGCCTATTTTTTAATGATAATATAGTTTTCTGTTCAATTTATAAATTGCGGTCCCTTGACTAGACAGTTGTGAAGCCAAATGTTGAGCTGTAAACATTTATACAATTTATAAGAGTTTCTCACATCAAAAATACCACAGATTAACCCATATACCCATGTCAAGTACTGTATTGCAGCCATTGACGCCTGTGATGTCATGGTAAATATGCCAGTGCTCGCCACATAAAATAAGTTAGATATGCTATATTTCTATGTTGTTAAGACACATTGATGAAAGTTCTTCAGTATCATATCCCTAAAACCAAGCAGATCCCAATGGACATTGTAGTTTGAATAGGTTTCATCCCTGGAATTCACTTTTAATGAAGGTAAAAATCTGTAAAATTTCCTGAAGGTTTTAGTAGTCGTTGCACTTTCCTGTGAACATTTTCCCCCTCCAATTAAAAAGCACAATAATATTTAAATTTAAATGAAGAGACCGATGACATTATTTTAGACTATTAAACTAAGTCATTATTTTCTTAAGCTATAATATAACATTATAATGATCAAGCTTGGTTTGGGTCGGTTAGGCTAGGAGAGCTAGGAGATGGTAAATTAAATTAGGTTAGGTTAGGTTTGGGTTTGAGATAAAATGCAGCCAATAAAACATACCTCTTCTCCATCTATGATAAAGTCGAACCCTCTAATGAGCTTGAAGTCCCCGAAGACGCGTGAAAGTAGTGAGTGTCGGGCGTTGGGGTGAACCTCTCGCCGGGACACCATGTATATTCGCCGAAATGCTTCAGGAAGTAACCCCTCCACATCAAGCACCAACTTGGTACGGGGAAGAGAAATTTATCTTGACATACAATAAAATACAACAAATACAGTCTAGAGGAGTAAATCAATTGTGCAGCAAGTTGTTAGAACATGTTGAGACACCTTAGCGTATGGGTCCTGTTATATTAAATTTGTCAATATCAATCCATATTACTCTACATTTTAGGTGAAACACTCCAATATAACGATCGCTTACTGCACTGGTAAAGCCAGTGGGTAAGGCCAGCGCTACTGGCTGTAAATGGAGAACGAAGAAATGAGAATGGTGAAAATTTGGCCTAGTGTGATACCCGCTTTAGGGGGACTCTACCAAACTTGCACCAATAGCAAAGTTAAGTTAAGAGTTGTAACCTTGTAACCACTAAACTACTATCACATCATCCACATGTAAAGTGAATTAGTGATAATTTTCCTTGAAATATCACCCAAAAATACTTCTGAACCAACCTGTGTTTGCATAGCCAACCGCTTGAGAATAGCTTGGTCCTGCACGGCCTTTATGTCGTCTACCGCCAGACCCACCAATAGGTTCATTATGAGGATGGTCATCAGGACCAGGAACACCACAAAGAGGAGATATGTCACTTGTGGGTACGGTAACATCTATAGGGAGAGGGGGAACATGAGGTTAGTTATCAAATAAGATCTAAGTTAGCTATAAGAACAATCAGAACATACTGTACAAACATAGGCTACATAAGTCTGATGCCTTACTTCCAAAGGAAGCTTCTCAAATGGGATGGCCATGGCAGAAACTGCCTCCATGTTCTCTTGCTCAGACACTGCCTACTCCACAGTTCCATTTCCATTACAGTATGTGGATTAAAAAAATTAGCACTGAATGAGCAGATAGAGCAGTCCTTCACCTAGATGGCATTTCCACCACTGTTTTGTTATTATATTTACCCCCGTGGGGGCCTTGCAGGCATACCTGGCACAGGAGTGTACTGAAGAAAAGGATCACAGGTTCGACACTGCTACAGAAGCTGAGTACACCATCGAAGTGGCGGGCGATAGGGTTGCCGCAATTATACGCCAAAAGAAAAAATGAAAATATAGTTAACCCATTAGCTACGGGGACCGTTCTGGAACGTCATGGCAATTTATAGCAATTTACAGGTGATTAAAGCCTGTGCAGACGAGTGCTAGTGAGCGGGAGCGTGGCAGGCCCCCGTTCGCTCTCCAGCCAGGCGGCCGCGGCACTGAGGGATATCAGCCATGTCTCACTAGACATATGCAGTGCTGCCAAAGGCAAATGTAGCGCGACATTAGCGACATTCGCTCAGTATTAGCGAATATTTGCCTATGTCTATGGTAGCACTGTGGATGAACCCCACGCGCTACGAACCTCGTTCTGCTGGTATTTTGAAGCTATTTTCTTCTAGTTTTTAGCTGAATATTTTTTTTTATTTCAGACACTTTCTCAATCATTCATGAGTGCCTGAATGAGCTCTAATATAGCGGAAATATGCCCGCTCCGTAAGTGTTAAGTTAGTGTAGGGTGTATAGCACTGTCACAAGTGGTTGTATGTAAGAAAGCAAGAATGAGTACCGGTATATCGTAAGAGCAAGCTAAAATGGCTCTTTATGCAACTAAGACACAGAAAGAAAAAGCCAGGAATGGAGGCCAGGTGGTAAAACAGGATTTCCAATTATCACTATACTCCACCTACATCTCTCTCCAGGAGAAATCCCTTAACCCATGAAGCCCGGTTGTCCTTTCTAAAGGGCAGTCAGAGCTAGCACCGTGCAGCCTGGGTGTCCTTTCTCAAGAATGCCGCTCTATTTGTGCTTTAATCCATTGGCTGCGGGGATCGTTCTGGAACGCCATGGCAATTTATAACAATTTACAGGCTCTTAAAGCCTGTGGAGACGAGTGCTAGTGAGCAGTAGAGTGGCAGATCCCTGTCCGCTCTCCAGCCAGGCGGCCGCGGCACTGACATATGCAGAGCTGCCAAAGGCAAATGTAGCGCAACATTAGCGGCATTCGCTCTGTATTAGCGAATATTTGCCGGTGTCTATGGTAGCGCTGCGGATGAACCCCGCGCGCTACGAACCTCGTTCTTGTGTCATTTTGAAGCTATTTTCTTGTAGTTTTTAGCTGAATTAATTTCATTTCATTCAGACACTTACTCAATCATTCAGGAGTGCCTGAATGAGCCCTAATATAGCGGAAATATGCCCGCACCGTAAGTGTAAAACCGCGCGCAAGAAAACTTTGTTTGTCAAGGTGGGTGGTACCGCCAACATAGGCCTACACCTACCACACACACGGCTCAGTCAGAGTCAATCTTTGTTCTGCCACTGTGATGCAAGCGCGCTTGTCTACAATTTCCGCGGCGTCGGAACCCATGCACCCACAAGCAGTGTACAGTAACAAAAGAATGGTTACATTGGTGAAGTAAATTAACATGCGTATATGACACTACACATACATACATACAAGTTTAAAGACCGTTTGTCCACAGAGACTGCGGTTACAGTTTCACGTCCTAAATTGCAGCTTTCCAGGCAGCCCTGTCGAGGGCTGCCTCTGTTGTCAAGTTCTTTATTTTGAGATCGGACCGGAGTACCCGAGCCCATGTCATTCTAGGTCCACCCCTACGCGCAGCTACCCCCAAGTTCACAGTCCGGCATTTCTTCACCCAGTTCTGATCATCCATTCTCTCCACATGTCCAAACCAACCAAGTCGGCTCGTGCACATCACTTCACTGATACTCCTAATGCCCAGACGTCTTCTCAATTCCTCGCTCGATACCCTGTCCCTAAGATTAACCCCACACATCCATCTCGCCATTCTCTTCTCATTCCGTTCCATTCTACTGACATCCTCCGCTTTAACCGGCCACGTCTCAGAGGCATAGGTCATTGCGCTCCTAACACATGAGGTATACACCTTCCCTTTAACCCTCCAGCCCCGGAGGCTATAGCTTGCGACTGTGCTTTGACGATCTTTGGGCTATGTTAACTACTCTGTAAGTCAATGAATATGGCATGTAATGTTGTGAATAAAAAAGAATAATGTTCCACAAACCTTCCTCTGTCGAATGGCATTGAGTAGAGGTCTCCAGCCCCTCTGGTTGCATAATGGTGAGCGCGGGAAGACGAGTGCTTTTCGGCGGCAAATTCTTCCCGCGTTCGGACGCGTCGCCCCGGCCATGGCTACGACGCACCTAGCCGCTCGTCGCGCCAAAGTATTTATCTCCCTTAGACGATTTTAGTGCTTGATATTGAGAATGTGATGTTTATTTGATATTTTTCTAGTTATTTTGAGGCCAATTATATAAAATATGTTTATTAGGGTATCACTGTCACTGATATTGCTAATTTTCACTCGATACCGTACATTTTATTAGTAATTGAGGTAGGTTATTGTTGTATTAGGCACTGATTATTCGTTATTACAGGTGTTTATTATTCTTTGGTCATCAAGTATTGTGTCTTGTGTCACTTTCACTTTGATAAATATGCTTTAGAGTGTCACTGTCACTGATAATGCTCATTTTCACTCGATACTGTACATTTTATTAGTAATTGAGGTAGGTTATTGTTGTATTAGGCACTGATTATTCGTTATCACAGGTGTTTATTATACTTTGGCCATCAAATATTAGGTCTTGTGTCACTTTCACTTTGACAAATATGCTTTAGAGAGTGTCACTGTCACTGATAATGCTCATTTTCACTCGATACCGTACATTTTATTAGTAATTGAGATAGGTTATTGTTGTATTAGGCACTGATTATTCGTTATCACAGGTGTTTATTATACTTTGGCCATCAAATATTAGGTCTTGTGTCACTTTCACTTAGTTATATGATTTGTAAACGTTTTATATACAATTTATTGTGTCTTTTTTCACTGATTTATATATTTCTATAGGTTCTAATCATATGAATGTCACTTGGTATATACATATGTGTCTCTTTCACATATTATTATGGTGTAATTGTATTTGTATCAATTTTCTCATAATACATGACTTTTGTATTACAATAAATTGGTTTTCTTCCACTTTTTGCCTATATATAATTATAGTGTACATATTGTCATTTTATTTGGCAATTTCAGTATGATTATTAGAACTCCAGCTTGGAGTGGTAATCAAAGAAGCACTCTAAAGCACAGAGTGCCACCTTGCACTCCACACACTCCATAGTTGACTTTTTACCTGGCCTCGGCCTCACCCTGCTGTTGTAGCAGACATGGCACCGCTTCTGCTGTGTTCTTCCTGATTCATTCTGAGGCAGGGAACCAAGCCTGTGCCTAATCAAGTATTGAGCACACTGCAAGCGGTCAATAACGGCGGGCCCAGGATGTGCCACTGCCCTCTGTGGCGTAGCATACTTCTCCAGGAGCTCCGTCAACACCTGCTTTTGGAACCTCCGCAGGCTATTGAACTTCATGGGTGTGTTCACATTCCGAAGCTTGTATATATTGTAGGCATTCAGAACTGACATGTCCACCATATGCAGAAAGAACTTTTTGTACCATCTGCACGAGGTACGCAGGCAGTCAATGAAGCCTATCTGCATGTCGGACTTGTCCACCAGCCTCATGTTGATGTTGTAGTCCAGGACAGCATCGGGCTTGGTCACCCTGGCCTGGGTGCGGTGATCCACCTTGCCAGTCTCCACCATTTCCCCCTTGTGGATGGTGGTCAGGAGGTTGACCTTCCGCTGGTCGTGCCAGTGGATAGCCAGAATGGGCCCCGACTTCTTCTTGAACACATCACCTTTTTTGGTCTTTGGAGGGAAAGGTGGCATGCCCTTCCTTTTCCCTCGTACTGTGCCTACCGTCCCCGTCTTGCGCTCATGCAGGTACTGTGAGAGAGTGGGGGACGTGTAATAATTGTCCGTGTAGAGGACGTGATTCTTGTGAAAGTAGCGGTCCATCATGGCTTGCACCACTGCTCCGCCAAAGCCAATGAGGGGGTCCACAAGCAAGTCCCCTTCCTTCCCGCTGTAGACCAGGAAGTCCAGGACATAGCCAGTTTGGCAGTCGCACAGCACAAAGAATTTTATGCCAAAGCGATGTCTTTTTGAGGGGATGTACTGCCGGAAGCTGAGTTTTCCCCGGAACAGCACAAGAGACTCATCAATGACGACCTTGCGGAAGGGCTTGACGTAGGAGGTGAAGCGTTCTCGCATCATCTCATACAACGTCCTAATCTTCCACAGCTTGTCACCGAGGTGGACGTCGGTGTTGGTGACAAGATGGAGCGCTGCGAGGATATCAAGGTACCGGTCGCGAGACATATATTTCCCGAAGGCAGGGGTGGATATGAGATCATTGGTGATCCAATAGTCAGGCAACCTATGCTTCTTGACATGAGGCATTAGCATGGTGAGTGCCAGGAACACCATGAACTCTTTATGAGTCACTGGGGTCCACTGCCTCATGTGGCCCTTGGTCACCTTGCCCAAAAAGTGGACCTGGAATTGGTGCTGCTTATTTGTCTCTTTGACAACATAGCCTACCACCTCCTCATCAAAGAAGGCCTCAAATAGTTCGTGTGGTGGAGCATTGGGGCCTGCAGGAAAATTGGGGGTAATGCCTGAACCCTCCAGTACCTCATCAAAAGCTGGCACATCAGGGTTGTATCCATCCTCATCAACTACGTCTTGCCACTGAAAAACGTAGAATGGGTCTTGTTTACGCTGACGAGGAGCTCCAGCTGGTGGCCCAGCACGCCCACGGCCAACTCGGGAGGCGCGCGCCCTAGGGCGGCGAGGGCGTCGGCCAGGGCGGCGGGCAGCACGACGGGCAGCACGACGCCGGGCCAAGCGGATGGGTCGAGGGTCGTCGATGTCCATATAGTCATCGTCAGAGTGGTCATCTTGCCCTGACGGTGGACCTATGTAATCATGGCCAGAGTCTTCAGAGAGGTGCCCTTCATCATCAGTGGCCCCCACATAATCTGGCGGGGAACCAGTGATGCGTGGGCAGCGTGCGGGTGGGCGAGGTGGGGAAGGAGTGGCAGGTGAGGCTGTGTCCCCCCGAGGTCCTGGGCTCCTTGGCCTGCGACGAGTGACAGAAAGCAATGTTTCACTGTCACTAGGCCCAGGTATTGGTGATGCGAGCTCAAAGACTTCTTCAGGAAGACATGTTGAAGGCGGGAGAGGTGGGGAGGACCGTGGGGAAAGTTGCGGGGACGTATGGCTGGGGCCGGCCGGGGTGGACGCCGCGGGAGCCTCGAACAAAACTCTCTTACTTTTCTTAATTTTTTTGGTATATTTCCTACCTTTCCCCTTTTCGGCAGCAGTATGTCTCCTGTCGGGGGACCTAGGAGGCAAATAGGCCGAAAGTGGGGGGTCCTCAACCCTTGGCAATGGTGGGGGTGGTGGGGAAGAATGCGGGGCATCCGGGTCATCTTGGGTGGCGTGGGTAGATAAGGGAGACAATGGCGGACGAGAAGGGTCACCACGCTGACCCTCACTCACAGCCTCATCCTCACCAAGTAGTTTTGCTTGTTCCCTAGCTGCCGCGGCCGCCTTCTCAAGTATTTTCTGCTTATACAAGTGTAGCTTGAAAGGTGATTTACCTGGGGAAGGGCTTGGAGTCATGTCACTTATGCGAAATTTGGTGAGTGACCTTGAACTCTCCCACTCACTCACTCTCTCAAGTTCACTGTCTTTAGGTAAACCAGCTTCCTCAACAACTGGTACATCACCTTCATCACTCTCATCACTGTCATGTTCTCTCGCAAATCCCAGGAATTGCTCTTCTTTGTCACTCTCATGGCCATAATCACTCGACTTATAATTACTGGAGTCGTCACTGACTTCATCATCAACATTATGCTTGGTGTCAGCTCGCTCATAAAGTCTCAATGTCGTCTCAATACCTCCGGGAGATAACACATTTAGGCGATGGCGTCGGGGTAAGGCGCGACGAACTAGCAAGGGCGTCGTAGGAAGCACGGTATCGGACACAGCGGAATCACTATTTGGCGTACTGTCCATGATGGCGTCGGGGTAGATACTGTTGCTGTGGCGTCGTTTACGCCTGGTGGCGCCACCTACCGTCCCATGATACCAAAAATGTACGCGCGGCATTCGAAAGCACGCACGCAAGCAATGGGTGTTCAAGAGCCCTTCCGGGTTGCGCGGGCCGAGGTTGTTATGGGCGTTCAAGAGCCCTTCCGGGTTGGAGGGGTTAAGGTGGGACGGGAGCCCTCTCATGGTCAGGAGTGGCAACAGCTCTCTAAACTTTCCCCAGCCACTTCTGACTCTAGCAATGGAGCTAGCTTCAGCGCCACCTCCAGCGGAAACTGTATCGCCCACATGCAGATAGCAGAACTTATTCACACACTCCAGCGTTACACTGTCGAAATCAACACGGACAGGCGGGTCATTTAATACAAGATCTCCCTTGCACACTGCACATTCAAAATCTATGATTCTTGTCAAAGGTCTTCTAGCTCCACTACATCTCTTGTGTACCAAGTCACACTCACTAGAGACACAACATTGAATTGAATTACTTCCCACCCCCTTCCCACATACTGCGCATGGATAGTCGCCGCTTCTTTCCATAGTTCCACGCCCTACTCCACTAATCATGACCTTTGTTTTATCTATGTTAACTCTTCGACCCTTATTTGCCATACCTTTCCTCCATCTTTTGAACTTCGCCTCTGCTTCCTGCGCACTATCTCCGATAAGAACCAGATCATCTGCATATAACATCTCCCATGGGAGTCCTGTCCTAAATTCCTTGACAGAGCCTCCAGGACTAAAACAAACAGTAATGAGCTCAGAACTGAACCTTGGTGAACTCCAACTTTCAGTAGCACTTAAAACAAGTGAAATGGTTATTAAGTGAGATATTCCCCTCCATACCTTCTATCACTACTCCATATCTGTCAAAATTCCCTCCTTCCCCCCTTCAATTATCACCTATTTTCCCTGTTATTCCCTTATTCATTGGTATATTTTTGTGTAAACATCTTCAAACCGATCCTAGGCTGTGGTCTTGTGTGTGTCTATGCGTGGGAAAGAGAGAGAGAGAGAGAGAGAGAGAGAGAGTCAGGCCTCAGTCACTCTCCCAGGCTTCGAGAGAGGAGGATGTGGGCCTCCCGTGTCTCTCACCTCATGAATGAACGCTCGGCAATAATTCGCGATTTTCACCATCCTAACAATATTCCCACGTGTTTTATTGTTGTTACATGTTACTATCTTCATATTAAACGTAAAATAGGCGCATATGAATAAGTAATAACGATATTTATCGTAAAATGACGATTATAGGCGGGAATGGAGCTTAATATTGCCGCCCAGAAGTTTGGTGTTCACTACACCCTGCGCGCGCTCGCCGGGTTAAATTGCCTATACGAAGCAATGTGAGGTGAAAGAGAACAACAAGAATAAGCCAAAGTTGTAGTGCGGGCAAACGTTCGGATGCGGATCCAAAGCAGCGTGATTCTGGCGAGAAAGTTACCTCTATTCATCACATCATCACAGAAGTACCACTTGATGCAGAAGGTTCTACTTTTTGACATTCTCAAAACGAAGGTTTGTGCTATATTTAGACATATAATTTATGCTGGTTAGGCTATTCCACTGGGGAGATGTTAAGCGTTGAAGAACATGAAAAACACAACAAAATATCGAAACCCTCCAGAGAGAGGTGGCACGAAGGTTTAACCCGGGAACGGCAAGGGGGGAGTATTGAACTCGATGCCCATGGGCGAGCATATAGGCTCCATTCAGGCCTATAATCATCATTGTACGATAAATATCGTTATTACTTATTCATATGAGCCTATTTTACCTTCACTATGAAGATAGTAACCTGTAACAACAATAAAACAAGTGAAAATATAATTTTTCTGGTCAAAATCACGAATATACATGGAGCAGCCCATTCATGAATTATGGAGCAAATTGAGGCAACCCCTCCCTCCTCGAGGCCTCAAGCCACACTGAGCCTACTCATACACACACTCGCTAGGCACGTAAGCACATCCTCCACACATTTTGCTAATGTTAGCACAAAAATATACCAACGAATTAGGGAATAACAGGGAAAATAGGTGATAATTGAAGGGGGAGGGGAAAGGGGGGAAGGAGGGGATGTGGAGGAGTGATATGAGGTATAGGGAAAAACAAAACATTAAAAAAAAAAAAATTTTTTTTTAGTGCTACTGGGGCCGTTTAAATTTTTTTTTAGGCCTCCCTCTTAAGAGCTTTGCCGCCCTCGCCCAGTAAAACTTCTTATGAGCGTTGCCGCCGTTTATGGGTTAAACCACCACTGGGCTACGAGAATTAACAGCTGATACCTATAACCTCCCCCCCCCTATTTCATTCAGAACATTCAGATATCAAGTTAAGTTCTAAATTACCATTAAAAACATAAAAGATCGCGAATCCAATTTCATTTAGGGAAAGAAATGGTTAGCTATATACTGTATTAGAGATGGACCGAATATTTGTTTCATATTCGTATGTCCGAATATTCGCTATGTTTTTCAATATTCGTATTCGTATTCGCATTTCCATTCATAGCTATTTGCAAATATGCGAATATGTTCACGAAACCAATAGAATATATACAACAATTTTAAATATTAAATTTTAAAGTTAACACAAACGAATAAATAACAGAGTAGATGTGCGTTGGGGCCGCTAAAGTGGAATGAAGGAGGACTGAGAAGTGTTGCTACTTAACTGTATTTAATAGTACCAGATCGAACTAGTGAAAAGTAGGCCTACCAAATTATTCTAAAGTGGAATCACTGCCCGGTAAACGAACGTGTGCTGGACCTGGACATTGGAACCGTCGCAATATTGCCATTTCAGACATATCCAATGTAATAGCATGTCACTAAAATATATTCCATCATATTCCCTCACTGATTTCGTATTTAGTACCAGATATGGACTATTTTATTGGAAGATGTATGAAATGTACTTGAGAGAGTCAAATGTACCAAATCTGGTAATTTAGTACCAAAAAAGCGGCAACCTTGGGACTGAGGACTGGAAACATAGAACATTGAATGGATTTAATTTTAATTATTCAATTTTCTATGGCTGAACTCTTACAATATATTAAACATTAATTCATACAGTTCATTTATGATATTTAAGAAATTACACATTCACATCGTCATTAACTTCTGGTAATTAATTTCATAGTAATTTAATTAACGTTTGTTGGTGATATGAAAATAATTACCAGTTCTTGAAGGATGAAAAAAGGATTGAAATATTCGCTATTCGTATTCGCGAATTTTACAACAAAAAATTCGTATTCGTATTCGTATTCGCAAATAGTGAAAATTGATATTCGTTCCATCTCTATACTGTATTATTAGGTTCTTGGAGAGAGAGAGAGAGAGAGAGAGAGAGAGAGAGAGAGAGAGAGAGAGAGAGAGAGAGAGAGAGAGAGAGAGAGATAACAAAAAGTAATACTCACAGTAGATTGATTTTCTGGACTGAATATGCTGTCAAACTCAATTTCCCCAATCATCATCACGAATGTTTTCAGTAGAGATTTGCTGGGTGTTTTGAAGGGGGTCTGGTTTCGCAGTACCTGAGAATATTGGATATGGGAAATTAATTTGCGTTTTTTCTGGTCCTGTTGCAAGCCCATCGTCGCAAGCAAGTCGTTGCAAGATCATCACAGGACTGGAAAAACACACACGGCTTGCTCTAACTCAGCATGCCATGTCTTGGTGGTATAATGGTTAAAGGGAGATGGTTCACTTTTTGGGCGATTTTTGCATGTATTCATTATTTTGCTAGTTTCTCCCTAGACCTCCATCCAATTTAAAAAAAAAAAAAATCCATTAGATCCCTCTTCTAGATTAATTTGTACATTTTTCGGTGGAAAAATGTCCCGGCCTTCTTCCAACATTACAGGCTCACTATCGTTCGCCAGGGAAAAAATTGACACCTAAATAGCACGAAAGGTCTAAATATTGACGAAGAAATGGGGCGAAAGGTCTTAAAATCAACTAACTAATGGGCAGTGGTGATGGGCTGGTCTATCAGAGTGAGAGCTGAGCGATCTCTGCCACACCCATAGCTTACTCTGACTGTTCCTTTTACTTATATATCTTCTAGATCTCAAGTGACGGCGTCTTTTCCGTGGATTGACCTCCCTACTGCCAACCTAGAAGTTGGCAGATTGGGAGCCAAAGCGTCAAATTTTTCCCTTGCCCCTCAACTTTCCCTTCATAATTGCTGAGGGGCACAGGGCCTTGGGTGGGGCTTTGGTTTCCCGGGCGTTTCCGCACCCTCCTTAGCTCCCTGCCTTGGAGTGGCTTCGGTCACCCGGGCTTTGTTAGTGGTAAGCAGGGAGGGTTTTGTGGGGGCGCTCATTTATGGCCTTGGCCTTGATCGAGACCTTGGGGCTGTTCGGCCAGACAGCCTGGGGAACAACAACAACAACAACTAATGGGGCAAACATCTTAACATCTGAAAACTAATGGGGCTAAACATGAGGGAGAAAGTGGTCCAGAAAACCGGCCCATGTACCCTTAAAGGGTGGAAGTTCTGTATGTGGTGTCCTGGGTTCGAATCTCCGGAGGATCATATGCTTTAATTATCTTCATTGAGAGGTATTAGTGTTAAGAACGATATTATTTAATATCCTTTCTATTCCATTGAAATACAATTCACCACCAATTAGAATATATTAAGGGTTGAACAATATAAATTAGAATATATTAAGGGTTGAACAATATCAATTAAATTTTGATAAGTAAACAGAAGTATATACAGTCACCATTACAGCAGGGGTTTGTTATTCTTCCCTGGCCAAATAGTCCAGTCAATCTACTAGAAATATGGGCTGAACCTGGCACAAATTGCAACATTAATTATTTCACCTGTATTGACTTGTGGAAACCAACAAATATAACATATCAAAAGTCCTCGATAATCCGGATAGTGGAAAGTCCTCAAAATAGCATAATTATGTTAATTAGTCCAATCAAAATGTAACTGGACCTGGAAATAATTGCAACATAAATTATTTCACCAGTATTGGCTTAGGGAAACCCCCAAATACAACATATCAAAAGTTCTCATAAATCCGGATAAGGGAAAGTCCTCAAAATTGCATATTGATGTTAACTGCTATCGCCATGAGCCGAAAATTGAAAACTAGCATAACTTTACAACCAAGTGTCCTAACATAATAAAAGTGGGGTCTATACCCATGTTTTCATGGCCAAGGAATCCAATGTACATACAATTAACCTCCCTCGGGTATTACATAATATGGATTATGCAAATCAGCAGCAGCAAATACCCAAACATCTAAATTTGTTCCATTACAAAATCAGGACTTGTTTTGATATGTTATATTTGTGGGTTTCCACAAGTCAATACAGGTGAAATCATTAATGTTGCAATTTGTGCAAGGTTCAGTTACAATTTGACTGGACTAAAAATGTACCCAAGCGTACTGTCTGACATTAACTAATTATTTACAATTTGTAATTAATTTCCATGGGCTTTCATTACTCTAGTCCCTAGTAATAGGCAAGTAAATAAACCAAAATTAAGACATAATTCGTTGAGTGAGATGTTGCAGCTTGCCATCAACTCAGCTCCAGAGTGGTCTTGCCATTGCAAGCGAAGATTGGAGCCTCGCTTGCGACGGGACTGGAAAACACAAATCCACCTAGATCTTGCGACAATGGGCTTCCGACAGGACTGGATAAACAACTTTAACCTTTTCCCTACCGGAAATG
Source organism: Paralithodes platypus (assembly GCA_032716605.1). Lineage (NCBI taxonomy): Eukaryota > Metazoa > Arthropoda > Malacostraca > Decapoda > Lithodidae > Paralithodes > Paralithodes platypus. Next base: position 15,912,427 of record CM064490.1, read on the forward strand.
TATGTTGTATTATATCAGCTATATGTAAACGATTGTATGCAGCTTATGAAGGATCTGTGGTAGTTAAAAGGAGTTAATTGAGATAGTTTGTAGCCTCTTAATTACTACACGTCCGTCCTAAGCTGAATAAAATCTTCTAATAAATGCCAGAATATAATGAAAAGAGGCATCGGTACTGAAGGGGTTAATACTAGATGACAACAGTGATGATGATAATAATAATGACTGCATGCAATCAATGATGATTATGGTGATTATGATATCTATGATAATAATAATGACTGCATGCAATCAATGATGATTATGGTGATTATGATATCTATGATAATAAGGAGGAAGCATTCAAACGGTACCGACGCCTTAAAACTCAAGACTCTCATTCTTCATATGTTTCTGCCCGGAATCAAGCCAAATCTGTTCTTCGACTTACCAAACACTCTTTCATCAATAATAAATGCACTGAACTATCCAACTCTAGCTCTTCCCAAGCTTTCTGGCATCTAGGCAAAAACCTCTCCAACAATTTCTCTTCCTCGTCTTTCCCTCCCCTTTCCCACTCTGATGGCACAACCATCACTTCTTCCTCTGACAAAGCTAAACTCTTCGCTCAAACTTTTGCTAGAAACTCCACCTTGGATGATTCCGGTGCTATTCCTCCCTCTCCGCCCTCCTCTCTCTTACTTATGCCTAATATCCTAATCTCTTCTAAAGATGTACTTTCTACCCTCTCTGGGCTTAACACTAATAAGGCGTACGGTCCGGACGGTGTTCCTCCTGTTGTTCTCAAAAACTGTGCTTCCGTGCTGACTCCCTGCCTAGGCAAACTCTTTTGTCTCTGTCTATCCTCTAACGTCTTCCCTTCATGCTGGAAGTTTGCTCACATTCAACCTGTCCCAAAGAAGGGTGACCGCTCTCAACCCTCCAACTATCGTCCAATTGTTCTTATCTCTTGTCTTTCTATAGTTTTTGAAACTATTCTTGCTTCCAAATTTCTTAAGCATTTCTCTTCTCATAATCTGCACTCAGATCGCCAGTATGGCTTCCTTAAGGGTCGCTCTACTGGTGATCTTCTTTCATATCTTACTAACTCTTGGTCATCCTCCTTTCGGGACTTCGGTGAGACTTTTTCTATTGCACTAGACATATCGAAAGCCTTCGATAGAGTCTGGCATAAATTTTTAATTTCTAAACTACCCTCCTTCGGTTTCTATCCCTCCATCTGTGCCTTTGTCTCTAATTTCCTTTCCGGCCGTTCCATAGCTTCGGTTGTGGACGGCCATTGTTCACTTCCTCACCCTATAAACTCCGGTGTTCCTCAGGGCTCTGTCCTATCTCCTATTCTCTTTCTAATTTTTATAAATGATCTCGGCGGCTCGCTTGGTGTAGTGACTAGCGTCTCGGACTTCCACCCAGAAGGCCCGGGTTCGCGCCCACGCTCGGCGCATTAAAGATTTTTCACAAGCACTGAGTCGTTACCATCCCTCATGAGCAAAGGGATGGGGTAGTAGTACAGGACCCCAATGGAAATACGCCTAATCGGCCTTATTGAGCTATCCTTAGCTAGCTTAGCATGCGCTAGCTTTAAGAACTATTATTATTATTATTATTATTATTATTATTATTATTATTATTATTATTATTATCTCCTTAACTGTACCTTAATTCCCATCCATTCATATGCAGATGACTCAACCTTACACTACTCCATTAGTTTTTCAGAACACCCCAGCCAGCAATCCCTCAACGACAAACGTAATGAAGCCATAGTCTTGTTGCTAGAACTCTTAAATTCTGATCTAAATACTATTTCCAATTGGGGCAGAGAAAACCTTGTTAACTTTAATGCTTCCAAAACCCAATTTCTCCATCTATCTACCCGTCAGGATCTCCCAGCGGACTATCCCTTATTCTTCAACAATACAAAAATCAACCCTTCATCTTCTCTCAATATTCTTGGTGTCTCTTTTTCTTCTGCTCTCATTTGGAAGGACCATATTACCAGTCTTGCTAAGGCAGCCTCCCAGAAGCTGGGTGTGCTCAACCGCCTTAGGGGGTTCTTTTCCCCTGCACAGCTTCTTGCTCTGTACAGGGGCATAGTGCGCCCTTGTATTGAGTATTGTTCACATGTGTGGGGAGGTTCCTCTCACACCGCTCTCCTAGACAAAGTTGAAAGGAAGGCCTTTCGTATCATTAACTCCCGTCCACTCACCAACTCTCTGCAATCTCTCTCTCTCCGCCGCAATGTTGCATCTCTCTCGCTATTCTATCGCTACTATAATAATCAGTGTTCCTCAGAGCTATCCCAGTGCATACCACCTCCTTTACGTAGGGCACGTGGTACCCGTCTTGCAACTCAATCCCACCCCTACTCTGTGCAACTCTCCAACCCAAGAGTGAAACGTTACTCTCAAACTTTCTTCTACTCAACATCTGAGCTCTGGAACTCTCTCCCAGAATCAGTCTTTCCCTCTTCCTATGACTTAAATTGCTTCAAACTCTGTGTGTCCAGGCATTTTGGCTCGAACGTCCCTTGATTTTGGCCCTGTCACTCTTTCAACTATGGGGGAGGCACTCGCTATAGGCAGTTATGCCTTTTGCCTCCCTCAATCACATAGAAAAAAAAAAAAAAAAAAGTTTTAGTGATGATGATGATGGTAAGGGAGAGCTGTAATGGTTCGGCCACTTTTTATGAAAATATTCATCAACAAATAAGTATTACTGTAGAAGCAGTTTACATTTATTGGTGCCACAGAAAAGTCCCCAATCTTAGCTCTTGTTTCTGTCACATTTGAAGCTTAAACTCAGTTAGTTTATTTAATGAGAAAATTATGAAATACCCCCTACCCCTCCACAATAATACCCCCCACCCCTCCACAATACCCCCCACCCCTCCACAATAATACCCCCCACCCCCACCCCTCCACAATAATACCCCCCACCCCTCCCCAATAATACCCCCCACCCCTCCACAATAATACCCCCCACCCCTCCACAATAATACCCCCCACCCCTCCACAATACCCCCCACCCCTCCACAATAAGTTTAAGGGGGGTCGCCGTTTTTTTTTTTTATCTTTCTCTCCTTTTATCTCTTTCCCTGGGTTGTATCCATTCGGCCCCATTCAGCCAACTGTTTTAAGACGCTTATCCCCTTCCAGGTGTCGACTTCTTCCTGGCGAGCGATAGTGAGCCAGCATTGTATGGAGAAATCCGGCTTCACTGGAGAAATTTTTCTATCGAAAATGTACAAATTAAGCTTGCTGTCAAAACAAAATATATATATGCTGACTCGCTACCACTCACCAGGAAAATATTGACACCTGGATGGGGTTAAACGTCTTAAAACAGTAGGCTGAATGGAGCCAAAGAGAGAGGGAGAGAGAGAGAAAAAAAGCGAGGTGGGCTCCCTTTAACCATCCAAAATAGGTGGGATGGTTTGACCACAAGGTAAGGATAGTTCAACCATACTTTTCACGTTAATTAATAGGTGGGATGGTTTGACCACTAGGTAAGGATAGTTCAACCATACTTTTCACGTTAATTAATAGGTGGGATGGTTTGACCACAAGGTAAGGATAGTTCAACCATACTTTTCACGTTAATTAATAGGTGGGATGGTTTGACCACAAGGTAAGGATAGTTCAACCATACTTTTCACGTTAATTAATCGCCATTGAATAAGATTAGGGATGACTATTATGTAATTAATTCCAATTCCATATATATTTCACTGCTGCAAAATAAATGTTTGATCTTCCACACATAAGATTAGATTTATAGAGGGATGGTTCGACCAGTGGAAGAACCATCCCTCGCTTTCATTATTAGCTGTCCAAACTCTCCCATACATTTCTATATTATATATTATATATATATATATATATATATATATATATATATACCTCGCTTTTTATTCTTTCTCTCCCTCTCTCTTTGGTTTGCATCCATTCGGCCCCATTCAGCCTACTGTTCTAAGATGTTTACCCCCATCCAGGTGTCAATATTTTCCTGGCGAGTGGTAGCGAGCCAGCATATATATATTTTTGTTTTGACAGCAAGCTAAATTTGTACATTTTTCGATAGAAAAAATTCTCCGGCAAAGCCGGATTTCTCCATACAATGCTGGCTCGCTGTCGCTCGCCAAAGAGAGAGGGAGAGAAAGAAAAAAAAAGTGAGGTGGGCTCCCTTAATGGTACAGGATATATAGATGGTCTTTGGATATTATTCTACGTATACGATCATAACGTAAAATACCACATCATTGTTTGATAATTGACCACTTGCGAGTTTCAGGCTATAAGGAAGTTGGAGCCGTGAACATCGATATTAAATAGAAATGCAATAATAATGTGGGTTTCTGATGGATAAAAAGTATGATCAATTTGGTTTCAGGTATTTATAAATGTATTAGCCTACAACCGTATTTTAGCTGATAATTCTGCTAAATATTGATGGCCACAGCTCCAACTTCCTTATATTGATGGCCACAGCTCCAACTTCCTTATAGACCAAAACTCGCAAGTGGTTAATTACGGCACCAAAATAGACGCTCGCTCTCTTATTACAGGATCTTTAGTACTATAGTCTATTCGCTATAAGCAGGCAAGAAATCATGGCCTCTTACCTCTGTAACTCAAAAACGACTAGAGTAACCGAGCTAACGTTTCTACCATTTGGGAAGAGTCAGTCAAGGAATAGATGTGTAAATTTACAGACAATTTGCTCTAGCTCTTTTTGAGTTACAGAGGATAAAGGTCAAGATATCTCGCCTACTTATAGCGAATAGACTATAGCTTTTGAGTTACAGAGGATAAAGGTCAAGATATCTCGCCTACTTATAGCAAATAGACTATAGCTTTTGAGTTACAGAGGATAAAGGTCAAGATATCTCGCCTACTTATAGCGAATAGACTATAGCTTTTGAGTTACAGAGGATAAAGGTCAAGATATCTCGCCTACTTATAGCGAATAGACTATAGCTTTTGAGTTACAGAGGATAAAGGTCAAGATATCTCGCCTACTTATAGCAAATAGACTATAGCTTTTGAGTTACAGAGGATAAAGGTCAAGATATCTCGCCTACTTATAGCGAATAGACTATAGCTTTTGAGTTACAGAGGATAAAGGTCAAGATATCTCGCCTACTTATAGCAAATAGACTATAGCTTTTGAGTTACAGAGGATAAAGGTCAAGATATCTCGCCTACTTATAGCGAATAGACTATAGCTTTTGAGTTACAGAGGATAAAGGTCAAGATATCTCGCCTACTTATAGCAAATAGACTATAGCTTTTGAGTTACAGAGGATAAAGGTCAAGATATCTCGCCTACTTATAGCGAATAGACTATAGCTTTTGAGTTACAGAGGATAAAGGTCAAGATATCTCGCCTACTTATAGCGAATAGACTATAGCTTTTGAGTTACAGAGGATAGAGGTCAAGATATCTCACCTACTTATAGCAAATAGACTATAGCTACCACTTACCGTATAAAAACTGAGAGCAAAGGCAATGATGAAGAGGAGGAACACAATGGAGAATCTCAAGAACGTGGCGAAGATGTCCGTGAACATGACGACGTAGATCCCCAAGAAGGGCAGCTTACGGATGAACAGCAACAGGTTTATCCACGCCAGGAAGATGGACGCTGCACCTACTTGCCATTGCCACTCCTAACACACAAGGAAATTCAAATCAATTGAGAAATCTTTGCCATATACTGGAGTATTACTGGTGTGTAGACCATTATTTATTAGTGGCCCCTCCATCATTGACGAACATGCCTATTACATAAGGCATCCTCTTCAAACACTAATCCGCCGTAGTTTGAATCTACCGCGCAGAGCATTTAAAAACTGAGGAGCCTTCATCATGAGCGCACGCGACCTCACTCATGGCTTCAGTCATTATGAATTGGGTTCTCACTACGAAAAAACTTCGTAAAAAATAAAAACAAAAAGAAAATAAGAATAACTATCCAATAAGCTTTCCATCATATCGTGGATGTACTTGTGTGGATTTCTGACCAGACACTGAATCAGGCGTCATTCCTCCTTCTTTGCTCTGCGCTCAGCCTGCCCGGACGTACCTTCCAGGCTCCGCTGGTTCCGCATTCGTTGCGTCCCTAGTGAGTTTTTTCTCATTTGTTTACTCTAGGATGTATCGAGTAAGGTTAGGATAGGCGTAGCAGGAGTGTCCTGGGCTGGTTGCCCGCAGTGCAGTGTATTTTGGGTCGTGTGTATGGGGCATCTATTTCGGATGTACCCTCGTGGTCCTGTTGTGGACACGTGAACTTTTCACAGTTGTGTTAGTTGGTGATGCAGGCGGCTTTCATTACGCGTTAATTATTGCTGCCTTTTATCCTTCTGATGAGGTAAGCTGTGTGTTTGCTGACGTTCCCAGCGTATTTTTCTTCACTTAGTGAAGTTTTTTCTGGGTCCGTGTCAGGCTTCCCGGGGTGGGAAGTTATCGCTACGGTGGTGTGTTGGCGGTGGTTCCTGTTGTGATATTCCAGTGTGTGTTTATATTTCAACTATTTTCATGCCGTCTACCTAGGCCTAGCCAGCCGCTCGTAGCTTTGCCACATGTCTAGTGTTATTATTTATTTTATAAATATGCCCTACTGTGTCATGTGTATCCGGGTTTTAGTTGTGTATTGGCTAATTCCTCGGACTATAATTGTTTCCTGGTTTAGTTGTGTATTGGCTAATTCCACGGATTATGTTGTGACCTTGGTTAGTCGTGCGTGTCTCCTCGTGTCGTATTGTTCAGATGGTGTCTGTTCAGGGTGGGGTTTGTCTTCCGGCGGGTTTTTTCTCGGTTTCACCATGAAAAATCCTGACCGATGAGCAGTGTTGGGCCACACGTGGTTTTTAACTCTGGCTGGTTCCCCGGCGTGGGGAGGTGTCTGTGGCTCTCCAGGACTGCGTCTCTGTGGGTGCCTGGTTTCAGGCCTCCTTTAAATTCCCGGCGGGATGGCTGTACCCATCCTTATATATATATAGATATATATAAAAAACGACGTTCTTGAGAACACTCGTTTTTATAGGTTTTTTCTACCTGGTTTACGACAACCACATGGAAAACCTAGCTGTTGTTTAGGCGTTCCTCCCCGGCGATCTTTTACAAAGAAGTGGGGTCAGGAACTTGTGGGGTTAACTTTTAGACTTCTCACCCGGCGGGTGCACCTGAGCAGGGTGGGATAAACGACTTAGGTCTCATATAGTTAACCAATCCATTTTAGTGATACTCTGTGTATCGCTGCCTTTACTCTTACGGCAATTGAAGGTTCAGTGAGGTTTAACCAAATCGATTCCCACACCCGGCGGGTGCTCCTAAGTGGAGGAACTAAGGAATTTATAAACAAATTCAATTTCGATTAACCTTAATTGGGTGATACTTTCAGTATCGCCGCATTCTATTTTTACGACGATCGTTTGGGACAATTCGTTAAAAAATCAGATCTCGTATATTCCTGCCCTGGGCTATTCTACTAAAATATTTCAAGGGCCGGCGTCTTTATGAGGGGGGCTTTGTTACAAAATTGAATCTTGAGACAGTCACCACCTCCTACAGACTATAAGTGCCATACTGGACCATTATATCAGAGGGTATTCTTCATGTTCTTTAGCTAAAAAGATTTGTTTAGCCTCTTTACACCCCGCCGCGTAGCGAGATGTGTTAGCTGTGTCTTTGCATCCCGTTACCCGGCGGGTTATTAACACTTGTATGCGAACACTTGGGTTAACCTTATGAGCATTAATTCCTGGAAATTTTTCTTTATTTTTCCAGAGCTGAGCTCCGGCGGACCAATACAGACCCGGCGGTAGTTTCCTCACACCAGTCTCTGTCATGGCTACTGTGGCCCCAGTTTTTGCCCTGTGCATTACCCCTACTTGCGCGGGTATCCCAATTTTTGCGCATACCCTTTGCATAAGGTGTGTTAGATGTCTAGACCGTTCAAGGGGTCTCTGGGTTACACTTAATTGTTCCTTTTGCTCCCAATTAGCCAATAAAGTCCTGTGTGACAATGACAAGACCGCGGCGGTAGCGTTGAGAGAGGTCAGACAACAAATGTCGGCCTACACTACCATTGTCGCACATAAGTCACTTCAATGTGACAACGTCCCACTTTGGGATAAGTTGCTGTCAGAGCACCCTCCCCCTAAACGTACCTCTAGAGTAACGGGTTTTAAGCCGACAGAGACTAGCCAGGGTTCTGTATCGTCTGTGGATACGTCTAAACGCCCGAGAGAGCCTACTCCCCCGGCAGCCACCTCCTCGTCGCAGGCGAGATCGAGGTCAAGGTCACCTCTCAGACAGCAGTCTTCAAGTCGTGCCTCTTCCCCGGCTAGTAAGAAGTGTAAGACTGAAGCTTCCCCCAGTGGTCATGGTGGTGATTCTTCCAAATCTAGGTCTAGTTCGCGGTCACACCGTAGCCACAAATCCTCCAAAAAGGATTCCCATAGGAAGTCCTCTCGACATTCTCCTAAGTCTAGTGCATCTCATCGTACCTCTACACCTGAAAATGTTTCTGTTACAGCCTCAGAGTATAGTGAAGCGCCTGTCCCTAAACAAGATTTACCTATTGATATTTTAACCCTAGAAACGGAAAGTTCAGGAAATTCAATAATTGAGAATGTTTCAGACTCTCAAGAGAGCGTAGGCCAGAGCCTCGGTGTTTGGCGGTTTGCTCAACCAGGGTCTGACCATCCACGTCCGACTCATACGAGTCACACAGTAGCCGATGTCCACAGGGACGCGGCGACCCCATCCTCTATCCCTGACTTATCTTGGAAACAAGGTGCCCCTGCCTCGGCGGGGTCTTCTCAGGAGGATCGGGAGGAACAAGATGAAGTGTCAATAATTTCAGATAGGGATGGACAAGGGTCAGGCTCAGGCCTGGACGCCGCCCATGATAATACTGATTCACCTGAAAGTTCTGCATCTAACCAGTTTGTTACAGCACAAGAAATTGATGGGTTACTTACTCATGCTCTATCTAAATTCTTTAGTCAACAACGAGAAAACCCCACAATGGACTTGGGGGCTCCCTTGACAAGTTCTGCGGTACGGCCTCTGATAACGTCAATCGATTTATCTAAGATTCCTAACCCTCCTACTCTGTCACCGGCAGGGAGCTCTAAGCCAGCTACGGCGGCATTCACTACGTCAAATGTCAGGGTCATTACGGATGTTAATCCACCCCCTCTAGACAAAGCGCCTCTTAGAAAGGTAGCTATGCCCCTGCTTTATGGGCCAGACGAGTCATGGGTTCTTTTGAACCCCTCTAAGCCAGAGCTTGCCCAGCCTACCTTGTCAGGGGAACTCCCGGTACCACGTGAGTGGTTTATCCAGGGAAATAAGTCAAAGAAATTAAGGGCATTGGATGCCTTGGGTAATGTTTTGGACGTAAATATCAAGGCTATACCTAGTTATTATCATCAGGATTATTTTGTTTATGCATCTAAGCCTGCTTTACCCCCTGCCTCAGCTTCAAAACTTTTTTCAGACTGGTCTAAGCTGGATGGGTTTAATGATATTAAGGCTCTGTCGGCTCTTACTCCTGAACTAGATTTACAGACCGTCACAGACGAGACAGCTAATCCAGTGTTGAAGGTGGGACAGTTGGGACCAGGACCTTGGGTGGATTGGGAGGTAGAGGCTCAAAACTTTGCAACCACTTTCACTTCTAAATCTTCCCACCAGATCCCTCAGGATACACATTCATGGTTCTCCATGCCGGTAGGTTCTGCCGGCGGAGTTCCGTCAGCTTTATTTTCTTTTCTAGCTGCCCCTAAGATTAATCTTTGTGAACTAAAGGACCCATTCACTACCCCTACCCCTACTCACCTAGACAGAGAATTTAGGCTAAGGGGAAAAGCTTTCCGCCTGTTTTCACAGTACATAGTTTCTCAACAGGTGGCTAAGTCTTTACTCAGGTCTACTCAGGCAATCGCAGACGCGGATGCTCGAAGATCAGTTGAGTTATCCCGGCGTCTGATTCTTCAGTCGTCGATTCAATCCTTAGGTGACATACGCACAGCCTTACTTGAGGCGGTGCGAGCACGACAGGATCTTAGGATGTCATTAGTTCGCAAGCTGCCTGATCACATTGCTAACCAGGTGGTAATGTCCCCAGTACTTACTCCTTCTTTAATGTCCCCTGATGTATGGCGAACAGTGTTTAACATGGCACAGGCCGTGAAGCACAGTCCCGCACAGGCTAAGAAACCTGCATTTAACTTCCCCAAACCTAAGCCTCCTACTAAAGCTCAGCCAGGGGGTTCTAAGCCGTTTCTTCCGCCTAAGTCCTCCCAATCCCCCCTGGGTCAGTTCAGGCATAGACAGAGAGGGTTTTCAGGACAGAGAGGACGCGGCCAGTATAAGCCGGGGCAGGGCCAGTCTTCGGCCCACACCAGCCAGCCGGCGAAGCGTCCAACACCACCAAACCCACCATCAAAAAACTAAAGTCTCTCTCACTCCCAGTGCCTGTCTTAAAGCCGGAGGAACCGAGGGAAGTACAGCCGGCGAACCCTTGTCTGCTAACTGGGTCGTTCCGAACGTGTCACCAAGCATGGCCGTTAAAAACCTGGGCACGGATGGTGGCACGCAAAGGCATCACTTGGCAGTGGCTCCGGCGACCTCGCTTACGTCAGCCGACAACGGCAAATTGTGTTTCATTAGAGGTGGAGTCGCTGGTCCAGGAGATGATTGCCAAGAATGTCATCATCCCGGTCCCTCCAGATTACCCTGTATTCACGTCAAAACTGTTTTTGGTTCCCAAACGGGACAGTGTTCAGATGAGGCCGGTCGTAGACCTGTCTTATCTGAATCTTCACATTTACAACGAGTCTTTCAGAATGTTAACAGTTCATCAAATCAGGCTAACACTTCCGCCGGGAGGCTGGATGTGTTCCCTAGACCTGACAGACGCCTATTGGCACGTGTCGGTCAACAAAAGATTTCAAAGGTTTCTGGCCTTGAGGATCAGGCACCAAAATTTTGTTTTTCAGAGGATGCCGTTCGGTTTGAACCTAGCACCTCGACTATTCACGAAACTAGTCCGGCAAGCCCTGATGCCGTTGTTAAAACAGGGAATCAGAGTGTTGTGGTATCTAGACGACTGGCTGGTGGTGGCAGAGACACAACAATTATGCATAAAACATGTCAATATCATTTTAAATCATGTCAAAACTCTAGGCTTCAAGGTAAATCTGGTAAAGTCAAACCTTGTTCCCTCAAGAGTAATTCAGTGGATAGGGCTGGTCTGGGACACCGCCGCTCTCACTCTGAGTCAGAGTGTGGACAATCGCAACAGGTTTCGCAGGAAACTGTTCAGGTTTCTTCACAGTCTGACTACGACACGAAGAGTCTGGGAGTCTCTGGTCGGCTCTCTCAACTGGATTCAGCTAACTGTCAAGTTGGGCCGGTTGAAAGTAAAACGATTAATATTGGAAGGCAACAAATATTTCCCACTCTTACCGGCGGTAAAATTATGGCCCATACCAAAATTAATCCACACCTTACTAGCGGTCTGGGCGAAGAGGGAAACATTGCACTCAATCATGTCATGGACCTCTCCTCCTCCAACGGTATGGGTAGACACGGATGCGTCAGGCACCATAGGGTGGGGATTTCAGTCAAATCAGGGGCACCAGGGTCAGGGACTTTGGTCCCACTTAGAAATCTCTCACATAAATGTCAAAGAGTTACTAGTCCCCTTGTATTTCCTTCAGGCTCACGGCCCGGCGTTACGGGGCAAGTCGGTGGCCTTCAGAATGGACAATCTGAATGCAGTTCACTGTATTCAGAAACAAGGGTCAACGAGGTCAAGGAAGTTGCTACTCGTGTCGGAAGAGATTTTTGTTCTAGCCAGCAGTCTAGATATTTATCTTCACGCATCTTATCTCCCAGGCATAGCGAACGTCTGGGCAGACGCTCTGTCCCGGAGACAGAGCACGACAGTAGAATGGGAGCTCAAGCAACCCATTTTCGACCTAATGATTGCGGAGCTCTCCCATCCACAAGTGGATCTTTTTGCGTCCGAGGAGACTCACAAGCTCCCTCTATACCTCACCCGCCGGGCGATAACGCCGGCAGGGGGGCCAGACGCCCTAGTGACAGACTGGAACAGATGGAGCTCCATCTATCTGTTTCCGCCGCCATATGCGTCACTAATGTGCCACGTAGTGAACAAACTACGAGTTTATCGAGGCTTAGTCTCGCTAATCGCGCCCCTGTGGCCGGCGCAGGTGTGGTACCAGCAATTAATAATGTGGTGCCCGGACCCGGTATCGCTCCTGGTCGGGTACTTCCACTTAGACACGATTGGCAACCTAGCGACCTCGCTGACTTTTGCATTATGGACATTCAGGAGGCCAAGTGGCTAGCACCATACGGTAGGGATGTGACCAATAAATTGCTCAATCAATATACTCAGTCTACTAAGCGACCATATCAATCTCATTGGAAAGCTTTTACTTCTTGGATTGTTAGAACGGAACAAACTGTACCCTCAGTGGCATTGGTTTTTAATTACTTGAACTATCTGTTTGAGCAGAAACGTTTATCTGTGGTTACTTTGAAGAATCACTTAACTGCGATTAGAGTGCCCTTTTTCGACCTTACAGGTCTATCCATACCGGTGGCGGAGGAAACAGGATTTATGAGAGCGTGTTTTAAACTCCGCCCACCTCCCCGTCAGCTCATGCCTACTTGGTCTCTGGACAAAGCTTTGTCTTTACTTCATTCTCGTCTGTATCAAAATACTGCAGACTTTGCTTTAATCTTAAAGAAGGCAGTTTTCCTTTTGGTTTTGGCCACCGGAAACAGAGTGTCTGAGCTGGCGGCGATGAGCAACACACCTAATTGTCTTAGGTTTGGTAGACTTAATGATTCAATTTCCATTGCACCCTCCCCGGCGTTTGTAGCCAAGAATGAGCATAGTGCACACGTGTTTTCTGAGTTCACGGTGCCGGCGTTAAAAAGGGGAAAGGTGCATCATAATTTATGTCCAGTGCAAGCTCTAACCAAATATTTGAGAATAGCTCCTCAAAACCCCCAAGGTGCTTTATGGGTAGCGAGTACGGGTAAACGCTTACTTAAACGGCGATTAGCCTCTCTTCTGGTAGAAGTCATTAAAGAGAGTAATCCCGGCGTTGTGGGTAGGGCCCACGATTTACGCAAGTGGGCGGCCTCTTTACGTTTCCTGAAAAACTTTTCAGTTGAAGATATTGCGTCCACACAGTTGTGGGCGTCTAATCATACGTTTCTCTCTAGATACTTGTCAGTTGCTCTAGACAAACCTTCCTTACCATGTATAGCTTTAAGGCAGAGGGTCTAGGTGGCCCTGCAGTCACTTATGTTTATTTTCACGGAAGGGGGGGGGGGGGGGGTGCAGTCAGTTGACATAGGACACCCTAGACCCCGCCGGAGTATGAGAGCTGTGATACAATTTAAGGTTAAAATGTGATATGAAAATTTCTCTGCGAGAATTTGTGCTAGTACAAGGTTTAGTACAAAACAACGGTGTTGTTATAGTAGTTTTAGCTGCGAAAGCAATGTAATATTAGTTCAATGGAGTTCATTGGCAATTGATCTCCACATGTATTTTGGGGTTTATGATGTGCACATATAAACTTATAACTTATTATTTTTGTCACCACTCGTTGAGTGGGGTGCCTTTTGTAACTACAGATCTGTGTTCAGAATCTTCAGGGTTACCCATTTTTGTCGGGCAGGCTTCTTTGAAGCACGCACCTGCCTGAACCCCTTTTTCTTGTATATTTCCGGCCTACGCCGTATTAAATAAATTTTTCAAAAAGTAAGAATACTATGTGGTTGTTTTTATTATCTGCTTTTCTAGAGTTATGATATGATTACGAATGTCCCCCTCCAGTCTTAGATATCAGGCATGTTCGTCAATGATGGAGGGGCCACTAATAAATTATAGGTTTGACTCCTGTAAGGAGATAAAGAAAACCTAATATTTAGTAGTGGCCCCGTAATCATTGACGACTGGGGCCCTCCCGACCGTCCCCTTCCCATTCGTTGATGTATTAAGGATTTTGGTTTACTTGATATGTCAGTGAAGGAGGAATGACGCCTGATTCAGCGTCTGGTCAGAAATCCACACAAGTACATCCACGATATGATGGAAAGCTTATTGGATAGTTATTCTTATTTTCTTTTTGTTTTTATTTTTTACGAAGTTTTTTCGTAGTGAGAACCCAATTCATAATGACTGAAGCCATGAGTGAGGTCGCGTGCACTCATGATGAAGGCTCCTCAGTTTTTAAATGCTCTGCGCGGTAGATTCAAACTACGGCGGATTAGTGTTTGAAGAGGATGCCTTATGTAATAGGCATGTTCGTCAATGATTACGGGGCCACTACTAAATATTAGGTTTTCTTTATCTCCTTACAGGAGTCAAACCTATAATCTGATCATATGCAACATTAACATATTAAATTTCTGGCTCTGTCTTGAATAGGCCACCCCCCCTTCCTCCCCCCAAAAATAAAGGAACAAAAAAAGCACAAGAGGGAAAAAGAAAAGAAAACAAAACAAAATAGGAAAAGTGGGGATTGGGCCTGAGTATATATAGAATAGAATAGAATGAAGTGATCTTAGATTTTATTATTGTAGAATATCTGCTCTTATGCTATTACAACTGCATGGTGAAAGTTGAACATTTTGGTTTCTGGTTTAGTTGTATACCCTTGTAGTGATAAATTGTATAAATTGACAATAGAGTTCCAGTGCTTAGAGGATCATTTATATTCCATTATAGTCTATTTAATATAAGTAGGCCAAAATTCTTGAGTACTAGCCTCTATAACCAAGAAATTACTGGAATAATCAAGCTAATATTTTTACCTTTTGGGAAGTGTCAGCCAAGTAAAATTGTATGTATGTATGTACTGTATATACTCTGGCACCTTCCCCAGTTTTCCTTTTTTTTTTTGGAGGGGGGGGGGGGAACAGAGGCCGAACAGAGACATCACAACACAAAACAAAACATAAAATCTAACACACATCTAGGTCGCCCAGGAGAAATACCCAGAGACCCAGGCCCATTTGGGGTCCACAGCAAAAGATTCCCAGGTCCCAGATCCCCCGGAGAGGCGCCAATTTCCGCAGGCAGACCCGCAGCGAAGCTTCACCACCACAAGCCCACCCGCCAAGAAAAATTACAGCCCATTTTCTGTAGCCCTCTATGAGTTTCAGAGGTTAGGGGTTAGGATTTCTGGCTTACCTATAATGAATGGACTATAGTTTAGGATACCCCTGGGGATAAGAAGCCTCTGTATCACAGGAAAAAAAATATTTCCCATGTAACTTGTGCATGTCATAAGAGGGAAGTAAAAGGGGCAGGTTAATGAGACTCAAGTTTTGGCAGACAGCCTGTCAGGAAAGTAAGCCCTGAAACTATACCCATGTTGCAACACCTGGTACACATAAGGGCATACTGTACTACCTTAACCCTTGTCTAGCGGGGGGTTTTGGGCTTATTTGGGTATATTCAGGCCCTCCTGAATGATCAATCAAGTATCTGCATGAAAATTAATGTATTCAGCAAAAAAATAGGCGCTAAAAGCTTCAAAATGAGACCAGAACGAGCTACGTAGCACTCGTGGTTCTCATACAGTGGTACCAGTAACATGGGAGTTTAGCATATAGCGGTATATTTTCTCCAGCTACACTCACTACTGGCTACACTGCCGGCCTCTCGAGAACACATGGAGGGTGAGTCAGTGGGCGGCGGTAGGCCCTGGGAGTCGGACGTGTGGCCCGCTGCACTCCCGGCCATTTGCACTCGATTTTAACCCTTTAAAAGCCATATTAATGCTCCTAACTTGCTGCAAATTGGCGCCCGGCGCCGCTCTTTAAGGGTTAAAGGGGGTCACCTGGCTTTTTTAATCTTTCTATCCTTTTCTCTCTTTCTCTGACTTGTATCCATTTGGCCCCATTCAGCCAACTGTTTTAAGACGTTTATCCCCATCCAGGTGTCGATTTTTTCCTGGCGAGCGATAGCGAGCCAGCATTGTATTGAGAAATCCGGCTTCGCCGGAGAAATTTTTCTATCGAAAAATTTACAAATTTAGCTTGCTGTAAACCAAAAATATATATATGCTGGCTCGCTACCTCTCACCAGGAAAATATTGACACCTGGATGGGGATAAACGTATTAAAACAGTAGGCTGAATGGATACAAGACAAAGAGAAAGATAAAAAAAAGCGAGGTGGGCTCCCTTAACCACACTCTGAGTACACACAGGGTAAAACCAGGTAAGCCTCTACACCCAAATAATAGAAATCAGTGTAAGTCACTAGAGAACCAGATTAAAATTCCACTTTGGCCTTTTCTTACCTTACTGTAATTTGTATTTTGTTTTTGTGTGTTCATTGTTTTCTGTTGTGTTGTGTGTTGTCCCTATTCTAGCTCTGTCTTGAGTCAGCCCCCCCCCCCAAAAAAAAAAACAAAAAACAAAAAACAATTAAAAATAAATGAAAAATAAATAGGAAAAGTGGGGATTGGGCCTGAGTATATAAATAGATAAATAGATAGATAGATAGACTTTGCTCCCCCCCCCCCCTCCCCCCCTTGATACATTGTGATTGTGGCCTAACCTGTCGTATGATGCAGTTGTCAAAGTCCCACACCAGCAGGACAGCCGTCACATAGCAGCACCATTCCATAAGGTTCTCCAGACCTATGTAGTTCAGTCGAGCCTGGTGGAAGGGATAATATCACAGGTGTCAGTTAAGGGGGGTCACCGGCTTTCTTTATCTTTCTCTCTTTCTCTGGTTTGTATCCATTCGGCCCCATTCAGCCAACTGTTTTAAGACGTTTATCCTCATTCAGGTGTCGATTTCTTCCTGGCGAGCGATAGCGAGCCATCATTGTATGGAGAAATCCGGCTTCGCCAGAGACATTTTTCTATCGAAAAATGTACAAATTGATCTTGCTGTCAAACAAAAATATATATATATGCTGGCTCGCTACCGCTCGCCAGTAAAATATTGACACCTGGATGGGGTAAACGTCTTAAAACAGTAGGCTGAATGGGACCGAATGGATACAAGCCAAAGAGAGAGGGAGAGACAGAGAAAAAAAGCAAGGTGGGCTCCCTTAACCAGATCAAGTAGGTTTTTCAATGGCTATAGGTAGACATCCTTTCACTCACATGGCATATTTGTTCCTTTTATTCTTGCTAACGCTAGACAATTTGAGTACTGTATAAAAACAAAATCTTAGCCCCGTCTTTACCGAGACGTCTTTTTAGTTTTATTCTAGCTATATTTAGAAGATTTTGTGCAGTTTAAGAAGGATCGGTGGTAGTACAAAGGGTTACGTGAGATAGTTCGAAGCTTCTTAATTTCTGGTTACCCTTTTTAAACTTAATAAAATCGTCTAATAGTTGCCAGAATAGAGTGAAGAAGATGTCGCCAGTACAGAAGGGGTTAATCTCTCACAGACCCATTCAAAACTTCATCATATAATTCAATAATAGCCAGAATAAAATTAAAGAATGTGTCATGTTAAACTGAAAGGGTTAATATACTCGAACAAAGCTAAATTGTTCAGATTTGTCAAAGAGATATTTATCCTTATAAAGCCGGTATCACACGAGAGCTTTTATAGTCAACATTCGATGATCAACGTTTTTCTGGTAACATTTATGAGAACTTTTGCACTGGTATCGGAAACTAGACTGATGATAGGTGAATTTAGAGGACCCAAATTTTCTTTTCATAATCTGCTCTCAGATCGCCAGTATGGATGGCTTCCTTAAGGGTCGCTCCACTGGTGATCTTCTTTCATATCTTACTAACTCTTGGTCATCCACCTTTCGGGACTTCGGTGAGACTTTTTCTATTGCACTAAACATATCGAAAGCCTTCGATAGAGTCTGGCACAAATCTTTAATTTCTAAACTAGCCTCCTTCGGTTTCTATCCCTCCAACTGTGCCTTTGTCTCTAATTTCCTTTCCGGCCGTTCCATAGCCGCGGTGGTGGACGGCCATCGTTCACTTCCTCACCCTATAAACTCCGGTGTTCCTCAGGGCTCTGTCCTATCTCCTATTCTCTTTCTAATTTTTATAAATGATCTCCTCAACTGTACCTTAATTCCCATCCATTCATATGCAGACGACTCAACCTTACACTACTCCATTAGTTTTTCATAACGCCCCAGCCAGCAATCCTTCAACAGCAAACGTAATGAAGCCATAGAACTCTTAAACTCTGATCTAAATACTATCTCCAATTGGGGCAGAGAAAACCTTGTTACCTTTAATGCTTCCAAAACCCAATTTCTCCATCTATCTACCCTTCAGGATCTCCCAGCGGACTATCCCTTATTCTTTAACAATACAAAAATCAACCCTTAATCTTCTCTCAATATTCTTGGTGTCTCTATTTCTTCTGCTCTCATTTGGAAGGACCATATTACCAGTATGTGGAAGTATGTGGAAGACGAGAAATCTCGGAGTGAAAGTAAAAAGTGCACTGTATCAAGGAATTGTTGTGCCAACAGTGATGTATGGGGCTGAGACATGGGCTCTGAAGAAAAAGGAGAAAAGAGGGCTGGATGTGATGGAGATGAGCTGCTTGAGGAGTATGTGTGGAGTTACTCGTAGAGACAGATTGAGGAATGAAGAGATACGTAGGAGAGTGGGGCAGCAGGAACATTTGTCAGCCAGAGTGGACAGAAGGGTGCTGAGCTGGTATGGTCATGTTGAACGAATGGGAGATGAAAGGCTTACAAAGAGAATATGTGAGTCAGGTACAAGGGGAGATAGAAGGGCAGGAAGACCCCCATTGAGATGGAGAGACTGTGTAAGAAAGGCTTTGGATGATAGAGGAATGAATATAGATCAGGCAGGGGAAGTGGTGGTGGACAGGAGTGAATGGAGAATGCTTGTGAATAGTTGAGTGAACACGTGGCCATTTGGAATAAGGGGTCGGGCGCAAGTTGGACTAGATAATAGTCCATCAGGCGCCTGGCCCGGGGAGACGATTAATATGAAGGGTGTGCCTGGAAGTGTGGTGGGAGGGCTTGTGGCTTTGGCTCCGCTGCATGTCTGCCTGCCGAGATCGGAACCTCTCCGGGTGGTCAGGGGCCGGGGGAGTGCTGGAGCGACCTTGGTAACCCTGGTCTCTGGGTCTTCTCCTGGGTGACCTGGATGTGTGAAAGTTTGTGTTTTTTATATGTGTTTGTTTTTTGTTTTATGTTGTTTTTGTGTTTTCCCTGTTCTTGCTCTGTCTTGAGTCGGCTACCCCCAAAATGGGGATTGGGCCTGAGCATATAGATAGATAGATAGATATTACCAGTCTTGCTAAGGCAGCCTCCCAGAAGCTGGGTGTGCTCAACCGCCTTAGGCGGTTCTTTTCCTCTGCACAGCTTCTTGCTCTGTACAGGGGCATAGTGCGTCATTGTATTGAGGTATTGTTCACATGTGTGGGAAGGTTCCTCTCACACCGTTCTCCTAGACAAACTTGAAAGGAAGGCCTTTCGTATCATTAACTCCCGTCCACTCACCAACTGTCTGCAATCTCTCTCTCTCCGCCGCAATATTGCATCTCTCTCGCTATTCTATCGCTACTATAATAATCAGTGTTCCTCAGAGCTTTCCCAGTGTATACCACCTCCTTTACGTAGGGCACGTGGTACCCATCTTGCAACTCAATCCCATCCCTACTCTGTGCAACTCTCCAACCCAAGAGTGACACGTTACTCTCAAACTTTCTTCTACTCAACAGCTGAGCTCTGGAACTCTCTCTCAGAATCAGTCTTTCCCTCTTCCTATGACTTAAATTGCTTCAAACTCCATGTGTCCAGGCATTTTGGCTCGAACGTCCCTTGATTTTGGCCCTGTCACTCTTTCAACTATGGGGGAGGCACTCGCTATAGGCAGTTCTGCCTTTTGCCTCCTTCAATCACATATTTTGTTTTGTTTTTAAATGTTGACCTCATAAGCTGCCAGACCAGTGTTGAGGATAAATGTTGAGGGAAAAAGTGCTCGTGTGATACCGGCTTAACTAACATGAAAATAATAGATGAAGAAAGAAGTACCCGGTATTTCATAAATGTTGTTGTTGTTGTTGTTGTTGTTGTTGTTCCCCAGGCTGTCTGGCCGAACAGCCCCAAGGTCTCGAGCAAGGCCAAGGCCACAAACGAGCGCCCCCACAAAATCCTCCCTGCTTACCACTAACAAAGCCCGGGCGACCGAAGCCACTCCAAGGCAGGGAGCTAAGGAGGGTGCGGAAACGCCCGGGAAACCAAAGCCCCACCCAAGGCCCTGTGCCCCTCAGCAATTATGAAGGGAAAGTTGAGGGGCAAGGGAAAAATGTGACGCTTTGGCTCCGAATCTACCAACTTCTAGGTTGGCAGTAGGGAGGTCAATCCACGGAAAAGACGCCGCCACTTGAGATCTAGAAGATATATAAGTAAAAGGAACAGTCAGAGTAAGCTATGGGTATGGCAGAGATCGCTCAGTTCTCACTCGGATAGACCAGCCCATCACCGCATGACTAGAACCCAATCCTCTCAGCATCAGCTAGGAAAGGCCCTAGAAAGCCGCCTTTGGCGGGGGGATAGCTCCCCTATTTCAACTCCTTTCGGGGTTGGGCACCCGCCCATAAATGTTGTTAGGTGGTGTAATGGTTTAGGTGCTTATGTTCTGGGTGTGGTGTCCCGAGTTTGAATCCCGGGAGGACCATATGCTTTCATTAGTTTATTCAAGTATTTTGGGGTTTGTAATTGATGATTAATGTTAAGAACGGCGGGGTGTTACTTATCCCATTGAGTACCAAGGACGTCCTTTTCATCATATTTTGGCAACTATTAGACAATTTTATTCAGCTTAGGAAGGACCTCTAGCAATAATAAGGGCTTCAAACTATCTCAATTAACCCTTTTGACTACCACAGATCCTTCTTAAGCTGTATAATATCGTCGAAATATAGCTCGAATACAATATAACACACGTCGCTGGTGCTCAAAGGGTTTATATAATATGAACATGTATAACACCTAATTTGAGTACTTATAATAAAAGAAAAGATGAGGTTCTCTGAGAGGGTATAATGGGATAGCAATTAATGTACAGTATTCCTGAAAGGGTTGAGATATGATTTAAGGGAGGTCACCGTTTTTTTTTTTATCTTTCTCTCCTTTTCTCTCTGGCCCTGGCGTGTATCCCTTCGGCCCCATTCAGCCAACTGTTTTAAGACGTTTACCGCCATCCAGGTGTCGATTTCTTCCTGGCGAGCGATAGCGAGCCAGCATTGTATGGAGAAATCCGGCTTCGGCGAAGAAATTTTTCTATCGAAAAATGTACAAATTTAGCTTGCTGTCAAAAAAAAAATATATATATAAATATGCTGGCTCGCTACCGCTCGCCAGGAAAATATTGACACCTGGATAGGGGTAAACGTCTTAAAACAGTAGGCTGAATGGGGCCGAATGGATAAGAGAGCCAAAGAGAGAGGGAGAGAAAGATAAAAAAAAAAGCGAGGTGGGTCCCCTTAACACTATTTGGTCCGACCAGTTGTGGGTTATTATGATATTTTCGTTTAATTGTTATTGAGGATTTTTCTTACTTTTGCCATTTTCGAGCAATGTATTTTAGTTTGTCCCTAGGCTAACAAAAACACCTTCCCACACTTCCTTCAGACTAAACTATGTCTACTCTTCAACCTAAATTTTTACATTTTTCGATAACAAAATGTCCCAGCTGAAGGTCGATTTCTTCTACGTTACAGGCTCGCTATCACTTGCCCCCCCCAAAAATAGACATCTGAATGGGATGAATATTCTACTATTGCCAAACTAATGGGGTGAAACATCTTAAAATCTCCAAACTAATGGAGCAAAACAGTCTCAAAAAGACCTCCCTCAGACCAAATATGGTTAACAAGTAGCTATCAGAACAACTCAGGCTCTGAAAGAAGTTGGCCAAAGAGAGCTCTGCCTTTAGAAGTAGGCCTCTATTGGCAAGATAAATAGGTTGAGGGGAGGAGTATGTTAGGTTTTGCTAAACTTAACTTAATTATGAGAGGTTAGGATACGATACAATAGTTTTTGAAACTATTCTTGCTTCCAAATTTCTTAAGCATTTCTCTTCTCATAATTACTCTCAGATCGCCAGTATGGCTTCCTTAAAGGTCGCTCTACTGGTGATCTTCTTTCATATCTTACTAACTCTTGGTCATCCTCCTTTCGGGACTTCAGTGAGACCTTTTCTATTGCACTAGAGTCGTGACTAGACATATCGAAGGCCTTCGATAGAGTCTGGCACAAATCTTTAATTTCTAAACTACCCTCCTTCGGTTTCAATCCCTCCATCTGTGCCTTTGTCTCTAATTTTCATTCCGGCTGTTCCATAGCTGCGGTTGTGGACGGCCATCGCTCACTTCCTCATTCTATCAACTCCGGTGTTCCTGAGAGCTCTGTCCTATCTCCCATTCTCTTTCTAATTTTCATTAACGATCTTCTCAACTGTACCTTCAGTCCCATCCATTCATACGCGACTCTACCTTACACTACTCAATTAGTTTTCCTGAACGCCCTAGCCAGCAATCCCTCAAAGACAAACGTAATGAAGCCATGCACCACTTGTCTTCTGATCTAACTACTATTTTCCAATTGGGGCAGAGAAAACCTTGTTACCTTTAATGCTTCCAAAACCCAATGTCTTCATCTTACTACCCGTTCAGAACTCCCAGAGGACTATCCCTTACACTTCAACAATACAAAAATTAATCCTTCATCTTCTCTCAATATTCTCTGTGTCTCTTTTTCTTCTGCTCTCACTTGGAAGGACCGTATTACCAGTCTTGCTAAGGCAGCCTCCCAGAAGCTGGGTGTGCTCAACTGCCTCAAGGGGTTCTTTACCCCTGCACAGCTTCTTGGTTTGTACAGGGGCACAGTGCGTCCTTGTATTGAGTATTGTTCACATGTGTGGGGAGGATCCTCTCACACTGCACTCCTAGACAAAGTAGAAAGGAAAGCCTTTCGTATCATTAACTCCCACCCACTCTCTGAAATCTCTCTCTCTTCGCCGCAATGTTGCATTTCTTTCACTATTCTATCGCTACTATAATAATCAATGTTCCTCAGAGCATTCCCAGTGTATACCACCTCCTCTACATAGGGTACGTAGTACCCGTCTTGCAACACAACCCCACCCCTACACTGTACAACTCTCCAACCCAAGAGTGAATCGTTATTCTCAGACTTTCTTCTATTCAACTGCTGAGCTCTGGAACTCTCTCCCAGAATCAGTCTTTCCCTCTTCCTATAACTTCAATTGCTTCAAACTCTGTGTGTCCAGGCATTTTGGCTTGAACGTTCCTTGATTTTGGCCCTGTCACTCTTTCAACTCTGGGGGAGGCACTCGCTACAGGCAGTTATGCCTTTTGTCTCCCTCACTCACATAGAAAAAAAAAACAAAAAAATAGGTTAGGTTGTCAATGAGGCCAGGTTTGTGCTTGGCCGATTTCTCCTAAGGGCTGATTTTGTATTAGTCCTACTTGTATATTCCTCTTGACAAGGTTAATGAACTATATTCAGCTATAGGCCTACATGATGTGGTCTTGCTTTTATTTATTTTATTCAGGGTTGTCCATCAAAAAGCTGACCATATGACAAGGTGAACCACATTCCCATACACCTGTCAAGTTGTTTGTTAAATATTGTGTATCTTTCATCCCTATTGGATGCAAATGGTGTTAGGTATTATTTCTATGCAGATGATTCACAGTTGTATATTGAAATTAATAATATCAATGACGTAAAGAATAAATTTTCATCACTCTTGTCAGACTTGAAGATCTGGATGACTAGAAGGAAGCTCAAATTGAATGACAACAAGACAGAGCTTATAGTCATAAATGGTAATTTGAAAAATAGTGTCCATGAAGATTTTGGATGTCTAGAATTCGGTGAATCACAGCTCCAACCTTTGGAATCAGTGAGAAACTTGGGCGTTGTATTCAACAAAAATCTGAACTTTAAGAATCATATAAATAGTGTCGTGAAGAGTTGTCACCTTTACATTCGTAACCTTTATGCTATAAGGAAGTTCTTGCTTAAGGAATCTCTTTTGACCCTCATTCATTCATTTGTTACATCTAGAATTGATTACTGTAATTCATTGTTCATTGGTCTACCAAATGCTACTTTGAAGAAACTCCAGTCTGTTCTCAATAGGTGTGCTAAACTAATATTTTCACTTCTACCCAGAACACCCACCACATATTATCTAATAGATCTACACTGGCTTCCCATCAAGGCCAGAATAGAGTTTAAAATTTGCTTACTGACATTTAAGGTGCTGAGGTTTGGTGAGCCTAACTATTTGTTGGATCTTCTATTTCCAACACATAGTGAGTCAAATGTGAATTTGCGTAGTGGTGATGACCCATATCGCTTTTATGAGCCCAGAGCCACTGGGGAACGTGCTTTTGCTGCTAGATCCTTTTCTAATGTTGCCCGACGTCTATTCAATCGACTTCCAGTGTCACTTAAGCAGTTGAATTGTGTTGACGCATTTAAGAAACAACTGAAGTCGCACATATTTCTGAGGGCTTATGATACTGGGGAGCATAGTTACTGATGACTATAAGCTTTATTTTTTTATTTTTTTTTTAAATGGAAAACTTTAAGTTAATGTGAGCGCTCGTGAATCCACTTGAAGAATTGGCGCTCGAACAAATAAAATACCAGCATATTATTATTATTATTATTATCCATTAGGCCTCAGAATAGATTCAGAGCAGACTCATGTGGCAGTAAAAGTGGTACCCAATGTTCCATGATCCTGCGAGAACAAATAATACTTAGACAAATATTACGCTTTGAGTCACTGTTAAGTGTCCATGACTTGCATCCATTAAGTCAGGGAACACCTGTAGGCTATAGTGTATTGACATTGTGTACCTTTATCCTTTTACACAAAATATTGACATTACAATAAACTTTTGTTGAATGATATCTTAACCTAGCAGTGCTAGAAGCTGCTGTACATAATGTGCTACATTGAGAAAGCTGAAGATCTTGCATAACACATTGAGCATACTGTACTGTATTATATATCATGTGATATAAATATAAGTAAAGTTGTGGGGTTTACACTAGGCTGCGCTTGGCCGCGGCGCTCTTCTTTGTATCATTGCCCTTTGTAACTTGTGGTGGGTAACTCAAGCAAGTTATCCAGCCTGGTACACCTTTCTAAATAAAGTTGGGGAGCTTACACTAAGCGGTGTTTGGCCGTGGCACATATCTCTGTGACTATCCCTTTGGTGCCTGTGGTGGGTAACTCGGGTCAGTACACGAGGGTTACTTCATATTATCCAAGTTATCTCAGTTTATTTCTGTGGATGGGACATCACAAATGTCCACCAACTCCAAGGTCCTACTTACTGTTAACTGAACAGATGCATAGGATATAAGGAGATTGCCCATCCATCTCGCACTCCCCAGGAATTAAATCCGAGACATTTAGATTGGGAGTCAAACAAGCTACCATTGCGCCACAGATCACCTTAGTGACGCCGTATATAAATGATTACTTAGAGACTCTCTGTGTAAATATTGAGATCTAGGCAAGACGCCATTTAATTGTCCAAAGATTACCTGTGGTCCTGGCTACTGCATTGGTAAAACTGGAAACATTCGATATGGCTATAAAGAGGGATAAGTCAGGACTACAACAATCACTGTTATATTATACAATTTAGTGTACAAGGCACAGTGTTTGCTCATTGTATACTGATGTCAATACCATCAGTTAAAATATCAGAAGCTTGACCAGTCTGGAGTCATACCATGATACCCTATGGCGGTCAATAAGTTATCAAATCTTTGTATTCGAAAAGGAATTGTTAGTCTCTGGTGATCTCAAGAGGTAATTAATTAAATGCACCTTGAGACACTATGGGAAGTACTGAGACTGCAGAATACCTGTGGCTACTAATGATCTGATATTATAAATATAACCAAGTACAATATAGCTAAAGTACTTTTTTTAAGCTGGTGAGACATTGATTAATGCCCTCCTCAACTACTAAGCTATCACACAGTTTTAATAGCCAAATAAGATTTTAATTGTGAATGCTATACATTAATGTGATGCAGAGACAAAGACGTTTCTTATTTGTCCATTAATTATTGATAAATTACCTGATAATGAAGTAAACTTTTCGCCAGGTTAAAAAAACAGACTATACTACTAGGTCAGGTGAAGGTATTGAGGGATAAGCCTTTACAACGGCTCCTCGTATCTACATTCTACTTTTCCTATTTTTCTGAAGAGTGTAGAGAGGGGAGAAGGGGTGTTGGAGAGAGAGGAAGCTATTGGAGTGGCTTTGTTATGTGTGTTATTAGTCTGTATACGTCATCGAGGTGTCCCCCGACTGGGCGCAAGCATGTGAATCATGCTAGGACATACTACAACACCCACTAAATGTCCACCTGGGCTGGGATCGAACCCAGGTCAAGCAGATTCACACGTGAGCGTGCTCACCACTCGACCGCCTCGGCTCTGTCAAGTTCGATGGTGAACCACCCTTCTCCTTTCTTGTGGATATACCGTAGTACTTTTATGGACTTGCTACATAGCCAGACAGTCACTACAATAACTTTGCAGAGGATACAGTGATTTTTGTAATCATCAAACTGGGCAGTGAGGAGGCATGTCATCGAGTCTAAAGGTCTGTTGGACTAAGATCAATTTCAGACATTTTCTGAATTATTGACTGGGTCAGTGCAATCTGTTCATGCATGTGATTACATTGGTATCTCTTAACAACTACCTTATCATGGTAATGAAGCCTACATCAGTAGACACTTTAATCCGAAACACATAAAGCTAATTGTTTACAGAAGCCTTGAGTGCACATTCTGAGCTATTTACATACAATAAGATATAAACAATGAAGCTATGATTGTGATAATGCAGTGATGAGACAAAATTCATAATGATTAGAATACAGTATCAAGAATTGTGAAGACATTATTTGTGATGAATGTTGCAACAGGAAGTGAAGTGATCTACATTAAGGTGATGGTGTATGTCATAACAGTTGTGAAAATGAACTGTAGTTCTTTTACTTTACCCTGAGAGTATTTATACACCCCTGGAAGATAATAGGAGGTTATTATTCAATTCCATTACAATATATTTTTATTATTACAGTAGGCTACTCTTAATATTTACATAGCTTACACTGTAATTTACTAACAAAGCTACACTATAAGTATATGTTATGATTGATTATGCAAGCACATCTATACAATCTTTAGGTTTATAAAACAGAACAAAAATCATCATTACTACATGTATATGTATTTATTCTTCACAAATGTAGCTTTAAATATTCCTAGATAATTTTTATATTAGGAGATAACCTAAATATCCCAGAAATGTCTGAACTTACCTGATAAATCTGGAATATTTCTCTCAATATGTTAATGACGGCCATAACTAAGATGACCCACTTGCCGCCCATCACAAACCCATTGCCCGTCAGGTTCAGTTCACTCTCCGCTACCTAGACAGAAAAAAACAATAGGAGGTTTATTGCAGATAATAATGATGATAATGATGATAATGATAATGATGATAATGATAATGATGATAATGATAATAATGAACGCAGTGGGGCCATATCGGTGTGCCCCATGGTTTCCTAGCGTCTTACTCACACAGCCATGAAATGCTCGTAAGGAGGGTAATGGAGCTCCGATCTTACTTTCAACCATCTTGACAATTTTACCAACACACCTAAACTTCGTTAGATGTGGAAACAGCCTCCCGAAAAAATGCACCAAGGGCGGGAATCGAACCCGGGACCCTTGCGTTATGAGGCAGAAACGTTACCACGAGACTAATACAGGTACCTCACTTAGCCTGGCAGTCTAAGTGTATGTCCGCATCTTGTTCAGTTTAGGCTAACCTATTTTCACTAACTTTACATGCCACCTGTGTGTCATGGAGAAAACTTGATATGGAGCTATGTAGGCCACCCGGGCGAGAAGGGTTAAAGGCACATAAGTCATATGTGGTTCCTCTAAACTAACCAATAAATGTCAGGAGAGAAACATGTGGGAGGAGGACCAAAGGTGGGCTTGCATTATATCATCGATTGAAGAAGGCAAATGTAGCGAGACATTAGCGAGAATTGCTCATTTTAGCGAATGTCTATGGTAGCGCTGCGGGTGAACCCTGCGAGCTACGAAGCTCGTTTTGGTGTCATTTTGGAGCTATTTTCTTCTAGTTTTTGGCTGAATACATTTAATTTCATTCAGACGCTTGCCTAATCAATCAGAAGTGCCTGAATGAGCCCTAATATAGCGGAAATATGCCCGCAGAGAAAGGGTCAAAGTGCTTTTCAGTATGTAGTAATGCTTAAATTATACAAGTTTAAAAAAATACATTATCATATTTCTACATCTAGGCCATAATATAGCTATTCCTAGCCCAATAATACATCTGCATGAGTGAATCACCTCCATGTAAGCTTATTTCTAAGACTTTTCCTGGATTATCAAACAATATCTAGGTTACTTTACATAAAAAGTGCTTTCTGTTATGTAGTAATGCTGAAAACATATAATAAAGTAGGCTACTGTACAATACATTATTGTATTTATTTATATAAGGATATAAGGACAATGCCACAAAGGCTGAAGAAAAACTCGGAATGATAATAATAACCACAACTTAACCCAGCAACTGCTGGAAGACTGTTAAGAGTTTCCCCGGGCAACTGCGGGAACACTCTTAACCCGTTGAGCCCCGGCTAGTTATAATATTTTGTTCACCCCAGTCCCAAGCCATTTTCACTTCTTTTTTTTGTTTGCTAAAATGGAAGACAAGGATGAGAAATGAAAAAAAATAAAATAAAATCACCTCGGATATTTTTTTTTTTGGGGGGGGGGGGAGCCTCAACAAAATTTGTTGAGCCAAAATGGAAGAGAATGGTGAGAAATGAAGAAAAAAAAAAAATCACCTCGGTCATTTGGGGGGCAGGGGGGTTGAAAGTTTGTCTCCCCTGCATGACCACCCGCCCGGGAGCACTAGGGTGAAAACTGAGTATGGCATTGTACGGCATACATCCTAAGGAGTGTCTCACATAAATCTCAAGCCTCTAGCTCCCATACGACCGGAGTAATAAAGGTTCAAAGTGGCGGTGAACTAAGGGTGTAAAGTATCCCCACTAAGCCCACCACCACCGGCCGCGCGGCTGTCTTGGCCCGCTCACACCTACCGGCCCGGCTCCCACACACAATACGGTACTTCCCCCTCCTATTCTCCCGCCATTTCCTACCTTACGAGCCACGTAAATGATTTTAATATGCCGGACGCACGTGATGCGTCGCTGGGAGTTGGTGATAACAAACTGCCGACGCATCACGTGCGACGCTGGGTCTCAATGGGTTAAGAGGCTGGGGAAAAAAAATCCATTTAAAACACCCCCAAAATCTTTTGTTTTTTGTTTTTATTTTTTTATTTTTATTTAATTTTTTTGCCCCTGGGCCATGCCAAATATCACTCTTCCACCTCCCCTCCTTCCCCACTTTCCTCCCCTCCTTCAGTCATCACCTATTTTCCCTGTTATTCCCTTATTCTGTGGTCTATTTTCGTGCTAACATTAGCGAGTTGGTAGCAGGGCGTTGTCATCACTGTTACCAAGCGTGGGAAAGAGCGAGAGAGAGACTATTGCGTAACAGTGTCTCTCCAGACAAGGGGAGGGGAGGAGGGGAGGGAAGTTGCCTCAGCCATACATTATGTAACTCCCGGCCTGTATCGCCGATTTTGACCATCCAAACACTGTTTCCACTTGTTTTATTGTTGTAACCTTCATAATCAACCTATAATAGGCGCATATGGATAAGTATTAATGTTATTTATGGTAAAATAACGATGTTAGTGATGGGAACAGCTCAAATACGTGCGCACAGGAGTGTGGTGTCTCATACCCCCCATGCGCACGTCTTAGGTTAAATGGCCAAACTCATACACGGCCACAACCAAAAACAGCCACACTTATTAACTGCCACAACCAAAAGAGCTACACTCCA
Source organism: Paralithodes platypus (assembly GCA_032716605.1). Taxonomy (NCBI): domain Eukaryota; kingdom Metazoa; phylum Arthropoda; class Malacostraca; order Decapoda; family Lithodidae; genus Paralithodes; species Paralithodes platypus. The sequence goes on from CM064490.1 coordinate 15,942,525, forward strand.
TGCCCGATAAGTTTAATGTTCTTTTGATAATTTTATGTGACACAGCCCTTGTATCCAACGCAATACCCTGCGTGCAAAACTGTTTGAACCCCAGACAACGTTGCTTATTATTATTAGGCATTATGTCCAATGGAAAAAATACTTAAAATAAATATTACTATCCTCAAGTCAACTAGACGACCTAATTACTGTTATGGGCCAATTACAATACTTACATCACAGGAGGGATCTTCATTGGGATCTGTTATGTTCATTTGTTCCCTCACGTAGGCCCAGTCTCTGTAGGAATATAATAATTAATATAATTACTCTCTCTCTCTCTCAGTATATATATATATATATATATATATATATATATATATATATATATATATTATGAAAGAAATGCCAATGAACACGACATTATTTAATATCATTTTATTCTACAAACGTCCTTAACATCTAAACACTTTACACAATGTACAGTGTAGGGTTAATAAATAATGAATGATTGCAACTGCCGAGAATCGAACTCGCGACCCACAAACAGGATGACAGTGCTCTACCACTGTACTACCAAGAAGGTTAAAGGTTTAGCACACATTCTTCGTACATATACCTTGTCGATATATAGGAACATGCACTGAGTGTTACACTAAACCCAACCTCACTATGATAGTCAAATGGAAGTACTGTAACACGTTGATATAGTATTATGAAAGAAATGCCAATGAACACGACATTATTTAATATCATTATATTCTACAAGCGTCCTGTACATTGTGTAAGTGGTTAGATGTTAAGGACGTTAATACTAAATACTAAGCTAATTACTAAGAAGGCGTAGGGTCCAGATGGTGTTACTCCAGTTGAACTAAAAAGCTGTGCTTCCGTGCTGACTCCCTGCCTAGGCAAACTCTTCTGTCTCTGTCTCTCCTCTAATGCCTTCCCTTCTTGCTGGAAGTTTGCTCTTATTCAACCTGTCCCAAGGAAGGGTGATCGCTCTCAACCCTCCAACTATCGTCCAATTGCTCTCATTTTTTGCATCTCCAAAGCTTTTGAAACTATTCTTACTTCAAAATTTCTTAAGCATCTCTCTTCTCATAATCTACTCTCAGATCGCCAGTATGGATTCCTTAACACAATAAGAGCGGGTGGTGGAGTATATTTCACCGTGCCGCCCAGCGTTTTTTTTTAACCATAAATGGCCTTGTTTCCGTGCTCTTTTTCATGCATAAACAAGAGCCAGAGCGTAATACAATTATGTATCCCTGAAAGGGCATTAATTGAGCTTTCCAATGACACCTGAACCATCCTTCTATGATCACTGGTTGTCTTGCAACGATCGTGCAACCGAAGGGTAAAATCGCTAAAATACGGTCATTTCGTTACATAATTACGTGTGTAGCGAGGGAGGGAGGGTGGATGTATGTGGAGTAGATGTCAGTAGACCCACGGTAACCGTGGCGAGCGGTCATGAGGCAACCTATGCTTCTCCCGTCGCTCGTCTCTCTCTCAGAGCCAATATTGCGCCAAAATTGGACACAGACTTAAGTCAGGCCCCGCCACATAGTCCAGATTTTTAGATACGGACTTAAGTCCGGCCCCGCTAAACAAGGGTTAAGGGTCGCTCTACTGGGGATCTCCTTTCATATCTTACTAACTCTTGGTCATACTCCTTCCAGGACTTCGGTGAGACCTTTTCTATTGCGCTAGATATATCGAAGGCCTTTGATAGAGTCTGGCACAAAATTTCTAATTTCTAAACTACCCTCCTTCGATTTCTATCCCTCTATCTGTGCCTTTATCTCGAATTTCCTTTCTGGCCGTTCCATAGCTGCAGTTGTGGATGGCCATCGTTCACTTCCTCAACCTATCAACTCTGGTGTTCCTCAGGGTGACAGGGTTCTGTCCTATCTTCAATTATCTTTCTAATATTCATTAATGATCTTCTCAACTGTACCTCCAGTCCTATCCATTCATAGGCTGATGACTCTACCTTACACTATTCAACTAGTTTACCAGAACCCCCCAACAAGCAAGCACACAAAAAATCACGCGAAGATGCCATAAAACACTTATATTCTGACCTATCAACCATTTCCATTTGGGGCAGAGAAAGTCTTGTTACTTTCAATGCTTCCAAAACCCAATTTCTCCGTTTATCTACCCGTAAAGAACTCCCACAGGACTATCCCTTATACTTCAACAATACACAAATCAATCTTTCATCTTCTCTCAGTATTCTAGGAATCTCTTTCTCTCCTGATCTCACTTGAAAAGACCATATTGCCACCCTTGCTAAAACTGCTTCCCAGAAGCTGGTTGTGCTCAACTGCCTCTGTTTTTTTTTTACCCCTGCACAGCTTCTTGCTCTGTACAGGGGTACAGTGTGTCCATGTATTGAGTATTGTTCGCATGTGTGGGGAGGATCCTCTCACACAGCACTTCTTGACAAAATAGAAAAGAAAGCCTTTCGTCTCATTAACTCACGTCCACTCACTGACTCTTTGCAATCGCTCTCTCTTCACCGCAGTGTTGCATCTCTCTCACTATTTTACCGCTATTACAATAATCAATGTTCCTCAGAGCTCTCTCAGTATATACCACCTCCTCTACGTAGTGTGTAGCACCCGTCTTACAACACAATCCCATCCCTACTCTGTGCAACTCTCCAATCCAAGAGTGAAACGATATTCTAAAACCTTCTTCTATTCAACAGCTGAGCTCTGGAACTCTCTCCCTGAATTCATCTTCCCTTCATCCTATAACTTAAAGTGCTTCAAACTCCGTGTGTCCAGACATTTTGGCTCGAACGCTACGTGATTTTGGCCCTGTCACACTTTCAACTGGGGAAGGCACTCGTTACAGGCAGTTCTGCCTTTCGTCTCCCTCATCCACATAGAAAAAAACAAAACAAATAAGCACCGGTGTCTAATGATAGCTAGAATAGTATTAGTATTATTGTATTAAAGTAAATGCAAAGTTGGTACCAACGCATGTTATAAAGAAGCATGTAAGTAAAGTCGGGAGACTTATGCTAGGTTGTACTTGGCCACTGCACTCATCTCCAAATCATTGCCCTTTGAAGACTGTGCTGGGTAATTCAGGTGATTTATCCAGCCTGATACACAGCATTTGTCACCTCCTGGCACGGAGTTCACAAATGTCCACCTTACTTTAGGTTCCTATTTACTACTTGGTTAAGGGAGCCCACCTCGCTTTTTTTCTCTTTCGCTCCCTCTCTCTTTGGCTTGTATCCAATCGGCCCCATTCAGCCTACTGTTTTAAGACATTTACCCCCAACCAGGTGTTAATATTTTCCTGGTGAGCGGTAGCAAGCCAGCATATATATTTTTTTGTTTTGACAGCAAGCTAAATTTGTAAATTTTTCGATAGAAATATGTCTCCGGCAAAGCCGGATTTCTCCATACACTGCTGGCTCGCTATTGCTCGCCAGGAAAATATCGATACCTGGATGGGGATAAACGTCTTAAAACAGTTGGCTGAATGTTGCCGACTGGATACAAGCCAGAGAAAGAGAGAAAAGGAGAGAAAGATAAAAAAAAGCCGGTGACCTCCCTTAACAGAGACATAAGGAGTGTAAGGAGACTGCTCAACTGTCTCGCCCTGCTCGAGAATTGAACACAGGACCTTTCGATTGCAAGTCAGAAGCATTACCATTACGCCACAGGTCACCCTGTTAAATAATAATATAACTGGTTTGACTTACGCTGACGATAGGATGTAGCCGGTGAGGAAGACGAGGAAGATGCTGTAGAAGACCAGCGTGGAATAGTACACAAATCTGGTCGGAACGTTACTTGGTATTAGTATACTCGTTGCCTATTTTAATTATAGCTTTATTGGACATTTAAATGTCATAATTATATACCAAATATCATCAATTTAACAGCAACATTATATAAGAAACTACTCATATACAAATCAATAGACTTGCTGTTTCTTTACTTATCATTTATTAGCATTGTATATAACTAAATTATATAATAAACCTATCGGATGCTTGATTTTTTAACAAGACTTTTTATACTGATATATACAATTAACATCAAGGTAGATAAATTGACAAAGGTAGGCCTACAGTTACCAAGACATAAAACTGGTACAAATGTTAACGTTATGAAGAGCTGCTATATTCATCTAAATGATAATAAGAAATATGAGATGCTTGGAAGGTACACTATGAGTAATCAGTCAATATGGAGCTTGAGTGGAATAGAGAGCAGCTTAGTAATGAAAAGCGAATACTTGGCCTCATTCATCATTGCCAGCTGTTGTAATCAGCGTGATAAATAAAATGAAGGATGGAAAAGGGTTCTCTGGCATTGTTGCTGAAATGATAAAAGCTTCAGGTGACATAGGAGTGATATTGGTCACTGAGCTAATCTATCTATCATTAGAAAGGAGAGAATCCCAGATGAATGGCAAAATAGTGTATATAGTAAATATATATATATGGGTAAGGGGGATTCGTTAGATGTATGTATGTACAGTATATACTCAGGCATATACCCCATAAAACCAAAGTTTTACACAATAGATTAGGGCTTGGAAAGGTAGAAAAAGTGGTGTATACCCATGCGCAGTATGCCGAAAAGGGGTGGGCGCGAACTCAATACAGTGTAGCATCTGCCGCTGCTGGGTACACCATGGGAAGAAGCGCTGCACTAGAATAAAGGGACTTCTACCGAGAAAGAACTCCGAAGTTGAGAAATGTTTATGCATAGTATGTAGAGGTGAGTTTGTGTTCAATAATCGGCTCGAGAATGCTTACTTTGGCAATGAGGCACTGGGAGATACCATTTCTGCAGGTGGTGGGGCTGAGGCCGCCACTATCGCCAGAATTAGATGCGGTTGGGGAAAGTTCAGAAAACTGTCGCCACTACTTACCATGAGAAGACTCCCTCTCTCCTTGAAGGGAAAGGTATACGCTTCATGTGTTAAAAGCGCAATGACATATGCTTAAAAAACGTGACCTGTCAAAGTGGATGATATCAACAAAATGGAATGCAATGAGATGAGAATGGTGAGATGGATGTGTGGGGCCAAACTGCAAGATAGGATATCTAGTGAAGAGCTGAGGAGACAGTTAGGTAAGACAGTTAGGAATCAAGTATGATGAGATGTGTACTAGCAGGCTTGGATGGTTTGGACATGTGGATGGGTGAACTAAGTTGGGTGAAAAGATGCAAAGGCCATGAACATAGAAGGAGCTGCACCAAGGGGCAGACCAAGAAAGATGTGGGATCAGACCTTACGGTCTGATCTTGAATCGAAAAACCTGACAAGTGAGGCGGCTTTGAACAGGGCTGCCTGGAACGACGCTATTAGGATGTGAGACCAGAACCATACTTCGTGTGGAGTACTTAGTCTTCAAATTTATGTATTTATGTGTGTATTTGACCACTATATTATCTATTCACTTTAACCCTATTTGGTCCAGTATTTGGAGATTTATAGACTTTTTACCCCATTAATTTGGCGATAAAAAGACACTTCACCCTATTCAGGTGTCAATTTTTTTATGGGGCTGGGCGAGCGATAGCAAGCCGTAACTTAGAAGAAATTGGTGTCTTCAGCTGGGACATTTTGCTATTGAAAAATGTAAACATTTAGCTTAAAGGGGTCCGAGTAGGCATTTTTTAGTTTGAAAGAAGTCTGGGATGGCCTATTTTTAGCCTAGGGGATAGAATGAAATACATTGCTTGAAACTGGCAAAAGTAAGCAAACTCCTCAATAATTATTAAACAAAATACTGTATCATAATAACCCACAAGAAGTTGGCCCAGATACAGTAGTGTTTATTATGCCAGAAATATTATCCACTAACTATAGAGCAATTGAGCTGATATTTCCTCCATTTGGGAAGAGTCAACCAATAAATAGGTGTGGAAATTTACAGCCCGTTTGCTCTAGCTCTTTTGAGCAACAAAAGCTCACTGATCAAGATTATTGTCCTAATTATAGTGAATAGACTATAGTAGGTTTTAACATTGTATTAATGTGAATAAAACGCTAGAACAACTTGAACTACATTATTACAAGAAATTGACATATCATTTCACCATCAAAATAATAATAAAAATCTGAGTGCATTAAGGGGAGAGGGTCAGTGTTTCTGGACACCCTTCTCCGTCATGCTTAGTCCCATTTTATGACCTTTCACCCCTTTTCTCTTTCAATATTAAGACTTTTCGCGTCATTAGGTGTCAATTTTTTTCTGGCGAGCGAAAGCAAGCCTGTAATTTAAAAGGAACCGGGCTACCGAAAAATATAAAAATATATCTTGAAAGGGGATCATGGGGTTGTTTTTTTAAGTTTGATGGACGTCTAGCGAGGAAACTAGAAAAATAATATATACAGGTATATAAGAAAAAATTGACAAAAATGTTAACACCTTCTCTGTTCTTGTTTCAGGTTCATGTCTTGGCACCTATAACAAAAAAGTTAGGCAAAATCTTTCAATATTAGATAATGTATTTTTACACTTTATTCTGGATATCATTAAGATATTTTTTATTCAATTTATGATGGATCTCTAGGAATGAAAGGGGTAAAAGCTATCTCAATTTGCTCTCTAGCTCCCACAAGTTTGTTCTGAACTAAATAAAATCATCTAATAATAGCCAGAATAAACTATCTATAAAGCCATAATCCTCAAATGGTTTACCCACGTCGCCCTGCGGGGTTTGTCGCACCAGCCTACTCCGGGTAGCTTTCGGCCATGTGCTGTATTTTTTGTGATTTTCACCTATTCATATCTCTCCAAGGGAATGGCTTAATCTAGGTAAATAATATATCAAAATGTAACACTCACAGTTGTCTTGAAATTTGTAAATACTAGAACCCTCTAGTCGTGTCAACGTGTCATTTGCTGCATTCGAACATTTGCCTGGCATACGACTTCACCTTGTAAACACTAGCACAGCTATTGAATATTGACTATTATTGATTATATTGAATAATGATTTATGTAACCATTGTAACCATTCTTATGTCATTGCACACTCTTTGCGTGCATGAATTCGGATGCATAGAATTTATTGATTGGCTGTGCTTGCGTGACCATGAGTGGGGTTTGTTTGTGTTGTGAGGACCGCCCACCTGACACACAAAGCTTTCTAGAGCACAGTTTAATAGCACCATAACCCATCCAGCGTATGCCAGCCGAACGTTCGAACAAAACCTGACGTAAATGGCATGTAGGCCATCATACCATCAAACAAAGTCACTTGGTGTAGAATGTTCTGGTATTCTGGTAACTGTATTGATAGTGTAATGCTTAGTGCGCCGAATTTCGGTGTGAGTATCCTAGGTTCGAGTCCTTGGAGTACCACATATATTCATTAGTTTCATTGATTTCATTAATTAGGTTTATTTGTAAGTTAATTGGTGGGTTGATGAATATATATGAATTCAACATTCGCAAGATATCCATGAATGCTGCATTTTGATATATAATTTATGGAGGCTAGGCATTAGGCTACTATTGCAGACATATACTGTAGGTGAAGTAAACAAAATTACGATAATTCACCTGGATACACGCCAAAACTATCCTATTATTTTCACCATCAAACAAGAACCACTTGGTGTAGAATGTTCTAGTCTTTGGCATTAGCAAAATAATGGTGAGTGCTGCTTTCTGATATATAATTTACCTAGGTTAGACCATTTCATTGCTGATATATGAATATGTGAACATTCCGAAATTGCCCAAAACTTCCCGGATACAGGTGGTGCGAAGGTTCAACCCCATTCCTCCCCCAACCCCCACCCTCACCCCATCAGCTTCAACAGTTAAATAGCTCCATCCTTTTGAAAGGACGTCCGAGCTCCATGGCGAGAGCTCCAAGCGTCCTTTCAAAAGGATGCCCAGGCTGCTTGGGCTAAAGTAACTGTAGCCAATTGTAAAGCTTCACCTGCCAAAACTCATCCATTTATGTTTGACCAAGGAAATGGACACAGGATGGGCTAAGAGATTCAGTCGCTTATATTTGACCATCATCATGAGCGGATGGTTATTCTTCAAATCCCTGGCATTATCGGTGTAAGGTTCAGCATAGTCCATCAGCCTTCCGTCCTCGTCATACGGTGGCTCTAATATTGTCGACGACATCATAGAGTCCATGTCACTGCCATTCAACTCGTCACCAACGTACGTATCATCAACTAAGTCAAAGTTGAAGAGGACAGAAAATGATTCGTCATCCATATCCATTCCATTGGTTGAGGTGCATCTGGGAAAGGGGGAGAATACATTAGTTCTGAGTTGGATGTACTGTACTGGGACTCCTCACTTACAGTCTCTTCATATTAAATTGTTTCATTATTACATTATTATTTAATAAAGGAAGTAACTTAACTTCATAATTGAGTTGGAAATTAGAACAAAAAATAAAGAGCAATTTGCTTCACTTACAGTTGTTTCACAATAAGTTTAATTCTCAAGGAACATAACTACAACTTTAAATAAGAAATTACTATTATAACATAATCAGATTGTCATGATATAGGTGACGAGCGGGGCGGGTTTAGGAAGGGAAGAGGATGTGTATACAGATCAGATGTTTGCCTTGAAATGTGTTGTGGAGAAATATCTGGAGAAGTGACAAAAGTTGTATGCTGCCTTTGTGGACTTGGAGTGGGCCTATGACAGAATTGATAGAGAAAGTCTATGAAAAGTATTATTGTGAAACCCCACAGTTTGAATTTACCAGGTCCATGATAGAGCAGATTTTCTGTCCATAGTTTCCTTGTTTATTCACTTTAGTAGATACATAAATATTAACTATGTATGATCATAATAATATATCCTTGGAGGTATATTTCAATTAATGTTACTTAATACTAGCCGATTCACACTATATAAACAGGGTACATTTTTTCCTGTATCACTACAAATTTACAGCTGGTAACATAGCGGCATAGCTGTTCGAAATAATAATACTTGCTCTCCAACCACCACTGTGTAAAGACCGTCCTCACTCCTTCCTCTCTCTGCCGGTTATTTATCCATAGTGTAACAATATTACCTCTACCAGACCATCTACATCTCAACATAAGGCTAAGTACCCCTAATAGCTTAGACAGTGCACTCCAGTAATATTAACAGGTACGCATTATGTAGGCTAGCCTGGGCCAACGAAATTGACGCTATTACTGTATTACATTATCATGATCAAGGTTAGTATGTAATATTTATTGATAGGCTACTTCCTTTTATATATTAAGCTACTATGTATTCTATTTCACATATTTGCTTCATCCTATCCATCCTTTTACCCTCCAAGGTTATATTTGTGAATAACATGAAATTTAGGATAAAATGGTGCCATGACCAGGATTCGAACCTGGGTTATTGCGATATTCGAAAGGACAGTAAGACCAAACCCATACGTGTTGTTTTTTATTGTTTGGCGAAGGCAGGTCCAAATTCTCTTAGTCTCAACGATTGTCTCTATATTGGTCCATCATTAGTGTCTGATCTAACCCAGGTGTTGTTGCGATTTTGATGCGATCGCTACGCCTGGGCGAGTGACATAGAAAAGGCCTTTCTTCATGTGGGTATCTGTGAAGGGGATCGAGATGCAACTAGGTTTTTTTGGCCAGTAGACCCTATGGACCCAGATTAGTTTGTATGAGATTTATAGGTTTAAGGTTGTCCTGTTTGGCTCTATCTCTACATACATACATACAATTTTAAGACCAAGCGTTCCACACATACGTGCAGTTTCAGTCTCTTGTCCTAATGGCGGCATTCCAGGCAACCCTGTTAAGGGCTGCTTCACTTGTCAAGTTCTTGGGTTTGAGATCGGCACGTATAGTCCGATCCCAGGTCTTCCTCGGTCCACCCCTTGGTGCAGCTCCCTCCACAATCACAGACCTGCATTTTTTCACCCAATTTTGTTCATCCATTCTCTTCACATGTCCATACCATCCCAGTCTACTTGTACGCATCACCTCGCTAATACTCTTTATACCTAAACGTCTCCTCAGCTCAACATTTGTTATTCTATCTTGTAGCCTGGCCCCACACATCCATCTCACCATTCTCATCTCATTACGTTCCATTCTGTTGACATCCTCTACTTTAACGGCCCATGTTTCTGAGGCATACGTCATTGCACTTCTAACACATGAGGCATACACCTTTCCCTTCAGGGGGAGAGGCATTCTTTTCATGGTCAGGATTGGCAGCAGTTCTCTGAACTTCCCCCAGCCACATCTAATTCTAGCAACAGTGGCAGCCTCGGCCCCACCACCGGCAGAGATGGTATCTCCTAGGTAACAAAACTTGTTCACCAGCTCCAATGACTCATTTCCAAAATTCACAGCCACAGGATCATCACTTAACACAACTCGCCTTTGCACACTACGCACTCAAATTTCTCTATTTCTGACTTATCCTTCGGCAGGGGTCCCTTTATTCTACTACAGAGCTTATTCCCATGGTGCACCCAGCGTCGACAGATGCTACATTGAATCGCGTTAACGCCCACACCCTTTCCACACACTGCACATAGGTATGCACCGCTCTTTTCCACATTGCCTGTCTCAATCTACAATGCATAACCTTGGGTTTTGTTAATATTGCCTCTTAAGCCCTTGCTCGCCATGCCCTATCTCCATTCTCTGAATTTGGCCTCAGCATCTTGCATACTGTCAGGTATTAGGACTAAGTCGTCTGCATAAAACAGTTCCAACGGGAGTCCGCCTCTAAAAGCTCTAGACAGTGCCTCCAAGACCATAATAAAGAGGAGGGGGCTTAACACTGAACCTTACCTTTTGATACCTTTTGATGTGTTCGCCGCTCTTCTAGCGGCACCAAGGAGCGCGATGCCCCTCGTTATGGGTGGTGATTTGGTGCAGTAGACTGTTTGAAGCGATAGCTCGCTCCCTTGCGAGGATGGGCTCGTCTGGCACTTTTTGCAGTTCGACATCTAGGGCTCTCTTGAAGTTGTCTAACGAGATGTCCCTCATGTCTCTTACTCGCCGTGGGAGTTTGTTGAAGAGACGTGGGCCTCTGTGTGATAACCAGCCCTCTCGCAGAGAGCCCATAGCACCCCTGTTATTCATCCGGGGGATTTCGCATTCCCAGCCTCTCCTATCACTGAATTTCATGACTATCGGAGTATGTAGGTTTGGTACTAAACCCTCTGCGATTTTCCACGTGTATATTATTAGGTAACGTTCTCTTCTACGTTCCAGTGAGTACAGATTCAGTGCTCTTAAACGCTCCCAATAGTGTAGATATTTTATCGAACTTATATGCGAAGTGAAATTTCTTTGTACACTCTCTACGTCATTTATTTCACCTGCTTTGTATGGGGATGTTAATACGCTACAGTATTCAAGCCGCGGTAGCACTAGAGATTTGAAGAGCGTTATCATAGGCAATTCACCGCGTGTTTTAAAAGTACCCGTGATGGACTCCAACACGGACTGCGAACTCATCACTCAGTACACCCTTCACCCTCCCCGCACTTCGTGAATCCTCATACATCTTCATTATCACACGCACCAGCCACTCTTCCACACCAAGTTTACTCATAGCCCACTGCACAACATCTCTAGGCACCCTATCAAAGGCCTTCTCCAGGTCTACAAACACAAAGTAAAGATCCCTGCCTTTTAGTAAGTATCTTTCCTGTATCTGCCTGACTATGAAGATAGCATCGGTTGTACCCCATCCTGGCATAAAACCAAACTGCATATCATCAATGGAGATGCTTTGCCTGATCAAACCCTCAAAGACTCTCTCACAGACCTTCATAATTTGGTCAACAGGCCCCTATAATTTCCTCTATCTAGCGCATCCCCTTTTCCTTTGTATATATTTACTATTACACTTTTGAGCCAATCCTCTGGGATTTTCTCATCTTTAATAATGGTGTTTATCAGCTCAGTGACTAAGTTGACACCAGTCTCAATTTCTTTTGAATGCTACCATCCAGAAACATTTATCAACGGTGGTAGCTGATCAAGAAACTATTTCTAAATTGAATAGAGGTGTATATATAGATAACTTGCAGGCTACTAGTAACACCTACTCAGACTTGAAACAGTTATGATGGGAAGCCCTTAGGATCTTCAACAGTGCTAACCTCTCCTTACGTGAGTGGGTCACGAATGATGTAGAGCTGCAGGAGTTGCCACCTGATGGGAATAGCGTCTGAGTCTCAGGAGAAGGTAAAGGTATTAGGCATTGAGTGGTTAACCCAGGGACTGCTGACAGACTCTTAAGAGGTTCTACTGGGCGAATGCGGCCAGATTCTTAAGATCCGAGGCATAAAAAAAACTTTCAGAACATCCCAGTTTCACTCAAAACAAAGCAATTTGTGATTAGGTGAGATAATTCCCCTCCATTACTTGCTACCACTCCTACACATGTGTTCACCCCCCCACCCCCCCTTTTTCCTTCCTCCTCAATTATCCGGTATTTTCCCTATTATTCACGATATTTATCGAGTATTTTCGTGCAAGGACCGCTGGGAGAGAGGGGGGAGGATGGAGGAGTGTATCTCCAACCCTCTAAGCCAGTCTGAGAGCTCCCCTCGTCTCTCAGTACCATGCGAGATATGTACAGTAACAGAACTTACTATCACATTCCAGTGATACATTCCCAAAGGTAATATTACCAGAGGGATCCTGGGCAACCCAGTCACCTTAAGCTGTTGTTGTTGTTGTTGTAGATGTGTTTATTTTATACTAGCCCACTGGGCCAGGGCCCTCATGAGGCTAGTGTTTGGTGAGGAGGTGTAAAGTCAAGTCATGTAACTGTCAGTAGTCAGATATCATCATATAGTTTGGTGGCTCTCAGGAAGTGTCAGATAGGAGCGAAATTGAAGGAGGTTGACTCAGATAGTATAGAGTGGAAAGAGGCGTGTTGCAGGAATCGTTGTCGTTCTGGTTCATACACCGGACAGGTACAGAGAAAATTATGGACTGTTAATGGGGTGTGACATAGTTGACACTCAGGCGGTGGATCGCGAGGGGTGGTCATCAAGTCACCTTAAGCTTCGTGACCGCGCCAGGAGTTTGAACATATATGGCTTTGGATTGAGGGTCCTGTTGAGAGGCGCCGACGGTGATGACGACTTGAAGTTCACACTGTCCCGGCTACTTTGCACATACTGTACCTCGAGGCCATGGGCATTTTCAACATCCTCTAACGTCCCACTGACAACTTGGCCACCACCCGAGTGCCCTCATTAACCACACCTGCCCAGGATGTAACACAGCACCCCATACCATTAAACACATACTGTAATAGGAGACTGCATTTCACACAATCACTTATGCCAACAACACAATCTACACTCCTTGAGAGGTCTGTGGGAAAGCCCGACCATGGCCATGGCCTTCCATAGGGACTCAATGCTGTTCGGCCAGGCAGCTTAGGGAACGACAACAACAACAACAAAAACTACCAAGAACAATCTCAAGTGGTGGAGTCTATTCCGTGGATTGACTTCTCTACTGTCAACCTAGGTTGGCAGACTGGGAGCCAAAGCGTCACAATTTTCCCTTGCCCCTCAACTTTCTCTTCATAACTGTTAATGAGCACAGGGCCCTGGGAGGGCCTTCAGTGTCCCGGGCGTTTCCGCACTCTCCTCAACCCCTCGCATGGGAGCGGCTTCGGTCACCTGGGCATTCTTTAGTGGTAAAGCTGGGAGGGTTCTGTGGAGGCGCTTGGTTATGGCCATGACCTTGCTCAGGACCTTGGGGCTGCTCGGCTAGACAGCCTGGGGATCAACAACAACAACCACCGAGAACCTATACAAGTAATGTAGTGCACTCAAAATTCATTATCCTCAATAAGGATTCTCTCACCTCTTACTCTTATGAACCAAGTCAGAGTAGGCTACTTGTTGCAATAAATTGAGTTACACCCGTTTCCCTTCTTACAAACGGAGCAGTGCCATATACCTTACCCCAGATCATAACCTTTAATTTGGTTTCCTACATCCACCTAGGGGTAGACCTCGAAAGACATGGGACCAAGTCATACAAGGTGACCTCGAAAATAAAAACCTGACAAGTCGTGAACTTTGCTTCTGCATTCGCTGTTATGTCCCATATCAGTAACAGGTCATCTTCATTAAGCAGTTGCCATAGCAGGCCCTCCCTGAACTCTCTCATCAACAATTTCAATACCAAGGAGTTAACTCAAGACTGACTCTAATATAAAGAGGGACGTCATTTAACAAAGCTGGGTTGTGATAATGTCAGGTAAAGGGTTACACAGTCACTAAATCTGATTGTCTCAATTCTATACTGGTCCATTCCTCCTAATACCCTTGCATATCAGGCTGACCTAGAACAGCAATTTACGGGTCCCAAGCGAACTATTACTACTATTGTACTACTAAGGTAATATTGTACATTGCATTTCAGTGAGAACTCTTAGCTTGGCACTTCTTTTATTCCCAATAGAATACACTGCTTAACTTTAATGATCCCTCACCTGTCCAGTACTGCCTCGGCAACATCTGGGAATTTCCTGATCATCATCCTGAAGGGTGTAATGCGGCGACCTTTGGAATCTATCCGCACATTCCTCAGAGCCACCAGCCACTCAGAGGACCGGATGATGGCCAGGCACACCTCTCTGGGAAGGGAATTTTGTTTATTTATTGGATATTTTTACTCTTGGATTTGTCAGTTTATATAATTACCCTGTAACTTAAGACCGGTAAATGATGCAGTACTATTAATTTAATTTCAGATAGAAGATAGAGGATTCTGCTCTGAGACAGAGTGCAAAAACCAAATTCTTACAGTTTCTTACAGTAGATCCTCTAGAAAAAGGCAAACTAGGCCTGTGTATCCAGATCAGTGCTAGTACTTGCACTGCTGCGGTCGTTCACGGTGTTGGCGGCGGCGGTAGCAGACGCAACATTTTTACTATTCTGTATTTTTGCTTTATAATCAAACTTCAAATCTTGTCTTCCTCATGCTTTATCAAGATTACTTTCAAACTCCCTTATTGATTATGTCATAAGAGGCAACTAAAACAGGTTGGCACCTGGGAAGACATCCGGTCGTGAAAAATGCCATACTTAAGGTATCTCTAGGCTATCAGTATACTGCTGTTGTCCTTCTGAATTATGACTCTGCCCCCTTCTGTCATGGAATCCCATAGGTTGAATTATGATATCATGGATGATTTCTTGGATAGCACTAACTGAGGAACTACATTATAGGTAAGTTTAACAATTTAACCACTATATACAATACAAAAGATCCTGAATGTGCTCACTTCTTGCCAGCAGCAATGGCCAATTCAAGAGCATTGCGTCCAGACGTGTCACAGGCTGACAGTGATGCGCCGCGCTCTAGTAGCTGTCGGGTCACTGCCACGTGGCCTTCTCGTGCCGCCAGCTGAATGGGTGTTGTTTTGGTCTGGCAGGACAAAACTAATGGTAATATAATCCCTTCAATCAGATGATGCCAATTTTTTGTTTAATCTAGCTACCTCAAAATTATTATGTGCAAATTATAAATAACATTTTGGAATAAAAGGGTCCAATAAGGTAATTTGGTAAGGATGTAGTATTCAGGCGTATCACCCGCTATGCTTACATTACTCGTACTCTCGCGGTTACGTTCCCGTCTATTTTGACTGTTATTTGACCCCCTGCTGGCAACATATATGATGATGATAATAAGTCATGGGAGAGTAAGGGGGGACCTATTATTGTATCCCATGGCATGATGGCAGTCAAAGTAGACGGGAATGTGATCGCGAGCGTACGAGTAATGTAACCAAAACAGGCGATACGCCCGACTACTACATCACTACCGGTAATTTGATTCCCCGTATGGCCCTCCTATGCTGAATATAATGGCATGGAGGTAGCCACAAAATCTATAAAAAATTTGTGATCTGATTGAAAAGGTTAAATAATTCATATTTTTTCACCAACCAACTTTACTTCTAAACTTAATTGATGAAATCAACAAATACATGTGGCACTCAAAGGACTCGAACCTAGGATACTCACACCGAAATTCCGCGCATTTATGCATTACGCTATCAAGACAGTTAAAGAATTATGCACAAGCCTACGATTTATTATGCAGTTTCAAATCCTGCATATTAAAATGAGCATGTACATACATTCGAACTGTGCTACGGTAACCTAATGTATAGATGAATGGAAGGAGTAATGAGCATGTACATACATTCGAACTGTGCTACGGTAACCTAATGTATAGATGAATGGAAGGAGTAATGAGCATGTACATACATTCCAACTGTGCTACGGTAACCTAATGTATAGATGAATGGAAGGAGTAATGAGCATGTACATACATTCCAACTGTGCTACGGTAACCTAATGTATAGATGAATGGAAGGAGTAATGAGCATGTACATACATTCCAACTGTGCTACGGTAACCTAATGTATAGATGAATGGAAGGAGTAATTAATGGGGCACTTAACCCTACGGAAGGCCTCGCTATAAATTGATCATGAACTAGAATTAATTAATATTTTTTCACCAACCAACTTTACTTCTAAACTCAATTAATTGAATCAACAAATACATGTGGCACTCCAAGGACTCGAACCTACGATACTTACACCGAAATTCCGCGCATTTATGCATTACGCTATCAAGACAGATAAAGAATTATGCATTGAGATTGACTGTATATGGCAAGTGGGTGGGATGATGGTTCCAGAAATTATTATATGCAATTCCCTTAATAACCCTTCCTCCCCGGGCTCGCCTTCTAAAGGACAGCACTGAGAGTCCAAGGATATGGCCGAAAAACGTCGTAATAGGTTAGCCCTATCTTTGTTATTTTAACTGCTAGAGAATTCACACACATCTCAGAACGTAGCCCTGTTTTGTATCTGTAAACCGGAGTAGAGTAGAGCTCTCTAGGTCAACTGGTTCAGTTGCGATCACGATTTCCATGGAGAGAGATTCGATGCGATGTTAGCAATATCAGACAAAAACAAAGACTTGTTCTTGTTCTTCAAAACAATAACAACAAAAGTCGGACTTCTCCTTCTTTGTTTTAGAAGGTGCGCGTCGCTCCGACCGGCTTGTTTACATACGGTTCGACTTACAGATTTCAAACCATGCTTAATAGGCTTTCAAGCTTACGGATTTTAAAATTACACCCGGGCTCCTGCCCATCTGCCGCGGTGTCATTTTAAAATGACAACCGCGGCAGGAGGGGGTTAATATTGCCTAAATAGTGTAGTCATTTATTCATGTGATTGAACCATTTGTATCTTCTAGGGTTCTCCAAGTGGCGATCATTATCTAAGCTTGATAATCTAGGATAGCTATACCCTTCTCCAAATGGGTTAATCCTAAGCTCTGTTACTCAAAAAAGGCTAGAGCAAATGGGCTGTAAATTTCCACACCTATTCCCTGGCTGACCCTTCCCAATTGGTAGAAATATTACCTTGATTACTCTAGTCGTTTGTGAGTTATAGAAGGTAATATTCAAGAGTTTTTCCCTACTTATATGAAACAGGGTATAAAAGGTAGGTGAGGTATGGTGGCTACAATGTGTTATATTGGTAGGTATTCTAGTACAGTACAGGTGTATATCTATTGCCGAATGAATGACTAAGGAAAAACTCAGGTAAGGATTTTGTATTTTTGTCATCTGTATGTTTTCCTTGTTACGTTAATCAACCTTTCAATAGGCCACATGCTATAGTAATGTATGGCTGCACTAACTCTTCCGATTCAACCTTAGGTTCGAATCCCGGTGGATCACATATATGCTTTCATTCATTTCATTGGAGGTGTTTGGTGTTGTGGTGAAATTAATAAAATATAGATTATCAGTAGGTTCAGGGATATTTCGTAGCGAGGCCGGTCTATATGATCTGTGCCCCATGAATATTCTTTCCTCTCACTTAAACAGTATAGTAGGGTCATTTCCTCTCACTTAAACAGTATAGTAGGGTCATTTCCTCTCACTTAAACAGTATAGTAGGGTCATTTGCTTGGAATCCGTGACCATTTTGTTCCTACCTTTTTCTCTCGGTGGATTTGACAACCTGAACCATTTTAAAGGAAAATTAGCTCCTATGCCCCTCTGAAAAATGACGGCTAACTCTGCTAGAGCCCAATATTCAAAATGGCCACCAATGCCATCTTGAAAAACATGAAATGTAATATCTCTGGCATCAGATGAGCTACAAGGACGAATTAGGTGTCCTTTTTCACTAATTCTGGCATTACAAATCCACTGGAATGGTTATTGTATTGTATTGTATTGTATATTGTATTGTTATTGTATTGTATTATACTAATTGTACATACTAATCTGCCACTTCACTGTCACTACATGATTCACTGTATGAGCCACTATCAGAATCACGGTCCTCACTTTCGCTGCTATCATCACTGTTGTTCTCTGCCTGCGGTGTATATCTAATATTACTTTTTTACTGTTTCAGCTGGATCGCATGCCCATCTGATGAAAATCGCCGACTTGTGAAGTGACCGAAATAATGAATAATAGAAGAGAGAGTGAAGAGTTACCAGACAAGACATTAAATTAATGAATACGAGTGCATTTTACTCTGTGGTAAGCGATGTACCGCAGATGATCGTTTGGAAAACATTACACCTGAGAAGTGGGAATCCATCCGGGAAAAGTCTTTACAATGGAAAGAACTTGATAAGTTTCAACATATACATGAAAATGTGGATTGGGAGAAGGGACCAAAGGGTCACCACATGCATAGCACTTATTACGCATTATTATCCAGCAAGCGCAAGCTCTCTCATGCCGAAAAACGCAAACACAAATCCGAGGAACGTCTTGAAAGAGATGAAGCATCAGATCAACAAGACCCTTCCCCAGAGGCCAGTGCACCTAAAAGGCTCCGCTCCAGTATGGGTGTCCTTCACGATAAGACTCTATGTGTGTGGTGCATGAAAGGGGCATACAAGAGTAGTGATCGTGACAAGCAGATTTTACTCCTATCAACAGTAAATGCCTGGAATAAATTCAAGTTACATACTGTCCATCTGGAAGATGAGGTCATGAGATTGAGACTTGACACTCTGATTGCATCCATCCCAGATAGTCAAACAGCATTTGGGTTGGAAATCCGCAACCATCGTGTGTGCTGGCGCAAATATGTAAGCGACCACAAGCCCCTTTCAGATGAAAGCACTCAACATCTGCAGCGTGTAAACCTCCGAGAGGCCCAAGCTCTCTTCTTTCATCATATTCGTCAAGTCATCTTCAAAGACCATGAAATTCGCACACTGCAAGGCCTGCTGCAGGACTATAAGCGCATTATCTCAAATCACGGACATAACTCAGTAGTAAAATCCAGCTACTTAAAGGAAATTCTCGTCAATGAATTTGGGGAAGACATCGGATTTCATGAACGCATTCAAAAGAATGTGAGTGAACTGGTATACGATACAACAGCAGCAGGTACATACGTCGAGGCGGCAATATCTTCATTGGGTGTCAGCAATGATCAGTTGGTGATGAATGTTGCGGCATGACTCAAAGAGCAAGTCATCAGGACAAATACTATTCCCTGGCTCCCATATATACATGAGTTGGAGAGAGAAGAAGACCTCAGTGAGCTCCTGCTGAAGCTGCTCACATGGCTGAAACACCCAAATAAGTCTGCAATTGATGACAGTCCATCCGTCCGATCGATTGCATCTATCCTCACAAGCTACATCACTGGAAAACGCACTGCATTTGAGATAAATCTCTCTGTCTTGCTACATGGACTGATGAAGAGTAGGGAGATAGTCGACATAATGCACAAAGATGGACTGGGCATCAGTTACAATGACGTACTTATGCTGCGAGATTTTTGGGTGGTCAATGACCTCAAGTGCTCATCTGATTGCCCCTTCGAACTAGCCTGCTATCGCTATAGTCGACAACGATGACTTCAAGAGCGACACACTGACCGGTGCTGGCCAGTCACACCGCACTAATGTCATGTTTGTGCAGCCAGAATCATTTGATACAGAACTTCCTTCCGAGAATCACGAGGATAGACCAGTTCCCGGTGCCAACTTTGCATCAAACCTCTCGACAACTCTCAAAGAGCTCGGAAGTGAAATGCAAAAAGTCAACCCATACAAGACAGCGAAGCGTGGGGAACCACCTCTCAGGAAGCCACTAGCTGATCAAAGTACTCCTCCTCCTGACACATCGGTGCAAAGAATTCGTGGTGTGATCCATGCATTGGCCAGGGCGCAAGATGACCGAACGAGTCCTAAGCCAGAAGAACAGACTGTACCTGGGTTTTCAGGGTTTCACGCCAGCATGTCAAATGCAGATGAGAAGAGTCGAGCAATATACCACATGACCTATCCCAACCCACCCAGTAAGACCATTCTCAATGATGTGATGTGTAAGCTTGCAAAATCAATCGAAGAAAAAAAGATGCCTTTTGCAATAATTGTTGGTGATCATCTTGTCTACGTGCTCATGCTAGAGTTGAAAAGTGAGAATGCTGAGCTGTTCAGCAAAATCTTACCATTCATGGCACCCTTCCACATCCAAATGTCGTTCATCTACACTATATACAAGAGGTTTAAGGGATCTGGCATCTCAGATGTGTTGGTGGCAGCTGGTGTTATAGCAGACGGGTCTGTTGATCAGGCCCTTCGTGGAAAACATGTTAAGCGTGGGGTTCGCTGCTTGCGACTATTCTACGAGACTCTGTCCACCATGTCATAGACAAACGTTTGGAAGATTCCCCTCTATCTCAAGAAGTAAAGGCATCCCTTGCCAAGCTTCGACATTCGATTGATGCACAGGAACTTGCAGATGAACATGCAGAGCTAGAGAGAAATGCTGAGCTGAAGGACCTCGTTGGTGCTCTCTTCAAGGACTTTGAGGGTGCCCCACAAGCAGAATAATGGATGTCATTCATGGAAATGGTTGAGGTTCTAACTCAAAATATCCATGCAATCAGAACAAGCAACTGGACTGAGTTCAAGTCCTCACTCAAGCTCATGCTTCCTTTGATGCAAATCTATGATAATTACAAGTATGGTCGGCATCTCCCCGATTTCACCGCAGTGCTTGATACCCTTCCTGTCGATCAGGCTGCATTCATGGAGAGTGGTATGTTTGCACAGTCAATGACAGGAAAACCATATTCGTGTGTCGCCCTCGACATATGGATAGAGTCAACAATGAATAAGGGCTCTAAGCTGAAGTCTGGTTGGTTGGCCATTCTGAACAATGAAAAGCAGCTCCTTTCAAACACTCGGAATGTGAATAACATCAATCGGGTGAGAACAAAGGTCCATCGCCATCCTAATCGCAAGAAACAAGGAAAAGGGAAGCATGCTGATTGCTCGTCGAGTAAAATGAAGAAGGATGAACAACCTGTACAGGATATAAGCGCATGTCTCACTGATTTCAAGTGTGATCCATTTGACCATACAAACAAGACACTTCGATCCCTACAGTCAGGAATCCCAGCCTCAGACGCTCTCGCTGCCGACTTGAAATCGGCAAAGGAGGATGGCACAAGCAAACTGAAGCAGTTCTTGAATGAGAGAGTGTATTCCAAGACCAAGTCTCTCAACGACAGAGTTCCCCGTAGCAAGCGTTTGAACTTTTCAACTCAGGAATTGAAGAAAGCAGATGGTGAGAACCTGAAGGGAAAGACTGAGGAAATGGAGCGTAATGCCTTGGCCTCTGTTCTCGGACTGGTTGAAAAGAGTGGTGCCCTCAAACTTCAAGAAGTCCTGCAGCATCGTGTTACAGCCGAGTGCCTTTCCATCTTCAACGTCAATGGAACCATCCGTAAGGCACAGAAAAGCAAGCTTCAACAAAAACTAACTATGACTGTCATTCCAGAGCCTGATGTATACACGTCTATTATTGATATGGGCCTAATCTGGCGCCTAACAACTCCTACCATTGAAGACAGAGAGAAGGGAGACGGTACCAAGTATACCTGGGGAGATTATGCAGAGAAGTTGGTGCACTTCGTTGTAACGAGACACAAGCATGCTGAGCGCATCATTTGCGTCAATGATTCATATGATCAGAATTACACGATCAAGGACAGTGAGAGAATACTGCGCCAAAAAAAAACTGCCAATCAGCAATGTCTTCATGAAGACAGAAGATAAATTTCCTTCTAGTAAAGTTTTCCATGCTCTCCTGGGTAAACCTGAGAACAAAATCCGCCTTCAGGCATTTCTTCAAACGGAATTCCAGAGAACAGCAGCAACAACTAGCACCGAGATCATCTACTGTGTAGTTGGCAGCACTGCAAAGAATCTCACCACAGGCAAGCTTGTGCCAGAGCTCACATGCTCCCATGCAGAGGCAGATACGGCAATGCTCACCATATATAGTGTGTTCCGGTCAGACAGCTACACAGCAGCTGTCATTCTTGACACAGAGGACACAGACAACTACGTGCAAGCGGCATATGTTGCTCAGAAGACAACAGGAATCCTGTGTGTGAAACGCAAACGTCAGCTTATCGATGCCCGATGTTTGTGCAGTGAGGCAATGGCTGCATCCATCATACCACTTCATGTCCTCACTGGGTGTGACCACAACCCTGGCTTCTATGGAGCAAGCAAGAAGCTCATCACAGATCGTCTGGAGAAGTCTAAAGAGGCCCACGACCTGCTAGCAGCATGTGGTACACAGCTCCTAGTCACAGAACAGGTCATCAGTGATTTGGAGTGGTTTGTCATTCGATATGTCTATGGTGATACCAAAAGCAAGACCCTGGGAGATGTGAGGGCAGCGAAGTGGAGAGCTCAGAAGAAAGAAAGCACTATCTGACTTGTGCCTGACTTGGACAGTCTCCGTCCACACTTGGAGCGTGCAAACTATCTTGCATATTTGCAAAAGCATTACCAGCTCCAAAGTCACCCCTCACCGATCGGCCATGGATGGCATCTTGTAAATGGCCTATGTTTGCCTGTCCGTTCAACCCAGCCCTCACTTCCCCCATCCATACCACTACCTACAAATCCGCAGGCAGAGAACAACAGTGATGATAGCAGCGAAAGTGAGGACAGTGATTCTGATAGTGGCTCATACAGTGAATCATGTAGTGACAGTGAAGTGGCAGATTAGTATATACAATTAGTATAATACAATACAATAACAATACAATATACAATACAATACATACAATAACCATTCCAGTGGATTTGTAATGCCAGAATTAGTGAAAAAGGACACCTCATTCGTCCTTGTAGCTCATCTGATGCCAGAGATATTACATTTCATGTTTTTCAAGATGGCGTTGGCGGCCATTTTGAATATTGGGCTCTAGCAGAGTTAGCCGTCATTTTTCAGAGGGGCATAGGAGCTAATTTTCCTTTAAAATGGTTCAGGTTGTCAAATCCATCGAGAGAAAAAGGTAGGAACAAAATGGTCACAGATTCCAAGCAAATGACCCTACTAGTAGGCTACCATAGCGCGGTTGGGAATATGAACATAATTAGATTAATATCCAGTATTCGAGAATGGATAATAAATCATAGGCGTGTGCATAAACCTTTAACCGTCTTGGTGGTGTAATGGTTAGAGTGTTTAAAAATCTGTGTGTGATAACCTAGGTTCGAATCCCGGTGGATCACATATACTGTACTGTATGCTTTCATTAATTTCATTGGAGGTGTTTGGTGTTGTGGTGAAATTAATAAAATATAGAATATCAAATTATCAGCTACATAGAGACACCAGTAGGGCATCATAACATTCATAACCATTCTCTTTCAGACCTAGAGGGTCAAGTAACTCAAAAATTCTAAACAATTTTACAGTATCTAGTCTGGACATCTACCTCTCTCTTTACACAAAGTTCAAAAGACAATGGTAAATATTTGGACACACAAAATTCAGTTAGGACTAGCACCCTGGTATTACTGAAAAAGTTCATAAGCCTAAGCTAATACCAACTAAGATGCTTCACACTTTCAGAAATTTTACAATTACGGACAAACATGGTCTATATGAGAGGAGTTTACTGTACGGTAATACAGTAGTGACATTATTGTTACATTGGAGACACTAACCTTGTCCAGTGGATCAAGAGGAGCATCATAGTCCAACAACAGACTGACACAGAGGACGTGACCCCGGGCAGAGGCACAGTCAAGGGGTGTCCACAGGCTGGAGTTGCGAGCCTCTACATCCGCCCCCGCCTCCAACAACTCCCGCACTACGTCTGCGTGGCCCTCCAGACATGCCAGGTGTAGTGGGGTATTGGATGTCTCGTTCTCGTCACTGATCAGGAACTTGTAGCGCTGAACTAGCTCCCTCACCACTCTGGGGTTATTTAATGGTGGCTTCAAAATTGTGATGCCAGATTGAGTTCTAGATTAGTTATAACCTAGAAAGTACAACACCTAACTCAGGATTGATTTTAATTAGACCATACACAATATTAGGTAAAATATAATATTTGGCTCATTCTAGTACTAATTTAGCTTGGAAATCAGGTAACACATAACTATGTTTTCATGATAAGCAATAGCCTAGATTAGCCATATTAACAGGTTCTTGGTTAAAAAGGTAGTTTCACATATTTTCTGGGGTATGCCTTGGTCATCTGATGGCTGCTCTCCATGCTACACGGTCCCCTGTAGTGTCATTGTCAACTACCGTAATGTCAATCTTAAGTTGCTGGAGATGGTGGATAAGTTTTGCTACTTGGGAGATATCATCTCTGCTGGAGGTGGGGCCAAGGCCACCACTATCGCCAGAATTATATGTGGCTGGGGAAAGTTCAGAGAGCTGCTGCCAATTCTAACAATGAGAAGACTCCCACTCCGTATGATGGGAAAGGTGTATGCTTCATGTATTAGAAGTGCAATGGCCTCTGCTTCAGAATCATGGCCTGTCAATGCAGATGATATAAACAGAATGGAACGTAACAAGATGATAATGGTGAAGATGGATGTGTAGGGCCAACCTGCAAGATAGGATATCTAGTGAAGAGCTAAGGAGATGGTTAGGTATCAAGAGTATCAGTGATGATATGCGTACAAGCAGGCTCGGATGGTTTGGGCATGTGGAGAGGATGAATGAACTAAGGTGGGTGAAAATATGCAATTCCATCAATGTGGAGGGAGCTGCACCAAAGGATAGACCTAGAAAGAAGTAGGATCAAGTCATACAATCTGATCTTGAATTTAAAACCTGACAAGTGTGGCAGCTCTGAACATGGCTGCCTGGAGTGCCGCCATTATGAAGGGAGACTGAAACCGCGCTTTGTGTGGAGCACTTGGTCTTTAAATTTATGTATTTATGTATGTATTAGCACATCGTCCCAGGTGTCTTTCAGTCTACTAACTGCTGTCCTGTCCTTTTACTTACTTTTAACATTATTCACCTAATCATTCTCACCCTTTTTCTCTACATGGCCAAACAACTGCAATCTTCCAGTATACATCACCTCCCATATACACTCTATAAAATGCTGCTCTCTCAACTTTGTTATTGCTGGACCCTCTCTAATTGTGGCATTACATATACATTTCTTTATGCCCGTTTAAGTACACTCAAGTTTATAAGTATCTTCTTCTTTAACTGACCATGTCTCACTACCATAAAGCAACACGCTTGTCACACATCCAGCATACAGCTTCCCATTAGTGCATTAGTGCAGAGCAAAATAACTAGTCTACACACAATAATTAGGCAAAATATATTTGGCCACTAACCTCTTGTAAATCAATAAGGGTTAGACATAATGAGCTGCAAAATTTCCAGACCTATTTCCTGATTTTACTCTTCCTAATGGTAGAAATTACAGTGCAATTGTTCTACTTCTTTATGAGTTATAAGAGGTTCGTGTCAAAGAATTCTGGCCTAATTATAGTGAATAGATTATAGGTGAAAATGTACAGTTGACGACATTGAATTTGGATACATTCCATGAATTAATGTATGGAAAGAACATTAGCATGAATGAATTAAAAGTGTATTGACGTACGCTAAAGTTTAAATAATATGATCAACTAACAGTTTTATAGCACATTATTCTTGCAAGTAAATCATAATTATCTCCCCATCTTAGTGGGGAGATTGTAGGCACCAATCAATCAGGGTTAGACCCAGGTGAGGTTATAGGCATGTGATAAAGAGTCGCTGGAACTCCTGTTTCATTTTCTTGGCCTCTCTTACTGATTTTCTTTGTGCCTCATTTACACTGAGAGCAATCCAGCTAGCTCTCACAAACACCTCCTCCTCCTATCCACTTCACTACACTAAACATGCACACCACACTTCATTCCTCCACACCAAAATTAAAAAAAAAAAAAATTATGAATTCTAGCCCAGCCTCGGAGTCCCCAGGGGGGGGGACCATAAATGCCCCCACACCCGACCGACCATCCCCTGACGACCCCACACAATTACCTGGACCTCGTCCTGTTACTCTTTCTATTAATTTCTGCAACATTTGCGGACTTTCCTCTCACTTTCACTCTGTTGAGCACCATCTCTCCTCCTACAAACCTGATCTTCTCTTCCTCACCGAAACTCAGGTGTCTGTATCAACATCCAGCAGCCCCTTCTCTGTATCCTCCTACTTTCTCTATCCTAGTTTCAAAGCCAAAGGCGGATGTTGTGCATATGTGCACAACAAACTCACATGCTCTCGTGTTCCCGATTTAGACTCCTCTGAATTCTCAACTTTATGGCTCAAACTTTCCTGTCATTCTCTTACTAAATATTTCTGTGCTGTCTATCTTTCCTCTAACTCTATCAACTTTCCCAAATTCTTTGACTATCTAAACTCTACAGTGGAACACATTCTATCCATTTCTCCTTTCTCAGAAATCTCCATCTTAGGAGATTTCAACGTTCACCACCGCCAATGGCTCTCCTCTCACACTACTGATCCACCTGGTGAACAAGCCTACGTCTTTTCTATCCTAAATGACCTAGAGCAGTTAGTTCAGCAACCCACCCGTATCCCGGATCGCATCGGAGATCGGCCCAACATTCTTGACCTGTTTCTAACTTCTAACCCTTCTTCTTATACTGTCGATCTTTTCTCTCCTTTGGGCTCCTCCGACCATAAACTTATCTCTGTCACCTGTCCTATCTCTCCAGTACGGCCACCCGATCCTCCTAGCCGGGAGGCGCTTGTGGCACTTTGGCGCTGCCGACTGGAAGGCCTTCGGCAGTACTTCTTTGATTTCCCATGGAATGATTTCTGCTTCCGTGGTCGAGGACCCTCGGAGAGTGCTGAACGCATTACCGAGGTAATCCTATCGGGCATGGAAGCATACATTCCATTCTCTTTCTCTCAGACTAATGCTAAAAAATCTTGGTTTACTCACGCCTGTTCTACTGCTGTCCGCAATAAGGAGGAAGCATTCAAACGGTACCGACGCCTTAAAACTCAAGACTCTCATTCTTCATATGTTTCTGCCCGGAATCAAGCCAAATCTGTTCTTCGACTTGCCAAACACTCTTTCATCAATAATAAATGCACTGAACTATCCAACTCTAGCTCTTCCCAAGCTTTCTGGCATCTAGCCAAAAACCTCTCCAACAATTTCTCTTCCTCGTCTTTCCCTCCCCTTTCCCACTCTGATGGCACAACCATCACTTCTTCCTCTGACAAAGCTAAACTCTTCGCTCAAACTTTTGCTAGAAACTCCACCTTGGATGATTCCGGTGCTATTCCTCCCTCTCCGCCCTCCTCTCTCTTACTTATGACTAATATCCTAATCTCTTCTAAAGATGTACTTTCTACCCTCTCTGGGCTTAACACTAATAAGGCGTACGGTCCGGACGGTGTACCTCCTGTTGTTCTCAAAAACTGTGCTTCGGTGCTGACTCCCTGCCTAGGCAAACTCTTTCGTCTCTGTCTATCCTCTAACGTCTTCCCTTCATGCTGGAAGTTTGCTCACATTCAACCTGTCCCAAAGAAGGGTGACTGCTCTCAACCCTCCAACTATCATCCAATTGCTCTCATCTCTTGTCTTTCTAAAGTTTTTGAAACTATGCTTGCTTCCAAATTTCTTAAGCATTTCTCTTCTCATAATCTGCTCTCAGATCGCCAGTATGGCTTCCTTAAGGGTCGCTCTACTGGTGATCTTCTTTCAT
This sequence comes from Paralithodes platypus, assembly GCA_032716605.1. Taxonomy (NCBI): domain Eukaryota; kingdom Metazoa; phylum Arthropoda; class Malacostraca; order Decapoda; family Lithodidae; genus Paralithodes; species Paralithodes platypus. Next base: position 15,970,614 of record CM064490.1, read on the forward strand.
ATCTTACTAACTCTTGGTCATCCTCCTTTCGGGACTTCGGTGAGACTTTTTCTATTGCACTAGACATATCGAAAGCCTTCGATAGAGTCTGGCGGCACACCATGGCGGAAGGCGGACGCAAGTTTGAGGCTCCGGCATAGGTTATGGGAATGGTCAATTAATTCACGGATATCGAGTGCATACGGGGCTAACAAGAAGAGGAAGGATTTAGTGAAGTGTTTGGAGGATATATTGGTGTGGTGGAGGGGTGATATATAGTGTAATAAGAGTGTGTAGTGACGGGACAGCGGTAGGGTTGTGAGTTGTTGAGTTTGTAAACAAACATGGCAGAGGGAATTTCGGGTATGACGGAGGCGGAAGGAAGGTTACAACGTTTTCGGGGATTTAAGAGCACAGATAAGAAGTTAGAAGAGGTTAGTATTGTTGTGAAGGATTTGGAAAAGTGGATGAGTGATACGGAGAAATGGAAGGGGGATATTGGTGAGAAAGTTAAGGCACTGTGTGTAATGTGTGGTGTGACAGGTGGGGAAGGGAATAGGCCTAGCGAAGGAAGTGAATGCAGGCCTATTTTGGCAGTTAATGAGAGCCTAGAGATGGTATTGAAAAGGGTAGATGAACTGGGAGCAGAGAATATGGCATTGAAGGAGCAGCTGAAGGAATACGAAGGACGTTTCACGGAAGTAAAGGAGTCGACTGCATGGACGGTGGTAGGTAAACAAAAAGTCAAGGATTTGGAGGATATTATGAAAGAGCAAAAGGAAGAAATGAATATGACCAAAAAAAGTTTTGAGAGTGCAGTTGTAGGGGTCATGAAGAACAAGGAGAGTGTCGTGAGGGAGGCCATGGACAGGGATAGGGGTGTAATCTTGTATGGAGATATAGAGACTCATATGAATGATAATGGAGTGAGAAAAGTGAGGGATATGGAGACAGTGAAGGAGGTCTTGAAAGGTGTGGATGAGGACGAATATGGATGGGAAGGGCAGGTGGAGGAGGTCAGTAGGATAGGTAGATATAAAAGGGGAGAGATGAGACCTATAAGGGTACAGTTTAAAACTAGGGTAGTGGCGGAGACTGTGACAAATTTTAGTTGGAGGCTAAATACAAATGATAAACTGAAACACATAAGACTAAAGAAGGATTTGAGTATAGAACAAAGGAAAAAAATTAAGGAATTACAAGAAAAGGCTGATGAAAATAATGGAAAGTTGGATGAGGAGGATAAGAGAAATTTTTACTGGAGAGTGAGGGACGGAAAAGTGAGGAAGTGGTTTATAAGAGTAGAAGGGAGGGGGAGATCAGGGAGGGGAGAGAATGTGATGAGAGTTGTGACGGAGGAGGAGAACGAGGTGGAGGTGTCACAGGGAGAGACAGGAGACAAAGAGGCAGACCCAGTAGTGCTAACGGGGGAGTAGGGTACGGACTGGAGGAGCGGGATGGTGTAATTGCTGAAGGAATGGTAGATGGATTAAGGATTATGTTTAGTAATGTGGATGTGTTTACCCAGGACAAGAAAAGAGAACTGATATGTAGGTTGCAGGATGAAGAGGAAAAACCTGATGTCATAGCCCTACAGGAAGTAAGACCAAATTTTTTTAGAATTGAAAGGGAACTGGTGGAATATAGTTTGGAGGGTTTTGAGTTATATGAGAGAAATGCTATTAGAGCAGAGGTTGGAAGAGGACTGTTTATTTATGTAAGAAAAGAGCTCAAGGTTAATGAGGTGGATATGAGACAGCAGTATTGTGAGTATTTGTGTATTGAAGTAAAATGTGTAAGAGGATCAATTCTAATTGCCTCTATATATAGAAGCCCAAATAATAGCAGGGGAGAGGATGATAACCTACTGAAAGCAATGGAGGAGATAGATAATAGAGAGAACAAATATAAAATTTTGATTGGAGGTTTCAATTTGCCAAGGATCAACTGGGCAAATTGTACTACTCCAGCGGGACAGGGTAGCCTGGAAAATAAGTTTATAGAGAAAGTGAGAGATTGTTTTTTAACGCAACATATTGTAGAGATGACAAGATATAGAGATGGGACGCAGGGGAGTGTACTTGATTTGATTTTTAGCAATGAAGAGGATATAGTGGAACATGTTAATGTGGATAGCCCTATAGGTCGTAGTGACCATGCCTGTATAAGCTTTAGTTGTAACATTAAATCAGAGAGAGATAATAGAAGCAATAGAAAAATATACATGTATGATAGAGCAGATTATGAGCTGCTGAGACGGTGTTTGGACATTGACTGGGGGGAATATTTGAACGGTGAAGACGCTGAAGGAATGTGGAGGAAAATTAGAGCCAAACTGGAGAATGCTGTATCCAAAAGTGTACCAGTAAGGGAATATAAGGATAAAACAAAATTGAGGAAAAGAACTAACCCAGAATTGCCAATGAAAAAAGCTTTGGATATTGATTAGAAGAAAGAAACGATTGTGGGAAAGATTAAAATTGTTAAAAAAGAACAGGGGGTCTAGTATAGAGGCTAAGGAAGTGGATCTGGAACGCAGACAAATAAACAATAAAATAAGGTGGGAAACAAGGAGGGGGGTGAAGGAGAGGGAGAGAGAGATAGCTAGAAATGTGAAGGATAATCCAAAAATATTCTGGAAGTACATTCAGCAAAAGTTAACAAGAAGAGTAGGGATCCCAGAGCTGGTGGGGGGGTTGAATGATGGGAGTAGAGCGGAGACTGATAAGGAGAAAGCAGAGGTGCTGGGGAAATACTTTGGGGGGGTACTAACAGTGGAGTCGGAGGATGCAGTGCCTACTATTCCCATCAAACAGGCACCGGCACTAGAACTAATAGAGTTTTCCCATGCTAGAATAAGAAGGGCTATAGAAAAAATGAACAGAAGTAAGTCACCGGGACCGGATGGGATACACCCAAGAATCATAAAGGAAGGAGGGGAGATGTTAGTAGAGCCATTGAAAATGTTATTTGAGGTATCGTTTAATACAGGACAAATCCCGATGGACTGGAGAGAGGCGAACATAACAGCTATATTTAAGAAGGGAAAGAGAAACTACCCAGGGAATTATAGACCAGTCAGTTTGACAAGTGTTGTGTGTAAACTAATGGAAACGGTAATTAGAGAAGGAATAATGGATCATATGAAGTCAAACCAACTTTTCAGTGGGAGACAGTTCGGATTCTTGCCGGGGAGGTCGACGGTACTACAGCTAATTAAGGTGGTAGATGATTGGATGCAAATTCTAGAAGATGGTGATGTAATAGACGTGGTATATTGCGATTTTATGAAGGCCTTCGATAAGGTCCCACATAAAAGGTTAATAGAGAAAGTTAGAAGCTATAATATAGGGGAGAAATGTGTGAAATGGATAGAAGCCTTCCTGAAAGATCGGAGACAGAGGGTACTGGTGAATGGAATAGGCTCGGGGTGGAGGGAAATTACAAGTGGGGTACCTCAGGGATCTGTGTTGGGACCACTGCTGTTCGTTATATTTATCAACGACTTGCCTGAAGTTATAACTAATGGAAGTGAGGTATACCTGTATGCGGATGACACTAAACTGTATAGAAGAGTGAGGAGTAAGGAAGATATGGGTTTGCTTCAAGGAGATGTGGAGGGCATGAAGGGATGGTCTGAGCATTGGTTAATGCCTTTTCATCCACAAAAATGCAAGTACATGCGGATTGGGACCAGCAAGATAGACAAGGTAGGATACAGTATGTACGAAGCGATGGAGGAAGTGAGTGCAGAAAAGGATATAGGAGTAGTGATAGACAATAAGTTAAATTTCTCAGAACATTTAGCGGAAAAGATAAACAAAGCCAATAGAATTGTAGGGCTGATAAGGAGGACATTTGTGTCACTTGACGAAGAAATCTTCAGGAATCTATATACAGCGCTGGTTAGGCCGCACCTGGAATATGCAAACCAGGTGTGGGCTCCATATATGGTAAAGGATATAGAAGCAGTGGAGAAAGTGCAGAGGAGAGCTAGCAAGCTGGTACCAATGTTGAAGAACGCGGGCTATGAGCAGAGGTTGAGGACACTGGGGCTTCCGACACTGGCATATAGGAGAAAGAGAGGGGATATGATAGAGACTTTTAAGATAGTGTCAGGAAAGTACGATGAGGATGTGTGTGAAAGTATCTTCTTGATGCGGGAGGGAACAAGAACGAGAGGACACTCTAAGAAAATTTACAAAGAAAGAAATAGGCTTGAGAAGGCAAAGAACTCATTTTGTGATAGAGTGGTAAATGAGTGGAACGCACTGCCCCAGTATGTAGTCGATTCCGAATCAATAAGGGAGTTTGAAAGTAATCTTGATAAAGCATGGGGAAGACAAGATTTGAAGTTTGATTATAAAACAAAAATACAGAATAGTAAAAATGTTGCGTCTGCTACCGCCGCCGCCAACACCGTGAACGACCGCAGCAGTGCAAGTACTGGTACTGAGCTGGATACACAGGCATAGTTTGCCTTTTTCTAGAGGATCTACTGTAAGAAACTGTAAGAAATAAATCTTTAATTTCTAAACTACCCTCCTTCGGTTTCTATCCCTCCATCTGTGCCTTTGTCTCTAATTTCCTTTCCGGCCATTCCATAGCCGCGGTTGTGGACGGACATTGTTCACTTCCTCACCCTATAAACTCCGGTGTTCCTCAGGGCTCTGTCCTATCTCCTATTCTCTTTCTAATTTTTATAAATGATCTCCTTAACTGTACCTTAATTCCCATCCATTCATATGCAGACGACTCAACCTTACACTACTCCATTAGTTTTTCAGAACGCCCCAGCCAGCAATCCCTCAACGACAAACGTAATGAAGCCATAGAACTCTTAAATTCTGATCTAAATACTATTTCCAATTGGGGCAGAGAAAACCTTGTTAACTTTAATGCTTCCAAAACCCAATTTCTCCATCTATCTACCCGTCAGGATCTCCCAGCGGACTATCCCTTATTCTTCAACAATACAAAAATCAACCAATCTTCTCTCAATATTCTTGGTGTCTCTTTTTCTTCTGCTCTCATTTGGAAGGACCATATTACCAGTCTTGCTAAGGCAGCCTCCCAGAAGCTGGGTGTGCTCAACCGCCTTAGGGGGTTCTTTTCCCCACAGCTTCTTGCTCTGTACAGGGGCATAGTGCGCCCTTGTATTGAGTATTGTTCACATGTGTGGGGAGGTTCCTCTCACACCGCTTTCCTAGACAAAGTTGAAAGGAAGGCCTTTCGTATCATTAACTCCCGTCCACTCACCAACTCTCTGCAATCTCTCTCTCTCCGCCGCAATGTTGCATCTCTCTCGCTATTCTATCGCTACTCTAATAATCAGTGTTCCTCAGAGCTATCCCAGTGCATACCACCTCCTTTACGTAGGGCACGTGGTACCCGTCTTGCAACTCAATCCCACCCCTACTCTGTGCAACTCTCCAACCCAAGAGTGAAACGTTACTCTCAAACTTTCTTCTACTCAACAGCTGAGCTCTGGAACTCTCTCCCAGAATCAGTCTTTCCCTCTTCCTATGACTTAAATAGCTTCAAACTCTGTGTGTCCAGGCATTTTGGCTCGAACGTCCCTTGATTTTGGCCCTGTCACTCTTTCAACTATGGGGGAGGCACTCGCTATAGGCAGTTATGCCTTTTGCCTCCCTCAATCACATAGAAAAAAAATAAAAAAATAAAAAATACTATATTTCCTTTCATACATAAAATCATGCGAGTAGCGTCAGGGCAAAAGACAACAAACCCCTGGGGTTCCTTCGCAAGAACCTAAGGAGGTGCAATGCAGACATCAAAGTTTTAGCTTTTAAAACACTAGTTCGACCACACATTGAATACTGCGACACCGTCTGGGATCCACACACTCACTACAATATTAATAAATTAGAAGCCATACCAAATAAAGTGGCAAGATGGCTCAGACGTGATTACAGACACACTACATCGGTCACTTTGCTTAAACAAGACATTAAATTAGACACACTTGCAACAATAAGACACACTTACAGTTTCTTACAGTAGATCCTCTGGAAAAAGGCAAACTAGGCCTGTGTATCCAGCTCAGTACCAGTACTTGCACTGCTGCGGTCGTTCACGGTGTTGGCGGCGGCGGTAGCAGACGCAACATTTTTACTATTCTGTATTTTTGCTTTATAATCAAACTTCAAATCTTGTCTTCCCCATGCTTTATCAAGATTACTTTCAAACTCCCTTATTGATTCGGAATCGACTACATACTGGGGCAGTGCGGCCACTCATTTACCACTCTATCACAAAATTAGTTTTTTGCCTTCTCAAGCCTATTTCTTTCTTTGTAAATTTTTTTAGAGTGTCCTCTCGTTCTTGTTCCCTCCCGCATCAAGAAGATACCTTCACACACATCCTCATCATACTTTCCTGACACTATCTTATCCCCTCTCTTTCTCCTATAGGCTAGTGTCGGAAGCCCCAGTGTCCTCAACCTCTGCTCATAGCCAGCGTTCTTCAACGTTGGTACTAGCTTGCTAGCTCTCCTCTGCACTTTCTCCACTGCTTCTATATCCTTTACCATATATGAAGCCCACACCTGGTTCGCATATTCCAGGTGCGGCCTAACCAGCGCTGTATAGAGATTCCTGAAGATTTCTTCGTCAAGTGACACAAATGTCCTCCTTATCAGCCCTACAATTCTATTGGCTTTGTTTATCTTTTCCGCTAAATGTTCTGAGAAATTTAACTTATTGTCTATCACTACTCCTATAATTGGTGATGGGCTGGTCTATCAGAGTGAGAACTGAGCGATCTCTGCCATACCCATAGCTTACTCTGACTGTTCCTTTTACTTATATATTTTCTAGATCTCAAGTGACGGCGTCTCTTGCGTGGATTGACCTCCTAATCTACCAAGATTGGAAGCCAAAGCGTCACATCTTTCCTTTGCCCCTCAACTTTCTCTTCATAATTGCTGAGGGGCACAGGGCCCTGGGTGGGGCTTTGGTTTCCCGGGCGTTTCCGCACCCTCCTCAGCTCCCCGCCATGGAGTGGCTTCGGTCACCCAGGCTTTATTGTGGTCGGCAGGGAGGGTTCTGTGGGGGCGCTCGGTTATGGCCTTGCTCGGGGCCTTGGGGCTGTTCGGCCAGGCAGCTTGGGGAAAAACAACAACAACAACAACAACTACTCCTATATCCTTTTCTGCATTCACTTCCTCCATCGCTTCATACATACTGTATCCTACCTTGTCTATCTTGCTTGTCCCAATCCGCATGTACTTGTATTTTTTTGGATGAAAAGGCAATAACCAATGCTCAGACCATCCCTTCATGCCCTCCACATCTCCTTGAAGCAAACCCACATCTTCCTTACTCCTCACTCTTCTATACAGCTTAGTGTCATCCGCATACAGGTATACCTCACTTCCATTAGTTATAACTTCAGGTAAGTCGTTGATAAATATAACGAACAGGAGTGGTCCCAACACAGATCCCTGAGGTACCCCACTTGTAATTTCCCTCCACCCCGAGCGTATTCCATTCACCAGTACCCTCTGTCTCCGATCATTCAGGAAGGCTTCTATCCATTTCACATATTTCTCCCCTATATTATAGCTTCTAACTTTCTCTATTAACCTTTTATGTGGGACCTTATCGAAGGCCTTCATAAAATCGCAATATACCACGTCTATTACATCACCATCCTCTAGAATTTGCATCCAATCATCTACCACCTTAATTAGCTGTAGTACCGTCGACCTCCCCGGCAACAAATGACAAATGCTATACAAAATCACAAACAACCAAGTAGACATAGACAAGACACATATTTACGCCCTACAAATATACGAACCACAAGAGGCAGCCACAACCGAAAATACTACACATACCAGGCAAGCACCGACATACTTGGGTACTAATTTTTTCCCCGCAGCATCCAAGAGTAGAATCACCTTCCATCTCATATAGTTAAAAGTCCCACTCTTGATAGTTTTAAAGCTAGGATCACCAAACATTTTTCTCCTAATCCTCATCCTCATCCTTCCCATTAGTCCCATAACTCCTTAAACTCCCCGCACAACCCCCGCATATCATGCTGCCCGTGTGCAGCCCTCTGTGGGTCCCAAAGCTAAAGCTAAAAGCTAAAGCTAAAAGCTAAAGCTAAAAAGTAGTGGATACAAATTCATGTTGCAAACTGTACACCAGGTAGCAGAATTCATTAACATATTCCAGAAACACATCCCCAATGTTGACGCTTTACATGCTAGGCTCAGTTTTGGTGGTTCCCACGGCATATGTTAGATGACAATCAGCCACATCACTAAGTCTGCCTCACTACACATCTGATGTACCCAAGATCCAAATATACCACACAAAATAAAGTTACTACCCACACCTCTCTTACACATAGTGGTCACACACCACTATCCACTGCAGTGCTACCGTCTATCCCACTCACCATCACTTTCGTTTTACTCACATTTACTCTTAAACACCTGGCCTCTATACACTTATTAAATTTCTCTAAAGCACTCTCCATACCATCTGCAATCAACACCAAATTGTCAGCACACATCTATTTCCAAGGTAGCCCCATCTTTAAGTCTCGATAACATTTCCAGCACTTTTTACTGTGAACTCTTCACTTTCTTTACCATTCTTTCTCACATCTACTTTGAACTATTATACATTATCATAAATAGGGACCTACTTTTAGTAGCCATTCCTATGCCAGTACCTGCCATAGTGCCCATTGCATAAATGATCTAGGCATCCTATCACAGGCCTTCTCCAAATCCATAAAACACATGGTACAAATTCCTAATAATTCAGACTACTGTACAGTACTTGTCTTTTAGTTGCTGACAATCCCAATGGGATCTTCAACCTAGCTAGGTGAGTTAAAAATTACAGTAGGGATATTATAGGTGAACAGTGTTAGAAACGATAATGGGAATATTGTGTATGCAGAAGATAAAATCAGAGAAGCATGGAAGGCACACTATGAACGATTGTTAAATGTAGAGTTTGAATGGGATAAGGAACAGATTAATATCGAAAAAACAATATCTGGACCCCCTCCTTTGATAGCACCAGCTGTAGTAAGCGACGCAATCAATAAAATGAAGGACGGCAAAGCTCCAGGGTGCTCTGACATAGTCTCTGAGATGATAAAGGCCTCAGGGGAGACTGGTGTCAGCTTAGTCACTAAGATGATAAACACCATTATTAAAGATGAGAAAATCCCCGAAGATTGGCACAAAAGTGTAATAGTAAATATATACAAAGGAAAAGGGGATGCGCTAGATAGAAGATAAGGGCGTGAACATTTTTGATCAAATCATGAAGGTCTGTGAGAGAGTCTTTGAGTGTTTGATCAGGCAAAGCATCTCCATTGATGATATGCAGTTTAGTTTTATGCCAGGACGTGGTACAACCGATGCTATCTTCATAGTCAGGCAGATACAGGAAAGATACTTACTAAAAGGCAGGGATCTTTATTTTGTGTATGTAGAACTGGAGAAGGCCTTTGACAGGGTACCTATAGATGTTGTTCAATGGGCTATAGGGAAACTTGGTATGGAAGAGTGGCTGGTGTGTGATGATGAAGATGTATGAGGATTCGCGAACTGCGGTGAGGGTGAAAGGTGTACTGAGTGAGGAGTTCACAGTCTGTGTTGGAGTTCATCAAGGTTCAGTGTTAAGCCCCCTCCTCTTTATTATGGTCCTGGAGGCACTGTCTAGAGATTTTAGATCCGGACTCCCGTGGCAACTGTTTTATGCAGACAATTTAGTCCTAATAGCTGACAATGTGTAAGATGCTGAGGCCAAATTCAGAAGATGGAGCGAGGGCATGGCGAGCAAGGGTTTAAGAGTCAATATAAACAAAACCAAGGTTATGTATTGTAGATTGAGACGAGGCAATGTGGAAAAGAGCGGTGTATACCCATGAGCAGTGTGTGGAAAGGGTGTGGTCGCTGACTCGATTCGGTGTAGCATCTGTCGATGTTGGGTGCACAATGGGAGTAAGCGCTGTAGTAGAATAAAGGGACCCCTGCCGAAGGATAAGTCAGAAATCGAGAAATTTGAGTGCGTAGTGTGCAAGGGCGAGCTTGTGTTAAATGATGATCCTGTGGCTATGAATTTTGGAAATGAGTCATTGGAGTTAGTGGACAAGTTTTGTTACCTATAGGTAGCGTCAACGAACTTGACAATTATCTTGACCCCTTAATTTAACTTTTCATAACTCAAAAGGGCCTATAGCAAACTGGCTGTAAATATTCACACCTAATTCCTGGTGGGCTTTTCCCAAATGATATATATGCCAGCTCGATTGCTTTCATTCATTTTGAGTTATGAGAAGTTAAAGGGTCCAGATCATTGTCAACTTCGTTGGCGCTACCTATAGGAGATACCATCTCTGCCGGTGGTGAGGCCGAGGCTGCCACTGTCGCTAGAATTAGATGTGGCTGGGGGAAGTTCAGAGAACTGCTGCCAATTCTGACCATGAAAAGAATGCCTCTCCCCCTGAAGGGAAAGGTGCATGAGTCATGTGTTAGAAGTGCAATGAACGTATACCTCAGAAACATGGGCCGTTAAAGTAGAGGATGTTAACAGAATGGAATGTAATGAGATGAGAATGGTGAGATGGATGTGTGAGGCCAAGCTGCAGGATAGAATAACAAATGATGAGATGAGGAGACGTTTAGGTATAAAGAGTATTAGCGAGGAGATGCGTACAAGTAGACTGGGATGGTATGGGCATGTGGAGAGAATGGATGAACAAAATTGGGTGAAAAGATGAAGGTCTGTGATTGTGGAGGGAGCTGCACCAAGGAATGGACCGAGGAAGACCTGGGATCGGACTATACGTGCCGATCTCAAATTAAAAAACTTGACAAGTGAAGCAGCCCTTAACACTTAAAGAGTGGGGCCCGACTTAAGTCTGTATCTAAAAAGCAGCAAGTTAGGAGCATTATTAAGGCTTTTAAAGGGTTAAAATCGAGTGCAAATGGCCGGGAGCGCAGCAGGCCACACGGCCGACACCCAGGGCTTACCGCCGCCCACTGACTCACGCTCCCTCTGTTCTCGAGAGGCCGGCAGAGAGCCAGTAGTGAGCGTAGCTGGAAAAAATATGCCGCTATACGCTAAACTCCCATGTTGGTGGTACCACTGCATCAAAACGACGAGTGCTACGTAGCTCGTTCTGGTCTCATTTTGAAGCTTGTAGCGCCTAGTTTTTTGCTGAATACATTTCTTTTTCATGCAGATACTTGATTGATCATTCAGGAGGGTCTGAATATGCCCAAAATAGCCCAAAACCCCCCGCTAGACGAGGATTAACAGGGTTGCCTGGAATGCCACCATTAGGACAAGAGACTGAAACTGCACGTATGTGTGGAGCACTCAGACTTAACATTTTATGTACGTACACTCAACCCTCTGCTATCGCGGGTTTTGCTATAGCGTTTCACTGCTATCGCGACTACCTAAAAAACCCAACTTTTCCGCTATCATGGCCAATAAGGGTGCTATCGCGGCTCCGTACCGATGGGAATGTTCAAACATGGCGCCCGATGACGTCACAGAACATCGGCGGCTGTGAATGCCTGTGATCAGTGGACAGGCTGGCAACCATTGTGTTGAAAAACTACATGTTTACAAGCTTTTTTCTACCCGAACCTCTTATCTTGCGAGTTTATTATGGCCTTTGGTGCATTCAGTGATAGGGATAGTTGGTCTGGTGGTAATGATGAAGGAATTAAATTCCCAGGACCATCAAAACAGAAAACGTCGGTCTAGGTTACCGACGCCATGTCAGATGAAAGCGCCGAAATTATGTCGATGAGTTAGGCTATATATGACTGATTTCAAATATATTATGTGTGGTAAGTAATCTCCTCATAATATGTATTTAAGTATTCTCCTCAAATACATTCAGTGATAGGGACAGTGGGCCTGGTGGTAATGATAAAGGAAATAAATGCCCACCATCAAAACAGACAGCAAATGCCGGTCTAGGCTACCAACGCCGACGCCGTGTCAGACAAAAGCGCCGAAATTATGCCGATGAATTAGGCTAGGCTATATAAGACTGATTTCAAATATATTATGTGTGGTAAGTAATCTCCTCATAATATGTATTTATAAGTATATATGGTAAACACAATGTGAAAATAGCAAGAAATGGGTCAAAATTATGGACCTATGCACCAATTATTATGTTCTCTCCACCAACCAACTCTACTCCTAAAATCGATTAATGAAATTAACAACCACATGTGGTTGTTCTTCAGTTCTGCTATGGCGAATCGCGCTATAGTGGTAGAATTAGGGCACCAATTACCCGGGATAGCAGAGGGTTGGGTGTATGTATGTATTACTGTGTAAAGAATGTGTCAGTAGTAGCCTACCACTGTTGGGAATAAATCCAAACTTACAGCATATTGCTTGTGACACTGGCTTTACTCACTTGACTTGTCCGGCCTCAGCAGCCACATGTAAAGCTGTCTCCTCATCCTCATTCTTGTTGTCTATGAGAGAGCCGGCCTGCAGCAGAGAACGAACCACATTCAAGTATCCATGGCGGGCGGCTTCGTGTAGAGGAGAGTTGTCGTACCGGTCACTCACGTCCACAAGCTCCCTGCAGTGCTCGTGGTTTAACAGCACCTTTGTAAATAAGGGTCAGTGATCAGACTTTCTAATAGATGATATGAGTCAGTATTAATTTTCTATATCAGTCTGTCACACAACTGTTATTAACAATGTCATTTTATGAGATAATGGGAAAGAACATTCCACAGAAGAAAGAAGAGGCGACAAATGTATAAAGTTAACACCTGCCAAAAGAAAATATTTTCCATTTTCCCAAGAAATCAACATTCAGTATTGATAGGTGTTACTTTGTGTCTTAGCATAAAAGTGTACATAACTGAATTATATATTATGTTTTATTTGGGTGATGCAGACTTTGTTTATTCATATACTGTAATTAGGTTCATAGTAAAACCAACAGAGCCAATACAAGCATGAATTGAATTATGAATAATGTCCTGAATTATCTATGATTAACTTTGAGTTTCCTAAATGAATGTATTGTAACTTTACCTCAAGTGCTTCTGTATTACCCTGTTCAGCACACCAGAACACGGCCGTCTTGTCATCTTTATCAACACTCTCCACATCAGCATCATTGTCCAGCAGCGTCTGAACTGCCTCAGCATGGCCTCCACTACTTGCTACCAGGAGGGGCGTGAACGAGTCTCTGGAGACCAAAAACAAACAGATGATAAGTTGTCAGTAGTTAGTTTTCTATAATTTAAAACGATTTGTCAACAGCCTATCCGGAAGAAGACCTTATAGGCTGGATATAGTATCTATACAGTATTAACTTTGTTTTTAACCTGACACTCATTTTAGTTTACCGGGAAAGAAGAGCGTCCTAATAAGAGGTTTGGTGGTGGAAGGCGAAAGTCCTCATAAGATCCAAGGCCAAAAAAAAGTCTTTTAAAACACCCCAGTGGCACTCAAAACAAAGCATTATGTGATTAGGTGAGATAATTCCCCTCCATTACTTGCTACCATTCCTACATATGTGTCCCAACCCCACACCTTCCCCTTCTTCCCTCCCTTATCCCCCTCCTCAATTATCACCTATTTTTCCTCTTATTCCCCTTTTTATCGGGTAATTTTTGGCGTGAATTTCCTTCACGCGGCCTCTATAGCATGGACGAGGCATCTAGAGATCCTTGCTACATAGAAACTTTTACTTAGAGCCGTCAGTGTCGCTTGAGAACTCGGGAGGAGAGGATATATGCCGCCGCAGCTCTTCCCTCATGAATGGACCGGTCGCCAATAATACGTCATTTTCACCCCCCAAATGCTATTCCCACTTGTTTTATTGCTCTTAAATGTTAATATCTTCATATTAAACGTAAAAGAGGCGCATATGAATAAGTAATAACGATATTTATGGTCTATCTATCTATCTATTGCCCGACGCCGTGATCCCTGAAGGGGTGGCCACGAACGAACCGCCCCCATGCAACTCTGTCCCGTCAGTCGACGTCCCTCCCCCCAACCAGCATCGCCTTCGTTCATATACTTCCTCACTCCATCCTTCCACCTCTCTTTCAGTCTACCTCTCCCTCTCTGTCCCTCCACCTCGCTCTCGTACACCCTCTTAGTCATTCTCTCGCTTTCCATACGTTCCATATGGCCAAATTATGGTCAAATTACCAATTTCGTCGGGAATGAACCAAAATACATTCGCATGGCGGGACGTTTCAAATACCATAGTCTAGCCTTATTAGTACAATAGTTGATTTCTCGATACTTAATGAAAATAGGAAACTGTTATGTATTTGTATCATATTAATGCAAAGTGTTCTCAATTACCAACATACTATATATAAAAATATGATTAATAGTATTAATAAGCTGAGTAATTATGATGGGGACAAGTAAATTTATTGCCAGCTTTAAAAAAAACAGATGACTGTGTAATAGTGTTGGGTTATATGTATACAGTATATGTACATTCAAGAAACATAATCCAAAGCCCTGTATTAATTATATATAAATAAACAAATAATACTGACTTGTCCCTCTTTTCAATCTTGGCTCCAGCGGCTAGTAGGGCAATGATGGCATCCGACTGGTTATGGTCGGCAGCGCGGTGGAGTGGCGTCTGTTGGTTGCAGTCCATACAGTTCAGCCTCGCATGGTGCTGAGAGGGAAAGAAAGTAGGGTGCATTACATATATTCATTGCATTGTTAAATATTATATTTCTAATTTAAAGTTTATAATTATTATCATCCTTATGCCTCCCACAACTTGCTCTGTCATTTCCTATTCTATGAGTTTCTTAGAAGAAGTGGTGCGACTACTCAAGAAGGAAATTTTGGATTGGAACTACAGAAAAGGATAACCTGAACACAAAGCTAGTCAGCTTTCAATCCAATGTAGGGAGTGTAGTTCAGAGACTGTCGCAGTCCCTCGACCAGACTTGGAAGTTTTTTTTTATTTGTCTCAATGGAGTCGGGCATCAAAATGTATGTGGATCTACCCATTTGCCATTGCCTGTTTCATAAATCTCTATGGTGCCCATAAGGGTTTCCTTGTGTCTTAAAGAGCATAGTATCTTAAGTAAGTCTGCATGATCTATTCTATATATAGATTCATAGTACCATACCTCCAACAAGAGAGTGATAAGCTCGGAACCTCCCACAGCTGCAGCTGCATGTAGAGGTGTGGACAGAGTGTCTCTTACAGCGTCCACGTCTGCTCCAGCGTCCAACAGTCGGATGGCCACCTGGAATAATAGAACATAACATGACTTCACACAACACAACACAACATGGCATGATAAAATGAGCTCTAAAAACTTGACTGAATGGATTAAAATACCATTTGAGAAGGAGGAACTTTATTGACATTTCCCAAATAGCTTCTTCAGGTCTGACCAGAAGAAGCTATTTGCAATATGTTGTTATTAAAGTGCTCTTTCTCAAATGGTGTTTCTATCCACAACATAGCATTGCTAGTAACAAATGATAACATAAAATATATATTGTACAGATAATATCTTACATTGGAAACTATTGAGATAATGATAGGCAAGGCACTATATTAGCTATACCATTAGGCAAAATATATATATTCTAATGCATAATAACAAGGATCTATGCTTCTATGATTATGTAAGGTAACTGGTTAACCTCAAAAGCCCCCAGTGTTCTTTGTCATCTGTAATTATAAACATAAAACATAAAAAGACTACTGATGATAAAAAGCCACAGAGACCTATCAATGTCATCATATCTTCAAGGCAGAAGAATTCATCCACACATTCTTCATTCTTAGGCAACTGCAAGAAAGGTTCTTAGAGAAAACGGAGTTATACCTAGTTTTAGTAGACCTGGAGAAGGCCTTTGACCAGGTGCCCAGGGAAGTAATGCAGTGGGCTATGAGAAAACTTGGAGTAGAAGAGTGGCTAGTGCGTGTGATAATGAGAATATATGAGGGGTCACGGGCAGCAGTTAGAGTGAATGGTGGCCTGAGTGAAGAGTTCCAGTGCAAGTTGGAGTTCACCAAGGTTCAGTGCTAAGCCCATTACTGTTTGTGTTGGTCCTGGAAGCTCTGTCAAGGGACTTTAGGACAGGACTCCCATGGGAGCTGTTATATGCAGATGATCTACTGAAGTTCTTATCGCAGATAGTGCGCAGGAAGCAGAGGCAAAGTTCAAAAGATGGAGGGAGGGTATGGCAAATAAGGGTCTAAGAGTTAACATAGATAAAACAAAGGTCATGATTAGTGGAGTAGGTGTGGAACTATGGAAAGAAGCGGCGACTATCCATGTGCAGCATGTGGGAAGGGGGTGGGAAGTATCTCAATCCAATGTTGCGTCTGTAGTGACTGGGTACACAAGAGATGTAGTGGAGCTAGAGGACCTTGGACAAGAATCATAGATTTTGAATGTGCAGTGTGCAAGGGAGATCTTGTGTAACATGAGCTGCCTGTCAGTGTTGATTTTGACAATGTACGGTAATGCTGGAATGTGTGAATAAGTTCTGCTACCTGGGCGATACGGTTTCCACCGGAGGTGGCGCTGAAGGTGGCTCAACTGCTAGAGTCAGAAGTGGCTGGGGAAAGTATAGAGAGCTGTTGCCACTCCTGACCATGAGAGGGCTCCCACCCCACCTTAAAGGGAATGTATACCTCGTGTGTTAGGAGTGCGATTACCTATGCCTCGGAGACATGGCCGGTTAAAGCAGAGAATATCAATAGAATGGAATGGAATGAGAAGAGAATGGTGAGATAGATGTGTGGGGTTAATCTCAGGGACGGGGTATCGAGCAAGGAATTAAGAAGGCGTCGGGGCATTAGGAGTGTCAGTGAAGTGATGCGCACGAGCCGACTTGCTTGGTTTGGACATGTGAGAGAATGGATGATCAGAAATGGGTGAGGCAATACCAGATTGTGAATGTGGAGGGTGCTGCGCGTAGGGGTAGACCTAGAATGACATGGGATCAGCTACTCTGGTCCGATCTCAAAATAAAGAAATTGACAAGAAAGGCAGCCCTTGACAGGGCCGCCTGGAAAGTGTCATTTAGGATGTGAGACTGTAACCACATTCACTGTGGGCAAAACGGTCTTTAAACTTGTATGTATGTATATATGTACATTCTAGTGATGTAGCTTATCATCCACATCTATTATACCCAACCTGCCTAGTGGCACCTAGTTACCAGCATAGACAGCAACAGATGACTATACTGTACTGTATTCACTATGAATACTCTAGGTCAGAAATTATGACCTCTAATCTCTTGTAACTCAGATAGGACAAGAGAAAATGGGCTTTAAATCTCCACACCCATAACCTGGTAGGCTCTTTCCTAATGATTGATATATCAGCTCGGTTGCTCTAGTCGTGTTAGAGTTATAAGAGGGCAATATGTCTGGCCTAATTATAATGAATAGACTACACACCCTCATGTAGTCTGCCTCTAATGCCATGTTCTGCACCTCTGATGCACCCAGAGGCCACAGATATTTCATATATTAAGCTCTTATTGACTACCATCTTTGAAACAGCACTTGGTCAATGCCTGCCCACTATCCTCCACATTGATGCCCCGTCTCACCTCACTAACCATTATCATTGTTTTCCTAAGCTCACCTTCAACCCTCGTGGCCTCCATTCCATCCATCCACTTTCAAATATGTATCAAATTATGCTTGCATACTGTCCCTTAAGCCGGTATCACACAAGCGCTTTTTCACTCAACATATATCCTCAACACTGGTCTGGCAGCTTATGAAGTAGACATTTAATATTTTTCAGTTACCTAAATTCATCTATCATCAGTCTAGTTTCAGATACCTATGCAAAATATTCCAGAAATGTTGCCAGAAAAATTTAGATCATCGAATGTTGACTATAAAATATCTCGTGTGATACCGGCTTTATCAGAACCAAGTCAGCATACAGTACAACATTTTCCATGGTAACCCTAATTTAACCCTTACAGTATTTGAAGATGAATTTTGTTTCAAATTACTGGTTAATACTATATTATGAGTTTAATCAGATAAGGAAGAATATTTGATTGTCATAACGTAAATTGAGACAGTCTTATACCCTTTTAACCCCTTCAGACTCATATGACGCAGAGGTTGCCAGATTAGCAATAAGAAATAGAGTTCTCTCACTCTTATAATTACCTCTCCAAAATTAGTTTTCTGCCCACAGCTAACTCAAAGACAACTGCAGAGGTTGAAGTAACTAAACTAAAGGTTTGTAAATACCCCTAATGGTAATAAAGGCTTTAAAGTATCCCTAATAGGCTCAAAATTGCGTCATATGTCGGAGAGGGTTAAGGGGGGTCACTGTTTTTTTTTTATCTTTCTCTCCTTATCTCTCTTTCCCTGGCTTGTATCCATTCAGCCCAATTCAGCCAACTGTTTTAAGACGTTTATCCCCATCCAGGTGTCGATTTCTTCCTGGCGAGCAATAGCGAGCCAGTATTGCATGGAGAAATCCGGCTTCGCCGGGAGACATTTTTCTATCGAAAAATGTACAAATTTAGCTTGCTGTCAAAACAAAAATATATATATGCTGGCTCGCTACCGCTGGCCAGGAATATATTGACACCTGGATGGGGTAAACGTCTTAAAACAGTTGGCTGAATGGGGCCGAATGGATACAAGCCAAAGAGAGAGGGAGAAAGAGAAAAAAAGCCCACCTTACTTTTTTCTCTTTTTCTCCCTCTCTCTTTAGCTTGTATCCATTCTGACCCATTCAGCCTACTGTTTTAAGATGCTTACCCCCTTCCAGGTGTCAATGTTTTGCTGGCGAGCGGTAGCGAGCCAGCATATATATATTTTTCTTTTGACAGCAAACTAAATTTGTACATTTTTCGATAGAAAAATTTCTCTGGCGAAGCCGGATTTCTCCATATAATGCTGGCTCGCTATAGCTCGCCAGGATGAAATTGACACCTGGATGGGGATAAGCGTCTTAAAACAGTTGGCTGAATGGGGACGAATGGATACAAGCCAAAGAAAGAGAGAAAATTAGAGAAAGATAAAAAAAAAGCCTGAGATAGAGATAGAGACTCCGTGACCATGATCAACAATATTGGACTCAGGCACGATGCATGGTGGACCCCAACTTTCAACCAATGATGAAACGGAATATAATTAACCCTTTGAGTACCAGCAACGTGTGTTAAATTTTATTCTAGCTATGTTTAGACGATATTGTGCAGTTTGGGAAGGATCTGTGGTAGTTAAAAGGGTTGGTTGAGATAGTTTGAAGCCTTATTATGGCTAAAGGTCCTTCCTAAGCTGAATAAAATTGTCTAATAGTGGCCAGAATATGATACAAAGGACGTCCCTGGTACTGAACGGGTTAAGTAACACCCCGTTCTTTAACACTAATCATCAATTACAAACCCCAATGCACTTGAATAAACTAATGAAAGCATATGGTCCTCCCGGGATTCCAACTCGGGACACCACACTCAGAACATAAGCATCTAAACCATTACACCACCAACACAGTTAAAGGTTGAATACACGATCGCGATTAATATCCATTTTCGAATTTTGGATATCCTTGGATATTCTTTTATTTCATAAATTTTATTTTAGTAAGCGTTGTTTCCACATAGCGATTTTGATTAGTTATTTTGCCTTTATATTGTCTTTGTCTAAGTTTTGGTTTGTTTAGTTTGCAAGTTTTACATTTTAATCAATCTAATCATGTACTCGACCCAACTGCATTATGGAAACAACAATGACAATAAAGAAGATAGCAATGAGTGAAGTGACCTGTTTATGCCCGTTATTAACCGCATGGTGTAGTGCTGTTTGACCTTCGGTGTCGCGTTCTCCCACAAGTCGTTCCACAGTCGCTGTGCCTCCAAGAGTTGACCCAGCTGACAACAGTAGCTCAACAATATTCTGGAAATTATTAACACTATATTTAGAAAATAAGACTGAAAACACAATAGATGACACTGCTTTAAATAACCAAGGCGAGGTAAGCAAAATGGTCTCAATAAAACACAATGTAGTGTCAGTATCACATTGTTCATTAATTAAGAAACATAAATAACTTTAATAATAACTTTAAGTAGTCATGCTCCATTATTATGTTGTAAATCAGACGAAAGTGACTAAAAATCACAATACAAATTACCAAAAAAACAAACTTAATATTAAGTTATTAAATTTAAAGTCTCAAGCTTCAATTTTAAGGGGAGATGGGCTGCTTTTTCTGGCCCCCTTCTCCCTCATGTTTAACCCAATTAGTTTTGAGATTTTAAGATATTCGCCCCTTTAGTTTGTCGATGTTCAGAGTTTTTGTCCCATTTCTTCGTAAATATCAAGACCCTTCGCCCCATTTAGGTGTCAATTTTTTTCCTGGCGAGCGATAGCAAGCCTGTAATTTAAGAGGAACTGGCCTTTGCCCAGGATATTTTTCTATCGAAAAATGTACAAATTTATCTTGAATGGGGTCTAGGGGGTGTTTTCTAAGCTTGATGGAGGTCTAGCGAGGTAATAAAGGAATAAATGAATTTATAGACCAGAAAAACTGCCCATCTCCCCTTAAGTGATGAATTACAATATTAAAAAAAAAAATCCCACAATACTTACCAGATGTCCCTCCATGCAGGCTCGGTGCAGTGCTGTTTGTTCCGACTCGTCCTTGGAGAAGAGGTTGGCCCCAGCTTGTATTAGGCGGTGGCAGATATCAACGTATCCGAAGGCGGCCGCCACAAACAGCGGTGTCATCAGCTGCTTGTCTCGGGCCTGTTCAATAGACAAAACATTTACTGTATTGAAATGATGTTATAAATGTTTTGACCTACACTGCTATGTCAAATCTACACAACTTCAGCAACATTGTTATATTTGGCTATAGTTTTGTTATAAGCTTACTCTCATTCAATATGTCCTGAAAAAGGGTGTCTGCTCTCAACCTTCTAATTATCGTTCAATTACTCTCTTATCTTGCATCTCTTTAAAGTTTTTTTGTTTATTCTGAATTCCAAGTTTCTTAAGCATTTATCTTCCCATAACCAACTTTCAGATCACCAATATGGTTTCCTTAAGAGCTGCTGTACAGGTGATCTTTCTTATTTTATTAACTCTTGGTCATCTTCCTTTCGGGACATTGGCGAGACATTTTCTATTGCGCTAGACATATCCAAAGCCTTCAATAGAGTCTGGCAGAAATCCCGTTTCTAAAAAAACATTCTTCGGTTTCTATTCCTCTATCTGTGCCTTTATCTCCAATTTCCTTTCTGACTGTTCCATAGCTGCAGTTATGGATGGATATTGTTCACTTTCTATACATATCAACTCTGATGTTCCTCAGGGTTCTGTACTATTTCCAATTCTATTTATAATATTCATTATTGACCTTCTCAACTGTACCTCTAGTCCTATCCTCTCATATACCAATGACTCTACTCTCCACTATTCAAATAACTTTCCACAGAGATCCTCCATGCAGTCACTTCAAGTCTCACATAATAAGGTCATAGCACACCTATCTTCTGAACTATCAATTATTTCCAACTGGAGCAGAGAAAACCTAGTTGCTTTCAGTGCTTCAAAAACTCCATTTCTTCATCTATTTACCCGTCTCTATCTTCCACATGACAATCCCTACTCTTCAACAACACACAAATCAACCATTTATCTTCTCTCTATAGTCTTGGTGTCTCTTTTTTTTCTTCTGACCTTTCTTGGAAACAAACATTATCACTCTTGCTAAAACAGCTTCCCAGAAGTTAGAAGTGCTCAACTGTCTCTGTGGGTACTTTACATATGCACAGCTTCTTGCTCTGAACAGGGGTACTGTGCGCCCACGTATCAAGTATTGTTCACATGTGTGGGGAGGCTCCTACCATACCACAATTCTCCAAAGGGTTGAGTCAAAACAATTTCATATCATCAACTCACCTCCTCTTACTAATTCTCTACAACCTCTCTCTACACATTGCAATGTTGCATATGTATCTCTCTCTCTTCTAACATTATTGCAATAATCAGTGTTCTTCAGAGCTCTCTCAGTGTATACCTCCTCCCTTATGGAGAGTAGGTGGCACCCACCTTTCAACACATTCTCATCTCTTTTCTGTCCGACTCTCTAACCCAAGAGTGAACTTATTTTCCCCAGTCTGTCTTCCACTGAACAATTAACTCTGAAAACCTCTCCCTCAATCTATCTTTCCTTCATCACATAACTTAAACAGTTAAACTGCTTCAAGCTCTGTATGTCCAGACATTTTAAGTCTAACATACCTTGAATTTGGTTCTGCCACTCTTTACATTTTTGGGGACTCTAATTACAGGCAGTTTTGCCTTTTGTTTATTTCTTACACATAGGACAAAAAATAGAAGACTAACGTGCATGGTACTATGCAACACTCTAAAATAATGTTTTAATAGTCACGCTTTGTTTAGGTGTTTGAAGGAGAAATTTCTTCTACAAGGCTGAATTTCAGTAGGTGTAACATGTTAGTTGTTGGTCAGCGTACATTAATATCAGATCCAATATTGAACCTTTCTTGCAAAAGAAATTTAATTGTGACATATAAGTGCTTAGGTGACCCGTTTTTTTGTTTTTGTTTTTTTAAGGAAAAGTTACAATACGGTAAAGTTTCTCTCTTTTGACACCAGGGTTTCTGGACTAATACAATGTTCTGACTAGGTAGCTGGTCCGGACTTTATCTCTCTCTTTCAAACAAAGTCCAAATAAGCGGGATAAAGTATGAATGACCGAGGTAAATGCCTGAACAATAATATACAGTCTTACTTAAAAAATCACCCTGGTCTTCGGACAAAATACCAAGAGACTGGGTTAAAAATGTGAAAGACAGATGTTTCCCACTTTCAGAGATTTTGCACTTCTGAACAGGGTATCCCTCAATAGGCGAGCCCACAGCTGTGGATCAAATGTTCAAATCATGTGATAAGTGGATTAACCCTTAAAACCCGGGTGATGCCAAATACTGTAGCATCATACGTTTTGTGCCAAAATACCGGATGATGCCATATGGCGTCCACATGTTTCACGCCATGCAATCAAATTTTGTTCAGGCCCAATTGGCGAAGTGATGAACTAGGCTCCCTCTTGCACCCCCCCCCCAAGCTTCTCCCTACTCCCCCCACCCATAATCACCCCCATCCATCTCTCCCACCCCCCTCCCTATCACTCGGCACTCATCAGTGCGGGAGCTTTCATTGTCAGTGTGGAAATGACTCGATGTAAGTGAGTACATCTGCCCTCACCCAAGCCCACGCCACTGATACACACACACACACAAACATATTCACACACACTGAGGAGTATTAATCGCTTTTCTCACATAGACACACATACACACACACTCCCGCTCAAGTGGTATCTCATAAAGAAAAGTTATCAAACTTTTGTGTTGCTCACACGGCAACCAGATTACTTAGGAGGCTTTGGTTTCAAGCTGAATGAAGGTATGTGATCATGATATATGATATATTGTAGGAGTATTTTTTACAGGCGTATTGGCACCAAATATCCCGATGGGGCGAGTGGCGCGTGGTTTAAACCACCAGAGTGCAAGAGTTAAAATAAGGCACATATATCTGTTGCCCTTATTCCTTAGCATACATTGGCTTAACGAGCCATCCAAGATCAACAGATAGAAACAGTAAGTAATTTAAATGACATTGATTGGCCATGGCAAGATAATTGGAGTGTCCGCTATAGCCTATATATGGCCATTAATCAAACGAATCTGAAAAAAATGCGGACATGTGCTACGTATGAGCTCACCTATTAGTCTAAAAGAGAAGGGTTTTACTGTAGTTGTTTAGATTATCAGACACTTCTTAAAAAATGAATATATTAGATCCTGATCTATCCTTGGGCATAACTGAACACCTAAACAGGTCTGTGGCAGCTATAGTATATTTGCTGTAAGTAGGCATGATATCATAACTTCTATCCTCTGTAACTCAAAAAGGGCAAGAGCAAATTGGCTGTAAATTTTCACATCTATTCCTTGACTGACTCTTCCCAAATGGTAGAAATATTAGCTCGATTACTCTAGTTGTTTTTTTAGTTACAGAGGGTAGAGGTCATGATTTCTCGCCTACTTACAGCGAATAGACTATAGAACAGTGCCTCTCTCATGGCAGCATAGTGGAGATGAGCTGGTTGTAGAAGTCCTAGGAGCATTCACTTCTATAACTTCAACTACTTAGCATCCCCGGCCAAAGATTTGTTCAGAAGTTGCAAGGAAGGCACGTTTTAGAGTATGAATGAGTCTTATATGGCAAACACTACAGTAAAGAATGAATCCTTAAGGGCAGATTTCCACTTGAGGGATTATTTTCTTAACCCATTTGTCCCTCATGTTTAGCCCCATTGTTTTTGAGATTTTAAAACGTTCGCCCCATTAATTTGGCTATTTAACCCATCCAGCCCCGGCTAGTTTTGTAATGTTTGTTCACCAGAACCCGGCCGGTTTTCAAAAAATGGTTTTATTCCAGAAACAATAGCGAATGGGTTAGGAATGAAGGAAAAACCACGAAAAACCGCTCAAAAAGCTTAAAGAATGGTCCTACAGAGCCCCCGAAAACGTATTTTACAAGAGTAAAAAATTGAAGGCAATTACCCCCAAAAAACAGGTTATTGCGCGCTCACGCGCACGCACATGGACTTTGAGAGTTTTCAACCATTGGCACGGTTGCGTGGGATACGTACACAGTTCCCATACAAATCTGAGCCCTCTTGAGTGGCTACACCTGAGGTTACGGTCGGCGCAATTAGGGTGACGCGCCAGGCGCGTCTCTGGGGCTGTGCGTTACATACATCGCCGACGCGTCAGGAGCGTCGCTGGGGCTGTACGGGTTAAAGAACTTTCGCCCCATTTATGTAAATTTTAAGACCTTTCGTGCCATTTAGGTGTCGATTTTTTCCTGGCGAGCGATAGCGAGCCTGTATTTTAAGAGGAATCGGCCTTTGGCCGGGGCATTTTCTACCGAAAAATGTACAAATTTATCTTGAAATGGGGTTAAGGGAGTGTAATTTTAAGTTTGATGGAGGTCTAGGGAACAAAGTAAAAACCTCCCCCATGGCAGCATAGTGGAGAGGGTTCTGGTCATTCACCTCCATAATGTCAACTACTTAGCATCTCCGAACAAGCTTACTGTATACTGTACTGTATGTGTATTTTAAAGTTTTGTTCAGGTATTGCAATGATAGTGTTTCTTACATGAGGGTGTCTTATACAGAATAGCAAAAACTACAGTAGCAAAACCTTAAGGTGGGGTCACCTGCTTCTTTATCTTTCTCTCCTTTTCTCTCTTTCCCTGGCTTGTATCCATTCGGCCCCATTCAGCCTACTGTTTTAAGACGTTTATCCCCATCCAGGTGTCGATTTCTTCCTGAGTGAGCCAGCATTGTATGGAGATATCCGGCTTCGCCAGAGACATTTTTCTATCGAAAAATGTAAAAATTTAGCTTGCTGTAAAAAAAATATATATATATATGCTGGCTCGCTACCGCTCGCCAGGAAAATATTGACACCTGGATGGGGGTAAACGACTTAAAACAGCAGGGGCCGAATGAATACAACCCAGAGAGAGAGGGAGATAAGGAGAAAAAAACAAGGTGGGTCCCCTTAATTAGATCCTTAATCTAACCTCGGGCATAATTTGAGGACACTTGAGCAGGTCCCTGGCGGCTGGATCATTGCCCCTCATAGCAGCATAGTGTAGGGGGGTCTGGTCATATATATCCCGAGCGTTGACCTCCGCACCAGACTCCACCAGGATGCGGATCACGGACGTCTCAGCGATACTCCCGATACCCAGCTCTCCCTTCTGGGCCGAGTTGGTGGTCAGGTTGTTGGCATCTGGGGTGAAAAAGATATTCTCCCTAATGATTAAATGAAAACAAAAATAATAAGGAAAACAATAGGAAAAGTGGGGATTGGGCCTGAGTAAATAGATAGATAGAAATAGCTAATGATTAAGCCTTTAAATTGATCATTTTCTCCTGAACCTAATAAAATTATGCAGTGATAACCAGAACATAAGAAAACAAGGTGCCATTGTACTAAAGGAGTTCAATACTATATATTGTTCACTAAGACTAGGCTACACCATGACCCATAGAAAATATATCACTAAAACAGTAGTTATATTTATGCTGTGTATCAAATATATCAATTACTGGCTTTGAACATTTAATACTTGTGACAGTTTATATTCAGAAATGTTACATAAAATTTCATATTGCTGTAGCTATTGTAAAGAATAAATACAAGAACTATGCAATTCAATGTACAGTATGCCTTAATGCCTGACCAACCTGGTGAACAACCTTACATCTTTTCTATCCTAAATTACATAGAGTAGTTAGTTCAGCACCCCGCCCGTATCCCATACCTTCTCCCTCTGTTGGGCTCCTCCGATCATAACCTTATCTCTGTTGTATGTATGTATATATGTATGTACTCAGGCCCATTCCCCATTTTTCTTTGTTTTCTTTTTTTCTGGGGTGGCGGACTCAAGACAGAGCCCGAACAGGGACAACACAACACAACAGAAAACAATGAACACACAAAAAAACAAAAAAAAATCACACATATCTAGGTCACCCAGGAGAAGACCCAGAGACCAGAGATCACCAAGGTCCCTCCAGCACTCCCCCAGCCCCCTACCACCCAGAGAGGTTGCAGTCTCAGCAGGCAGACATCTCTCTGGTACGGCCTTCTGACCCCTCTGGCCAGTGGTGCTTGTGGCATGATGACGCTGCTGACTGGGAGGCTCTTCGGCAGTAGGCCTACTTCTTTGATTTTCCATGGAATGACTTTTGCTTCCGTGGCCGGGGACCCTCAGAGAGTGCTGAGCGCATTACTGAGGTAATCCTCTCGGGCATGGAAGCATGCATCCCATTTTCTTTCTCTCAAACTAACTCAAAGAAATCTTGGTTTACTCACGCTTGTTTTACTGCAGTCCGCAATAAGGAGGAAGCATTCAAATGGTACCATCGCCTTCAAACTAAAGAATCTCATACTTTATGTGTCTGCCCGGAATCAAGCCAAATCTGTTCTTTGACTCACCAAAAACTCTGTTATCAATAACAAATACACTGAACTTTCTAACTCTAGCTCATCCCAAGCATTTTGGCATCTAACTATAAACCTCTTCAACAATTTCACGTCCTCGTCTTTCCCTCCTCTGTTCGACTCTGATGGTACCACCATCACATCTTCCTCTGAGAAAACGGAACTCTTCGCTCAAATTTTCGCTAAAAACTCCACCTTGGATGATTCCAGAGTTACAGCGGGTGAACCTTGTGAGCTACGAAGCTCGTTTTGGTGTAATTTTGAAGCTATTTTCATCTAGTTTTCGGCTGAATACATTTGATTTCATTCAGACACTTGCCTAATCAATCAGGAGTGCCTGAATGAGGCCTAATATGGCGGAAATATGCCCGCAGCGTAAGTGTTAAGGGTCGCTCTACTGGTGATCTTCTTGCTTATCTTACTAACTCTTAGTCATCCTCCTTTCGAGACTTCGTTGAGACTTTTTCTCTTGCACTAGACATATCAAAAGCCTTTGATAGAGTCTGGCACAAATTTCGAATTTCCAATCTACCCTCCTTCGATTTCTATCCCTCTATTTGTGCCCTTATCTCGAATTTCCTTTCTGACTGTTCCATAGCTGCAGTTGTGGACAGCCATCACTCACTTCCTCAACCTATCAACTCCGGTGTTCCTCATGGTTCTGTCCTGTCTCCAGTTCTCTTTCTAATATTCATTAATGATCTCCTCAACTGTTCCTCTAGTCCTATCCACTCATATGCTGGTGACTCTAACTTACACTATTCAACTAGTTTTTACACAACAACCCAGCATGCAATCACTCCACAAGGCCTGTGATGAGGCCATCCATAGAGCACTTATCTTCTGATCTATCAATTATTTCTGATTTAGGCAGAGAAAATCTTGTCACTTTCAATGCCTCAAAGACCCAAATTCTCCTTCTATCCACTCATTGCAATCTTCCACAAGACTACCAAATATTCTTCAACAATACACAAATCAATCCTTCATCTTCTCTAAATATTCTTGGTGTATCTTTCTCACCTGACCTTTCTTGGAAAGATCATATTACCACTCAGATTGCTAAATTAGCTTCCCAGAAGTTAGGTGTGTTCAACCGTCTCTGTGGGTTCTTCACCCCCGCACAGCTTTTTGCTCTGCATAGGGCACAGTGTGCCCATGTATTGAGTATTGTTCGCATGTGTGGGGAGGTTTCACTCATACCGCACTTCTCGAAAGAGTAGAGTCAAAAGCATTTTGCCTCATCAACTCACTTCCTCTTACTAGTAGCCTACCCTACAATCTCTTTCTACACGCCGCAATGTTGCATCTCATTCACTCTTCTATCGGTATTACAACAATAAGTGTTCTTCAGAGCTCTATCAGTGCATACCCCTTCCCTTGCAGCGAGTGTGAGGCACCCACCTTTCAATACAGACCCACTCCTAATCTGTCCAGCTCTCCATCCCAAGAATTAGCAAAGTTTCTGTCTTTCTTCTACTCAACATATTAACTCTGGAATTCTCTCCCTCAATCAATCTTTCCTTCATCCTATGACTCAGACTGCTTTACATTTCGTGTATCCAGGTACTTTTACCCCAATGTACCTTGAATTTGGCTCTCTGTTACTCTTTTGGCTTTGGGGGAGACACTCGTCACAGGCAGCCTGCCTTTTGTCTCTTCATACACATAGAACACAAATAATATGCTGTAAAGCTTATACACACTGTTTTCCTCCTCGCAATTGTCGTTTTCTTGAGCATCATTCTCTTCATTCTCCCCCTGTTCTGTCTCCTCGTCCTCTGGCTCCATGATGCGAGGAGCTGGGGACAACTTACGGCTGGGCCTGAGCTGCTTGCGGTAACTGAGGGAAGAACACATTGCATTCAAATTATATGCCAGTTGTTTCATATTTTGTTTCATTTCATTGTTTAATTTTTCTTCCGATACTATCCCCTGACTATACAACAGAATATAGCATAATACACTGGGAGTAAAGTAGTCCTTCATGATATTATTTAGTGAAGGAAAAAGGATGTACCCCACGTATTCTACTGTGTGTCATGCAAGGCAAGTATAAAGGAGGATAGAAAAACATTTGCACAATTAGTAATTCTATTATTATTAAGGGGGTAGTGCTTGTTTTTTGGTCTATATATTTGTATACATGTTTATTTTTGAGTTTCTTCGCTAGACCTCCGTCAAGCTTAAAGGTTACGAGGTCAGCTATCCTCATTATCATAAATATTAGTGTACAGGATACCTCCTATGTACAATAATTGTAGTCCGAGTTTCTTATAAATGTAAATATAAATACACTTGTGTTTTGAATGGTGTTGTAGTACTGTTGAGGCTGGCTGGTGTGGTGCACATAGGTGCTACAGTGAGATTTTATTGAGTCTTGCTGAAGCACTGCCAACATCAACCACAGTGATGAAATGGCGGGGTAGTGTTATGGCAGGGCATTATTGTACTATAGTCCAACCGCCGAAATGCAACCCCGTCTGAGCCATTGACATTAAACCATTATATGTATTAATGTATGTCTGTATATATTTATGCAAAGGAAAAGCATAGTGAGGTCATTTAACTAGAACCTTGTTGTTTATCATGTGTTCCACTACTTAATCCTTGAGATTTTTAGTATTTGTTGTATCGTATGTTACAGTTATGGGGATGACCAACATTCACATTCTGTGGCCAATGTGTTGGTCAAAATATGCACCTTTTGTGGAAAGTGTACACTTTCCAGCATCACATCAAGGTGGTTGACAGCATAGCCCGGGGCAACAGTAATATATTATTATATTTTTTCCACCAACCAACTTCACTTCTAACCTCAATTAATGAAATCAACAAATACATGTGGCACTCCAAGGACTCGAATCTAGGATACTCACATCGAAATTCCGCGCACTTATGCATTACGCTATCAAGACAGTTACAGCTTGGAGTAGTGTACTGTTACCAGCGCATCTCATATTATCCCAAGAGGTGGTAATGGGGTGCAATAACCTGGGACTCCCACACAACTGCTGTATTGCAGTTGGGATTACCCTCTCGGTTTCCACAACTACCTTTGGGTGACCAGGGTTCAAATGTGCATGCATATCTGTCATGCATGCATGTTTTAAAACCATTTAAAGTGAATTATTTATTTTTCTTGTGAATATTTTAGCAGGTCTTCTGTTAATGTGTGAGCCCCACCTGGTTAACTTTGGAGGTAGGTTGTCTTGGGGGTTCACCATGTTAATGTGTGAGCCCCACCTGGTTAACTTTAGAGGTAGGTTGTCTTGGGGGTTCACCATGTTAATGTGTGAGCGCCACCTGGTTAACTTTGGAGGTAGGTTGTCTTGGGGGTTCACCATGTTAATGTGTGAGCCACACCTGGTTAACTTTGGAGGTAGGTTGTCTTGGGGGTTCACCATGTTAATGTGTGAGCCCCACCTGGTTAACTTTGGAGGTAGGTTGTCTTGGGGGTTCACCATGTTAATGTGTGAGCCCCACCTGGTTAACTTTGGAGGTAGGTTGTCTTGGGGGTTCACCATGTTAATGTGTGAGCCCCACCTGGTTAACTTTGGAGGTAGGTTGTCTTGGGGGTTCACCATGTTAATGTGTGAGCCCCACCTGGTTAACTTTGGAGGTAGGTTGCCTTGGGGGCTCACCATGTTAATGTGTGAGCCCCACCTGGTTAAATTTGGAGGTAGGTTGTCTTGGGGGTTCACCATGTTAATGTGTGAGCCCCACCTGGTTAACTTTGGAGGTAGGTTGTCTTGGGGGTTCACCATGTTAATGTGTGAGCCCCACCTGGTTAACTTTGGAGGTAGGTTGTCTTGGGGGTTCACCATGTTAATGTGTGAGCCCCACCTGGTTAACTTTGGAGGTAGGTTGTCTTGGGGGTTCACCATGTTAATGTGTGAGCCCCACCTGGTTAACTTTGGAGGTAGGTTGTCTTGGGGGTTCACCATGTTAATGTGTGAGCCCCACCTGGTTAACTTTGGAGGTAGGTTGTCTTGGGGGTTCACCATGTTAATGTGTGAGCCCCACCTGGTTAACTTTGGAGGTAGGTTGTCTTGGGGGTTCACCATGTTAATGTGTGAGCCCCACCTGGTTAACTTTGGAGGTAGGTTGTCTTGGGGGTTCACCATGTTAGGAATACATTTTATAGTTGGAATTGAATTAAGGTTGTTGGATAGTTGATGATTTAGTTGAATAAACAATATGTATATATATGTTTTTTAAAGTTTAAATTGACAATGAAAAACTAATTATGGACTACTAGATACAAATCTCTGTCATGATACGAGTGACAACATTGCATAATAGCCTCAATTGCAAAAATATCCATGATACAGATTCTGAGACTTGATTCCAAGTTACATAAATCATACAAGTTATAGCTTAAAATAGAAGAACATCCTGGAATAACCATTTATGAGAACAGATCAAGGTCAATCATCGATAAACTACCAAGGGGCCAAGATGTGCAATGATTTACCAGGATATATCAGATCATGTCACTCTATCGAGTCGTTTAAGACAGCTCACCTCGCTTTGGCTTGTATCTATTCGGCCCCATTCAGCCTCCTGTTTTAATACGTTTACCCCCATTCAGATGTTAATATTTTCCTGGCGAGCGGTAGCGAGCCAGCATATATATATTTTTGTTTTGATAGCAAGCTAAATTTGTACGTCTCCGGCGAAGCCAGATTTCTCCATACAATGCTGGCTCGCTTTCGCTCGCCAGGAAAAAATCGACACCTGGATGGGGATAAACGTCTTAAAACAGTTGGTTGAATGGGGTCGAATGGATACAAGCCAGGGAAAAAGAGAAAAAGAGAGAAAAAGAGAGAAAAATTTAAAAAAAGCCGGTGAAAAAAAGCGAACCTTGAAACTTATCTTATCTCAAAATATTGAGTTTATAAAACTATACTGTATAGTTATTGTAATTATACATGTTTAAACTATACTGTATAGTTATTGTAATTATACATGTTTAAACTATACTGTATAGTTATTGTAATTATACATGTTTAAACTATACTGTATAGTTATTGTAATTATACATGTTTAAAACTATGTTTGTTTCTTTTTTCTATGTGAGTGAGGGATACAAAAGGCATAACTGCCTGTAGCGAGTGCCTCCCCCAGAGTTGAAAGAGTGACAGGACTAAAATCAAGGGACGTTCGAGCCAAAATGCACGAAACACAAGGAGTATAAAGCAATTTAAGTCATAGGAAGAGGGAAAGACTGATTCTGGTAGAGAGTTCCAAAGCTCAGCTGTTGAATAGAAGAAAGATTGAGAATAACGTTTCACTCTTGGGTTGGAGAGTTGCACAGAGTAGGGGTGAGATTATGTTGCAAGACGGGTGCTACTTGCTTTACGAAGAGGGGGTGGTATACACTGAGAGAGCTCTGAGGAACACTGAATATTGTAATAGCGGTAGAGTAATTAGAGAGATGCAACATTGCGGCGAGGAGAGAGAGGCTGCAGAAAATTGGTGAGTGGACGTGAGTTAATCAGGCAGAAGGCTTTCTTTTCTACTTTGTCTAAAAGTGCTGTGTGAAAGGATCCTCCCCACACATGTGAACAAATTCGATACACAGAGGCGGTTGAGCACACCCAGCTTCTGGGAAGCTGTTTTAGCAAGAGTGGTAATATGATCTTTCCAAGAGAGAGCAGAAGAAAAAGAGACACCAAGAATATTAAGAGAAGATGAAGGGTTAATTTATATGTTGTTGAAGAGTAAGTCATACTTTTCTGGAAGGGGGCGACGAGTAGACAGATGGAGAAATTGAGTTTTGAAAGCATTGAAAGTAACAAGGTTTTCTCTCCCCCAATTAAGAGATAGTAGAGAGATCAGAAGATAGGTGCTTTATGGCCTCCTCACGTGAATTTTGGAGTTCCTGCTGTGAGTGATGTTGTGGAAGGCTAGTTGAATAGTGTGTCACGGACCTATAGGCTCTGACTGTACGGGTTCACTTCCACCCTTCAAACGCATCAACCAGTCTGAGATCGGGGTCGGGGCTTCAAGCAACCAAACCAACAGAGGCCCGAAACTTCGCATCCCAATATCCTTCTTACTTCTATCCCTCTCATTTTGATCGAGCAGAGTTTCGAAGTCTCACTCAATAAATATGTAATTCAAATTAAAGTTCAATGCTATCTCTGCTCATGAACACCAGGGGTTGGAAGTTTCTTTTCTGGTCACATTAAATCTACCGTAGTCAATGACGGGGCGGGAATAATGAGTGGGGTCAGTGTTATCTTAGACTTTCTCGGTGCAACGTTCTCGGGAATATCGCTTCCAGAAAGCGTTGTTTTAAAACTCCAGGAACTACCCCCCTTCGGTTTTGACTACGGGAGATTTCGTGGCTATAACTTATATTTTCATTTTGATTTTCTTTTTTGTTTTCATTTTGTATAAATTAAATATTTTGCATTAATATTAATTACCATTGTATTTGTTTTATTTTGTTTTATAACTTTAAATTATAATTATATAATGCATAATGGTTTTGTTATATTACTTAAATTTTATTTTATTATATTAAAAACAATTGTGTATTCTTTTCTTATCCATATATATTTATACCCTAATGATTAAATGAAGTGAGGAAGATTAACCCTATATAATATCCAGAAGACTAATTTGAAATCTGATTAAAATACGACAACAACTCTTAAATTAAAATATCATCTTAGTAATAAATATTAAAATACGAGAACTACTCTTAAAGAGACTTTACCTTAATACAAGTACTAAATTAATAAAAGTACTTATCCATACCTTACCTTTGGATACCTTTGGATGTGTTCGCCGCTCCTCTAGCGGCACCAAGGAGCGCGACGCCCCTCGTTATGGGTGGTGATTTGGTGCAGTAGACTGTTTGAAGCGACGGCTCGCTCCCTTGCGAGGATGGGCTCGTCTGGCACTTTTTGCAGTTCGACATCTAGGGCTCTCTTGAAGTTGTCTAACGAGATGTCCCTCATGTCTCTTACTCGCCGTGGGAGTTTGCTGAAGAGACGTGGGCCTCTGTGTGATAACCAGCCCTCTCGCAGAGAGCCCATAGCACCCCTGTTATTCATCCGGGGGATTTCGCATTCCCAGCCTCTCCTATCACTGAATTTCATGACTATCGGAGTATGTAGGTTTGGTACTAAACCCTCTGCGATTTTCCACGTGTATATTATTAGGTAACTTTCTCTTCTACGTTCCAGTGAGTACAGATTCAGTGCTCTTAAACGCTCCCAATAGTGTAGATGTTTTATCGAACTTATATGCGAAGTGAAATTTCTTTGTACACTCTCTACGTCATTTATTTCACCTGCTTTGTATGGGGATGTTAATACGCTACAGTATTCAAGCCGCGGTAGCACTAGAGATTTGAAGAGCGTTATCATAGGCAATTCACCGCGTGTTTTAAAAGTACGCAGAATCCAACCCGTTAGACGTTTCGCAGCCGCCACTTTGACCTGGTTATGTACTTTGAAACCCATATTTTCAGACATTAATACCCCAAGGTCTTTCACACTGTCTTTCCGTTCTATTATGTGGTTAGATTCTGTTAAGTAATTTGTAATTTCTTTAACACCATTATTATCTCCGTACCGTATTAATTGGAATTTTTCCTCATTGAATTGCATGTTGTTTTCCCTGGTCCACTGGAACACTACATTCATGTCTTCCTGCAGTCGGCCCGTGTCCTCTTGTGTGTGTACTATCTTGCTTAATTTTGTGTCATCAGCAAAAGACGACTCCGTACTGTGTCTGGTGTTGGTATCTATGTCGCAAATTAGTATGAGGAACAGAAGGGGCGCTAGCACTGTTCCTTGGGGCACTGAGCTTTTGACATCCGAAGGCTCAGAAGTGACTTGGTTTACTGCTACCGATTGTTTTCGGTTTACGAGGAAATTGTATATCCACCGTCCGATTTTCCCAGTTATACCTTTTGCTTTCAGTTTGTGGGCTATTATACCATGGTCACATTTATCAAATGCCTTAGCAAAATCGGTGTAAATGACATCCACGTTTTTCTTTTCTTCTAGCGCTTTAAGAATTTTGTCATAGTGTTCCAAAAGTTGTGAGAGACATGATCTTCCCGCTCTGAACCCATGTTGACCGGTGTTGTGTAGTTCATTTGTCTCCATGAATGTTGAAATTTTGCTTCGCAGGACTCGCTCGAAAACTTTAATGATGTGAGAGGTTAGAGCTACCGGGCGGTAGTTTTTTGGTAGTGCTTTACTCCCTCCTTTATGCAGTGGGGCAATTATTGCGTTTTTCAAGCTATCTGGTATGTCACCAGTGTCTAGACTCCTTCTCCACATTATAGCCAGGGGTTTTGAGAGATTTTCCTTACATTTTTTCATTAGGATCTAATTCCAAGAGTCCGGGCCTGGTGCCGAGTGGGATGGCATGTTGGAAATGGCCTCTTCTATGTCTTTTGGACCGAAATCAATATCCAGCATCTGAGGGGTTTCCGTGGGGGAGGTTTCCATGAAAAATATATTTTGGTCTCTGATGACTTTTGTTTCATCAGGCTCACTGAATGCCATTTCATACTGCCTGCTTAAGAGTTCGCTCATTTCCTTTTTGTCCCCTGTGAAAGAGCCGTCCCCTTTGCTCAGTGGGCCGATGTTTGATGTTGTTTTAGCCTTTTGTTTGGCGTATGAAAAGAAGTATTTGGAATTTTCCTTTATACCTGCAATAGCTTTCCTCTCCTCTTCCATATGTTGTAGTTCATATGATATTCTTAGCCTTTGTTCAATTTCCACAATTTCTCTATCTATTTCGACCTTTTGCCTATCCTGTAGATTTTGATGTGTGCGTCTTTGTGTGAGTAATTTTCTTCTGTACAGCCTCCTCCTTTCCCGATCTTGTTTGCTTCTTCGTTTTGTTTGTCTTGCAGGTATATGGTGGCTACAGATTTGGGTCATGGTTTCTGTTATTAAGACTAGACATTCTGCTGGTGTCAGGTTATCCATTAAATCTTCCCAGTCTATTTCCTCCATTTCTTGATTTACCTCTTCCCACCTAATGTTTTTGTTATTGAAGTTAAATTTACTGAAGGGGCCGTTTTTGTTCTCGATTCTGAGGTTGTCTGTACACTTTCTAAGGTTGTTTTGATCTCTAATTAATTTATGATCTGAGTATGTTGTGTCCGATATGTTAATGCTGTGTACTAGAGAGTCGTTGTTAGTGAAGACCAGGTCTAAGATATTGTTTTCCCGTGTGGGTTCAGCAATATGTTGGGTATGACTAAAAAAATCACAAAGTTCAAAAAGCTCTCTCGTATTAGCATTTGCTTCTCCGGTGTTATTTGCCACTAACTGGTTTTCTAGTTGTCTCCATTTAATGTTTGGTAGGTTAAAGTCTCCTAGCCATATAATATTTGGTGTTGGGTTCCCCAGGGTTTCCACTTCTGATTTTATTTTGTTGAGCTGGGTTTTGAATTCTTCTCGGGATGAGTCTGGAGGCCTGTATGTAACAATAACTGTTAAATTTAGGGATTCTATTTTAACTCTAAGTATTTCCACCACATCATTACTGTTATTTAGGAATTCAGTACATATCAGTGAGTCATGTATGTACAAGGCTACACCTCCATGTGATCTATGCGTTCTGTCTGCCCTATGTAGGTTGTAACCCGGAATCCATACCTCACTATCTTCCTGATCTTTAATGTGAGTTTCTGTGAGAGCCGCAAATATAGCGTTTCCTTCTTCTAGCAGGCCCCTAATAAATGGTACTTTGTTCGTGGTTCTATTTTTTAGGCCTTGGATATTTGCAAACAAGATTGGGGAGGGATTGTTTATACTGAACACCCTTAAACTAAAGTTCAGTCTTTGTGTTCAACCTAAAGGTCACCCTCTAGACTCCTTCGGGGCCAAATCTTTAACTAAGCTAGTTCCACTAGTCTCTCCAAACTTTAGGTTGTAACATATTGGGTGCCTGACCGGGATCTTTTCTGATTAATCTCTGCACTTCATTATATGAATTGGGTTTTCTAATGTTCATAGTAAATTCATAAATTTAATTATTTATCTTTACGTCACGATATCTTTAGCCTGAATTATTATATTACTCCTGATGCTTAAATACATTCCTTTCCCCTTAGTCGGTTTGTGCATTTTAGAGGTAATAGCTCAGGTTGGTCATAAGTTGGGGAAGTTCTGTGGTTTACGAGATAGTCAGGATCACTCGTCATCTCAATCCTCATATTCATCCATGTTCATTAACACTAGGCAGACGGTGGTGGACATTGTGTATCAATCTCTTTAATCTTTCACGTGACGAAATTAGCGTTTTCGCACATCGGTCACCTATCTGAGTCGCCCCTCTTTAAGTAGAATCTCTTCAGAATAGGAATGACCAGTTAAACTCTTATCTTATAGCAAATCAAAACTATAGGAGACCATCCACGATCACCTAACGTATATCTGTAACTAGAAGTAGGATCTAACGCACATAAATCTCATGCCTTCTTCCTTTAGTTTCGATATCAAGGGATCGTGTCTCACGAGGTTCACTAATGGTCAGGTTCTTGTCTGTCGTCCTTACTTATCAACCCTCCTGTTGTTGTCGACCATAGTTCGCTCAACAGGTGGGAGTTACTCACACTAATCATATTGATTTGGGATATTAGTGTCAACCTGACTATTAGGTAACCCGTCTCTACTAGGAATATCCCTAGTCCATATAGTATGCACTTGTTAATGGTTATCCAGGGTTAGTAATCTACCATTACCGGTAACTATAAAGCGAGTCCATATTAGTCAATATTGCCGTTCATTCCAGTCTTTATATTATACAGTATGTGAAGCTATAGTAACCCCATCCTCTATACATTAGCTGTCAGTCTAGTATAAATTGAGCGGTAATCTTCTCTACCTCATCTAGTCTTAATTAAAATCGAAATGGCAAAGTTTAATGCTAAACAATTTTGTCGAGAGCCCTCTATAGACAAACTTAAAGGTCAGGTGATCTCCAAGGATGATTGGAAGTTTATAGCTTATTCCTTTGACATAAGCTATGAGAGTTCACACACTAAGGAAATCCTGAAAAACACAGTCGTAGAAGAACTGACAAATAGAGAAATCTTACCTGCTGAAGCTGTAGATTCACTTACTCCCATGAGTAGTTCAATGATAATGGCTGATAATGATGAAGATTCCCAGAGTACCATACAGGAAAACTCCCAGGGGAAACACTCTCCATCTCCTGAGCCGTGGTCAGAAGACAGACTGGATTTTGAAAGGGAGAAGTTTCGCCAGCAGCTTCTGCACGAGGTTCAGGAGAAAGAGAAAGACAGACAGGAGAAAGAGAAAGATCGGCAACTAGAACTCTTGAAACTTGAGACACAACAACGGGAGAAAGAGAAAGACAGAGAGGAGAAAGAGAAAGACAGAGAACTAGAAATTGCTAAAATTCAAAACTTAAGAAACAAAACGCCTCAAAGAAGAGAAATTACAGTTGCAGAAGACCGAAATGGAAGCCCAGAAGCAAAGATTCCAACTATCTAAAAACATCTCCCTAGTACCACCCTTTGACGAGAGTGACCCAGAGAAATCTTTCTCCACGTTTGAGAAAACTGCTGAACACCTTAAATGGCCAAAAGAGGAATGGCCATGGCTTCTCCAACCCAAACTCGTAGGAAGAGCTCCGAAAACTTTCAATCACCTGGAAGACGTTAATGACTATGACTTTGTAAAGAGCGCTATATTAGATGCTTATGCTATCACCGCTGATCATTACCGTAGAACTTTTCGGAACTACATCAAGCCAGAAAAACATAGATTTTTGGAGTTTGCCATGGATAAACTACGGATGCTTAAAAAATGGTTAGCTGCTAAAAATGTCACCACCTTCACAGAGTTAGTTAACCTTGTTGTTCTAGAGGAGTGGAAGCGTAGGTTACCGCCCAGTATGCTAGTATATATAGAGGAGAAGGGAGTGAATGACCTTACCAAGGCTGCTCAATTAGCTGACAGCTATGCTTTAATCCATAGGGTTGTACCAAGCTATGATAGGACAAAAACCCCAAATGTGAGATTCTCCTCAAGCTATAACCCTGTGTCTAAAGTCATGTCGCAAACAAATGCTCCCAAAAGCCCATCTCAAAGTCAAGGAAAGTCTGAAGACTTCTGCTCATATTGTAAACAGACAGGGCATAACATCATGCAGTGTACACATCCTAAGTGTAAGACCTCTGCTGCATACAAACTCCCACTTGCCACTTCTCAAAGACCTCAAAAACAAACAAAACCTTCTGGGGCACCTATAACATGTATAGGGGAGGTGTGGTGGAGTGGTCTTGCCACTGGCCTGGTAATCCAAAGGTCCCGGGTTCAAATCCCGATGTATCAATGGGAAGATATTATTGGGATGGAATTTGTGCTGTACCTGGTATCAGTGCATTACCACAAGCCCACCGAAACGTCAATAAAATACCCTCATTGTTCCCTGATTAAATAGCACTGTATGAATATTCCCATATTCAAAATATGCTATAGGGGTGCAATGCCTGGTGAGTTATCTGCTCAACAGGTGGCGTTGTGTGTGTGTGTAAGTGTGAGAGTCCGAGTGTAGGGGGTGAGACAGTGAAGCTCGGGAACGAGGTGGCTTCAGAGATGGGGTCGTTTCGGGCCATGAGTGAGCACCGTGCCTCATGTGAAGGCAAGATGGCAGGTGCTCATTGTACTCTGTGCTTCACATGTCTCACTCCCTAGACTGGAACAAGACCTCACGGGCTTCACTGTTCATTGTAAAGCGGTGAATGTTAAGGCTCTCGGCCTATGCCCGAGAGGAAGTAAGTTGGAATATAGAAAAAAAAAAAAAAAAAAAAAAAAAAAAAAAAAAAACAACATACCCAGAATGCCTCTTCTGATCCTTTTTCTGCCTTTAAGGTACCTGGAACTGTCTCTCTTCCAGATGACCCACAGACTTACCCAGTTACCATCTTAAGAGACACTGGATCAGCCCAAAGCTTGTTGTGTAAGACTGCCTTGCCTTCAGTTGAGAACCACTACACTGGGGGAAAAGTTACACTTAAATCTTTAAGCTCTGGTCATACTGCAGACATGGCTGATATACAGATAGGCAGTGACCTAATCCAGGGGTCAGTTAGAGTAGCCGTCTTGGATACAGATCTTCCTATTCTGGGGGTAACTTTCCTTTTAGGAAATGACTTGGCTGGACATGGGATGATTCCTGACATGATAGTGAGCGACAAACCCATGTTACACAGTCCTACTGCAAAGCTAGATCAGGAGAAACCACATATTTTCCCGGTTTGCGCTGTCACCCGTTCACAAACTGCTGCAGTGTCTAATGACTCTCTCACCCTCAGGTCAGGATACCTTGTTCACCCAGATCATGTCTAGGGAAAACCTCATACAAGCTCAAGAGGCAGACACTTCACTTGCTAAGCTCAGGCACATTGCTGATGACAAACCCATAAATGGGAAAAACCCTAACCTCTACTATCACAAAGGGGTCCTTATGCGTAGTTTTCACCCGCCTGATAGGCCTGACTCAGATACTTGGTCTATAGTACATCGGGTAATCATCCCTACCTCCATCAGATCTGCTGTAATGGGATTAGCTCATGATGGAAACTCTGGTCATTTGGGACAGAAATACATACAGAAAGATCCTAGCTCATTTCTTTTGGCCTAAAATGAAAAAAGATGTAACCAAATTTGTAAAGTCTTGTCACACTTGCCAGATAGTAGGAAAGCCAAATGAGACCATCCCTAAAGCTCCACTTGCTCCTATCCCTGTCACTACAGAGCCCTTTGAGAAAATAGTAATTGATTGTGTAGGGCCTCTTCCCAAAACTATGAAAGGGAACCAGTATCTACTTACCGTAATGTGTGCTGCAACTAGGTATCCTGAGGCTTTCCCTTTAAAAGATATCAAGGCTAAGACTATTGTGTCCCATCTGTTGCATCTTTTCACAAAAGTAGGCATTCCTAAAGAAATTCAGAGTGATCAGGGGTCAAATTTTACAAGTAACCTAATGAAAGCAGTACTGAGGGAGTTAGAGGTAGATAAGAAGATAGCCACTGCGTACAGACCTCAGACCCAGGGTTGCCTGGAACGCCATCATCAATCTCTGAAATCCATGATAAAAAAGTTTTGTTTTGAGACTGAGAAAGAGTGGGATGCCAACATTGACTGGCTTCTTTTTGCCGTTAGAGAGTGCCCTCAAGAGTCACTAGGATACTCCCCTTTTGAGTTGCTATATGGGCGTCAGATCAGAGGCCCTCTAAAGGTCTTGAAAGATTCTTGGTTTGTGGAAGTATCTGATCATCCTTCTCACACAGTTGCAGAGTACATAAATGAGTTAAAACTTCAGATGTCAAATGTAAGAGTGCTAGCACTGGCCAACCTTGAGAAGAGTCAGTCAAGAATGAAAACCCACTACGATCGCAAGTCTGAAAGTAGAACATTTAGTCTTGGAGACAAAGTCCTTCTCTTCCTGCCCATTCCTGAGAGTCCATTAAAAAGCAAATTTTGTGGCCCATATGTAGTCTCTCAGAAACTTTCCAAGCTAAACTATGTTGTTCGCACTCCTGATCGAAGGAAGGATCAAAGGATTGTTCACTTAAACCAGATGAAGGCGTACATAGAAAGGCCGCTTGAGAATACCCCAATACTAGCTGTAAATACTGTACCACATTCTGTACCAGACTCGTGGGAATTGCAAAAGGTAGGAGACGCTGATGTGATTGAGTTTGGTGATCTTCCTTCACCTTGTGGAAGCCCGAAGAACAGCGAGCTATTATGCACCTTAGATCAATATTTGTCGGACATGTCGCCATCACGTAGAGATGATCTTAGGAAATTGCTTGTAAGTTACCCTTCAGTCACATTGGATGTCCCTGGCTTTTGCAAGGACCATCATCACGATGTTATCTTGACCTCACCAGAAGTAAGACCTATCAAACAATCACCATACAGACTAAATCCTCAGAAGCAAAAGATCATGAGAAAGGAAATTGACTTTATGTTGGAGAAGTCCTTAGTGGAACCAAGTCATTCCCCTTGGGCGTCACCCTCTTTATTAGTCTCAAAACCAGACGGTAGTAGTAGGCTGTGTACTGATTACAGGAAAGTAAATGCAGTGACAGTCCCTGATGCATATCCACTACCTAGAATTGATGACCTAATAGATAAAGTAGGGGCTGCTAAGGTAGTATCAACCATAGACTTGCAGAAGGGGTATTACCAAATTGGGATGACCGATAGAGCTAAAATCATCTCGGCTTTCACCACTCCTTTTGGGCTCTTCCAATATAGAGTCATGCCTTTTGGCATGATGAATGCTCCTGCCACATTTCAAAGAGTCATGTCATATACTATTCAGGATTTAGAAGGTGTAGACACTTACTTAGATGACATCGTGATTATTTCAGATACTTGGGAGGATCATCTTTCCAGACTGGACGGGCTGATGGAGCGCTTGGCTGCTGCTGGATTCACCATCAACCTAGCCAAGTCCTGCTTTGGACGTGGATCAGTGACCTACCTTGGCCATGTGGTGGGTCAGGGTACTGCACGTCCCAAGGAAGCTAACGTGGAGACCATCACCGCCTTTCCCCAGCCAACTGACCGCAAATCCATCTTGCGGTTTTTAGGGATGTGCGGATTCTACCGCAGATTCTGTCCGAACTTTGCAGCCATATCAGCGCCCCTCTCAGATCTTACAAGCCCAAAAATTAAGTTTGTCTGGACTCCCACCTGTACTGCTGCCTTTGACCAACTGAAGTGCCTCCTTTCATCCTACCCGGTACTTCATGCTCCTGATTCCGCATTGCCTTCCCATCTTCAGGTTGATGCGAGTGATAGAGGAGTCGGGGCAGTACTTCTGCAACCAGATAAGACAACTGGCGTCCTACATCCTGTCTCGTACTTCTCCGCCAAACTGAAGAGACACCAGAGGAGTTATTCCCAGTGGAGAAGGAGTGCTTGGCGATGGTATCAGCGGTGAAGAAGTTCGAATGTTATCTCCCTCGGCACTATCCACCAATCATCATCTATACTGACCACAACCCTCTTACTTTTCTGCACAAGATGAAGAACAACAACCAACGACTTCTCCGGTGGGCTCTAAAGTTACAAGAGTACCATCTCATTGTTCGCCATATTCGTGGGGTAGACAATCGGATTGCAGACGCCTTGTCAAGAGATCTTCCACCTACAGCGGAGCCTATTCCTCCTCTCGCTACCTAGTCCTCTTCGCTCCCCTTCGAGGACTTTAAGGGGGGAGGTGTCACGGACCTATAGGCTCTGACTGTACGGGTTCACTTCCACCCTTCAAACGCATCAACCAGTCTGAGATCGGGGTCGGGGCTTCAAGCAACCAAACCAACAGAGGCCCGAAACTTCGCATCCCAATATCCTTCTTACTTCTATCCCTCTCATTTTGATCGAGCAGAGTTTCGAAGTCTCGCTCAATAAATATGTAATTCAAATTAAAGTTCAATGCTATCTCTGCTCATGAACACCAGGGGGTGGAAGTTTCTTTTCTGGTCACATTAAATCTACCGTAGTCAATGACGGGACGGGAATAATGAGTGGGGTCAGTGTTATCTTAGACTTTCTCGGTGCAACGTTCTCGGGAATATCGCTTCCA
Source organism: Paralithodes platypus (assembly GCA_032716605.1). Taxonomy (NCBI): domain Eukaryota; kingdom Metazoa; phylum Arthropoda; class Malacostraca; order Decapoda; family Lithodidae; genus Paralithodes; species Paralithodes platypus. The sequence goes on from CM064490.1 coordinate 16,014,327, forward strand.
GAAAGTGTTGTTTTAAAACTCCAGGAACTACCCCCCTTCGGTTTGACTACGAGAGATATCGTGACTATAACTTCTAATTTCATTTTGATTTTCTTTTTTGTTTTAATTTTGTATAAATTAAATATTTTGCATTAATATTAATTACCATTGTATTTGTTTTATTTTGTTTTATAACTTTAAATTATAATTATATAATACATAATGGTTTTGTTATATTACTTAAATTTGATTTTATTATATTAACAAAAATTGTGTATTCTTTTCTTATCCATATATATTTATACCCTAATGATTAAATGAAGTGAGGAAGATTAACCCTATATAATATCCAGAAGACTAATTTGAAATCTGATTAAAATACGAGAACAACTCTTAAATTAAAATATCATCTTGGTAATAAATATTAAAATAAGAGAACTACTCTTAAAGAGACTTTACCTTAATACAAGTACTAAATTAATAAAAGTACTTATCCATACTGAACACCCTTAAACTAAAGTTCAGTCTTTGTGTTCAACCTAAAGGTCACCCTCTAGACTCCTTCGGGGCCAAATCTTTAACTAAGCTAGTTCCACTAGTCTCTCCAAACTTTGGGTTGTAACAAGTGTAATGTAGAGTCATCAGCATATGAGTGAATGGGGCTGGAGGTGCAGTTGAGAAGGTCGTTAATGTATTATGATTTTTTTTTCCCACCAACCAACTTCAGCTCTAAACTCAATTAATGAAATCAACAAATACATGTGGCACTCCAAGGACTCGAACCAAGGATACTCGCATCGAAATTCTGCGCACTTATGCATTACGCTATCGGGAGAGAATTGGAGATAGGACAGAATCCTGAGAAACACCGGAGTTGATAGGTTGAGGAAGTGAACGGTGGCCGTCCACAACCGCAGTATGGAACAGCTGGAAAGGAAATTAGAGACAAAGGCACAGATGAAGGGATAGAAACCGAAGGAGGGTAGTTTGGAAATGAGGGATTTGTGCCAGACTCTATCGAAGGCCTTCGATATGTCTAGCGCAACTGAAAAAGTTTCACCGAAGTCTGGAATGAAAAATTACCAAGATTAGTAAGATATGAAAGAAGATCACCAGGAGAGTGGCCCTTAGGGAAGCCATACTGGCAGTCTGAGAGTAGGTTATGTGAAGATATATGCTTAAGAAATTTTGAGGCAAGAATAGTTTCAACATTTTACAGATGCAAGAAATGAGAGAAATTGGATGATCGTTGGAGGGTTGAGAGCAGTCCCCCTTCTTTGGGACAGGTTGAATGAAAGCGAACTTCCAGCAAGATGGGAAGACATTAGAGGAGAGACAGAGACGGAAGAGTTTGCCTAGGCAAGGAGTCAGCACAAAAGCACAGTTTTTTAGTACAAAAGGAGAAACACCGTCCGGTCCGTATGCCGTCTTAGTATTAAACCCAGAAAGGGTGGAAAGTACATCCTTGGAAGAGGTTATAATGTTAGGTATAAGTAGGAGAGGGGTGGAGATAGAGGAATAACACCAGAATCATCCATAGTGGAGTTTTTAGCGAAAGTGTTCGCGAAGACTTCAGCTTTGTCAGAGGAAGAAGTGACGGTGGTACAGTCACAGTGGAAAAGAGGAAGGAACGACTAAGAAGATAAATTGTTGGAGAGGTTATTGGCTAGATACCAGAAGGCTTGGGAACAGCTAGAGTTTGATAGTTCAATGCATTTATCATTGATGAAAGAATGCTTGGCAAGTCGAAGAACAGATTTGGCTTGATTCCGGGCAGAAACATAGGAAATATGAGATTCTTGAGTTAGAAGGCGATGGTACCGTTTGAATACTTCCTCTTTATTGCAGACAGCAGTAGAACAAGCGTGAGTAAACCAAGATTTTTTTGCATTAGACTGAGAGAAAGAAAATGGGATGTATGCTTCCATGCCCGAGAGGATTACCTCGGTAATGCGTTCAGTATTCTCCGAGGGTACCCGGTCACGGAAGCAGAAGTCATTCCATGGGAAATCAAAGAAGTACTGCCGAAGAGCCTCCCAGTCGGCAGCGTCAAAGTGACTCAAGCGCCGCCGGCTGGCAGGATCGGGTGGCCGTACAGGAGAGATAAAACAGGTGACAGAAATAAGTTTATGGTCGGAGGAGCCCAAAGGAAAGAAAATATTTACAGTATAAGCAGAAGGGCTAGAGGTTAGAAATAAGTCAAAAATGTTGGGCCGAACTCCGAAGTGATCAGGGGGGATACGGGTGGGTTGCTGGACTAACTGCTCTAGGTAATTTAGGATAGAAAAGATGTAGGCTTGTTCACCAGGTTGGTCAGTGGAAAGAGAGGAGAGCCATTGGCGGTGGTGAACGTTGAAATCTCCTAGGATGGAGATTTTTGCGAAAGGAGAGATGGATAGAATAGGTTTCACTTTAGAATCTAGATAGTCAAAAAATTTTGGAATGTCAGTAGAATTAGGGGAGGAATAAACAACGCAGAAATATTTAGTTTGTGAGTGACAAGAGAGTTTTAGCCAGAGAATTGAAAGTTCAGATGAATCAAAGTTGGGAACACGAAAGAAAGCAAGATTGCTGTGTACATACACGCAACATCCACCTTTGGCTTGAAAATAAGGATAGAAATAGTAGGATACAGAGAAGGATTTGCTGTCAGTAGTCCCAGACAACTGAGTTTCGGTGATAAAGAGATCAGGGTTGGCAGAGGAGAGGTGGTGTTCCTGGACAGAGTGGAAGTTAGAGGAAAGGCCACTAACGTTGCAGAAATTAATGGTAAGAGTAGAAGGTATTGGTCCAGAGCATTTTTTCTACTTGTATGATCCGTCAATGTTTTGTAAGAAAATATGAAATCTCACTGTGTGCGACCAAATATTTTAATAATTTTTTTGTATGTGTATTGTATGCAATATATATCTGCCTAGACGTACTGTATGTATGCATGTAAGTACAGTATATATATGGTTGAGAGTATGTGTGTAAGTATGTATAAATTATAGGTTTGATATACCCGGAGGGAAGAATGAAAACTTAATATTTAGTAGGGGCCCCGTAATAATTGACGATATGCCTATTAGTATAATAGCGTCCATTCAAGCGCCCGCGGTAGACAGTTTGAATCTACCGCCGCAGGGAAGAACGGAGTACTCGTCATAAGTGTAACGCCTATTCTCTTATAGAATAGTCTTGTGATTGGGTACCCGCTACGAAAAAACCATCGTAAAAAAATGAAAAGGGAAAATTTACTTAATAATTGTTATACTATAGCTTTCCATCTCGTGGATTTCTTGTGTGGACTTCCTTGACGCTGCTCTCTGAGCCACCATACTTCCTTCACTGACATATTAAGATTAACTTCAAGACATCAAGCGAATGGGAAGGGGATGGACGGGAGGGCCCTACATCGTCAATGATTATGGGGCCCCTACTAAATATTAGATTTTCGTTCTTCTCTCCGGGAATCAAACCTATAATTTATTAGTGGCCCCTCCATCATTGACGATATGCCTGATATCTTAAGACTGGAGGGGGACACTCGTGACAATATCAAAACCACTAACAAACTTCCTTAGGTAGAGACAAAGAATCTGTATAACAATTTTAAAGATTTTATTACTTGCATACAATAATATAAAAAAGAGAAAAAGAAAGCAGTGCGTTACTTCGAAGAAGATCTGCTTATAATTGGCCGGGTCTACACTTTGAGATCCGTCCTAATGTTGTCTGGGGATATATCTGTATTCCCTTACCACTGGCTTACTGAACTATAATTCTTTGGATTTATATTCTAGCCTTAACATAATTGTACACTTTATAAAATTGTGTACCCTTTGTTTATACTATATAGTCGTAACTATGATAGATTCTCTTAAAAATAAAAACTTTGAGCTATAGAACCAGCTCTATTTCTTAAGTATCACAACTCGTGATCTCATAGCCATAACCGGCAGAGGGGCTCTAGGGGTCTTTGCTTTTCCGTACTCCCCCCCCCCCCCTTCTTTTTCCACCTAAGATAAGAACTTAATTAGGAATAGCTAAGACTACTGGACCCGCCGCAGAAATGCTACACAGGTCAATTGTGGATTATTCCCGAGCTACCGACAGGTCTCGCGTCAAGAAAGTAAGAAAAACGGCCCACACATTGTGTTAGCTGCGTCGTTAATTAAAAAAAATTGCCAAAATGTCAGAGAGACGTCTTACTTTCTTATACTATGGGCCTTGCCCTTCATGCAGGGGTTGCCGCACTTAAACACGACTTATGAGAAAAGAAACTGCTTTTCCTTCTCGTGACCCGAGTTCTGTTTTGGTTGGCTCATAGGGAGCTTGGTTGTTGAGGTCTTGTCCTCATAACTTAAAGTAAAGACTGTAATGGGTATAAAAGAGTGATGTGTAAGTCCGCGTTGTAATGCCGGGACTGTCAGTTCCAATAACCTTTATTACAATGATTTATTCTTTGTAACCAAAAAAGGGAGGAGACACTGAGCGAATTGTAGCTGGTCGTAGCTGTTTTCCTGTTGCCTAAGGCCTAAGGAACACAGACTCCTCTTACTAATTAAAAGAACACCGGCGCATGGTTATACTTGCGCGATTGGACACTATAACAAAGCTTAGTCTAGCGAACAGGTAGGCGTGAGCTGACGTGGTGATGGGTGTAGTCTGAACATGTCTACATGTGCCTTTCCTCCTCTGCCTATGGTATGGATAGACTAGTAATTTCTATGGGAGGCCAGTGATTGCTTAGCATAACCAGCGCTCATTCCCTTAACTCATTACTGTATTAAATCCAAGCTACAGAGGCGTCTGAATGAGCTGAGTCTACTCTCGTGGTTTCAGATGTCCTCAAATGTAATTGGTCTCGTCACCTGGTGGATTTAGTAAACTGGTTAACGAGTTTTATATGTAACCTCTACTCTGTACTGAGTCCGTCTCTTGGCATTTAATGTAACGTCCAGAAGGTAAAAGTCAGTGAGGTCTCCAGGTTACCCATTGTCTCCAAGTGGGAGTGTGAGACCGGGAGTGACCCCGGGGTCCATCCCCACTGGTGGTACCCTCCAAAGCCGGCCTTTTAGAGGCGAGATTAACGTGGCTATGCCTCGATAACTCGGTAGTTTGCGAACTACTCGATGCATGGCTGGAGCCGCGGAGGCGGATACAGTGAAACAGTCTTTCCGACCTCCCAAAAGCGTCGGGACCCCTTCTCCCTTTCCCTTCCCCCGGGGAGTCGTCTCCCGGCGGGTTAGGGAGGGAGGGGTAGTCACATAGGTCCACTTGTGGACGGTAGGGCTCTGCAATCATCTTTTTGAGGATGTTTTGCTTGAGCGCCCCTTCTCCTGAGGATGTCTCCGGGACATTGACTCGCCCGGGGGAGGTAAGATGCGTGTAGATGGTGCTCAGCGTTTCGGCCCGAGCAAACACCCGTTTCGACAATTCCAGTGACTTTCGAAACCTCATTGACCTTTGCCTTCTAAATGCCTTGAAAGCATTGACATTGACTCTTCGAACAGCTATTGCCTTATCCTAGTCATGAATATTGTGAGATTGGAGGCAAAGTAAAATGAAACTAATGGTTCTTGAAGAGCTGAAAGTTCTGTTAAAAAGGAACCCCCTTAACCTTGACCTTGGCAGCCTAGACTGGACTGATATCCTTAATTTATTGTCTCTGAAGCATCTAAATCGACCCCTACCATAGGTGGGGGAGAAAAGCACTCTATAATTGGTTGCTAAGTTGTCCTTCGTCGCCCCAGCCGACTTTAGCTGTACCTTAATGGAGGGTGTACGATTAAATAGCCCGTAGGGCCGCGCCGGGATCCTCCCTGCCTCCCCGTCTAATCCAGCCTGTGGACGACTGCCCGCCGTTTCTATTGAACCGCGTTACAGTCGTCCACATCCTGATTTAGGTGCAGATTGGTTGTCCCAGACCAGCCCCGTCTCCTAACGCACCCGTGTGAAAAACAAAACAGGGAGGAGATTTTTAGCAGTCCCCTTTGACTCTTGGGTGTGAACCTGAATCCTTACTCACATGCATGTGCTCTACCTTCTAGGTCTTGCCTTAATTGTAACATTCAATAAACACCCTCTAGCGCTTGGTGTGAAAAGACCGTGATAGGGACCAGAGGCCATTTGTTAATCTTCACCTGCAACTACGGTGTAAGAGATACCTTATAAGCCCTGGACATAAACTTTACTGAGACTTGAGTATTAGGAATGGTAAAGAGACATGGAAACATTTGGGCAGACCAACATTGCCACTGACCGGCGGCCGTCGTTCTAGCATCATTGATTCCTCGAAAGTACCTTGGGTGTGTCGAGAACAGAGTTAGTCGACATGAATGAATCTTCTAGTGAATAAAGAATGTAAATAAAGGCTAGAATAAGATATACAGTATACCCACTAACGAATAAGGAATTAAGTGAGAACACTGATAATGGTACAGAAGATAAGGATCCGAGAGTCTCATTATCGTAATCAGCCAATGTATACAATAGCCAGAACCAACCTGTGTATATCTGTGAGTAATCATTGATCAGCTCTTGTATACATAATGGATTTATGATTTATAGTATATATTAGAAGTTAATATATGTATCAATAGATTAAGTGATAGACTAATAACTCAGTTTTAAAGTGTAATTCAGGTGTCTACTGTGGAAGTAGATCAAGTAGCACTATATGTTAAATAAACACTACCATGTTGGTAAACACTGGAAATCTAATCCAAGATTACAAGTCCTAAGAGATTACTTCCGAGTCCAGAGTTTAATTACATAGAGTTATATATATAATTTGAACACGTGAGTGTAAACGTGGAAGCTATTCACACGTGAGTGTGGACATGGACATATTCACTTGAGCCCTATATAAGCTCAAGATTAAAACTCAAACAGTTAGTACCAGTACCAGCCAGTAGACACCCACAACCAACATTACGAAGTCATCATGGACTCCAAAAGAGAGAGTCCCAGAAAGACACCACATTTAATCCTAGCGAGTACAAATTAAATATAATAGGAGAGGAGAAAAGCTTTGGTTGCAACTTATAAGAAACAACAGTGTTATTAGTTATCATACAAGCTACATTAAATATAACCAAGTATATAATATCATTCAATACGTGTTATAACAATCCAAGTCGTCTTAGTAAATTATTCAGTCATTTACAACTCTGTGAAACTCTGTGAAACTATTATCTGAAGTGTAATAATATTTAAACTATATACTGTATAAATAAAAAGCCATAAAAAAAGTACAAATAAACAAAATTCATAACTTTGTTTTTATAACCAAAATATATTCTTATAAATATATAAGATACTCCAACTATAGTAAAACTATCATAATTCTTATATATCAATAAATATAGCAATTATAACTAGAGCTAGAGTAAACAAAGAGATTTAAAGATACGATAGATATGTGTATCTAGCTACATCGTGTGGAGTATGGTTATCAGCCTATAACTATAACAAAGTAAGAGATCCTTCATAATCACAGGAGCATATAAAACTGTATTTCTATTGATAATCCCTTATAGCCTCTTGGATATTGATAATAAAGTAATTAGTATTGAAGCTACCACTGAGACTTACATAATAAAGTAATAAATAGATAAGGGTTCGATACAAATACGATAGGTGTGCCGGCCTGAATAATAGCTAACGGTGGAAGCCTTTTGTGATTACTTCCAGAGGGAATACTTGGGCCGGCGGTGCCCCCCAGGTAACCGGAAGTGACAACATTGGATGTTGGTTTGGCATGGACCATGTATGACTCGGTTGTACCCAGTCATCGCCCTAGCTGGGCGGCGAGCTCAGGGGGAGTCGGTGTGGAATGCCTTTTGCCCATGTCCGCCGGGGCGTAGCCCGGAGCTTGCCGCAGTGGTCCCTGGCGCTTACCAGGGCGCTTCTACGGAGCCTACTCCCGGATCCGCACGCCTTTGCAAGGCCTTGGGAGAGGGAGAGAGAAAAGGAATCGAAGAGATGATGTAGGTCGAGATCGATGCCCGCCTTGTCGTTGGCATTAGTCGTGTTCTACTATCTAGTATTAACAGATGATCTAACCCTTTCACTTGTACTGTGTCCGGTAAAGAATGGTTGAGCATTACTTCCACATCCCGTCTGGTCTCTGAGTTCATTGTGGATGCTGTTAACACTGGGGAGAAAATTACCCGGTAAAAAATATTCTCGGGTAAACCTTTTACCATACAGAGTCTGAGGAGTTGTCTAGCCCGGACCGCCTCAAACAAGGCTGTCCGTATGTCCCTGATAGACCTCGCCGGGTGTGGTAGTAGGAGCTGTTGGAATACTCTAACCGCTTCGCTGTTACCTTGTCCCGTCTGTGGAGCTATTGGCTTAGCGATGGACTGGGCTGTGTCTCTACTGAGTAAAAATATGGCAAATTTTCTATGAGCATTATCACGCAACAAGAACTCACGTTGGAGTTCAATGGGGTCGGAAGTTGTGAATGGTTCTGGAAAATCATTGAATGATAACTGGGGAGCTATAAGGAACTCAAAAATGGACAAGGGAATGCCGCCCGGTTGCGGATTTAGTAAGTCAAACTCTAGTTGGCTAGGTGGGTGAATAATGAGTGAGGTTTGGGATGTTAAGGCAATAGCAAACTGTTGGACCTCCTGAACCCAGTCCACCCATGGCCCATGCCCGACCTCCCCCAGGTTTAGTTCCCGCTGTTCCGCCGGAAAGGTAGCCGGAGTTGTCACCAACTTCGGTTCATTTATCCTAAAGGAATCATATCCGTGAACGCCGTAAGGCCAGGAACAGTCAGGACACATTAGGTCTCCTGGGGAAGGCGGGGCAAGTTGCTCTGGTACATATACAAAATATTGATAATTTGTGTTGTTGGGAATAGCCCGAATTTGTACGTTGACAATCTTACCTTGGGCATCTTTTGCCCTTAAGTCTTTATCTTGATTGATCTCTATTGCCCACTCACGTGGCACTGGGATCTCCACCTTGATTGATCTGTGCTCCACCCCCAAGGCAGTAGGACCTACCGGAAGCCAAGGTCCATCCGGTTCATGCCCAGATGGGGGAGTGTCTTTTGTCTGGTGCTGTTTACTTACAGATTGAGGATGAAAAGCTAGATTAGAGCAATAATAAGTTGTGGCCCTTGGAGGGGGCCCAAGCTTGGCTTCTGCCAGGGAATAAGACTTTACTTTAGACTTAGGACTGATGGCCTTAGGTTGTGAGTTAACCTAAGACGTGCGCATGGGGGGTATGAGACACCACAAGCCTGTGCGCACGTATTTGAGCTGTTCCCATCACTAACATCGTTATTTTACCATAAATTGCATTAACCCTTCTTTAGCGGCCTATGCGGTTTATTTATGTGTACCGCCCAGCGGGGTGTTTTTAGCCAAAATAGGGCTGTTTACGTGATCATTTTCATGCCTAAATAAGACCCAGAACGTAAAACAAGTATCTATCCCTGAAAGGGCATAAACAGAGCTTTCGAATGACACCATAACGATCCTTGTATGATGGATAGTTTTCTTGCAATAACCGTGCAACGCGAGTGCAAAAAGCAGGTAATTCGGTACTTTCCCCATATAATTGAGTATGTAGCGAGTGAGAGAGGGAGGAGGGAGCTGAGATTTGTGTCAGTAGGTTCGCCGCGGTGGTCTGGAGCAGTCATACGCTCGCTAGTCTCCTGCCACCACTTGTCTCTCTCTCTCAGCCACATTACGTGCTGAAATTGCCACTCGACCTATGTCGAGCGCCGCCACATAGTCCAGCTTTATTAAATACGACTTAAGTGGTGAGCCGCTTTTTAAGGGTTAATACTTATCCATATGCGCCTATTTTACGTTGATTATAAAGGTATTAACCTGTTACAGCAATAAAACAAGTGGAAACAGCGTTTGGATGGTCAAAATCGGCGATACAGGCCGGGAGTTACATAAGTTATGGCTGAGGCAACCTCCCTCCCCTCCACTCCTCCCCACATCTGGAGAGAGATTGTCAATCGATACTCTCTCTCGCTCTCTTGCACTCGCTTGGTAACAGTGATGACAACGCCCTGCTTGCAACTCGCTAATGTTAGCACAAAAATAGATCACAGAATCAGGGAATAACAGGGAAAATAAGTGATAATTGAAGGAGGGGGGGGGGGAAGTGGGGAAGGAGGGGATGTGGAGGAGTGATATCTGGCATGGCCCAGGGGCAAAAAAAAAAAAAAGGGTTCAAGTTTTTTTGGGGTGTTTTAAATGGATTTTTTTAGGCCCAGGATCTTAACCCTCGTCTAGCGGGGGGTTTTGGGCTATTTTAGGCATATTCAGGCCCTCCTGAATGATCAATCTAGTATCTGCATGAAAATAAATGTATTCAGCAAAAAACTAGGCGTTACAAGCTTCAAAATGAAACCAGAACGAGCTACGTAGCACTCATCGTTTTGATGCAGTGGCACCACCAACATGGGAGTTTAGCGTATAGCGGCATATTTTTTCCAGCTACACTCACTACTGGCTACACTGCCGGCCTCTCGAGAACAGAGGGAGCGTGAGTCAGTAGGCGGCGGTAAGCCCTGGGTGTCAGCCGTGTGGCCTGCTGCTCTCCCGGCCATTTGCACTCGATTTTAACCCTTTAAAAACCTTAATAATGCTCCTAACTTGCTGCTTTTTAGATACAGACTTAAGTCGGGCCCCGCTCTTTAAGTGTTAAGAGTTTTCCCGCAGTCGCCCGGGGAAACTCTTAAGAGTCTTCCCGCACTTGCCGGGTTAACATTAGACGGCAGTAAGGCCGTATCAGTAGAAGGGGTCGAAAGTACATTAACTTTAGCTGGTGACAGGGGGCGTACAAACAAACTCGGTTGAGCTTCTACGTTAACCAAGGGGATTGGTGGTAGTGGCCCTACTTCCTTACTAGGTCCAGGTCCTGCCAATGACCGGCTTTTTTCTTGCTTACTTGGACCTGGTACTGCCAGTGACCGACCTACTACCTGATGGGCCAAGGAATAAGCTACTTCCACCTGCGCCTCGTCACCCTGAGATACCGGAGGTGAGCAGGTTGCCTCCTCTGTTGTACTGCGCCTGTCATTTAAAATTGGTCCAAGTCTACTTGGTGTTAAAATATTCCTCTTCGTGGGGGTACTAGGAAGAGTACTCGCCGGAGAGTCAGGGTAACTAGACCTGGGAAGAGGTAAATCGTGACCTCCTTGAGAACCTGAAGTGGGTGTTAACACACCCGCCGCTGAACTGCGGAGCCGCTCAGGAGCATAGGCCGTAGAAAAAGACAGTCTTTCCTTGTCACAAGGTACATCAACTTTAGAAAGCATTAATTTTGAACCTTTTAGAATCACTCTTGTTTTAGACCTAACTCTGGCAGTCGACCCGTTACCCCCGACATCTGCCCCGAGGAGGCCGGGAAAAGACTCCGGCACCCTCGAGGTAGAAGCCGATGGGCTTGGGTGTGAACTAGACTTACAACCTTGAGGTTCTATGTTGGTCGGACAGGCGTGGATTTCCGCCGTAATCTGGACCTGTGAGGGGAGCTCTGATAACTTCTATCTCTTGGGAGACAGGGGATCCCTGCTAGAAGACTGTTCACATTGCCGCCTGGAGGACTGGGACTGAGGTGGCCAAGCTGTCCGGGTGTCCGGTGAAGTTGAGCATGTTCTCTTGGGATGGGGAGGGGAGTTAGCCTCAGAAAGAACAAGATCACAGAGGGGAGCTAATAGATCAACTGAGTGTTGGGTGTTAGCTAAGTGACGGGGGTTTAACTGTGATACTGGGGGATCATCAAACGAATACAGGCGAATGAGCCGTAATAATTCGGTGTTATCGCATAAAAGTTCTACGTTAGCCACTCGCTTAGCGTAGGAGGTAAATTCTCTATCAGGGCTACAAGGCACGAGAGATCTTGTTTATTGATCCATTCATCAAAAAGGTCTGAACAAACTGGATTTTTTTTAGATGTCAAACGAATTTTGACCTGTTAAAGCATGTCACACACCGAATACAAAGTTTGTGTGCTGTCACTGGGACAAGTAAGCAGGTAGGAGTAGCACAAATAGTAAATTGAGGCATGGCTCTGAACCTCCCCTCCCCGCCGGGAACGGTTCCTTCCTCTGGCTGTGCCGCGATCTGGAAATAACATTTCCAGGAATCAATGCTCATAAGGATAACCTGAGAGGTTTTAATACATCCTACCTACTTCAATGCACCGGAAAATCAGTTTGCAACTCATTCTGGTATTCCGCCGCATCTGAGCAAAAAAGCCGTGGAACTCCACCCCTTAAAGAGTTACCAAATGACTGCTTACCTGTGACATGAGTCACTGACCCTTAAAGAACCACCTCGTCCTATCCGATTGGCTATTTGGACTAGCCGGATAGACAAAGGACCGCAAGGAGTAGTAGAGCACTACCGTGTGATAGTTGGAGAAAACCCATCCGCCTTGTACGGCGGGAACCAAGGCCACGATCGTAGAACGAGGCCCGGCGGGGAAAACCAACACTGGGAAAGTCAGTAGAGCACTACCGTGAGATAGTTGGAGAAAACCAATCCGCCTTGTCCGGCGGGAACCCAGGCCACGATTGTAGAAAGAGGCCCGGCGGGCAAAACCAACACTGGGAAAGTCGTCTTAACCGATAAGACCGACCAACCGACAACCCACAAACAAAATAGGACGTCTCCTGTCCCTCGAAACATGTGAGTGAGACATGGGAAAGAGGGAGCCAAAGGGGCGACACGCATATAATTGTAAATACACAAATAATATAGTACCCCTAGCCCACTAAGAAGACCCCTAAAGAGGCTGGCCACGAGGCTTGTAGAATTATCATCTTGGTAGACCCTTACCCTTGAAGACCCATAGTCGTAGCACGAGGAGAAGAGGCCCACGAAAGGGGCCCGCACGCAGACTCGGACGCTAGAAGGTTCCGCACCACGTGTGGCAACCCTTAGACTAGAGCGTCTGCTAATAAACAAAAATGCAACTGCCTCATAGCGACGGCCTGAAGCATTATATCCTGCGAAGATAGTAGCCTCCTAACTAATTAGTAAGAGCAATAGCTAAGGTGCAGTAAAACAAAAACACAAATACATGAGGCGCTGGTCCTGGAGAACTCGTAGGCGCCTGAACAAAAGTACCCTATATTAACACTCCCTGCGGGCATATCAATGGGGTAGCCTGTGCTAGCTAATCTAAACCCTGTTCAATACAACTCAAATATATACAAATGAGTAAGGACTCACTAGAAGCGAGCGAACGAAGAATGTGGCGGAGCGAAGGCAACACACGTCTAGTCAGGTTGCCCGCGGGGAGTAGAAGGAAGTATGGCGGCTCAGGGAGCAGCGTCAAGGAAGTCCGCACAAGAAATCCACGAGATGGAAAGCTATAGTATAACAATTATTAAGTAAATTTTCCCTTTTTATTTTTTACGAAGGTTTTTTCGTAGCGGGTACCCAATCACAAGACGATTCCATAAGAGAATAGGCGTTACACTTATGACGAGTACTCCGTTCTTCCCTGCGGCGGTAGATTCAAACTGGCTACCGCGGGTGCATGAATGGAGGCTATTATACTAATAGGCATATCGTCAATGATGGAGGGGCCACTAATAAATAGGCATATATCTGTCAGTATATGTATGTACTTTTGTTAAGGAGGGTCACCTGTTTTTTTTCTCTTTCTCTCCTTTTCTGTCTTTCCCTGGCTTGTATCCATTCGGCCCCATTTAGCCAACTGTTTTAAGACGTTTATCCCCATTCAGGTGTTGATTTTTTCCTGGCGAGCGATAGTGAGCCAGCATTTTATAGAGAAATCCGGCTTCACCAGAGACATTTTTCTATCAAAAAATTTACAAATTTAGCTTGCTGTCAAAACAAAAATATATATATGCTAGCTCGCTACCGCTCGCCAGGAAAATATTGACACCTGGATGGAGGTAAACGTATTAAAACAGTAGGCTGAATGGGGCCGAATGGATACAAGCCAAAGAGAGAGGGAGAGAAAGAGAAAAAAGCAAGGTGGGCTCCCTTAAGTAATGTTTTCGTGAGTGTATAAGTATATGCTTGCAAATTGTATATATATCTGTAGTAGGCCTATATACTATAGTTGTCTTGTAATATGTGTTTTGATCATGGATGTGCACAAGTGTACATGAGCTTGTATACGCTCATGTGTGTTTGCAGGTATGTCAAGTCGGTATCACACGAGAGCTTTTATAGTCAACATTCGATGATCAACATTTTTCTGGCAACATTTCTAGATTACTTTGCACTGGTATCGGAAACTAGACTGATGATAGATGAATTCGGGTAACAGAAAAATACTAAATGTTGACCACATAAGCTGCCAGACCAGTGTTGAGGATAAATATTGAGAGAAAAAGCGCTCGTGTGATACCGGCTTTACGATGTATGTGTAGTAAGGAGAGTGTGATCGATTTCAAGGGGAGGCCATGTACGTAGCTCTAAAACCTGTCTAAAACTCGCCATCTGCGCATGCGTGAGAATCTATGCCCTAACCCCAAAAAATAAATATTATATTAGATTAACCATAGACTACAGTAGATCTGGACTGGACACGAGAATGGAACTTTGCAGTAAGGGACCCAAAATCGGAGAACGAACCCCCAAGTTCGAGCCTCGAAACCGCGAAAATGTGATATTTTCGCGGTTTCAAGGTTCGAACTTGGGTGTTCGTTCTCCGATTTTGGGTCCCTAACTGCAAAGTTCCATTCTCGTGTCCAGTCCAGATCTACTGTAGTCTATGGATTAACCTAACCTAACCTAACCTAACCTAATAGGCTGTATCCCTCGGAATGGATATATTAGGTTAACTTAGGTTAGGTTAAACTAATATAATATTTGTTTTTCGGGGGCAGGGCATAAATACTCACGCATGCGCAATGGTGAATTTTGGACAGGTTTTAGAGCTACGTACATGGCCTCACATTTCAAGTCTAATGTATCAGTAGATGTGTAGGGTGTGGTATGGGTGTTTTATCTCACTCTTGTACTGTACTAATATACATGTGTGCAATTAAGGGGGGTCACCGGATTTTTTTTATCTTTCTCTCCTTTTCTCTCTTTCCCTGGCTTGTATCCATTCGACCCCATTCAGCCAACTGCTTTAAGACGTTTATCCCCATCCAGGTGTCGATTTCTTCCTGGCGAGCGGTAGCGAGCCAGCATTGTATGGAGAAATCCTTGAAATTTCAAACATAGGTGTGATATTTAGTCTTTAGAAATTCTAAATAAACAACATCTAGGAGAGATATATCAGTGAAATTCTATATATTTTAACCCCTGATGGTCGGGCAGATACTGATATGACTCATAGCCATGTCTGGTCTCACTGGAGCATTACCCATGGCAAAAACAACACAAAAATGCTAATTTTCGTTATTTTGCCCTACGTTCGCAATATCACTGCAAGATAACCATATGTTGTAGGAAATTGATTCAGGTCTCATTGGAAAGCTCTATCATCGTACTTTCACGACTATATAATCATATTAAGGTCTGGCTCTTGCTTATGCATGAAAAGAGGCAGGGGATGAAGGTAATTTCGGGCAATTATGCCTGCCCATAATGGGTTAAATACCAGTTTTAATAACTGAACTTTGACTATGATATGACTCGGAAACTTGGTCAATATTTACGAGTCACACCACAGCTGGGATCTCATTTTTAACGGTAGTTTTGGGTTCCTATCATTCTATGTTTCATTGCTATATACTTTTTATCCACCAGAATTTTTTTTTTGTTCTTGTTTTTTTTGTGTTTTTTTAGCATTAACCTAACCAAAAAACCTAACCTAACCTAACCTAATAGCCCCCAAATACATTTAGGATAGGTTAGGTTAGGTTTTTAGGTTAGGTTAATGCTAACAAAATAAAAAAAAAAATTTAAAAAAAAAAAAAAAAAAAAAAAAAAAAATATTGGGCGGGTGCCCAACCCCGAAAGGAGTTGAAATAGGGGAGCTATCCCCCCGCCAAAGGTGGCTTTCTAGGGCCTTTCCTAGCTGATGCTGAGAGGATTGGGCTCTAGTCATGTGGTGATGGGCTGGTCTATCAGAGTGAGAGCTGAGCGATCTCTGCCATACCCATAGCTTTTTTTTTTTTTTTTTTTTTTTCTATGTGATTGAGGGAGGCAAAAGGCATAACTGCCTATAGCGAGTGCCTCCCCCATAGTTGAAAGAGTGACAGGGCCAAAATCAAGGGACGTTCGAGCCAAAATGCCTGGACACACGGAGTTTGAAGCAATTTAAGTCATAGGAAGAGGGAAAGACTGATTCTGGGAGAGAGTTCCAGAGCTCAGCTGTTGAGTAGAAGAAAGTTTGAGAGTAACGTTTCACTCTTGGGTTGGAGAGTTGCACAGAGTAGGGGTGGGATTGAGTTGCAAGACGGGTACCACGTGCCCTACGTAAAGGAGGTGGTATGCACTGGGATAGCTCTGAGGAACACTGATTATTATAGTAGCGATAGAATAGCGAGAGAGATGCAACATTGCGGCGGAGAGAGAGAGATTGCAGAGAGTTGGTGAGTGGACGGGAGTTAATGATACGAAAGGCCTTCCTTTCAACTTTGTCTAGGAGAGCAGTGTGAGAGGAACCTCCCCACACATGTGAACAATACTCAATACAAGGGCGCACTATGCCCCTGTACAGAGCAAGAAGCTGTGCAGGGGAAAAGAACCCCCTAAGGCGGTTGAGCACACCCAGCTTCTGGGATGCTGCCTTAGCAAGACTGGTAATATGGTCCTTCCAAATGAGAGCAGAAGAAAAAGAGACACCAAGAATATTGAGAGAAGATGAAGGGTTGATTTTTGTATTGTTGAAGAATAAGGGATAGTCCGCTGGGAGATCCTGACGGGTAGATAGATGGAGAAATTGGGTTTTGGAAGCATTAAAGTTAACAAGGTTTTCTCTGCCCCAATTGGAAATAGTATTTAGATCAGAATTTAAGATTTCTATGGCTTCATTACGTTTGTCGTTGAGGGATTGCTGGCTGGGGCGTTCTGAAAAACTAATGGAGTAGTGCAAGGTTGAGTCGTCTGCGTATGAATGGATGGGAATTAAGGTACAGTTAAGGAGATCATTTATAAAAATTAGAAAGAGAATAGGAGATAGGACAGAGCCCTGAGGAACACCGGAGTTTATAGAGTGAGGAAGTGAACAATGGCCGTCCACAACCGCGGCTATGGAACGGCCGGAAAGGAAATTAGAGACAAAGGCACAGATGGAGGGATAGAAACCGAAGGAGGGTAGTTTAGAAATTAAAGATTTATGCCAGACTCTATCGAAGGCTTTCGATATGTCTAGTGCAATAGAAAAAGTCTCACCGAAGTCCCGAAAGGAGGATGACCAAGAGTTAGTAAGATATGAAAGAAGATCACCAGTAGAGCGACCCTTAAGGAAGCCATACTGGCGATCTGAGAGCAGATTATGAGAAGAGAAATGCTTAAGAAATTTGGAAGCAAGAATAGTTTCAAAACTTTAGAAAGACAAGAGATAAGAGCAATTGGACGATAGTTGGAGGGTTGAGAGCGGTCACCCTTCTTTGGGACAGGTTGAATGTGAGCAAACTTCCAGCATGAAGGGAAGACGTTAGAGGATAGACAGAGACGAAAGAGTTTGCCTAGGCAGGGAGTCAGCACGGAAGCACAGTTTTTGAGAACAACAGGAGGAACACCGTCCGGACCGTACGCCTTATTAGTGTTAAGCCCAGAGAGGGTAGAAAGTACATCTTTAGAAGAGATTAGGATATTAGGCATAAGTAAGAGAGAGGAGGGCGGAGAGGGAGGAATAGCACCGGAATCATCCAAGGTGGAGTTTCTAGCAAAAGTTTGAGCGAAGAGTTTAGCTTTGTCAGAGGAAGAAGTGATGGTTGTGCCATCAGAGTGGGAAAGGGGAGGGAAAGACGAGGAAGAGAAATTGTTGGAGAGGTTTTTGGCTAGATGCCAGAAAGCTTGGGAAGAGCTAGAGTTGGATAGTTCAGTGCATTTATTATTGATGAAAGAGTGTTTGGCAAGTCGAAGAACAGATTTGGCTTGATTCCGGGCAGAAACATATGAAGAATGAGAGTCTTGAGTTTTAAGGCGTCGGTACCGTTTGAATGCTTCCTCCTTATTGCGGACAGCAGTAGAACAGGCGTGAGTAAACCAAGATTTTTTAGCATTAGTCTGAGAGAAAGAGAATGGAATGTATGCTTCCATGCCCGATAGGATTACCTCGGTAATGCGTTCAGCACTCTCCGAGGGTCCTCGGCCATGGAAGCAGAAATCATTCCATGGGAAATCAAAGAAGTACTGCCGAAGAGCCTCCCAGTCGGCAGCGCCAAAGTGCCACAAGCGCCGCCGGCTAGGAGGATCGGGTGGCTGTACTGGAGAGATAGGACAGGTGACAGAGATAAGTTTATGGTCGGAGGAGCCCAAAGGAGAGAAAAGATCGACAGTATAAGAAGAAGGGTTAGAAGTTAGAAACAGGTCAAGAATGTTGGGCCGATCTCCGATGCGATCCGGGATACGGGTGGGTTGCTGAACTAACTGCTCTAGGTCATTTAGGATAGAAAAGACGTAGGCTTGTTCACCAGGTGGATCAGCTTACTCTGACTGTTCCTTTTACTTATATATTTTCTAGATATCAAGTGACGGCGTCTTTTCCGTGGATTGACCTCCCTACTGCTAACCTAGAGGGTGGCAGATTGGGAGCCAATGCGTCACATTTTTCCTTTGCCCCTCAACTTTCCCTTCATAATTGCTGAGGGGCACAGGGCCTTGGGTGGGGCTTGGGTTTCCCGGGCGTTTCCGCACCCTCCTCAGCTCCCTGCCTTGGAGTGGCTTCGGTCACCCGGGCTTTATTAGTGGTAAGCAAGGAGGGTTTTGTGGGGCCGCTCGTTTATGGCCTTGGGCTTCCTCAGGACCTTGGGGCTGTTCGGCCAGACAGCCTGGGGAACAGCAACAACAACAACAAAATATTTTCCGGTGGATAAAAAGTATATAGCAATGAAGCATAGAATGATAGGAACCCAAAACTACCCTTAGAAATGAGATTCCAGCTGTGGTGTGACTCGTAAATATTGATCGGAAACTTTGACTATGATACATAATTATTACTAAAACTCACCGTGCAGCATAGTGAAGCGGAGTAAGTTTGTCTTGGCCCCGAATATTGACCTGCGCCCCGGCATGAATCAGTGTCTTGACAGTGTCGGTGTGAGCGTATCTGGCGGCGTAGTGAAGCGGTGACAACTTGTCCCCGTCCAGGTTATTTATCCTGCGGCGCCCTTGTTCCCCGAGGCGTGAGAGGGCTGACTGGAGAAGCTCACTGTTGCCATCACGTGCAAGCTTGAAATGGCAGTTTAAAATGTAATTCATGTCTATTATTGATTAGGATTAAATGCTGAAATTGTAATAATGGAGAGCAGAATATGTAAGTATTGTTGCATTTAGCTTAGAAATTGCACAGCACAGTCAATGGTCTTTTCGCCCAAAGTCCGTTCGCCCACACTTTGCTGTCCGATTTGCCCAAACTGTGAAATCCATTTGTTCAAACAATGCAGTCCAATCCGTCAAACAATAAAGTCCATTCGCTCAACAAGTGACGTCCATTCGCTCAAACAATGCAGTCCAATCCGTCAAACAATGAAATCCAATCACTTAAACAATGAAGTCCATTCGCTCAAACAGTGAAGTCCATTCGCTCAAACTGTGAAGTTCATTCGCTTAAACAATGAGGTCCAATTGCTCAAACAGTGAAGTCCATTCGCTCAAACTGTGAAGTCCATTCGCTCAAACTGTGAAGTTAATTCGCTCAAACTGTGAAGTCCATTCGCTCTTGAAACTGTGAAGTCCATTCGCTCAAACTGTGAAGTTCATTCGCTCAAACAATAAAATCCAATTGCTAAAACAATGTAGTTCATTCGCTCAAACAATATATTTAATTCGCTCAAACAATGAAGTCCAATCGTTCAAACAATGAAGTCCAATCGTTCAAACGATGTAGTCCAATTGTTAAAGCAATGTAGATAATTTGCTCAAACAATGTAGTTCATTCGCTCAAACAATGAAGTCCAATCACTCAAACAATGAAGTCCAATTGTTAAAACAATGTAGTTAATTCGCTCAAACAATGTAGTTCATTCGCTCAAACAATGTAGTTCATTCGGTCAAACAATGAAGTCCAATAACTTAAACAATGAAGTCCAATAACTCTAACAATGAAGTGCAATTGTTAAAACAATGTAGTTCATTCGTTCAAACAATGAAGTCCAATCACTCAAACAATTAAGTTCCTTCGTTCAAACAATGAAGTTCCTTTGCCCAAACGATGAAGTCCATTCGCCCACACTTGAAGTTGTTAGCCCGCACTTTTAATCGGCTTTCAAAAGCTGCAGATGTCTTTTTTTCAGAT